>BLIW01000001.1:7502500-8127500 GCA_016586305.1 Ophiorrhiza pumila | reverse complement strand
AAACATAAGTATAAGTTATAAAAAATAAAATGAAAGAGGGAGAAAGATGTGTTGTTTGAGAAAAAGAAACACAAAAGCATGAAAGGGGGAGATAAATGTGTTATGGAATCATATTATTTTTAGCTCACTTATTTTATTGATGCCAAAAAAAAGGGGGAAGAAAGATATTATTTTGTTGATGCCAAAGGGGAAGAAAGGTATGTTATTTTATGGTATCATGTCATTTTGTTGATGACAAAAGGGGGAGAAAGGTATTTTATGTAATTAAGTGCTGAGAATTGTTCTATAATATAAATTTCAGGGAGAGAAACAGAAAACAAAAAGAATGAAATGTTATTTTCACTTTCTTAGTTTGATGATGCCAAAAGGGGGAAAAATATATTAAAGAATGTAATTATGTGATGAAAATTATAAGTTATAAGATGTATATGTAAAGGGAGAAAAATAACATAAAAATAAAGTAATCATTTAGGGAGAGCATATACTTAAATATTTATATATTTACAAAGTACACACATAGGGGGAGAAATATTCATGCATTACACTTGTTATTCACTAAATCACATAATTGGTTTGTCATCATCAAAAAGGGGGAGATTGTGAGACTTAGAATCTTAATCTTACTTATTTTGATGATTAACAAACAATTATGTTTATGCTAATGGTTGAAAAAGTGTTTCAATGAAATAGATATACAAAGAAGCTAAGCATGGAGCTCTATCATATGGAGAAAGAATTGGAAGAAGCCAAGCATGGAGATCTATCATATGGAGAAAGAATTAGAGGTGAAAAGATATGAAAGTATGGTAAATTAGGTTATTTCCCTAAGCCTAAAACCTTATATTATGTAAATAGCTCAAGAAGTTGTTTTACTCTTTTAAGGCTCAAGTAAAAATGTTTTCAAAGTATTTTTAATCTTCAAATGATGCTCAAGTAAAAATGTTTTCAAAGTGTTTTTAATCTTCAAATGATGCTGAAGAAATCTGTCAGGGTTCAGTATTTCGATCATATCTCTCTCATTTTTAATCCAAATGGAGTGATTCCGGTGCCATTGGACTAAGAGAAAGGGCTACAACTTTCATGTTTTACAGTTTTCCAAATTCTTTCGGGATCATATTGAAAAATGGCTCACAAAGTTTCGGACGACCTTGGCCAAGTTTCGGCCGGCCGAAACTGTCGTCCGAACCTGTCCAGAGAAAATGTTCTTGCTGTCGAGTTTAGGACGACCCTTTCGGACGACCTACCCTTTCGAAACACCCGTCCGAAACTCATAACGGCTAGTTTTTTAATGTCAAACATGAACTTTTTTTGTCATCTTCTTAAGGGTTTAAATACCACCAAATGCACAAACGTTAAAACACCTCTCCCATTGATTCCTTGAGCTTCTAAATCTTGAAAAACACTCTCTACAACTCTTGCACAACACTTTGATTTTACAAGAATCAAAAGATTAAAAGTTCTTGAGCCTATCTTTGAGTATTTCATACCATTCTTGAGCTATATAGTTTGAGTTGTAAATTTTATTATAGGAATCATATTGTGAGCTTCACTTTATCATATTCACCCTATTTGAAGGCTGTTATTTTGTTCTTAAACATCTATTGTAAGTGATTGAAATCCTAAGTTGAGAAACTTGGGTAGTGGAAGTAAAGTGCTCCAAGGGGAAGACTTGAACCACTATAAATTGGTTGGTTGAAATCCTAAGTTGAGATACTTGGGTTGTAAAAGTGGTTGTTTTGATCTCACCACTAGAAAAGAGATCACTTCATAGTGAAGAGGTTGAAATCCTAAGTTGGAAAACTTGGGTAGTGGATGTAGAGTGCTCCAAGGGGGAGACTTAAACCACTCTAAATTGATTGTGTCAATTGCTCTTTATTGCTTTCAGTTTTTACTATTATTTCATCTTGATCATGCTTTAATATACTGCAATTGGATTGAAGTATTTATTCATTGTATTGTTGAAATATCAATTTTAACATTCTTTAGTATTACACTTGTTGCAAGTCACACTACTCACTCATTGTTATTGGATTTGAGTTGATTGGTATAAGAAATTTTAGAAACCTAATTAACCCCCCCCCCCCCCCCCCCCCTCTTAGGTTGCCTTTAAAGCTTACAGTAAAGGAAGAAGTACTCCTTATTTCATTTACTTAAAATAGGTACTTTAATGCAAGGGAGGAGTCCTCACTTTTTATAGCTTTTCAACTGTACTAATGGTATGGATATATCTGTTATTGACTTTGTAATCTCATTTTCTATTAATAAAATAGGGATTACCACCCCCACCCACCCCCTCCCCCCGAATATGGGATTATTAGCCAACCAAAACAAAACGGAATACTCTCATAAATATATATGTTCACAATTAAGATGGGTTGAAAAACAAAAGGAAAAGCCAAAATCAACTCGTTTTTTGACTTTGCCATTTTTTTATCAAAATATGTGCGGTGAAAAATTGAGATTTTGTGAAAATTTAAAATTTTCAATTATTTTTGCAACATTCACTCGAATGCATGTTCCAATGTAGGTGGGTGTAAAATATATCACAAAAAAGTCAAAATCAACGCATTTTTGGATTTTGACATTTTTACCTAAAATACGTGTGATATAACCCATGAAAAATTGAAATTTGACACTTTTTTGTATACCATTCATTAAAATACATGTTCAGAGAAAAAAGAGAAATCAACACATTTTTTGATTTTGCCATTTTTTTATCAAAATACGTGTGTTATAACCCATGAAAAATGGAGGTTAGATAAAAATTTTAATTTTCATCTTTTTTCACAATATTCACTAAAATACATGTTCACAATCATGGTGGGTGCAAAAAATAGTACAAAGAAGTCAAAATCAACGTGTTTTTGTATTTTTGTCATTTTTTGCTAAAGTACGTGTTATAACCCTTGAAAAATAAAAAATTTGGTAAAAAATCTAAATTTCATATTTCTTGACACTAACCACAAAGATGTATGTTCACAATTTAGATGGGTGAAAAAACTACAAGAAAAAAGCCAAAATTAATAAGTTTTTTTGACTATGCAATTTTTTTATCAAAATACGTGTGGTAAAAAAATTGAGGTTTGGTGAAAATTTTAAAATTTCACTTTTTTTACATCATTCACTGGAATGCTTGTTCTCAATGGAGGTGGGTGTAAAAATCATCACAAAAAAATAAAAATCAATACATTTTTTAATTTTGTCGTTTTTTGCTAAAATACGTGTGTTATAACTTATAACCCATTAAATATGAAAATCTCGTAAAAAGTCTAAATTTCAATTTTTTATTTACTGTTCATTAGAATGTATGTTCACAATAAAGATATGTGTAAAAGATAGTAGAAAAAAGCAGAAATTAACACCGTTTTTTACGATTATTTTTTTACATAAATACGTGTTTATAACCTATAAAAAATGGAGGTTTGGTGAAAATTTTAATTTTCACTTTTTTCACAATATTTACTAGAATACATGTTCACAATTGGGATGGGTGCAAGAAACGGTACAAAAAAATTCAAAATCAATAAGTTCTTGAATTTTTCCCATTTTTGGCTAAATTACGTGTGTTATAACATATGAAAAATGAAAATTTGGTAAAACAAAAATCTAAATTTCACATTTGATGACACATATAACAATGATGCATGTTCACAATTCAGATGGGCTAAAAAATAATGAGAAAAAGTCAAAATTAATACGTTTTTTTACTTTTCTATTTTTATAACCTGTGAAAAAATGGAGGTTTGGTGAAAATTTTTATAATTTCACTTTTTTTTGCAACATTCATTGGAATACATATTCTCAATGGTATGTGGAGGTAAAAAATATCACAAAAAATTCAAAATCAACGCATTTTTGAATTTTGCCATTTTGCTATAATCTATGAAAAATGAAAATTTGGTGAAAAATCTAAATTTTAAGTTTTTGTACACCGTTCATTAGAATGCATGTTCACAATTGAGATGAGTGAAAAACAATAACGAAAAAAGCCAAAATCAACACTTTTTTAACTTTGCAATTTTTTTATCAAAATACGTGTGATGAAAAATTGAGATTTGGTGAAAATTTTAAAATTTCACTTTTTTTCCCCAACATTCAGTGGAATGCATGTTGTCAATGGAGGTTGGTATAAAAAAACATCACAAAAAGTAAAAAAACATTGACTGAATTCACGAATTGTAATGTTGAACTTGTATTAGATAACAATTATTATTCAAAAAAGAATTCTCTATATATAATTGATTGTTTAGTTTATGGTAAATGACCTAATTAATTTTCTTAATTTGGGAGTATCATTTTGGTTTTAAATTTTGAAAAGGTACATTTTGATTTCTCAACTTGGTTATGTGGCACAAAAAGATATCGTTTTGAATAATGATTTGTATGATATCCTGACAAATAGCAAATGATATTTGAAAAATGAGATGAAAACTATTTGTGTGACAAAATCTAACTTAATGACCAAAATTTTATTTTCAAGACCGGCGACCAAATAATATATATTTATCTCCAAGTCAAAAGATCATCAAAATTATTTACTCTTCATTCTATTAAGCAAGCGACTTATAAAAAATTTATCAACATAAATCAATTGGCAATGCAATAAAATTATAGCCTTGAAAGAAAGTCAACAATAATATTATTGATGAAAGAATAAAATTTCCCCAATGTTGGGACAATATATCAAATTGAACATAAAAATTAAAATGAATACAAATAAGCAATGAATTTTTTTCTTGCTGCATGCGCTTTTAGAACTTTGCCTGAATTTGATCCACAGTTTTCTTGTCAATCTGGAATGCTTTGGCCAATGCATCATCACTGATGGGTGGATTAGATCCAAAAACAGAAGAAGCAATGGAAACGACACCAGGATTTTGACTGCTCAAACCAGCAATGACAACTGCATTTGTGTATCCCACATTGCGTTGAAAGTGAACAAGCCCAATAGGGAAGACGAAAACATCGCCCTTCTTGAGGACTTTGGTGAAAAGCTTATTGTCAGGAGCTGAAGAAACAAAACCAACTTGGAGGGTTCCTTTAAGAACGGTGAGGATTTCAGTGGCTCTTGGGTGAGTATGAGGAGGGTTAATCCCCCATGGTGCATAGTCAATGCGCACCATTGAGATGCCAAGAGTGTTGAGCCCAGGCAGTTGAGCTGCAGATACTGGGGTAACCTTTGAGCCAAAAGCATTCGTGGTATTGCCAGCTTTGTCTAAGCCACTGAAGAAGAAATGATCTGCCGTAACATCCTTGGAATTCTTGCATGGAAGGCCGTTCACTCTCACTGATGATATTCACAACATATATTAAAAGCTGGTATGAAAGGTAATTAAACACAAGAAATTAATGAAGAAAATTTTGATAATTGAATATGAATTCCTTACCTGATGAGCTAGTCGTATGATCATCAGCTATGCAAAAATCTTGCAATGGCGTCGGGTCGAATGCTAAGGCAAGGTAAAATGACGAGACAGCAACAAAGCACAACAAGATTAATATGTGAGAAAGTTTTTCCATTTCAGATGAAGGGGTTGTGTTGCAATTGATTAAAGGGATCGAATGTATTGAATCAAGAAAAGAAAGTGCAGAATATAGATAATGTTTGCTGCCATTACTGATCATCATCAGCTTGTTATTTATAGAGTTTTTGGGTGCAATATTTTATATTGTTTGATGGGCATTGATATGATTTTGATGAGTAATTTATGAGAATGCCGCCCTGAGCAAAACAAACAATTGCAAGCCGGCTCCCAAAGAACACATTAAAGTTGCAATTAATGTGTATTTTTGTTGTGCTAATTTTTGTCTTCAATCTTGGTCAAACAAAACCATTCTTTAAAGAATATAATGCAATCTATCTACGGGTATTTCAAACTCAATTTCTTAGTTTATACTACTTTATACCAGTTCAAAGTTGGAGAAAAGCTATAAACTAGCCTTCAATCTGAATGTTTCATTTCACCTGTTTCTTTCTTGCAATAAAAAGAGTTATATACAGAGTGAAAAATATTAGTGAAAACCAATAGTGATTAACATGGCAGTTATAAAAAGACAAAATTATCTATTATGTATAAAAATATAAAATTATGTACCAACTTATAAAAATCTTGCACGTGTACAATCGCTTATCCTTAGGGTTCACTTATCATTTGGTTAGAGTATTAGTTTATTTTTAAAAATGAGAAAACTAACACGTGTCAATTTTTTTATAAAGTGCTACATGAAAGTTATACAACAAATCCAATTTGTCTTTTTATGACTGCCACGTCAGTCACTATTGGTTTTCACTCATATTTTTCACTCTGTTTATTATCATTCCAATAAAAATATTATGTGTGAAACCAAAATTGTAGAATTAGATGTTAGGATTCATGGGTAATGTGCAAGAATCTCATATCCCAAAAAAATTAAGAGAACTATAGCAGTTAATAAGTTAGTAAGGATCTAACATCCATTGGTTTAAAATTTTGAATTTAAGTTGGGTTTTATCTTTTTATGGAGCCTCTAGATCTTTTGATAATCTAACATATATTCGTTTAGATTCAACATAATGGCAAAATATGATATAGGCAATCCTACATAATGAGAAAAGTTAAACTATTTTTGTTATTGTAATTTTTTAATATTCAATGGTCAAATGTTGACGGTTTTCGATTCCCAAATAAAAAAGAGAAAAGAAAATTCTTTGTACTTTTAATTTTAAATTTTATTCAATAACATAATTCTCCAACATAAAAATCATTACAAGCAAAATTTATCAATTTAAACACTTAGTTTTCAAAAAATATAATTCTCTAAAACACAAATCGAAATTATTTTTTTATATAATTTTTAAAAAGAAAATACCTATCTAAAAAGACCTTAAACTTTTATGGCGAACCAATGTAATACGAAACCCGGATCGATTCGCTCCAAACTCCGACTTGTATGTCACGGAAGCAATTTGCAGGACCTTCGAATAAAATCGATGAACAAGAACAACCCAACAACTCGTGAGTTAGAAATTAAGGAACCAACAAATTAGTCCGCTTTCCGCAAAACTAACAGTTCTCAATTGATGTAAATAGGCAAATTTACACGTAAGAAATCAATCACTGAAATCTTATTAAAAATATCTCTTAAACGTTCTCTTCTTTTACAACGGAAGGAAAACACCTATTTATAGGCCTAAAACAAACCCTAGACGAATTATACCATAAAAGGAAACATTAAATAACTTAAATCCTAAATTACTAAAAGAGTAATGATTGGGGAGTGAAAGATTAGAGTGAAAACCCAAAGTGACTGACGTGGCAGTTATAAAAAGACAAACTTATCCATTACTCATTAGGGTTCACTCATCATTTGGTTAGGGTATTAATTTGTCTTTTTATAACTGTCACGTCAGTCACTTTGGGTTTTCACTCTAATTTTTCACTCCCCCTATCATTACTCTTACTAAAAATAGAAATTAAATTAACGCTAATTATTTCCCGCACGTCGCGACGTGGGGAGCCCTACGTCGCGACGTCGGGGAACAAACCCTAAAATTAAAAATCTATCGCTACTGGACGTCGCGAGGTGCGACGATGGACGTCGCGACATTCATGGACATTGCGACGTCGGAGTCTCTTCATGTCGCGATGGGGCTTGCTGTGCACATCGTTTCTTTAATTCCAGGTTTCCAAATGAAGGACTCGTCTTCTACAACTGGAATGAGCACTTTGAATTCCTCGAACTTGACATATGATCTCGATTTCGTATCAATCCCTCCCACTTGAAAAATATTTGACCTCAAATCTTGTTGATTGGTAACAAGAAAATCCGGTACAAAATCTGCAAAATTATCAAGACAAAAAGACAAAATATATGGAAATTCACACTCATTATTTTTCCCCTATTTGCCTTTTCCTACAACCCTCATCTCAAGGCTTTTGTCATTCAAATCATTACTCAATTCTTTTGCAAGTTTCTCATGATAAACAACAAAATTATCAATTAATGCACAATCACTTAAAACAATAAACCTCCTTTAATTCTCCCCCTGGTGGTTTTATTTTTGTTGATGTAAGTTTAAAGATTTACCTACTAGTTTTGTTGTTGTTGATCTAATTTAAGACTTAAAGATTTACTCTAACTTTCAATCAAGGTTCAAGGTTGAAGGTTCATTTGGATATTCGATTTGTTATGCTCTCGTGGATGGTATGATACAGTAATATCATCTATATGTTATGATCCAGCAACATGGCTTTTACCCCTTTTGCGGGATTCCCTGTAGCCGTTGTGGGAGGATAAGACCAGAACCAAAGTGAGTCTTGGAAACCTCCTTTAATTCCCAACACTTACACTGGTGGTTTTGTTTTTGTTGATCTAATTTAAGACTTACATTTACTAGCTTGCTTTCCTTCAAGGTTGATTTGGATAATTCTATATGTTATGTTCTTGTGGATGATATTAGACAGTAATATTATTGATATATTATGATCCACCAACATGTCCCCTTTTTTTCTAATTAACTTCACTCACTAATTGGTTTATAAACATGCAATTTAACACCTTGTTGATTAATTTCTTTCTTATTTTTTTTTTTTTGCAAAAACTAACATAGTTTCCCAAAAGTGACCGTTTCCACAAAAACTAACAAATATTGTACTTAAAAAGAACTTTATTCAATTTACTATCAAAATCACCAAATGAATGGCTATTATTGTCCTTTTGAGTGGAACCCATACCACACCATACAGCCTTCATTTATATATTCTTCGAGCAATAATTCAGATTTGTCCACATAGAAAAAGCATCCAACTTTCTCCAAAGGTCTCTGATCCAGACTTTGCTTCTCTCTGTCACTCAAAAACCATCCTCATAGGCTCTATCCAAAAACAAAAAATGGCCGATGCTATTGTTGGTGCCACTGTACAAGTTCTTTTGGAGAAGACACTTTCCCTTGCCATTGACAAGATTGGTTCGGTATTTGGATTCAAGAAGGATTTGGAAAGCTTGCGAGATTCTGCAAACATGATCCAAGCTTTCTTGGCTGATGCTGAGGATAAGTAAAGGCAAAGCCCAGCTGTGCAACTTTGGTTCAAGAAGCTTGAAGGGGTGGCTTTTGATGCTTATTATGTGTTGGATGAACTCAACTATGAAATTCTTCGGCGCAAGGTGAAATCCAGGAACCAACTCAAGGTGAAGGTATGCTTATTCTTCTTCTTGTCTAAAGATATATTTCTTTTCGTTGGAGAATGGCTTCCAAGGTTAGGGATATTAACATCCGGTTGAAAACCATCAATCAAGAAGCCACCGATTTTGGATTGATCAGAATTCCAGCATCGCTAGTTACAACTGGAGTTACAATGAGTCGACAGACTAACTCTCTTGTTGTTCCAAATGTTGTTGGGAGAGTTGGTGATGAATCTAAGATAGTTAACATGTTGTTGTCCCCCTCTGAAAAGGTTGTTTCTGTCCTTCCCATAGTTGGTATGGGCGGATTAGGGAAAACAACCTTGGCTAAATCGGTGTACAATAATCAACAACTTAATGCTCACTTCAGCCCAAAAATTTGGGTGTGCGTGTCTGAAAAATTTGAACAGATGAAACTTTTCAAAGTAATTTTAGAATCTTTGACAGGAAACAAGGTCGAATTGTCAAGTATGGATGGTGTTGTTCAAGAAATTCGTAAACGACTAGAAGGAAAAAGATATCTCCTAGTTCTTGATGATGTGTGGAATGAAGTTCCAGCATTATGGGATAGTTTTTTCGATTCATTGGTGGGGATAACCACAGCTAGTGAAATCAGATGTCTTGTCACAACTCGTCTCCTAAATGTGGCGTCCATTGCGTCTAGACATCCTCCCTATGAGTTAGGAAAGCTAACTGATGATGAGTGTTGGTCCATTGTTAAAGCAAAAGTAATTGAAGGTGGAGAAATACCAGAAGAATTGAGTCAGATAAGAATGCAAATCACAAAAAGATGTTGTGGTTTACTGCTTGCGGCAAATGTAATTGGAGGTTTGTTATGTTTACAAAGAAAAGAGGACTGGCTATCAATTGTGGAGAATAGGCTTTGGAGTGAAAATAGTATTGAGCAAATATTGAGGTTGAGTTTCGATTATTTGCCATCTCCATCAATCAAGAAATGTTTCGCATATTGTTCTTTATTTGAAAAAGATGTTGATATGGAAAGAAATCTACTAATTGAACTTTGGATGGCAGAAGGATTTATTCAACCACATCTCCAAAATGAAACTATGATGGAGGAAGCAGGTAATAGATATCTCAATATTTTATTACAGAGTTCTTTGTTGGAAAAAGAAGACGGATGGGGAACATTTTATAAAATGCATGATCACGTGAATGATCTTGCACAATTCATTTCAAAGTTGGAACATATTAAGTCGGAAGATGATGTAATAAAGAACAAGGTTCGATACCTTGAGTTACAAAGGTCTAGAGAAACAGCGATGTTGAATGATAAATCAACATTAATTTTGAAGAGGAGCAACATATCTGAAGAGATGCTGTTGAAATTCAAGCACCTGCACATTCTAAATTTGTCCAAGGCAAATATTATAGAGCTTCCAATTTCTATTGGCAAATTAAAGCATTTAAGGTTTCTTAACCTTTCATATTCTCAAATCAAAAGTTTGCCAGAATCTCTTTGCAAGCTTTATAATTTGCAAACACTTAGACTGGGTGGGTGCTCCAATTTAAAAACTCTTCCAAAGGGGAAAAGCAATCTGATTAGTTTGAGGCATCTCTACTATTACAATGATGTGAAGTTCAAAATGCCATCAGAGATGGGATGATTGTCTTGTCTTCAAAGATTACAGTTCTTTAACGTAGGAGAAGAGAAGGGTCGTCAAATTGAAGAGCTTGGATGTTTGAAAGACCTTAAAAGGCAAAATAAAGATACGCAATCTTGAACTAGTAAATGATAAAGAAGTTGCAGAACGGGCAAAATTATCTGGAAAGCCAAATATTTTAAAGTTGCAATATGGTTGGGGTAACAACAATAGAAAAGATTTGAGTAGCGATGAACATGTGTTGGAAGGCCTGGAACCTCACCCAAATTTGCAGGAGTTAACAATTAAAAATTTTATGGGCGATCAATTTCCTGGATGGCTAGGCAATTTGCCAAAGTTGGTTAGATTGGAGTTGCGAGGTTGCAGGAGATGCAGAGAACTTCCTGGGACATTTGCAATATCATGAATATCTGAAATTTGAAGAAGTGGAAAATGTGAGTTGCATTAGGCTCTCATTCTACGGCAGCGGAAGCAGTTGCGGTGGTGGTGAAGTAGCAGTAGTGACAAGAAGAAGAAAATTGTTTCCAGTTGATGATGATATTGATGTGTTTCCCGTGCTTGAGTATTTGACCATTACGGATTGCTCCCAACTGACAACCGCTCCAACTCACTTCCCAAGTCTCAGAGAATTGAAAATTGATGGAAATATGGAAGTTATGGCGGTAAAAAGCATTGTTGGCAAAGTAACCAATACTCTTCAGTCCCTCAGATTAAGTGGAATGAATGAGCTTACTCATATATCCAACCTGGTTGATCTGTGTGAATTCAAGCTTTTGCGTAACTTGGAGATATCAGGATGCCACGGAATTGTAGGAGTAAGTGGATCTTCATATAATCAACTGTTCAAGTCTCTGGAGCATTTGGAAATTTGGAATTGCGATGGGTTGATGAGTATAGCAAGTGAAACATTTGAGTGCTGCACTTCTCTCCGGATGCTGGGGGTGTATAACTGTCGGAATCTGGAATCCTTTCCACTCGATTTGCGACAAACTCCTTCTCTCACATCAATTTCGTTAAACGGCTGCAACAAATTGTTCCTAGCTAATAATAATACTAATACTCCCAGAGGATTTGGTCATCTAACAAGCCTAGAGTCGTTGTCTATTGGTCCCTTCTCACATGATGATGATTCTTCAATTGAATTATTTGATTGGTCCGGATTGATATCACTTTCTCGACTAGAACTGTATGGGTTGCCTGAGACGGAGTCTCTACCGGATCAGCTCCAGCACTTGACTTCATTGAAGTACTTAGAACTAAATGGGATTGGATCAATAGAAGCTTTACCAGATTGGTTAGGGAACCTTGCGTCTCTTCAAACACTATATCTGTGGAATTGTGAGAAGCTTCGATATTTACCATCCATGGCTGCCTTGAGACACCTCAACAAATTAACACTATTGGACATATTCAAGTGTCCCTTGTTAGAGGAAAGATGTAAGAAACGTGAGAGCGGCCCAGACGAGTCTGAGTGGTCAAAGATTTCTCAACTTCCCAATCTCAGGATTACTTAAGAATGACATAATCATCAGGTAAGCTTTTAATAAACTTATCTTCAATTATTTGCTCACCATCTCATAATCTCGTTATTCAATCCTATCTTTTTTTTTTGGTTTCGAAATTGAATTATTTAAATCAGATTGTTGGCGCATCCCTGAGTATTCCAAGATTTCTAATCTTTGGATTCATTTTTTGGGATCTTTGTCATCACTCTATCAAGTAAGCTTTTCAAACTTGAAATTTCTTCATACTCTCTGCTTTTCTTTTTCTATATTTTAATTATTTCGTTTCTTCTTTGATTCTGTTGTTCTTATCCTTCCACTTTCCTTTCAATTTTTTTTTAAAAGTAAATGCATTAAATAAAAAAAAATCTGCCATTAGCATAATTTAATTTCAATCCTTTCGATGTCATCACATTTTCTAATTTTTACTAACCAAAAGATTCAACACTAACGCTATGTTTGGATCGAGGGAAGAGAGGGAGAGAAAAGGAATGAAAAGAGACATTAAAATTTTGTGTTTGGATAATTTTCGCTAGAGAGAAAGGAAAGGAAAGGAAAGGAAGAGATTAGTAGGGATTACATATAATTGTTTGAGTACATTTCTGTTTCCATCCAAAAGTGGGCGGTAATGGAAGGAAACGGTTTAATAATTACTCATTATAAAAGTATCTTTTTTAAATTAAATTTTTGTTTAAAAATTAGGGAGAATTTGTATTAAGGGCATGCCTCATGTCTTTATTATTAAATGGGGCGCAACTTTAATATATTTATTATTAAGTGCGTTAAAATATCTATATTAGTTTAAATAATTAACCAATGACTTTATTATCCTTTTCATCAATTAAACAATTCATCACGATCAAAATACTTATTTTCTTTATCTTTTTATTACTAAAATATATCGATTTAATCATTAACTATATCTTAAAACTCTTTATCATTTACTGTTTTATAATTGTTATCAATAAATTTTCATATTGAGTTACTTCATTTATTCTTTTATTACTGAAAGACATTAATCTAATCATAAACTTTTTTTATCATTTAGTGTTTCATAAGTGTTATCAATAACTTTTCATATTAATTTCACTTAATTATTATCCATAAACTTTTATGTAAATTTTAATCATTATTAAACTATGTTATATTGTAAAATTAAGTTTTAAAAAATACACAAGAATTTGTCAAACTAATATCACAAATCATAATTAATTTTAATGAATTTTAAGTTTTTTTGGTATATTTTCAATGAACTTAATTATTTGATAAATACATAAGCACGTACAATTATTTATTATTAATTATTAATTTTAAAGTTGATGTATTTTTCGATGTTGTGTTATTTAATCATTTTTTTAATTTTAAATATATTCATGGCAAAATATTTATGATTTAAGATAATTTAATAATAAATATATTCATGACAAGAAAAATTTATATTTTGAAATATTTTGACAATGATTATATTTTTTTATTTAAGACGTCACAAAATAAATTTTAAAAATTAAAAGAGTTTGATGATAAGTATATTTTATTATTTAAGATAGTTTGATAATGATTTAAGTTGCTATCAAATTTTATCCACAAGAAATTATTAAAAATAACTAATAAAAGATTAATAGTAAAAGATAGAAAGTTAGGTATTTAACATAATATTTTTTATAATTGATAATAAGGATACTAAAGACTTTTATTAAATATATAATATAATAAATTTATTTTGACGTCCTTAATAATAAATACATTAAAATTATGCCCCATTTAATAATAAGAGCATGAGAAGCACCTTAATACAAATTCTCTCTTTAAAATATATATATATTTTCAATAATATTCCTGCGATTTGCAATACAATACTTTTTCGCAAATGCAGACTTCTTCTCATCATCGATGGCGCCAGTGGGTCTCTCTTCTTCAAATCCCACCTCAAATTCTCCACAATTGTACAAATGGAGCAAACCCAGAATGTTGTTTTGGTGAATTACCTCATAAACTCACTTGGGTTCTCTAAAGAAGCCGCCATCACCGCTTCCAATAAGGTAACTCGCTCGAGGCCTTTTCAAAAACAGGCTGATTCAGTAGTCAATTATTTAGTAAATTTAGGTTTGAATAAAACCCACATCAGAGTCATGGATTCGGCATACCCCATATTATTGTTTTGTAATGTGGACAAAACCCTAGAACCAAAATGCAAGTTTTTCCAAGAATTTGGCCTACCCGGGCGGGTTGGAATAGATCAAGATATTTATGGGTTATAATTTTTTTTTGAGATTAGGATTGGATTCTAAAATCAAACCCCGAATTATGTATTTAAGACAACTGGTGGGCAGTGATGATAATGTAGCTAAAGTTGTAAAGAAATATTCTAGGGTGCATGGTTATTTTGATCCTAAATTGGTGGAAAGTAATATTCTATTGCTGAAAAACTATGCTATTAGTGATGAAAATATTGTCAAATTGATTGTTTGGCAGCCGAGAAGGATTCTCGCAACAAAACCTGAAGATAGTCAGGATATGTTACATAAAGTGGAAAATTACTTTGGGATTCCTCGTGAATCTGCTATGTTTCACTATGGGTTTCATGTCCTTGCTTCGTTTAGTCAGTCAAGCATTGATGGGAAATTTTGATTTTTAAGAAGTTTTGGCTGGTTGGACGGTGATATACTTAGAATGGTTAGGATTCAGCCTCTCACTTTATGCATGTCTGTTCCTAGAATTAGAGAAAGTTTAGATTATTTCACGAACGAACTTGGGTATAATCCAGTTTACTTGGCTTCCCACCCTGTTTTTCTTTCCCTAAATTTGGAAAGGAGGGTGAAGGGAAGGAATGAAGTTTGGAAAATTCTTAATGAGAAGAAGTTGAACAAGAGGAAGGCGGTTCTTTCTACTGTTTTAGTCATGCCAGAATCAAGGTTTGTGAAGGAATATATTCTTCCTTATAAGGATAAACTGCCACCTGTTTATGAAGCATATTGAGGAATGCTGATATGTTTCAGGTAACACACTCCACTGTTGGGGTCTCGTGTAATATTATTCTTGCTTCACTATTGTTTCTTTGTTTTATTCTGGTTCATTTTGCTGCTTCCATTACTCATGGTAGAGAACAGTAGGACATAGAACTGGACTAAGCTTATGGTTGTGAAACAACCAACTTTTGATAATATGCAATTATTTGCACCCCCCTTCCCCCCCAAAATAAAATAAAATATAGTTTCTATTAAGAATGTTATACAATTTCATCCCCCAAACTCAACTTCCTGGATTTGCTACTACCAGCAATACATGTATGTTTTATTTTTGACGTGGTAAATATTATGGATTATCTTATGGTCTTGTTAAATGATTTTGTTAAAGTATTATATGTAACATATTTAAATCGGTAGAAGAGTACCAAAACCACTTGTTGAGCGACGTTTCTGTTAACCCCACCTTATTGATCGTTTTGCAAATAAGGGTATTTAACAAGATCATGTATGTGTAGATTGAAACAGAAGTTTGGTTGGCACAATGATGTGATTATTTTAATGTATGTATAGATTGTGTACGGCTTGTGATTTTGAGAATGTATGTGTAAATTTGTATGAACATTTACAAAAAATGAGGATAGCGAAAATGATAATGTTGAGATGGATATGTAGGCACACTAGATTAGATAAAATAAGTAATGGATGCATTAGAAAGAAAGTAGGGTAGTTCCAACATATAAGAAATTAAGATAAACACGCTTAACATGGTTCGGACATGTGTATAGGAGACTTTTAGATTTCTCAATACGGTAGAAAACAAAGAATTATTAACTCACATTAAAAGGGGAAGAGAAAGAGAAAAAAAATTGGAAAAAAATTATAAAAAAAGATATGTTACACTTAAATATAAATGAAAAAATGAGTTTAGACTGAATACGATGTCGAAATGTGATCCCTATAGCCAACCCTATTTAGTGGGATAAAGGCTTAATTGTTGTTGTGTGTGTAAATTGTGTAAAACTGTCTGAATTTTTTTGTTCATTAGTTATTTGAGGTTTTAATTTGATTTTAGTTCTAGAGCTAAGTCTGATATTTGTTAACGGGGGTCTTCATATTGCAGTGACTTTTTACAATGTAATACAGCCATCAGTGTCCTGAAATCCTGGCCATGACATTATGATAGATGATTATCATTTTAAAAAGCTTGAGGATGATTGGAACATGTAATCTATATCTTGTTGCATATGGGGGACGGCAGAAATGAATCAACCTGCAGTAGTAAATCAGTAGAAATGAATCTGAGGTTGTTTCAAAGGCAGTTGCGGCAAAAAACATGTACAAGTAGTCCTCACAGCACATTCTGGTGTCATGAAAAGCATCAGCAAACCAGAAGGAAAAGGACTTTCTGCATAGATGAAAACTACCACCATGAGGGGATAGTAAAGCTTGTAAAAGATTCAGCTATCTCTATGACAAAGGAAGCAGACTGGTACTGGCATAGTGACTATTACTTGGTGAAGTTGGTGTTGCAGCCGTTTCCCTCGACATTAAGCTGCCTGGTTTCTAGAAAAGAGACAGAACCACTAACGGCTGGGTTTTTTTGGTGCTTGAGGCTTGTAATGGCTAAAAAGCATTCTTGATACTGTTGGGCTTATACAAGTATCAGCATGAAGATTGCAAGGTAGGTTCTGCGCCAGAAGATACGCCTTTCAGTTTACTTCTAAGAAATAGTAACAAGCAAGATATTGTTGTAGTTGTTCGTCAGTTAGAACATATAGTTGTGTGGAAACTTCACTAGGCCTTTTGGCTCCAATTAAGCACAGGAAGATTTTTGCCAGTGGCTGACTCTTTTCCAATTAGATTGGGATACAATATAATTTTCTTTCACTATTAACAAAGGGAAAATTTTGCCAAACCCTATCATAGGACACATTAGAAATCGTATAATTGAGCACGATGATAAAATGTGATCTATATGCCGAACCCACTTAGTTGTTGGTGGTGTTGTTGTATTAGCATAGGGGAAAAAAGAAAAAAGAATCAGCCAAGTAGCTAGAGCTTGATGGTATCGTTGCTGTATGTGTTGTGTGGATTCCGTGAAACACTTTCAAATAAGAGGAGCCTCAGAAGTGCTTTTAAAATAGTCAGAGCTCTATCAATATGATACAGCAATGCCAAAGGTCTGGTGGATATGAATTTCAGTTGGAGGCTCTTGTTCTTTAACTTTGTGAAACGCACAAATGTTATTTTCCGTTATGTAGTCAAAGTTTGCGTGCACTTCTTTTCTGTTTTCCAATAGATAACGCATATAAACATAGACCATAATGGAAGTTGAAATTTTAGCAATTGCGAGATTTGATAGTGATAATTGGTCAGAAAGATACAATGAAGAAAATTGAAGCAGTTTCATTTGTAAAAAATTTAGCTCATCAAAGAAGTTTCACCAGTACTGATGATTCAATCTCTTCATTCTCATCATAATAACAGCTTCTTGATCTCAATCTTTTCAGTCCAGAACCCACTTGACAAATCAATTCCTTCAATAGTTTCACCTTTTTCTGAATCAATTGATATATGTAAGAAAGAAAAATACTCTTTTTTCAATCTTCATTCTAAAAGGAACATATGTTTGGAAGTGAGAAACAAGCATACATTTTCAACTTGCCATTCTTGTCCAAATTTGTAGCCACAAGGGGTTCCTCCATACACTTCAAACACCATCATCTTTCCATACATTTCCTCATCACAGAACATAGTAAACATATCTTTTGGTGCATATGGCTCACCATGTCCAGGAGTCATTTTCACCCACAGTAAATAGGAACATGTGGAGCACTAGTGCAAATCAATCATATATGAAAGGGAAAAAGAACACTAGTTCAGAACCTTAAGCACAATGAAAGATGTAAATTAAGGGTAATGAGTTTACTAATGTCCACAACGAAAAAATGTACCAGTCCTTGATAGTTTGCATGCAAATCTTCTGGCAATATAACTTCGATGTTACGACGATTTTGAACTTCAACCAAATAGGATTTTATCCTAGAGGATCTACATTGTCGCACTTCAACATCCTTAGTTTCTTCACAGTTGTTGCATTTCAGCTTTAGGTGTAACAGAAAAGTTTGAGAACTTAATGTTAGAAACTATGATAATAAATCATACATAAAATTAGTAGCATGAGTATTTTAAAAAAAAACATGGATTTACCTTGATGTGGTAAGCATGTTTGGAGTGATCAAAACCATTCTTTAACTGCAGATTAGTACATTGCCAAAGAGTGGCTTTGAAGCACAGTAGAAACTTCTTTGGTGAAAAAGCCATTGGATTTTTTGAGGATTTTCTTTTAGGCCATTTGGGACACTAATCCTTTGATTTATTATGGAGGTTGATGTCCTAAATGGAAAGCATCTTAGTTAACTTCTTGCACTCTTTCATTACTGTGAAATGGTCAATATAGGAAATTTGTCAGTTTAATTTGCTGGGATTTTTGAGAAACTCTGAGAAGTTGCAAAAAAAAAAAAAAACAGAGAATCAAATCAAGGGTTCAGGTATCCAAGAGATATGAAAATTACATGGAAAAAGATGGGTCCTGACTTGCAATAGTATCTAAAGAGTTAAAGAAGGGGAAGGTGTAAAGTGAGAGAATATTAATAAAGGATAGTGATGCAATGCAGCAATGGCTGGTGAGCTCAGCTGTGCCATTTTTAGTGATTTGAATGCAGAAAGATAAATCCAAGTGGTCCTGGATCTCTCTAGGAAAATTAATGAAACTTGCAATTGCAACATCACCAGAAGACAAAGAAAAATTTTCCTAAAATACAACCAGAGTGGCACAATGAAATTAGTCTTCACAATTTTGGCAAGTTTTAGTTTTGTCTATGAGGCTTTAGTGTTTGTCCCAATTTATTTCATCTTGTTTCATTTTCAATCCACTTGATCGCTCTATATACATTTCATCTCAACCTATTTAATTTGGTTGATCATGTTTCAGTATATATAGGTAGTGGTGGAACGAACCTAAATTGAGAGGGTGCTAATATATATAATTAATATAAAATAAAAAAATTGTCATTAAATATATGTAAATAATAAAGTAATAATTAATTCACAATCATAATAATATAAATATAAATATTATATATATATATATATACCAACTACTAATAAAGCACTTATTTATTAAAATTTAAACATAAAAGAAAATAGATGTGTAAAGCACTTATTTATTAACATTTGAACAAAAAAGAAAATAGATGTGTAATATAAGTTTAGAATTGTTATAAATCTTGAAAATTTATTCATTTTCTCATCTTGAACAATAGTTGTCTATTTTTCTAAATTTGTTGAAAAATTTTAACTTCTTTTTTTTATGATAAGTTAAGCTATCAAAATCAAATTAAATTTTAACTTCTCTATTAATTATAAGCCATGTGATCCAAATCAAATTTAACTTGGATTTTTAGTTAATACGTACTAAAAGATAAAAAAGAAGGGGACAATATTTTCTTTCCTAAATCTCAACCATTCAACCAATTACCTGAGACCCACTTCTCCCTTCTATCTCTATCATTTCTAGTGACATACCACCATCAAACACTTGTTTAAATACAGATATATGTTATGTTATTGTCGTCTTTTTTAGTATTAGGTGGCAGAGCAAGCAAAATTACCAGTGCTAAACCTATAAGGATAAGAACACTAACCCTTATCTTTTAGAGCAACGAGGGGCGATCGCACCTGCTTGCCCCCTCTAGATCCGCCCATGTATATAGGTGAGGAAACAAGATAACTAAGAATACTCAAAATTTCAACACAAGCAATCAAATGTAAAGCAAAAAGTAAAGTATAGGCTATTTGGATAGGTTGTTTTTGCCAAATATAATATCTTCTCAAATGGCTTGTTTGTTTGTTTACTCTTAATCCTGAAAGAAAAAAAAAATCATTTTCACAATACCTCCATTTTTTCACGGGTTATAACAAGCGTATTTTGGTAAAAAATGCCAAAGTCAAAACACAGGTTGATTTTGACTTTTTATGTACTTTTTTTTCACCCATTTTAATTACGTATATGCATACTTGTGAACGGTGTAAAAAAAATGAAATTTAGAATTTTTTTTACAACATTTTCATTTTTCATGGGTTATAACACACATATTTTAGCAAAAAATGACAAAATTAAAAAATGCGCCGATTTTGACGTTTTTTTGCATCCTCCATGATTGTGAATATGCATTTTAGTGAATATTATCAGAAAAAGTGAAAATTAAAATTTTCACCAAACCTTCATTTTTCATGGGTTGTAACGCACGAATTTTGGTAAAAAAATGGCAAAGTAAAAAAACGTGTTTATTTTGGCTTTTCTCATACTATTTTTTTACGCACACTTCCATTGTGAACATGAATTCTAATGAATAGTGTAAAATGAAGTGAAATTTAAAATTTTTCACCAAACATCCATTTTTTACGGGTTATAACGCACGTATTTTTATAAAAAATGTGTTAATTTTGGCATTTCCTTACTGTTTTCAACTGCTTCAATTGTGAACATGCATCCTTTTGAATGGTGTAAAAAAAGTGAAGTTTTGATTTTTTTTTATTACTTTCCATTTTTCATGGATTACAACACACGTATTTTAGCAAAAAAATGGTAAAATCTAAAAATGCGCCGATTTTGACTTTTGTTGTTCATTTTTTGCACTCACCCCCATTGTGAACATGCATTCTAGCGAATATTGTCTTTTTTTTTTTTTATAGCCAAATTCCAGCAATTTCATATGACCAGTACTACATCATTGTGACAAGAATTCTCCAGTGAAAACAAAGGTAAATTGAACAAGAATTTGAGGATGAAGATAGAGAATCGTAGGATAACTTGCAAAGTTCGCAAGTTAGACCAAACATATGTATTGTACAAATATTTCTCCAAGTAATTGATAAAAGCGATGAATGGATATTGAACATGCATTTGAGTGACTATTATAAGAAAAAAAGTGAAATTTGAGGGTTTGTTTGGATATATGTTTTGTTTTAAGAATTGCAAAAATCGAGGTTTCTTGTTGCGTTTTACAAAAGGAATAATTTTGTTTTGAGAATTGAGTGTTTGAAATGATAAGTTTTATTTTTAGGAAAAATTTCTGTTAAGGTCACGTTTAGAATCATTATTATCAAATGGGGTATAACTTTGAGTTAATTATTATTTAGGGTGTATGGAATGTAACTGTTAAATGCATTTAACAAAATACTTAAATACCCTTTAATCTTATTTTTTAACACATGTCAAACAACATTCAATATTTCAATTATCCAAAAACTCAAAATAGTTTTACTATATAGAAAAAAATATCTAAATCAAAAAAAATTTTGTATAACAAATTGTAAATACAGAAAACTAAGAAGAAGAAATAAATTTATCATCAAAAGGCGGCCCTATTAAAATTAAAAATCAATTATTAAAATTAAAATCTTGATCCTAATACTTTAGTAGATGTTTAATACCTTTGTTATAACTAATCTCGTATTTGGTTGCCTTAAAAAATAATGAATTCTAGATCTAATTGAAAAATTATCAAAATAATCTATAAATTTATATTATTTTTGTAAGGTGCAGTGAAACCTTGTAATAAGTGTAATAAAAATAAATAGGTTTATTTTCTAAAACACAAACATCGATATGATTTAAATTAATAGTGTATAATATTATATTCTAAATTTTTATTGAATTTGTATATTTTATATTACTAAGAATTAATTAATTAAAAAGTTGTAATAGTATTTAAAAACGAAAAACTCTAAAACATTACAATATTAAAACATCAGCACACTTTTTAATTGATCGTGTATAATATTATATTCTAATTCCGATTGAATTTTATATTTTATATATCAAGAATTAATTAATTAACAATAATTTTAATAGGATTTAAAGACTAAAACACTAAGATACTAAAACATCAACATGCTTTAAATTAAATAATTGTGTATAATATTATATTCTAATTCTTATTTGATTTGTATATTTTATATGCAAATAATTAATTAATTAAGAAGAATTTTAATAAGATTTAAAGAATAAAAAAACTAAAACAATAAAACATCAACATGTTTTTAATTAAATTAAAAATCATGTATAATATTATATTCTAATTCTTATTATATTTGTATATTTTATATACCAATAAGTAATTAATTAAGAAGAGTTTTAATAGGACTTAAGACTAAAACACTAAATCCCTACAACATAACATGCTTTTATATATAGTGTATAATATTATATTATAATTTTGATTGGATTTGAATATTTTATATACCAAGAATTAATTATTATTTTCTTATGTATTTTGTTAAGCCAACAAGATACCAAAATTAGTTTATTAGGATCAAAATCTTAATTTTAATAATCAATTTTTAGTTTTATCAGGGGTGTTTTGATGATAAATTTATTTTTCTCCTTTGTTTTTATGTATTTTCAATTTGTTATACAAAATTTTTGTTTAATTTAGACATTTTGTTTTTGTATCCTAATACTGTTTTGAGTTTTTGAATGATTAAGATGTTGAACTTTGTTTGATAGGTGTTAAAAGATAAGATTAAAGGGTAGTTAAGTATTTTGCTAAATGCATTTAATAGTTACATTATTCATATACTCTTAACAATAATTAGATCAAAGTTATGCTATGTTTAATAATAATGATTCTTAGTGCGCCCATAATAGAAATTTTCCCTTTTTATTAGTTTTTGTGTAAAAGAATTATTTTATTAAATAAAATTTAAATAAGAATTTTTTTATTAAATTGTTTAGGTAACCGGTAACGATCAACATTTGACCGCCGTCACAAATCAACTCAAACAAATAAAAAATAAAAAAAAATTAAAAAATATTGAAAAGACTAAAATGCCTTAATTTTTTGTTTAGAGAAGTTGAAAATTTTTGTTTGAGAATTGAATATAAACAAACATGTTAATTTGAAATGAGGTGAAAAATGAAGTCAAAAGCCCTATCTAAACATACCCTCAACTTTTTCTAAATAGAATAAGGACATTTTAGTCTTTTTGATATTAAAAAAAAAACAATATTTAACTATTGACCGACTTCTTTCAGTGGTTGACTGCTGCAGTCAATAACCGTTGATCAGTGTCGGCCACCTCTAACCAGCCGAATCCTGGCAAAATGGCTAGAATCCAGTCGGCCGACAGTGGTCAATGTTGACCACCGCGAGTCAACTCAATTTTTTAATAAAAAAAATTATTTTTTATTTTTAACTTTTATTAATAAAATATTTTTTAACACAAAAACCAATGAAAGTTACACTTTTATCCATCGAAATACTCAGATTTCAAAACAATATATATTATTTCTTTATTAAAACACAACTCGAAACCTCGTTTTTCCCAATTCTCAAAACAAAACACATATCCAAATGGAACATAGAGACTGAATTGAGATAAGTAAATTACATAACACAAGGGACTAAATGATGAAGAAATCAAATGTAAGGGGACTAAGGTTATAGTTTTCATTCCAAAGTTTGCAAAACAAATAATTTTTCTTCTTACATCTATATTTAAGATATAACAATGGAAAAAGTTTAACTAATGCCCTTCATATATATATATATGATCAATGAAAGAGAGTATAATTATTTTTAAGTGAGTGCAATTTTGAACTCAGGTTAGCTAATGATTGTCATTCTAAAAAAGATTCTCCATAATTGTTCATTGTATTAAGCATCATTGAACAACTTATCAAAAATTTATCAACCATAATTAATCAATTGACAATGCAATAAAATTGTAGCCTTGAAAGAAAATCAACAATGATATTATTGATGAAAGAATAAAATTTCCCCAATGTTGGGACTATATATTAAATTGAACATTAAAATTAAAATGAATACAAATAAGCAATGAATTTTATGGTTCGCGCGGCTGATCATACTATCTGATCGGCTTCTTCATAATCCTAATGCATTTTTAATTTCTTGCTGCATGAGCTTTTAGAACTTCGCCTGAATTTGATCCACAGTTTTCTTGTCAATCTGGAATGCTTTAGCCAATGCATCATCACTGATGGGTGGATTAGATCCAAAAACAGAAGAAGCAATGGAAACGACACCAGGATTTTGACTGCTCAAACCAGCAATGACAACTGCATTTGTGTATCCCACATTGCGTTGAAAGTGAACAAGCCCAATAGGGAAGACGAAAACATCGCCCTTCTTGAGGACTTTGGTGAAAAGCTTATTGTCAGGAGCTGAAGAAACAAAACCAACTTGGAGGGTTCCTTCAAGAACGGTGAGGATTTCAGTGGCTCTTGGGTGAGTATGAGGAGGATTAATCCCCCATGGTGCATAGTCTATGCGCACCATTGAGATGCCAAGAGTGTTGAGTCCAGGCAGTTGAGCTGCAGATACTGGGGTAACCTTTGAGCCAAAAGCATTGGTGGTATTGCCAGGTTTGTCTAAGCCACTGAAGAAGAAATGATCTGCCGTAACATCCTTGGAATTCTTGCATGGAAGGCCGTTCACTCTCACTGATGATATTCACAACATCAAAAGCAGGAAAGAATTAAAGCTAATTATTAAACACAATAAAATTAACTTCCATAATTGAACGTGAATTTCTTACGTACCTGAGCTAGTCGTATCATCAGCTATGCAAAAATCTTGCAATGGCGTTGGGTCGAATGCTAAGGCAAGGTAAAATGATGAGAGAGCAACAAAGCACAGCAAGATTATGTGGGAAAGTTTTTCCATTTCAGATGAAGGGGTTGTGTTGCAATTGATTAAAGGG
The DNA here is from genome assembly GCA_016586305.1 of Ophiorrhiza pumila. Classification (NCBI taxonomy): domain Eukaryota; kingdom Viridiplantae; phylum Streptophyta; class Magnoliopsida; order Gentianales; family Rubiaceae; genus Ophiorrhiza; species Ophiorrhiza pumila. Next base: position 8,102,456 of record BLIW01000001.1, on the reverse strand, counting down.
AATGTGTTGAATCAAGAAAAAAGAAAGTAAAGAATATAGATAATGTATGCTGCCATTACTGATCATCATCAGCTTGTTATTTATAAAGTTTTTGGGTGCAATATATATTTTATAATGTTTGATGGGCATTGATAATATTTCGATGAGTAATTTATGAGAATGCCGCCCTGAGCAAAACAAAATTGTAAGCCGGCTCACACAGAACATTAAAGTTGCAAATAACGTGTATTTTTGTTGTGCTAATTTTTGTCTTCAAACCTGGTCAAACACATTCTGTAAAGACTGTGTCTAATGCAATCTATCTATGGAATTACAACTTTTTTTTTGGTTTTTATCGTATTTTAAACTCAATTCAATCTTATTTTTTAGTTTATACCCGTTCAAAGTGGGAGAAAAGCTATCAACTCGTTCAATCTTAATGTTATATGTTTCTTTCTTGCAATAAAAAAATATTACGTTAGTGTTATATATGTCATAAGAAATATAAACCTCATTATTGGCCGATTTCAAGTAAGATATATATTATTACAGATATTGGATGATATATTGTTGCCGACTCTACGGGCTCGTTTGGTTGGCAGGAAAGTAATGTTTAATAGGAATATGTGATTCCTGAGATTTTAATTTTGAGGAAAATGATCAATATTTTTTCTGATCATCTGATTCCTTGAAATTTAATTGTGAGGAATCTGAATACTTACCCGTTGTTTGGATAGATTATTAAAAAAGTTAGTATGATTCTTCTTTTATTATTTGATTTAAATTATTGAACCAAATAATGTTATTTGAATTCATTTGTATGTTATACTTATACATAACCATTTATATAGTTTTATTTTAAATTATATCATGAAACTTAATTATATATTTTTACCTTATAATAAATGTTTTAATATTATGTTTTATATTTTCATCATTGTAAAAATTATCAATTTTAATTTAATTAAATAATTAAGCTATTAACTACAACTTATAAAAAAGTGTTAAAATAAAAATTTTCTTTATTAATATTATTAAAAAAAGAATGGTTAATTAAATAAATGAAAAATAAATTCACAAATTAATATTAATAAAAATAGCTAAAATTTATTAAACAATAAGTATTGAAAATATAAAATGTATGAAAATTAATTAAGTAACAATATAAAGAAAAAGTCTAAAGCAACATAAATACAATTTTGAGTTTAAAACAAATATAAAACCCCTATAATGTTAATAATTTTAATAATAATAAAAATAACATACCATCCATCTATTTAACTCTTTTTACATTAAATTACATTTTTAAAGTCAATATAAAGAATTTTAAAAAGTACTAAAATTTTAATTTCAGTTAAGTAGTAAATTCAATAAAAAAAATATCAAACTAAAAAAAAAATTATTTGACCAAATGAATTAGAATTTACCATAAGAAACATATTAAACTCAAAATATAAATAATAAACATAAAAAAAGAGCCACATAGTCAAAATCCTCAAGAGAGGAATGAGAATACCAACTTTTAAAGAGGATTCAAAATTCTGGAATATTGCAGTTATTTTTCTTGATTTAGGATTCTTTTTACTTTCGCTGGATGAAACAAACGTGGGAATTTAATAATTAAAAAAATGATTACTTTCCCAATTTGAAACAAACGCAGGAATCAAAAAATTAGGAAAAAGATTATTTTCCCAACCAAGATTCCCTGCCAACCAAACGAGCCGAATTGGGAACAATTTTAAGTGCAATGGGAAGCCGAATTGGGAACAATCTTAACCTGTAAAAGCAACGACAATAAGAATTTCTATGGGATCTTGTCCTGGAAAATCTCCAATGATTGAGTTAGTCTTACTAATCAAATAAAATGAGTCAAAAACCTCTTTTAAGGTAAAAAAATTCGTATTTATAGATACAAATTCATAGCTTATTCTATTATCCTTGTTATGTGGAATTTGCCTGAAAGGTTTACCAAATCCTATAAATGCAATCATATGCCGTCTAGTGTACTTATTTTTCATCAAAATCTCAGCGTACCCTTGTTAGTTTTTGATTAGATAATGACAAATTGTTAATATAATGGACAACAATCCCAAAGAAAAGAAATATAAAATTAGATTATTAGGGACTGTCTAGTGGCTTTAAATTAATCTTTTGACGAAATTTGGGTTTGCTTTACTATGTACATATTTCAAATCAATCAATAATTTTCTTAAAATTTTAAATCAATTATTCATTAGTTATAATTATGTCTTAGTATAGATAGTTGTAATAGATTTTGTTTTGGTGCCATAATAGAGTTTGAGATTAGAGAGTTTGGAGAATTATGTGGCATCTTTGCCATTGATCAATATTACTTATATATATATATATATTTAAGTAGAGGATACATGGTTAGACTAATTATAGAATACATTAAGTAATGACATAATTACAATTAATTACAATTGATACTATTAATATAAATCACTTGATTCTCTTCATTGATTGTCTTGAATGATTGATATCTTTTGATTATTTTTTATTGATTGGATATCATAAATTCCTTCATAATCATCCTTAATTTGATTGAATTTCTTTATCATGCCCCCGCAGTATAAACGACGGTAAAGAAGTCCAATCTTGGTTTTGAGAGAATCAAATAATCATTTGATTGAATTTCCTTAAAATGCCCCAGCAAGATAGACGGTTGTGAAGAAGTACAAACTTGGTTTTGTGAGATTCAAATAGAGGATGATCAAGAAGTGTGATAAGAAGTGGTTGATATGTGCGAGTGTAAGAATTTTCACTAGTGTAGTATTTTTTTTATTCAATGAATTACACTTTTTTTTAGTTTTAAGATCTAACCAAAAAAAAAACATAGAAGATAAAAGAAGATGAGATTTTATGAGTATATGAGACAATAGAAATTGAGAGAGAAATAAGAGAAGATTTTAGAAATTGAGATGAGAACGTTTTTTTTTTGTTTTTGAAGAAGTAGAATTTTCTTGGTTTTTTTAAGTTGGACAAAAAAAATATGATTTTAATATGCAATAAAATTTGGAGTATTCTCCGTAGCTGTGGAGTTTAGAAGAACAAGAATTGTTAGAGATGGGAGAAAGTGGCTAACGAGAAAAAAAGAAATAAAACAATAAAAGGTTAAACCTTAACTCTGATACCATAATAGATTTGTTTTAGTGCCATAACAGATTTTGAGAAGAGAAAGTTTGGAGAATTTTGGCACATCTTTTCCATTGATCAATATTACTCACACACACATATATATATATATAGTGTACGTGGTTAGATTAATTATAGAATACATTAAGTAATGACATAATTACAATTAATTACAATTGATACTATTAATATAAACCATTTGATTATCTCTATTGATTGTCTTGAATGATTGATATCTCTTGATTGTCTTTGATTGATTGGATATCATAAATCCCTTCATAATTGTTCTTGATTTGATTGAATTTCCTTATCAATCTGTATATACCTATATATAATCGACATTAAACCTGAAAAAATAAGAAGTATTACGATATGCTGACAGTTGGAGAAAATGGCAATTTTGGTCACTAATGTTTAGCCGTGTGGCACTTTTTGTCCCCAATGTTTCGAAAATAGCTAATCTGGTTCCCAATGTTTTATTTTTCGACCAATTTTGAACAATTGACGAATTTTGTAGGGTAGGTAACGAAAATGGTCATGTGCATTTCACATGTTTGTTAAAAGTCAAAATTTTATGACTTTCTATGGAAAAAAATTCTTCTACCTCCCCCTTTACCGCTGCCACCACCACCACCTCCACCTCCCCCTCCCCCTCTCCATTTGCCATCACTATCAAAATACAATTTTAAAATTAACCAAAATAAGTACAAAAATTTAATGTTTCTATCCAAGAATAGAGTCAAAATAGTGTTGTTCACAACCCAATTTTAACATTCATTTTTCGCATTTGGTATGGAGTACTTGATGAATGAAAACGTAATTGTTGGTTTTGATTGTATTGCATATAAACTTTCAGGTAGATTTAAACTTGGTAGTTGTTGTGCCTTCAACTTTTTTTGTTGTCTTCCAAATTTGTTTTGAAGGGTGTTTGAATTTTGCAAATAGGTTTCTCATTGTTGTCGATTGGTTGGTTTTGATATGTGAAGGTGGTTGTGGTGGCAGTGGCAGCAAAAGGGAGAGGAGGTGGAGTTAGTGGTGTAGATGAGGCATCAGAGGTTGATTTTGAAGAAGATAAGTTGAGGGGTATGACAATGATGAATTGGTTGTTCATTGGTTAAATTTGATATGTGAAGGTGGTGGTGGTGGTGGCAGCTACGACAGAAAAGGGGAGATGAGGTGGAGATAGTGGTTTAGGTGTACTTAAAGAGGGTTTTATTTAATTAAAAGGCAAAAATATGTTTTGTTATTTGTTAATTGTTTATTAGAGAATAAGAAGAGTTTTCTTTTTTTTTTTCATCGAAAGCTATAAAAATTTGACTTTTAAAAGACATGTGAGATGCAAGTGAAAAAATTGAAAGTTTGTTGATATTTTTAAATTTTCACCTTTTTTTTGCAACATGCACTGGAATGCATGTTCTCAATGGAGTTGAGTGTAAAAAAATAATCACAAAAATGGTCAAAATTAATGCAATTTTAGATTTTGCCATTTTTTTTGGATAAAATACATGTGTAATAACCCCTAAAAATAGAAATTTGTTAAAAATTTTAAATTTCACTTTTTTGTACACCGTTCATTAGAATGCATGTTCACAATTAAGATGAGTGTAAAAAATAGTTGAGAAATAGCAAAAACGAACATATTTTTTTATTTTGTCATTTTTTTTACCAAAATACGTGTTATAACCCATGAAAAATGGAAATTTTGTAAAAATTTAATTCAGCCAATATTCACTAGAATGTATGTTCACAATTGGTTGGGTGCAAAAAATAGTACAAAAAATGTCAAAACCAACACGTTTTTTTATTTCACCATTTTTTGCTGAAATACGTTTGTTATAGCACATGAAAAATAAAAATTTAGCAAAAAAACTAAATTTCACATTTTTTGAATACTTTCATAAGGTAGATATTGTTTTGCACTCAACGACTCTTTTTTTCTCTAACTCAAAATGCTTCTCCATCCCTCTAAATTCACTAATCATTATCTTCTACACTTTTAGGAAAGGTCAAGGAAAAAAAATAAAAATAAAAATATACACAATAGGATAGTAATCAGTTACTAATCGAAGTTCGAAGGTATCTTCCATACCCTGTGTTTATCTGTTAAATCCCTAACCTCACAAAAGCGTCTGCCACCTTAAAATTACATCCTAAGTCGCCGCTGATGGCGGAGGCTTTGCCAAACGAATTGGCTAATCAACCAAATGTTTCCTTCAAAGAAGCACTTTCAATTGCGATTCCAAAAATTAAAAATCCAGTCACGAACTCGTATCAAAACATCTCAACACTCTTCTCAGATCAAGTGCGCAACAACGCTAATTTGAAAGCTCTAGGCACCTACAAAGGTGAACCATCACTGATCCTATCTGCCGAAGAAGATGAAGCTCTTGTGGAGCCTTTCAAATTCACACTCGTTGGTAAGTTCTCCATGGGCCGTCTAGCCATGTCAATCCTTCAAAAAGAAATCTTGAATTCTGGTTTTAAAGGTCAGTGTTATCATTTTTCGATTTGAATTAGAAGAGGATTACCACAGAATGTGGTTCAAACAAAATTGGTCTTTTCAAGGGTTTACTGCCAGAATATTTAAATGGTCATCAATATTTAGCCCTGAAATCAAGCCTTCAATAGCACCAATCTAGATTAGTTTCCCTTTGCTCCCCTTAAACATGTTCAACAAAAAAACTTTGTTCACACTTGCAAGTGCAGTAGGAAAATCCTTGAAAACGGGTATTGCCAGCTACTGCAGCCTTAAGTGTAGTTAGACCAAGTGTGGCAAGGGTATGTGTTGAAGTGGATGTGCAGGAGAAATTACCAGACCATATTTGGATAATTCAAGAGAATTCAGGCACAGATGGCAAGACATTCACGTGGAAGACAAGCCCTATTACTGCAACTCATGTAAGAAAATGGGACATCAGTCATCTCAATTGAAGTTGTATGGTCAAAATGCGCAAGTGTAGATTCTGGCAGAACCTAAGATGTCTCAAAAACAGACTTGGATGGAAAAAAAAGAAAGAGACAGAGAACCCAAGATCAGTCCAACCGGCCAAAAAACCCATCCGGCCATCCCTAAAGGAAAAGAGCAAATCTAGTCTTCCCACCTTAAGCCCTCTGCAACTCAAAAAATCAGTGAAGCCCCTTCATCGACATCATCTCATCAAATCATGGTGCTCCCATCAAAAGTTCAAAAAAATTCACATCAACCTTGCAAGACAAGAGAGATACAAGGCACATCCTCAGCATCCAAAAAAGACTCCACACTAATGGCAAACAATGGAACAAATCCTTCAAAAAAGCAAATTTAGAAAATCTCCATCAACGAAAACATCTCAGATCAACAAAATAGGATGTCTATCACAAATAAGGAAGTTACTAATTTAGGTAATGGTACTTCTACATGTAATGACTTTAACACATTCTCACCAGTGTCTATGTATTACCAAGTTAATGTAAGATAATCATATGAAGCGTACTGAAGTGGAAATCCTAGACAGTGATGAAGATCAAAATCTCAAATTTGTAACCATCAACGACAATGATGCATCTCAACTGCAAGCAATGAGTAAATCCACGGTCTCGGAGGCAAAAGACATCTCTTTGTCACAGGAACCAAATGAAGAAGAACCAGACTCTCCTACTAGAGAAAAAGGGATAAGAGCTAAGTTTCATTCCACCGTTCAATTAGATCAAGGAAAAATCAATCAGTGCCTTTTCTGGAATATCAGAAGTGCCACTATATCACCAAACTTTAAAACATTAAAAAACATTATTAAAACTAACAATGTGGAATTACTAGTACTATGTCAACTGATGTGGCATTATTCAAATATCTCCTGATCAATATGGAATAAGTCAAACATAATCCAAACTAACTTCCAAGATTTAAGGAGAAAAAGCTGGAACCATTTGAACGGTAAAGTAATGGTATTTAATACATTTGATTAAGAAATAATAGGATCTAAGAAATTATTATCAACGAAATTACTAACTTAAGCATCGGAGTAGAATCCCCGGGGACCACCTCGGGATTTTGCTCTAACGCTATTCTGTTTTACAGATCAAGTTGGTGATTATTGCTGGAGCTCGGTTTCTTCAGCTCGGTGTATTCGTAATTTGTCCGACGTGCAAACTTGAGCTTCATCAATTGGCGCCGTCTGTGGGAACGATCAAAAGGTTCGCACAACAAAGTTTGAATTGTGATGGCAAACACAAGGTCGATGAGAGGGACGGGTCAGACCAGTCAACATGAGGAAAGGAGACAGTCGTCGCCGTCTCACGGACAAGACCCTGTGAAGTCACATCAAGGGGATAATCCCATTACTCTTGAGATGATGAAAATTTTTGCTGAGCATTTCGATGAAATGGAGGCTATGGTGAAGGAAGCTCGGAAAAAGAAGGAAGATCAACTGAAAGACCAGGGAAAAAAACCCCTGGTAATCGAAAGAGAATCTGGCGGAGAGAATGATAGAAAATCTGAGACTCAACCTTCCCTCAAACTGGAGGTGTGGAAAATGTTAACCGGGAGGCAGGCAACAATCCCGGTAAACGAAGGTCCAGAAGGGAGAGTCCCCTGTCAAGGGAAATAACAGATTTTCCTCTACTCCACCGCTTCAAGTTGCCGCAGTTACAGGCTTACACCGGGGATTCGGACCCCAATGATCATATTCATAGATTTGAGTCCACAATGGATTTTTCTTGAAGGCACCAGAGGAAACGAAGTGCCAGGCATTTCCTACTACCTTGGAAAGAAAAGCCCGCCTCTGGTATGAAGGTTTGAGGCCAAGGAGTGTGGATTCTTTTTTTAAACTGTGTGATCTTTTCTTTAACCGGTTTCTACAACGAAAGAAATTTGATAAATCTACAGCAGAGTTATTGAATCTCCGTCAGGGAGATAGTGAATCCCTTCGGAGTTATATGAGGAGGTTTAATGATGAAAGCTTGCAAGTAAAAAATTGTTCTGAGAATGTTTTGGTGGGAGCATTCCTTAATGACTTACGGCCTGGGCGTTTTTATACTAAAATGGCTACGGAGCCCCCAGCTGATATTGAAGAACTAATGGACCGAGCTGAGAAATATGCTAAAGGAGAGGAAGCGGACCAAAGGAAAAAAGACAATGAAAAGCGAGGGGCAAGAGCCCAGGACGAAGGAAAGAGGAATGTGATGCCAGATAGGCGGTCAAAGGTATTTGATCGCCTTAACCCCCCCCACGACGTATCACAGAACCGACGGTGAGGGACAGAATAACCACCCCCCTTAACAGAACTCGGACGGAGATCTTAGCCGTTGTTGGCAGACAAGGTATTTTGAAATCCCCTGCAAAGATGAATGCCCCGAATCATAAAAGAAACAGAGATCTCTTCTGTAGCTTCCACCAGCAGTATGGACATGACACTGAGGATTGTACCGACCTGAAGAACGAAATCGAGGATTGTATTCGTGAAGGGTACTTGCAGGAGTTTGTTAAGACGACATACAAAGTGTCCCGAAGGGGCCGATCAGAAAAAAGACGCTCACATTACCGACCTCAATTTGGAAGGAATGCTGCTTGAAATGAGGACAAGCGTCTGCGACCTAACAATTATCCTCCAGCTCGGGATGTCACCGGTGAAGTTCACGCCATCCTCGGAGGATTAGAAGGAGGAGAAAGCAATTCTGTCCGTAAAAATAGGTGCCGGCAAGTACCTGAGCAGGAGCCTGTGGGAAAAAGATTCAAACCTACGGAGACTATCACATTTTCTGAAGAGGATGCTGTCCTTACCAAATTACCCCATTCAGATGCTCTCATAATAAAAGCTAACATTGCCAACAAGCTCGTACATCGGGTTTATGTAGATGGCGGCAGCTCGGTAGATATTTTATACATCAATGCGTTTGAACAGTTAGAGGTAGACCCCAAGTACCTCCGATGGAGCCCAACTCCGTTGGTTGGATTCTCTGGGGCAGCAGTTCAGCCCATGGGGATCGTAACATTGCCGGTTACCATAGGTGAATACCCGAAGAGCAGAACGGCGTACACAGATTTTGTAGTGCTGAATTCACCATCTCCTTATAACGTGATAATAGGCCGACCTACCATGGTGAAGTTGAAGGCGATATGGTCACCCTACCACTTGGTAATGAAATTCCCAACCGAGGCGGGGGTAGCAACAATACGGGGGGATCAAGAAGCAGCTAGGAGATGTTATATGATGGCCATGAGAGGAAAGAAACAGTTTTCTCGAGATGTTCATGTAAATTGTATATAGGGGAAAATTGGGATCAAAGGCCCGATGAAGATACGAGAACAGCATCCCGTAAAAAGTGTAGACTTCGATTTCAACGAAGAAGAAATATTGAAGGTTTCAGTTGATTGTGCCAAGCCGGAAAGGACAATTCAGGTCGGTAAAAATATATCTGAACAAATTCATCGTAGCTTGCTGAGGCTTCTCAAGGAACACAGAGACATATTTGCCTGGGATCCAAAGGAGATGGGCGGAGTTTCTCCTGAATTGATAACTCATTCCTTGGACATTCATGAAGATGTAAAACCAGTGCAACAGAAGAAGAAGAGTTTTGCTCCTGAGCGCAAACAAGTTATTCAATAGGAGGTTAACAAGCTGCTAGAGATCGGGATTCTTGGAGAAGTCAAGTACCCGACCTGGGTTGCAAATTCGGTGATGGTTAGGAAAGTTGATGGCGGATGGCGAATGTGCATCGACTTCACAGATTTGAACCGAGCTTGCCCGAAGGATTGTTATCCTTTGCCGTCTATCGATCAAATTATCAATGCTATAGTTGGCTTTGGGATGTTAAGCTTCTTAGATGCTTACAAAGGGTATCACCAGATTCTAATGAACCCAGAAGATGCTGAAAAGACAGCATTTGTAACCGACCAAGGGATTTTCTACTACAAGAAGATGCCGTTTGGGCTGAAAAATGCTGGGGCCACTTATCAGCGCCTGGTGAATCAGGTTTTCCGCGAACAGATAGGTCGGAACCTGGAGGTTTACATAGACAATATGGTGATCAAAAGTAAAACAGAAGAAAACATGCTGGATGACTTAAAGGAGACGTTCATAACACTCCGGCAGGTCGGTTTAAAGCTCAATCCAGAGAAATGTGTCTTTGGAGTTAATTCTGAAAAGTTTCTTGGGTTCATGGTATCAAGAAGGGGAATTGAGGCTAATCCCAAAAAGTTGGAGGCCATAATAGCAATGGAAGCTCCCAAAAACATAAAGGAGGTGCAGAAGTTGACTGGGTGCATGGCAGCTCTGAATAGGTTTTTATCCCGAGCAGCGGAGAGGGGCCTACCATTCTTTAAGCTCCTGAAATATGCCAAGAATTTTAAATGGGATGAGGAGTGCCAGTAGCATTTTGAGGCATTGAAAGAGCATTTGAAGCAGTTACCCACTTTATCTGTCCCAACGTCTGGGGAGCCGTTATTTCTATACTTAGCTGTGTCAGAATTCACGATTAGTGTAGTTCTTGTGCGGGAAGATGAAGGGATACAGAAGCCTGTCTATTTCGTGAGTAAAGCGTTGCATGGAGCAGAACAAAGGTATCCGGAAGTGGAAAAGCTGGTAATGTCCTTAGTTTTTGCAGCACGGAGATTGAGGCCATATTTTCAAGTTCATCCAATTTGCGTTCTGACGGATCAGCCTATCAGACAAATTTTATACCGACCAGAAACTTCTGTGCGGTTGACCGAGTGGGCTGTTGAGCTCGGGGAGTATGATATCACTTTCAAACCTCGAACAGCGATAAAGGGCCAAGCTCTAGATGACTTTATTGCAGAGATACCGAGAAGAAAGGAAGTCGAGGAATTACCTGAGATAGGGGCAGCTTTGCCAAAGGCAGATAAAAAATGGAAGTTGTTTGTTGACGGAGCTTCTGCCGGAGAAAGAGCTGGAGCTGGATTGGTATTGGTAAGCCCTGAAGGTAACGAATTAGCGTATGCTTTGAAGTTTGAATTCATGGCTTCTAACAATGAATCAGAGTATGAGGCATTAATCACTGGGTTGAAGTTAGCACTCTCAGTAGGAGCTCGGCACGTGAGAGCTTACAGTGATTCTCAACTGGTAGTTGAGCAATTGGCTGGGAAATATGCTACAAAAGATGCAATGATGAGGAAGTATCTGAGTGTAGTACAGAATTTGATGAGGAAGTTTGAAAGTTTCCATATGGAAAAAATATCCCGATCTCAAAATCGAAGGGCCGATGCGTTAAGTAAGCTTGCTTCCTCCACCTCGTCGCATTTAAATAAATAGGTATGGGTGGAAACACTTCCTGAACGTAGCGTTATAACAAATGAGGTAATGAATGTGGAAAATACTGAGAATTGGATGACCCGATCTATGATTTTCTGAGGTCGGGGAGTCTACCAAACGATAAAGTGGCAGCTCGGCAGGTTCGCATGCGAGCTGCTTGGTATGTAATAGAAGATGGGGTTTTATATAAAAAAGGGTATTTAAAGCCATTATTGAGATGTGTAAATCCTGATCAAGTCCAGTACGTACTTTACGAGATTCATGAGTGAATATGCGGGTCACATGTCGGATCTAGAATGTTGGCAAAGAAGGCCCTTCTGCTCGGTTATTTCTGGCCAACAATGTTTGAAGACGCGGCTCAAGTAGTGAGAACATGCGAGAAGTGCCAAAAGTATGCGACGAGAATACATAACCCTCAGGTTCCATTGCAATCTTCCATGTCAGTTTGGCCGTTCTATCAATGGGGAGTGGATCTCCTCGGGCCTTTTTCGGAAGCCCGAGATCGGTACAAGCACCTCATCGTAGCTGTTGATTATTTCACCAAATGGGTGGAGGCAGAGCCATTAATTCACATTTTGGGAAAGAATGTCATAAGTTTCTTCTGGAAAAATATTCTTTATCGATACGGAATTCCCGGGGTGATTATCTCAGATAATAGCAGGCAGTTTGCTGAAGAACCTTTTAAGTCCTGGTGTCGATCACTTGGAATTCAACAGAAGTTCACCTCTGTTGCACATCCTCAATCTAATGGTCAGGCGGAGGTGTCCAATCGGATTATTTTACATGGTCTAAAGACGCGTTTGGGACGCTCCAGTGAAGATTGGGTGGAGCACTTGCCCATGGTGTTATGGTCATATCGAACCACACCAAGAACTGCTACTGGAGAAATACCTTATAATCTCACATATGGAACTGAAGCTGTACTTCCCCAGAAAATCTGTTTGCCCAGTCCTCGGATTCTGTTGTTCCGAGAAGAAGAAAATCAAGAAGAACTTCTAGTGAACCTTGATTATTTAGAAGAAAGGAGGATGTATGCCCAGTTTAAGGATGCTAAATATAAAGAAGGAGCAGCTCGGTTTTATAACTAAAGGGTGAAGAACAAGTACTATAAAGTTGGTGACTTAGTGTTAAGAAAGGTGGAAGCTAGCCGAGTTGGAAAAACAGGGAAACTTGATCCCACATGGGAAGGTCCTTATCGAGTAGAGGAGGTATCTTCGAATGGGTATTGTAAATTGTCCCGGTTGAATGGAATAATCATTCCAAGAGCATGAAATTTCCAGAATTTGAGGAAGTACTATTAGCTCGGGATTCCACAGAATTGAATTTTAGTTTGGAGTTTTTTGTATCTTTGTATTTTCAGTTTGCGATCAGTGATGTAATAAAAGAAAGCCAGTTTAAATAAAATTATTCGATTGGTGATGATTCCGGGGAAAAATCTCTGTGAAAAATTCCATCGCATACAATGTTTTAGCAAAGAACAATTCCAGAGAGAGAATCTCTGAGAAAAATTCTATTCCTAAGACGGAGCAAGTGGGGAAGTATAATCTCTAAAAAGTTAACATAATAAAAAGCCCCGAGCTGAAACTCTGGGTAAAAGATAACAATTTCGGGAAAGTTGGATCTCCGGAAAAGAAATTATACGAAGCCTTAGAAAGCATAAAAATAAAATCGAAAAGATGGAATTAAAATCAATCATCATCCAGAACAGTTACAGAAAAATATCAAATTTTTCAGAGTACAAAGATAGTCTTTAGGTGCGGTCATCTTCTTTTTCTTTCTCCAACTCGGTAAGATCCACCTCGGCTGCTTCAGAGATGGGGGTAGAAGGAACAAACTGGTTCATAGAGAACCCAAGTTCTCCTCCAGTTAATTCTTTGAAAGCGGCATTGACTTTATCTCCTGCCTCATCATCAAAACCCAACTCCTCTAAGCTCTTGTCTTAAAGGTGTATTTGTTGGAGAGTTCTGATTGCCTCATTATACCTAAGCTGAGCCACTGGAACATTCATTTTGGCAGCCATTTGAGCGAATTCATTTGATTTCAAGAAATTCTCCACTGCCTGGGCTGAGCCTTTCTCCTTGTGAAAGTTATACTTACGCTCCCAACTTTGACAATTCCTCTCCCAAACTAAGATAGAAGAACTGAGTTTCTCTACTTTCGACTGGAGGTCGCCAGACTTTTTCTACTCAGTTTCTAATTTGGAGTTAAGGTGGTTAGATTTTTTCTATCCAGTCTCCAGCTTAGAATTGAGGTCGGTATTATTCTTCTTCTCTAAGTCTAGCTCAGCTTTAGTCGTGTTCAGCTCTTGTTGAGTTCGAGATTCGAGGTCTTGATATTTCTGAACATCTCCTTCTAAATTTTGGATCCTGATCTCCATATCAGCCACCTTCTTCTTTTCCTCCTCCAGCTCTGCCCGAAGAGTAGATGAATGCTCTGTAGAGCGAATGACTTCAATGGCTCTGGTAGATAAAACCGCACTCTACAAAGCAAGATAAGAGTAGAGTGATTATGAGTTGGAGGAGAAAGAATAGATTAAGGAGATGAATATTTAATTACATACCTGTGCGGCAGATAAAGCCATGACGTTAATCAGGTCGTCATGGTTCAGCTACCTCAGTGATTACAGATCCCGAGGTAGAACTCCTTCACCCAACCACTGATGAGCCAGAGTTGGGGTGAGCACTCGGGAATTACGATTAAAGCCCCAGCTCGGACAAAACTGATCTCCGGGGTGAGTAACTGAGACATAGGAGATGGGAACCCTAGCTGGATTGAGTCGGGATAGAAATCCGAATTCAGAATCCTGAGAAAAGTCAAAAGGAATAGTAGAAAAAGTAGAAGTTGGAATAGATGTTGTTGTGCCAAGGGGTATGTCCTGGGTATCTTCCTGAGCGGATGAGGACGGTGTAGTTGGAGTAGTGGTCTTCTTGCTCGAAGGAATATCCTGGGTAAGTGAGGTCGGTAAGTACCTCTTGGAACCTCTTCTTCGTTTTTCTTTCTCTTCGGGTAAAGGAGGCAGACCCGAGCTAATAACTTTGGGGGCGATAGGTGGCGTCGGGGTAGCTCACAGAGATGTAGTATCTGCAGCAGGGGTTACTGGCAGTGTAGAAGCCCCCGGGCTGGAATTGCCCGAGGAGGAAGCAGTTGCCTTAGCTTTCGCTATGCCCGATTTGATTAGTTGTGCAATATCTATCACTGTAACAAAAAAAGACATCAAAAAAGGAATATCAGGATAAATTCTCGAAAAATGTGAGGTGAAAGAAAAAATACTTACATTCAATTCCGTATTTATTCTTGGAGCCCTTATAGTTAGAATCAAGAATGGCGGAACTTAACCCGGCCTGAATCAGAATTCTCTCAGACAACCGAGACACATCGAAGTTAACTTCCAAAGATTCGAGTGTTTGTTCTCCACTAATATTATAGAATTTTTTAGGTTGTCTGTCAGTTATGCTATTGATGATTTTCCATGGGTGATTTTTGTTGATGAATTCTGAGCTGATGAAAAAGAATCTTTTCTTCTAGTTGTGTATAGAGTTAGGAAAATTTTGCAGAAGGGGAGCTGTGTTGGGACGTCGGTTAAAATAAAACCATCCCAGCTCATTGGGAACTGTTTTTAGAGAGAAAAAACGCCTAAACAGAAAGAGATTGTAAGCTATTTTGTAGTGTACACAGAGTAGCTCAAAGCATACAATCGTCCTGATGGAGTTTGGAGTGAGCTGACCCAAATTCACTTTATAGTGATCTAAGATACTTGAAAGTAAGCTAGTAATGGGAATTCTAAGACCGGCTTGTAATTGATGTTCATAAATGGCTATAAAACCCTGAGGGGGGGTGGGTGGCTCGGTCATCCCTCGATGGAGCTCGAACAGGCAAATTTTCTGGAATAAAGTATCTAGTTAATATTTGGTCAATATTTTTTCTACTCAAAGTAGAGGAAATGGAATTAGCAAGAATCCCCTCAGTAATGTTTTCTACATTTTCACCGTTTGGCTCAGGAGTTCCTATTTCACTACTCTGTTCGGATATTTTTGTATTATTAACTTGTTTAGAGGTTTCCATCTCGGTAAGCTCTATTGCGGTACTACTTGAAGGGTTACCTTTGAGGGATTGCCTAAGTGATCTTCTGAGGGGGGTTGTCGTCTTAGAAGAAATTGGAGACTCATTATTGACCGGAGGTGGAGCACTGTGAGTAGACGGTGAAGGGTTTTTATCACCCACGAACTCTAGGCTAACATTCATCGATGAAGTATGAGAAGCAGAAAGTTCGACATAAGAAGCAGAATTAATGTGCTCCGACGAATTATAATGTTCTTCAGAAGACATACCTGAAAATGAGAGTGCTCTTGAATGAAATTCTGAAGGTGATATAAGTAGATTTCAGTAATCAAACCAATTTATGGAAGAGGAATTGAGCAACAAATTTGATTTGTGAAAAAGAAGATAGTGAGTTTATCACTATCAGTTGTTTGAAATTTGATTCAAAAGAGGATAATGCGAAAATGGAGATTAAGGTAGTTTCGAATTGAAAAAGGGAAGTTCTGAATACTTTGGCGGCGGTTTTGTGTAACGTATACGTATGCGGGATAACGTTTGTTTTGAATAAAAGCGCGTGCAAGGATTTATGGCTAGAAATTATTCTTAATCAGTATCGAGGCATTGGTTTATGTGTTGTGGCTGGAAATCATTTTTGATGGTATCGAAGCATCAGCACTCATTTTAAAATCCAAGAAAAGCAGCTCGGGAATATTTGTATGCAATAGTCAAGTCGGGATAAAAATATTCATACCGACTTGAGGAGGTATTGAGGAGGTATTGATGTGGCATTATTCAAATATCTCCTGATCAATATGGAATAAGTCAAACATAATCCAAACCAACTTCCAAGATTTAAGGAGAAAAAGCTGGAACCATTTGAACGGTAAAGTAATGGTATTTAATACATTTGAATAAGAAATAATAGGATCTAAGAAATTATTATCAACGAAATTACTAACTTAAGCATCGGAGTAGAATACCCGGGGACCACCTCGGGATTTTGCTCTAACGCTATTCTATTTTACAGATCAAGTTGGTGATTATTGCTGGAGCTCGGTTTCTTCAGCTCGGTGTATTCGTAATTTGTCCGACGTGCAAACTTGAGCTTCATCATCAACCTTTATCTCCAGTAACTAATTTAAGGTCACATGCTTAAACTTAATTTTAATCACTGCCTTGGTAATTGTGAAGGAATGATATGGTTGCTATACAATGATCTAATTTCCTATTCTATTTTTTCTAAAAACAATCAATAAATATATGCGTATATGCATTATCCAGACCTCCCTAGCACAGTTATAAACTTGGTGTATTGTCCTCGGTGCATGCAGCATGTAATGAATATGCTAGAAGTAGCATGTGGCAAGCCCTTTCTGATATAAACTCTCAAAATCACCCTTGGTGGATTTGGGGGGACTATAACTATACTCTAAAGTAACACAAAAAGAGAGGGGGCAAGAAGTTAAAACTAGAGGATAATAAAGAATTGTTGCACTTCACTAATCACTATGGCTTAAAGGATATAGATTTTATAGGTTCCCAATTTACTTGGTGCAATAATAGGAAAGGAAAATATAGAATATGAAAAAGAATATGTAGTTAATCACCTACCAAAAGATCCATCAGACCACTCCTCTTTTTTAGTCAAAATTACCAAAATAGAATCCCAAGCGAAATCTGGATTTAAATTCCAAAATTTTTGGACTAAACACAAAAAGTTCTTAAAAATAGTAGAGGATGCTTGAAACATTAATGTTGTAGGAAACCCCATAAGAAAGCTCATCCTCAAACTTCACCATACAAAATTAAAACTCAATAAGTGGAATAAACTACAATTTGATAATCTTTTCTCCTCTCTTAAGGAAGCCGAATTAAATCTACAAAATTTAGAACTAAAAGATGAATCAACTAGTGACGAGGTTACTAGGGAAGACCTAAATTTAGCTAGGGCCAAATTGAAGAGAATTACAGTAAACATAGAAGACTTTTGGGCTCAATAGGCAAATCTAAAATGGCTCAAGGATGGTGACAAAAATACAAAACTTTTTCACTCAGACATTATGAATCTATTATTCATAACACTCACCTTAAGGTTAATGCTTGGAGCACAAAATTCCTATCTAGTGGCGGCAGAATCACACTCATTAAGTAGTTCTATCAGCAATGCCAATTCACTTTTTGGTAGTTTCTAACCCCCCAAAGAAAATCTTACAAAAACTTGAATCTGTTTATGCGAACTTTCTGTGGGGCACAGCTAACCAAAAACCAAAGCACCATTGGATATCTTGGAGTAAACTATGTTTTCCATTCCAAGAGGGTGGACTTTAATTCAGATCTTTTTCCAATATGTATAAGGCCTTTTTCTTATAAATTTTGGTAGAAATTTAGGGAACAACAATCTCTATGGGCTAAATTTCTCGATGCTAAATATGGCAAGCTTAATAGAAATCCTTCAAAACATCAATCTAGAACTTGGATGAAAATGAGATCAATATCACACCTGGTTGAGTCTTACATTCTCACTCAAAATTTGGCAGAAAATGAGAACAACATATGGCTTTTATTCAATATAGGAAAGTTCTCATTTAAATCTGCCTACCATTTAGTAGCACAGAACTCTCAAACTCAGTGGTGCTTCGAAAATTTCATATGGAATTCCTTTATTCAGCTAAAACAGTCATTCTTCATGTTACGGTTACTTAAAGCACAACTACCGATAGGTACAATTTTACACAGATTCAATATACACGGCCCCTTTAAATGCATGCGCTGTCAATCAGAACTACTTATAATTAATCACATATTCCTAAACTGTGATTATGCCTTAAAATTATGGATTACCTTTGGGATTGAATTAGGCATCCACATTGCATCAAACACAATCTCTAAATACTTTTTTGTTTCACTAGTGATCTAAATAAAAAAAACAAAAAGGGCAACTTCATCATTAGAATTATTTCATTAATCATTTGTTGGCAACTTTGGAAAGCTTGGAATAAATGGATATATGAGGAGAAAAAATGAAACTTAGAAAAAATGAAGAAAGCTTCATTTGAAAAAGTAAAGCTCATCATGTCTAACTGTTATCAAGACATTAATTGGCCCCTACTCAATTGGGGGCAAACTTTTGGCACTCTATAATGCATAATGTTGGGAAAGTCTACATTTCTTATATTAAATTTCATCCTCCCAATAGAGATCATTTCAAATTAAATATTCATGGATTTATCAATAGTAGAAATGAAGGATTTGGAGGGGGAATACTAAGGGATAAACAAATTAAAATGGTCTCAGCATTTTTATTTAAATCAGATACTACTAACCTCTTTTCCCTGTGTAGGTTGTTATTGAATCGGCAATGCTGGGAATCAAACTTTACCAACATAAAGATATTTGCTCCAACTTTTGTGTGGAATCAAGTTCCAAAGTATTAATGTCATGGCTCCAGAAAAAGAACAGCTGGCCTTGGATATTAAAAGACCAAATTCAAGAAACGTTGGAAGTTCTGTTTCGTACTATGTGGAAACAATGTCCCAAATTAAGCGGCAAACTCAGCAGCTATTTTGCTAGCTAGATTGGCGGAGCAATCTCCTAACATGTCAATCCCCTTTGAAATTCAGCTTCATCAAAAGATTCACATGATAATAAGATCGGAAAGGCTAGGACTTCCTTATCATAAGATCCAGAAAACTCAAAAATTAGAAGTAAAAATTTCTGCACTTTGCTTTCGCGTTTATACTTTCATAATTTGTGCATCATTATTTCATGTAATGGTCAATGGCTGCCGACGTTAGGCCATTTTACCAAATCAAAAGGCACAGACTGCTGTTGTTAGGTATGTTTCCTCTTTTCCAAAATCATCATGCAATTCAGATGCAAAATATTGTTGAATTAGGACTTGTAGTTAGAAGCTAGAATCACATGTAGTTTAACCTAGCATTGAAAGCTTTATACTTTGCTTGTGACCTTGTTAGGGTACTCATTCTTTATTTCATATGAAAAATGGTTTTTGGATCTTGTGTAAACATAGAAGCCCTTTCACCAAATCTAGGAACTGTCTGGTCCAATTTTTTTATATGATGTATATGAAAACCAGTCACAAAAATAAACTTTCATGCATAAACCTCATCACATTTTATATAATGCATATGAGCAATTACCTTGTTTCATCTTTTGTTAATATCACTCCTAGTGAACCAAAGTCTATTTGTAGGGAGTTTTTTGCTTAGGCGAAATCCTTCTTGTAAGAAAGAGGAAGCTAGAGGGTAAAGCTATATAAAGGTTATTAGTTTCACGATGGCCTTTATATATTTTTCAACCTTTAGTAATATTTACATTTGTAAATGTGAGACTTAGAATCTTAATCTTACTTATTTTGATGATTAACAAACAATTATGTTTATGCTAATGGTTGAAAAAGTAATTCAATGAAATAGATATACAAAGAAGCTAAGCATGGAGCTCTATCATATGGAGAAAGAATTGGAAGAAGCCAAGCATGGAGATCTATCATATAGAGAAAGAATTAGAGGTGAAAAGATATGAAAGTATGGTAAATTAGGTTATTTCTCCAAGCCTAAAACCTTATATTATGTAAATAGCTCAAGAAGTTGTTTTACTCTTTTAAGGCTCAAGTAAAAATGTTTTCAAAGTATTTTTAATCTTCAAATGATGCTCAAGTAAAAATGTTTTCAAAGTATTTTTAATCTTCAAATGATGCTCAAGTAAAAATGTTTTCAAAGTGTTTTTAATCTTCAAATGATGCTGAAGAAATCTGCCAGGGTTCAGTATTT
Organism: Ophiorrhiza pumila; assembly: GCA_016586305.1. Lineage (NCBI taxonomy): Eukaryota > Viridiplantae > Streptophyta > Magnoliopsida > Gentianales > Rubiaceae > Ophiorrhiza > Ophiorrhiza pumila. The sequence continues at coordinate 8,082,244 of BLIW01000001.1, read as the reverse complement.
CGATCATATCTCTCTCATTTTTAATCCAAATGGAGTGATTCCGGTGCCATTGGAAAGCTAAGAGAAAGGCTACAACTTTCATGTTTTACGGTTTTCCAAATTCTTTCGGGATCATATCGAAAAATGGCTCACAAAGTTTCGGATGACCTTGGCCAATTTTCGGCCGGCCGAAACTGTCGTCCGAACCTGTCCAGAGAAAATGTTCTTTCTGTTGAGTTTAGGACAACCCTTTCGGACGACCTACCCTTCCGAAACACCCGTCCGAAACTCATAACGGCTAGTTTTTTTAATGTCAAACATTAACTTTTTTTGTCATCGTCTTAAGGGTTTAAATACCACCAAATGCACAAATGTTAAAACACCTCTCCCATTGATTCCTTGAGCTTCTAATCTTGAAAAACACTCTCTACAACTCTTGCACAACACTTTGAATTTACAAGAATCAAAAGATTAAAAGTTCTTGAGCCTATCTTTGAGTATTTCATACCATTCTTGAGCTATATAGTTTGAATTGTAAATTTTATTATAGGAATCATATTGTGAGCTTCACTTTATCATATCCACTCTATTTGAGGGCTGTTATTTTGTTCTTAAACATCTATTGTAAGTGATTGAAATCCTAAGTTGGGAAACTTGGGTAGTAGAAGTAAAGTGCTCCAAGGGGGAGACTTGAACCACTATAAATTGGTTGGTTGAAATCCTAAGTTGAGATACTTGGGTTGTAAAAGTGGTTGTTTTGATCTCACCACTAGAAAAGAGATCACTTCATAGTGAAGAGGTTGAAATCCTAAGTTGGAAAACTTGGGTAGTGAATGTAGAGTGCTCCAAGGGGGAAACTTAAACCACTCTAAATTGATTGCGTCAATTGCTCTTTATTGCTTTCAGTTTTTACTATTATTTCATCTTGATCATGCTTTAATATACTGCAATTGGATTGAAGTATTTATTTATTGTATTGTTGAAATATCAATTTTAACATTCTTTAGTATTACACTTGTTGCAAGTCACACTACTCACTCATTGTTATTGGATTTGAGTTGATTGGTATAAGAAATTTTTAGAAACCTAATTCACCCCCCCTCTTAGGTTGCCTTTAAAGATTACAATTGGTATCAGAGCTTGGTCTCTACTTATTTAGGCTTAAAAACCTTAGAATAAAGATTATGGCAACAAACAATGCTATGTTTATGGAGGGACAATCTATCTCTATGCCTCCAATGTTTAATGGAACCAACTATAGCAGTTGGAGAGATATAATAGAAATTTATCTCAAATCCATTGATATTGAGATGTGGTATATTGTTGAGGAAGGACCTTACAAGGCTGAAATAACCATAGGAAATGAAACTAGAGAAAAGAAGAGAAGAGAACTTGATGAATATGATAGGAGAAATCTTACTTTGAATGCTAAAGTCACAAATGTCTTATACAACTCCCTAGATGTTAATGAATCAAGTAGTGTTAAGGGATGTAAAAATGCACATGATATTTGGAAGAAACTTAGGGAAATACATGTGGGAGAAACCTCCAAAATCAACACATGTCTTGAATATAATCAACCTGCTCATTTTATGGCAGATTGTCCAAGAAGAAAGAAGGAGCTTAAACATGACAAAAAGGGCAAAGGAAGAAGCTTCAAAGTCACATGGGATGATGACCAATCCAAAGAGGAAATTGAAGAAGAAGAGGAAAGAGTTGCACACATGTGCTTTATGGGATTTGAAGACCATGAGGTAATTATTTCTTCTAGTGATGATGATGATGATAATTGTAATGACCAAGATGAACTAGAGCTGTATATTGCTAAGCTAGTAGATGAATTAAAGAAAATTAAAATTCAAAATAAGAAGCTTAAGGTAAAAGTAGAAGAAGTCACTACATGTAATCAAGAGTTAGTCATCAAGCATGATTGTGTAGTAAAAGAAAACTGTAAATTAAAAGCTGAAAATGAGAAGTTAACATTAGAAAATACCAAGGTTAGGGAAGAAGTTAAGAAACATGATGAAGTTAAAAAAGAACATATAGAATTGAGAAAGAAAATTGAAGACCTTAGTGCTTGCTTAGCTAAATTCACACAAGGAAAGGATAACTTAGAAAAACTTTTATGAAATCAAAGAATGGGAAATAGTAAATATGAATTAGGATATTTACATAAGGTAGGAAATGAATGTTCCACCTCCAAAACTATGAAAACTACTCATACATCACATAATCATGAAAAAGGAGTAGAAAAGTTTAAAAATAGGCATCACCAACATCATGGATATGGAATGCATAACATACATAATCAAAATCATGGACATGGAATGTATAACACACATTATGGTCATAAAATTTATAAATTTGAACCTAGGTTTGGCAATGTTAGACATTATCATTATTATAAGACTTCACACTCTTTTAAGTACCATGTAATATGTGATTATTGTTGTAAAAAGGGGCATACCTCAAGAAAGTGCTTTGCAAAAATGGAAGTGGAAAATTGATCAAAAACATGGATAAGAAAAGATATCAATGCTATGAAAACTTAATTGCTTAAAGTCACATATTGATTCTTGAATGTAGATATGTTTAAAAACTCAAGACACATGATCGGCAATTCCTTATTGCTTAATAATTTGGAAATAAGAAACAAATGACATGTTACTTTTGGAAATGATAAAAAGGGAAAAATAATTGGTGTTGGCAATGTAGCCAATAATAATAACAATGTGATTGAGAATATGCTTTTGATTGATGACTTGTAATTCAATTTGATTAGCACAAGTCAAATATGTGATATTATGAAATAAGACATGAAATATCTTAGTATAGTATATGAAACAAATTGGTTGTGGCATAGGAGGCTAATTCATAAAAGAATAGATCACATAAATGATCTAGCAACTAAAGAACTAGTTAGAGCCTTACCTAAACAAAAATATGAAAACGACAAAATTTGTGATTCATGGAAAACAAAAGGTATGGGCAGCTTGCTCCATGATGTGAATTGGATTGATAAGAAGTTTCATTTTAGTGCATGTGTTAGATCTTTTGATATGTTTCAAGATGTAGCTTTGTGCTTTGGAAATATGTTGAATTTACAATCTGTTTTTGTATTGAAGCATGCATTGTATGATCTCTTCAAGATGATGCCTTTACAATCAAAATTTCATATCTTAAGAGGCTATGAATTGCATAATATTGTTGCACATTTACATTCTGGTTTTGTGGCTTTGAAAGAATGTCAATTCCTTGTTAATTTCTTTATTTTTAGAAAGCATTCTTTGAATGCTAATTTTATGGAAAATATATATTTCATTAAATCCAATTAGACTCTTAAAAATTCTCATGAAGCGATTCAAGTGTGGAAAGATTGTGCTAAACTCTCATATTATGACTACTTTGAGCATATTGAGTGTTTATTTAGAGATACTAGAGTTTGGGTGCCTATAGGTGAGTCACTTGCAAAATATACACATGAGGATAAATTGGTAGGGCAGTTTGGAATGCTTAAAATTCTAAGTGTCTTACATAAATTGATTTCAGTTTTGAATACTTGTGGTTTGCTGAATGTGTCAAACATTTTATGATGTTCTTACATAGAAAGTGTGTTATTTTCTCTCAAGGAAAGTATGGACAAAGCAAATTTTATGAATTCAATTCATTTGTGCAAAGAAAATGTTTTCCAACTTTGTTCATTCCCTTTTATAATTCATGTTTGAATACAAATCAACTTGTTGATTTTAATGGTATGATAATGGTGAGTTTTGTAAAGAAAATTGTTTGGTATTATGTTGAAATTTGTGCTAACATCAAGAAAATGAATGAGAATCAAGCATGGCAATCAAACAGTAGAAGTCATGGTGGACTTGAAGGTGCTTTTGAATCTGAAAGTGCCATTAATTTTGCAAAAACATATCTTTATCCCATTATCCATTTTATTTAATCATTCATGGATTTTGCCATTTTCTTTGGTGGAAATATAATTGTGCATTAGTTTATATGCTTCTTGTGAATGACAAATGATAATGTGCTAGAATTCAATCATGTGCTAAACAATCACACTTGATACGTCAAAGGAACAATAGAACATGGATTGTGGTACCCTAGGACTTGCATTAGTTTCTTGTGTTTCATTATTGACATTTTGATGTTCTTTATCCCATTCCTTCATTTGGTTAACTATTCTTGGATTTGGCTATTTTCTTTGGTGAAGATTAAATTGTGCATTAATTTTTATGGTGATTATGATATATTGTGCATATGGTACATTGTGCAAAATGGTGAAATAGTTTGTTTACAAACTTTGCAATATGGTATATTGTGCATTTCTTGGATTGTGTGGCTTGTTGACAGGTGGAATAAGGCTATAAACAAAGGAAACTCTGTCAAAATTTTTCCAAAATTTACTGAACTTAACCATTTTTATGATGCCAAGCCACCCATTAGGTTGCAAGGAGTGGAAAGGTAGTCCTATGATTTGTTGATGGTTTCCTATATCATATGTTGTTGTTCAAAGGTAAAGGAAACAAGTTAAATGAAAAGACATACTTTTAAAAGTTAGAAGTTAGAAGTTAGAAGATAGTAAGGGTGAGAAAAATATCACAAAAAAAAATGACCATTGGTTTTAATTATTTTACTATTCTTATTTTAATTGATGTCAAAAGAGAGAAAAATACTCGAAAGGGGAGAAAAATAAACATAAGTATAAGTTATAAAAAATAAAATGAAAGAGGGAGAAAGATGTGTTGTTTGAGAAAAAGAAACACAAAAGCATGAAAGGGGGAGATAAATGTGTTATGGAATCATATTATTTTTAGCTCACTTATTTTATTGATGCCAAAAAAAAGGGGGAAGAAAGATATTATTTTGTTAATGCCAAAGGGGAAGAAAGGTATGTTATTTTATGGTATCATGTCATTTTGTTGATGACAAAATGGGGAGAAAGGTATTTTATGTAATTAAGTACTGAGAATTGCTCTATAATATAAATTTCAGGGGGAGAAACAGAAAACAAAAAGAATGAAATGTTATTTTCACTTTCTTAGTTTGATGATGCCAAAAGGGGGAGAAATATATTAAAGAATGTAATTATGTGATGAAAATTATAAGTTATAAGATGTATATGTAAAATGAGAAAAATAACATGAAAATAAAGTAATCATTTAGGGAGAGCATATACTTAAATGTTCATATATTTACAAAGTACACACATAGGGGGAGAAATATTCATGCATTACACTTGTTATTCACTAAATCACATAATTGGTTTGTCATCATCAAAAAGGGGGAGATTGTGAGACTTAGAATCTTAATCTTACTTATTTTGATGATTAACAAACAATTATATTTATGCTAATGGTTGAAAAAGTGTTTCAATGAAATAGATATACAAAGAAGCTAAGCATGGAGCTCTATCATATGGAGAAAGAATTGGAAGAAGCCAAGCATGGAGATCTATCATATGGAGAAAGAATTAGAGGTGCAAAAGATATGAAAGTATGGTAAATTAGGTTATTTCCCCAAGCCTAAAACCTTATATTATGTAAATATCTCAAGAAGTTGTTTTACTCTTTTAAGGCTCAAGTAAAAATATTTTCAAAGTATTTTTAATCTTCAAATGATGCTCAAGTAAAAATGTTTTCAACGTATTTTAAATCTTCAAATGATGCTCAAGTAAAAATGTTTTCAAAGTGTTTTTAATCTTCAAATGATGCTGAAGAAATCTGCCAGGGTTCAGTATTTCGATCATATCTCTCTCATTTTTAATCCAAATGGAGTGATTCCAGTGCCATTGGACTAAGAGAAAGGGCTACAACTTTCATGTTTTACGGTTTTCCAAATTCTTTCGGGATCATATCGAAAAATGGCTCACAAAGTTTCGGACGACCTTGGCCAAGTTTCGGCCGGCCGAAACTGTCGTCCGAACCTGTCCAGAGAAAATGTTCTTGCTGTCGAGTTTAGGACGACCCTTTCGGACGACCTACCTTTTCGAAACACCCGTCCGAAACTCATAACGGCTAGTTTTTTTAATGTCAAACATGAACTTTTTTTGTCATCTTCTTAAGGGTTTAAATACCACCAAATGCACAAACGTTAAAACACCTCTCCCATTGATTCCTTGAGCTTCTAATCTTGAAAAACACTCTCTACAACTCTTGCACAACACTTTGATTTTACAAGAATCAAAAGATTAAAAGTTCTTGAGCCTATCTTTGAGTATTTCATACCATTCTTGAGCTATATAGTTTGAGTTGTAAATTTTATTATAGGAATCATATTGTGAGCTTCACTTTATCATATCCACCCTATTTGAAGGCTGTTTTTTTGTTCTTAAACATCTATTGTAAGTGATTGAAATCCTAAGTTGGGAAACTTGGGTAGTGGAAGTAAAGTGCTCCAAGGGGGAGACTTGAACCACTATAAATTGGTTGGTTGAAATCCTAAGTTGAGATACTTGGGTTGTAAAAGTGGTTGTTTTGATCTCACCACTAGAAAAGGATCACTTCATAGTGAAGAAGTTGAAATCCTAAGTGTTGGAAACTTGGGTGTGGATGTAGAGTGCTCCAAGGGGGAGACTTGAACCACTCTAAATTTGATTGTGTCAATTGCTCTTTATTGCTTGTCAGTTTTTACTATTATTTCATCTTGATCATGCTTTAATATACTGCAATTGGAATTGAAGTATTTATTCATTGTATTGTTGAAATATCAATTTTAACATTCTTTTAGTATTAAACTTGTGCAAGTCACAGCTACTCACTCATTGTTATTGGATTTAAGTTGATTGGTATAAAAATTTTTAGAAACCTAATTCACCCAACCCCCCCCCCCTCCCCCTCTTAGGTTGCCTTTAAGCTTAAGTAAAGGAAGAAGTACTCATTATTTCATTTACTTAAAATAGGTACTTTAATGCAAGGGAGGAGTCCTCACTTTTTATAGCTTTTCAACTGTACTAATGGTATGGATTATATCTGTTATTGACTTTGTAATCTCATTTTCTATTATAAAATAGGGATTACCACCCTTACCCACCCCCTCCCCCCGAATATGGGATTATGTTAGCCAACCAAAACAAAACGGAATACTCTCATAAATAATGTATGTTCACAATTGAGATGGGTTAAAAAACAAAGGAAAAGCCAAAATCAACTCGTTTTTTGACTTTGCCATTTTTATCAAATAGTGTGCGGTGAAAAATTGAGATTTTGTGAAATTTAAAATTTTCAATTATTTTGCAACTATTCATCCTCGAATGCATGTTCCAATGTAGGTGGGTGTAAAATATATCACAAAAAAGTCGAAATCAACGCATTTTTGGATTTTAACATTTTTACCTAAAATACGTGTGATATAACCCATGAAAAATTGAAATTTGACACTTTTTTGTATACCATTCATTAAAATACATGTTCAGAGAAAAAAGAGAAATCAACACATTTTTTTATTTTGCCATTTTTTTATCAAAATACGTGTGTTATAACCCATGAAAAATGGAGGTTAGATAAAAATTTTAATTTTCATCTTTTTTCACAATATTCACTAAAATACATGTTCACAATCATGGTGGGTGCAAAAAATAGTACAAAGAAGTCAAAATCAACGTGTTTTTGTATTTTTGTCATTTTTTGCTAAAGTACGTGTTATAACCCTTGAAAAATAAAAAATTTGGTAAAAAATCTAAATTTCATATTTCTTGACACTAACCACAAAGATGTATGTTCACAATTTAGATGGGTGAAAAAACTACAAGAAAAAAGCCAAAATTAATAAGTTTTTTTGACTATGCAATTTTTTTTATCAAAATACGTGTGGTAAAAAAATTGAGGTTTGGTGAAAATTTTAAAATTTCACTTTTTTACAACATTCACTGGAATGCTTGTTCTCAATGGAGGTGGGTGTAAAAATCATCACAAAAAAATAAAAATCAATACATTTTTTAATTTTGTCATTTTTTGCTAAAATACGTGTGTTATAACTTATAACCCATTAAATATGAAAATCTCGTAAAAAGTCTAAATTTCAATTTTTTATTTACTGTTCATTAGAATGTATGTTCACGATAAAGATATGTGTAAAAGATAGTAGAAAAAAGCAGAAATTAACACCGTTTTTTACGATTATTTTTTTACATAAATACGTGTTTATGAAAAATCGAGGTTTGGTGAAAATTTTAATTTTCACTTTTTTCACAATATTTACTAGAATACATGTTCACAATTGGGATGGGTGCAAGAAACGCTACAAAAAAATTCAAAATCAATACGTTCTTGAATTTTTCCCATTTTTGGCTAAATTACGTGTGTTATAACATATGAAAAATGAAAATTTGGTAAAACAAAAATCTAAATTTCACATTTGATGACACATATAACAATGATGCATGTTCACAATTCAGATGGGTTAAAAAATAATGAGAAAAAGTCAAAATCAATACGTTTTTTTTTTTAATAATGGAGGTTTGGTGAAAATTTTATAATTTCACTTTTTTTGCAACATTCATTGGAATACATGTTCTCAATGGTATGTGGAGGTAAAAAATATCACAAAAAATTCAAAATCAACACATTTTTGAATTTTGCCATTTTGCTATAATCTATGAAAAATGAAAATTTGGTGAAAAATCTAAATTTTAAGTTTTTGTATACTGTTCATTAGAATGCATGTTCACAATTGAGATGATTGAAAAACAATAACCGAAAAAAAGCCAAAATCAACACTTTTTTAACTTTGCAATTTTTTTATCAAAATACGTGTGATGAAAAATTGAGATTTGGTGAAAATTTTAAAATTTCACTTTTTTTCCCCAACATTCAGTGGAATGCATGTTGTCAATGGAGGTTGGTATAAAAAAACATCACAAAAAGTAAAAAATCAATGACTGAATTCACGAATTGTAATGTTGAACTTGTATTAGATAACAATTATTATTCAAAAAAGAATTCTCTATATATAATTGATTGTTTAGTTTATGGTAAATGACCTAATTAATTTTCTTAATTTGGGAGTATCATTTTGGTTTTAAATTTTGAAAAGGTACATTTTGATTTTTCAACTTGGTTATGTGGCACAAAAAGATATCGTTTTGAATGATGATTTGTATGATATCCTGACAAATAGCAAATAATATTTGAAAAATGAGATGAAAACTATTTGTGTGACAACAATCTAACTTAATGACCAAAATTTTATTTTCAAGACCGGCGACCAAATAATATATATTTATCTCCAAGTCAAAAAGATCATTCAAAATTATTTACTCTTCATTCTATTAAGGCCAACCCCAACGCACTTATAAAAAATTTATCAACAAAAATCAATTGGAAATGCAATAAAATTATAGCCTTGAAAGAAAGTCAACAATAATATTATTGATGAAAGAAGTAAAATTTCCCCAATGTTGGGGCAATATATCAAAATTGAACATAAAAATTAAAATGAATACAAATAAGCAATGAATTTTTTCTTGCTGCATGCGCTTTTAGAACTTTGCCTGAATTTGATCCACAGTTTTTCTTGTCAATCTGGAATGCTTTGGCCATGCATCATCACTGATGGGTGGATTAGATCCAAAACAGAAGAAGCAATGGAAACGACACCAGGATTTTGACTGCTCAAGACCAGCAATGACACTGCATTTGTGTATCCCCACATTGCGTTGAAAGTGCACAAGCCCAATAGGGAAGACGAAAACATCGCCCTTCTTGAGGACTTTGGTGAAAAGCTTATTGTCAGGGAGCTGAAGAAACAAAACCAACTTGGAGGGTTCCTTCAAGAACGGTGAGGATTTCAGTGGCTCTTGGGTGAGTATGAGGAGGATTAATCCCCCATGGTGCATAGTCTATGCGCACCATTGAGATGCCAAGAGTGTTTAGTCCAGGTAGTTGAGCTGCAGATACTGGGGTAACCTTTGAGCCAAAAGCATTCGTGGTATTGCCAGCTTTGTCTAAGCCGCCAAAGAAGAAATGATCTGCCGTAACATCCTTGGAATCCTTGCATGGAAGGCCGTTCACTCTCACTGATGATATTCACAAAGTATATTAAAAGCTGGTAAGAAAGGTAATTAAACACAAGAAATTAATGAAGAAAATTTTGATAATTGAATATGAATTCCTTACCTGATGAGCTAGTCGTATGATCATCAGCTATGCAAAAATCTTGCAATGGCGTCGGGTCGAATGCTAAGGCAAGGTAAAATGACGAGACAGCAACAAAGCACAAAAAGATTAATATGTGAGAAAGTTTTTTCATTTCAGATGAAGGGGTTGTGTTGCAATTGATTAAAGGAATCGAATGTATTTAATCAAGAAAAGAAAGTGCAGAATATAGATAATGTTTGCTGCCATTACTGATCATCATCAGCTTGTTATTTATAGAGTTTTTGGGTGCAATATTTTATAATGTTTGATGGGCATTGATATGATTTTGATGAGTGATTTATGAGAATGCCGTCCTGAGCAAAACAAACAATTGCAAGCCGGCTTCCAAAGAACGCATTAAAGTTGCAATTAATGTGTATTTTTGTTGTGCTAATTTTTGTCTTCAATCTTGGTCAAACAAAACCATTCTTTAAAGAATATAATGCAATCTATCTACGCGTATTTCAAACTTAATTTCTTAGTTTATACTACTTTATACCAGTTCAAAGTGGGAGAGAAAAGCTATAAACTAGCCTTCAATCTGAATGTTTTATTTCGCCTGTTTCTTTCTTGCAATAAAAATATTATGTGCTAAACCAAAAATGTAGAATTGGATGTTAGGATTCATGGGTAGTGTCACGCCTTTGGCGTCTTTCACCGGATTTATCAACCAGAAAGTTCCCTCGGTTTAGCCAACAGCCCTCTGTTGGTAACTCTCACCGTTAACCCTTGTTTAAGTTCACACAACCCTTGAACAAGTAAGCAAAACAGTATAAATAATCAACCAAACGTAAATAGTAAACACACAGAAAATTTACAGGCCAAGCCCAATCTTAATCTTATTAACACAATGAAGATTACAAAGATCCTATTACAATGGTTGCAGAAACTTCAAAGATAGCCAAAACGTAACTAAAGAGAAGAATCTGCCTAGCCAAACTATAATAGGCTAATATTGTGACTGACATGTCCAGCCACTAACACAAGTTACAGCAAGAGCCAATCAGGAGCAAGGAGTTAGCAACTGCCTCATGAACATGGCTGCCAGCTCAGCCACGTTGTCCACCTGTCCAGTCTTTCAAAGCCTTAGCCAATGTGAGTCAAGGCTCAACCAAAATCAAGACCCAATTGCACTAATAGCCTTGAGCTTTAGACTTGGCTGATCAGCAACTAATCCCACATCCGTCATGCGCACATGCCCAGCACGTGCCTTCACCGACTTAAGCTCCATAGCATTTTACTCGCAACTTTGCCTTTGGTCTCAGACCATTTAGGCTCGGCATACCGACCTTCCCACTCGGCATGCCGACCTGCCATGCACACAGCACGCATGTTCAGCTCAGCATCTCGGCACACTCAATGCCTTCAGCATTCACAGCATACAACACTAGCAAGCATAGCACAATAGCATAGCACTTCGGTTCCACCAAACCGAGTAGCTCGGCATGCCGATTGTGCACTTCGGCATGCCGAAAGGTATCCTCACTGCCAAGGGTCTAACAAACCTCCCCCACTTGGAGGCTTTAACGTCCTCGTTAAAATTTGAGAGCCTTCTTGTTTCCAGTACTCTTGGATCTCTTCCTCAAACTGCCAAATATCAACTCCATCAATTCATTCGGCATTGATTTCCTCTTCTCCAACCCACTGAATCAAATACTTAGTCCGTCTGTTTTTCTTGCTCTGCCCTTGCACCTCGTGCCTTAGGATTTTCAGAATCTCCTTGTCAAATTGAGTTCTGACACTGGCGGAGCTCGCTTCTGTTGGACCCTTGAGTCATCTTCCGAATCAGAATGATAGGCTTTCAGATAACTCACATGAAAAGTTGGATGCACTTTGAACCTATCAGGAAGCTTCAGCTTGTAAGCTACATTTCCAACCTTTGCCAACACTTCAAATGGACTATCATATTTCTGTACCAACACACTATGTACTGCTTTGCTACTTATCTTTTTCCAAATCTGAGGTGTTAGCTTCAGAAGTACCAACTCCCCAACCTGAAATGGTACATTCCGCCTATTCTTATCAACATATCTTTTCATCCGCTGTTGAGCTACTGCAAGACTGTCTTTAGCCTTATCAACTAACTCTTGTTTGCCCCTGGCAAACCTGTAAGCTGCGGGACAATTCCCTCCAGAAGCCTGCAAAGCTACCTCATATGGAGTAAGAGGTTGCTGTCCATTTGCCAGCTCAAATGGACTTAGACCAGTTGCTGAACTCTTGTGCAAGTTATAACAAAACTGTGCCACATCTACAACTTAGTCCAGTTTCGCTGATTTGCTGAAACATGATGCTTCAAATACTCCTCAAGAAAGCATTTATCCTTTCTGTCTGACCATCCGTCTGTGGGTGATTTGCAGTAGAAAATTTCAATTCAAAACCCAGAGAATTGAACAATTGAGTCCAGAACCTGCCAGTGAATCTTGCATCACGATCACTGATTATGTCTTCTGGCAACCCAAAATACTTCACCACATTTTTGAAGAATAGATCAGCAGCAACATCAGCTGGACATGCAGAAGGTGCCCCAATAAAACAAGCATACTTAGAAAATCGGTCTACCACAACAAGAACAGTAGACAATCCATCAACCTTAGGAAACCTACTTATGAAATCCATCGAAACCGACTGCCACAGCCTTTCAGGGACTGGAAGTGGTTGTAATAACCCTGCCTCTTTCTTCCTTTCAGTCTTGTCAAGTTGACAAACTAAGCAAGATTTCACATAAGCTTCAATATCCTCTTCCATCTTTGGCCATATGAAGCTGCGAAACAACAATGCATGCATCCTTTCATCTCCAGGATGTCCAGCCCACTGTGTATCATGCGTTTCCCTCAATAGTTCCCGTCTCAACTTCCCAGAAGAAGGCACAAAGGCTCTGCCACCTTTTGCAAATAATAGACCATCTTCTAACCAGTACCGTCTCACAGTGCCTTTCTCTACCTGTTCTTTCAGTTTCAGAAAAACAGGATCTGTTAGGAACTCATCCTTGATCCGTTTCAAGAAATCTGTTGTTACAGCAGTGATAAAGTTCACAAACTCTTTCGCCGTTTTTCTACTCAGAGCATCAGCCACAGCATTCTCCCTTCCTGGCCTATGTTCCCATTCAAAATCGAACTCAGCCAAGTACTCTTGCCATCTAACTTGTTTAGGAGTAAGCTTCCTCTGAGTTTTGAAATAAGTGTTAGCCACATTATCGGTCACAACTGTAAACTTTGTTCCCAGCAAATAGTGTCTCCATATTTCCAAGCAATGTATCACAGCAGTCATCTCCTTCTTATGAGTGTTGTACCGTTGTTCACATTCCTTCAGCTTCCTACTCTCAAAAGCAACTAGATGCTTATTCTGAACATGAACTCCATCAATAGCCCTGTCAGAAGCATCTGTATGAACTTCAAATGGCAACTCGAAATCTGGTAAGCTTAAGACCAGATGCAATAGCTTCTTTCACAGCAAAGAAGGCATCATCACAGCCAGAATTCCAATCCCACAGTTTATCTTTCTTTAGCAAATCCGTCAAGAGTGCCATAAGCTTTGAATACCCTTCTATGAATCTACGATAATAATTTGCCAAATCGAGAAAAGACCTCAACTCAGGGACTTTAGTTGGAGCAGGCCAATCTATGACAGCTACAACTTTCTTTCTATCCATGCTTATCATGCCATTTGCCAAGATATGGCCTAGAAAAGTTATTTCTTGCCTACAGAATTCACACTTTTCTTTCTTGACATATAGCTCATATTCTCTAAGCTTCTGAAATACAGCCCTCAAATGAACCACATGATCATTTTGAGTTTCAGAATAGATCACAATATCATCTAGACAAACAACAACAAATTTATCCAGAAATTCATACAACACATCATTCATCAAGTTACAGAAGGTAGAAGGGGCATTCGTCAAACCGAATGGCATAACCAAGAATTCATATGAACTATACCTCGTAACAATAGTTGTTTTCTCCTCATCTCCCTCAGCAATTCGAACCTGCCACTACCCAACTCTTAGATCAATCTTAGTGTAGTATCTGCCCTTCACCAGCCTATCAAAGAGATCATAAGTGTTTGGCACAGGGTACTTGTTCTTGATAGTAACTTTGTTCAAAGCACGATAGTCAACACAAAATCGCAAGGAACCATCAGCCTTTTTTTGAAATAAAGCTGGAGCACCAAAAGGAGCTTTGGATAGCTCAACAGTCCACCCCCCAATAGCTCATCAAGCTGGCGTCTTAGTTCTTTCAATTCTGCAGGAGACATGCGGTATGGAGCTTGTGCAGGTGGTTTAGCTCTAGGAACTAACTCGATCTTGTGATCAATAGTTCTCTTGGGTGGAAGTTTCTTAGGCAACTCATTGGGCATCAAATCAGCAAATTCATCAAGCACCTTAGCTATCTCATCAGGCACATCTTGAAAGACATCGGGCTTGATTTCCACAAGAGCAGCTAAGTAGGTCATCTAACCTTGTTTCAAGCCTTTCTCAAGTTGTATAGCCGACAGCATATCCTTTTGTTTGAGGTCCTTCTTTTCACCCACCACCTCAGCACAAGGAACAAACACAGGCTTACTTTCATCAGCAATCATTATCCCATTCAAGTGAGGAATTGGATAAGCCTTGTTCAAGAAAATGAATTCTTTACCCAGAATAACTTCATAGTCACCGAGTTTCTTTACAACCATGAAATTACGATTTCCTTCCCACGAATCGATGCCAGTAGTTGCACTTGAAAGACCAAAGACTGCCTCCTCTGAATTTACAGCCCTTATGCGACTATTGTGATCCTTGATGGATAGTTTCAATCTCTGAGCTTCTCGCTCAACCATAAAATTATGACTGGCACCCAAATCAACTAGAGCATTCACAGTTGCCCCATTCACTCTCAGCAATACAAACATCAAAGTATTCTGAGAAGCATGTACCTTTGTCGATGCCATTGCATACAATAGTTGCAAAGGGTTCACTCGAACTGGAGTGTCACTTCCTGAATCATCCCCACAAGCCACAACAGCATTCACTTTCTCCTTCTTAGGACAATCTCTTGCAAAATGGGGTCCTCCACAAGTGAAACACCCACCTTTCTTGCTACCATCCTTAGAATTAGTAGCCTTACTTGTGGTCTCAGAAGTAACTTTCTTTTTAGTCTTTTGGAAAGACTTGGTTTTCTCCTTCCCTTTCTCTTTGCCTTTCTTTTTGTCAGCTTCTTGTAAACTTGCCTTAAAGTCTACCAATTTCTCAACAGCAGCCACAGCTTGAGGCAAAGTCTGGACACATTGCCTGTTCAATTCAGCCTGAGCCCAATTTTGCAACCCTGACATGAAATTGAACAATTTGTCTTGTTCAGTCATCTCACGTATGTCTAGCATTAAGGAACTAAATTCCTTCACATAGTCACGAACAATTCCTGTCTGTTTTAGCTTCATCAATGCTTCTCTTGCCAGCCAAGAGGAGTTGATTGGTAAGAACTGAGCCTTCAACTCTTTCTTTAGTTCTGACAAAGCCACAATCGTTGCAGCATTTTCATCAACAGGCCTTGTTTGCCACCACAATTTAGCATCACCCGCAAGGTACATTGTCGCAATGGACACTTGTTGTTCATCAGGAACTTTAGCCGTCTGAAAATAACTCTCCATATCCCCCAAGAAATTCTCAAGTTCTTTGGAACTTCTTACCCCACAGAAGGTTTTAGGTTTAGGTACCTTTACCTTTGCCATTGACCGATCCTCAATGTTCACAGGTCCATCCCGAAGAGCCCTCTTCAACAGACCAACATCATCTCTCAAGGAATCAATCACTTGCCTCTGTTCATCAAGTAACTGCCTATAAAAGTCTAGATCTGGAGATCTAGAAGATGAAGGACCAGCAGACCCAGCAGTTCCAGCATTTCCAGTGGATTGTTTTTCATTTTCATCCACTCTAGCCCTCAAACTGCCAACAGAACTTCGAAGTTCGGTTATCATCTGGAGCAAGTTTTGGGTCTCATCTTGAGTTCCCAAAATGGAGACAATGCCTTCAATGGAGGCTTCCAGCCTACTAACTCGTTCCTTTAACGTATTACCCGATTCCGTCATCTTTTAGAGCACACAGCACCAAGTATGCAAGAAATCTTAGGCTCTGATACCAAAATGTCACGCCTTTGGCGTCTTTCACCGGATTTATCAACCGAAAAGTTCCCTCAATTAGCCAACATCCCTCTGTTGGTAACTCTCACTGTTCACTCTTGTTTAAGTTCACACAACCCTTGAACAAGTAAGCAAAACAGTGTAAATAATCAACCGAACGTAAATAGTAAACACACAGCAAATTTACAGGCCAAGCCCAACCTTAATCTCATTAACACAATGAAGATTACAAGGATCCTATTACAATGGTTGCAGAAACTTCAAAGATAGCCAAAACGTAACTAAAGAGAAAAATCTGCCTAGCCAAACTATAATATGCTAAAATTGTGGCTGACAGGTCCAGCCACTAACACAAGTTACAGCAAGAGCCAATCAGGAGCAAGGAGTTAGCAACTGCCTCAAGAACATGGCTGCCAGCTCAGCCATGTTGTCCACCTGTCCAGCCTTTCAAAGCCTTAGCCAATGTGAGTCAAGGCTCAACCAAAATCAAGACCCAATTGCACCAATAGCCTTTAGCTTTAGACTTGGCTGATCAGCAACTAATCCCACAACCGTCATGCACACATGCCCAGCACGTGCCTTCACCGACTTAAGCTCCATAGCACTTTACTCGCAACTTTGCCTTTGGTCCCAGACCATTTAGGCTCGGCATGCCGACCTTCCCACTCGGCATGCCAACCTGCCATGCACACAGCACGCATGTTCAGCTCAGCATCTCGGCACACTCAATACCTTCAGCATTCACAGCATACAACACTAGCAAGCATAGCACAGCAGCATAGCACTTTGGTTCCACCAAACAGAGTAGCTCGGCGTGCCGATTGTGCACTTCGGCATGCCGAAAGGTATCCTCACTGCTAAGGGTCTAACAGGTAGTGTGCAAGAATCTCGTATCGGAAAAATTAAGAGAACTATAACACTTAATAAGTTAGTAAGGATCTAACATCCATTGGTTTAAAATTTTGAATTTAAGTTGGGTTTTATCTTTTCATAGAGCCTCTAGATCTTTTGGTATTATCTTTCACCGGACAAACAACTATAACATATATGCTTAGATAGAACAAAATGGCCCTCAATCTTATTGATAGCAAATTGAAGTCCAAACCAAAGCCTCGGGGGTCATTGGAGCAAATCAAGGGGTGTTTAAGGAGAATGGTTCGCGTTTGGAGGCCTAAAAGGAAGAAAGAAGAGAATTTCGACGTGGACAGCAAAACAGAAACACACGTCTCGACGTAGAGCTCATCCGACGTCGCGACGTCCATCGTCGCGCGTCCCGACGTCCAGCAGCGACGTGATTTTTATTTTTAGGGCTTGTTCCCCGACGTCGCCACGTCGGGCTCCCCCACGTCGCGACGTGCGGAAATTTTATGCGTTAATTATTTTTCTGTTTTAGAAACTAGGGTTTTAAGTTATTTAATGTTTCCTTTTATGTGTTATTTCGTTTAGGGTTTGTAATAAGCCTATAAATAGGCCTTTTTTATCAGTTGTAATGGGGAGACGAGAATTTTGAGAATTGAAAACACAGAGTTGTTTTTACGTGAGTTATTTTCCTGAGGAGGGAAATTCAATTTACTTTGTGAAGATTATTCCTGAGGAAGGAGTTCTTTTCACACGACTGTCTTGTTAATTGTATGTGAGGAGCATCCAATTAATTGTGCATACTGTCAGCCTACAGAGATAGGTTGATTCGACTTGTTCAATTTGATTTACGAAAAGATCAACACGTTATTCCGCAACAACTATCAATCTACGTGAGGAGCGTGGTGAGATCGTTATCAAGTGGTATCAGAGCCAGGTTCTTGATAACGATCTCACCACGCTCCTCACGTAGATTGATAGTTGTTGCGGAATAACGTGTTGATCTTTTCTTAAATCAAATTGAACAAGTCGAATCAACCTATCTCTGTAGTTGACAGTATGCACAATTAATGTGGATGCCCTCACATACAATTAAACAGACAGTCGTGTGAAAAGAACTCCCTCCTCAGGAATAATTCTCACAAAGTAAATGAATTTCCTCTCAGGAAAACAAACTCACGTAAAAACAAACTCTGTATTCTCAATTCTCAAAATTCTCGTCTCCCCATTACAACTGATAAAAAAGGCCTATTTATAGGCTTATTACAAACCCTAAACGAAATAACACATAAAAGGAAACATTAAATAACTTAAAACCCTAGTTTCTAAAACAGAAAAATAATTAACGCATAAAATTCCCGCACGTCGCGACGTGGGGGAGCCCGACATCACGACGTCAAGGAACAAGCCCTAAAAATAAAAATCACATCGCTGCTGGACGTCGTGACGCGCGACGATGGACGTCGCGACGTTCATGGACGTCGCGACGTCGGATGAGCTCCACGTCGCGACGTGCGTTTCTGTTTTGCTGTCCACGTCGAAATTCTCTTCTTTCTTCCTTTTAGGCCTCCAAACGCGAACCATTCTCCTTAAACACCCCTTGATTCACTCCAACGACCCCCGAGGCTTTGGTTTGGACTTCAATTTGCTATAACTTATCTCCCACCAGACAAAAAAAATCTAACATATATTTGTTTAGATAGAACATAATAGCAAAATATAATATAGGCAATCCTACATATTGAGATAAGTTAAACTATTTTTGTTATTATAATTTTTTAATATTCAATGATCAAATGTTGACGGTTTTCGATTCCAAAATAAAAAAGAGAAAAGCAAATTCTTTTCACTTTTAATTTTAAATTTTATTCAATAAAATAATTCTCCAACATAAAAATCATTACAAGCAAAATTTATCAACTTAAACACCCAGTTCTCAATTCAAAAAATATAATTCTCTAAAACACAAATCAAAATTATTATTTTTATATAATCTTTTTAAAAATCTAAAAAAACCTTAAACTTCTATGGCGAACCAATGCCTGCTTTGTAGACAAATAAACAACCTTTTCTAATCAAGAGGTCGTCATTTTCTTACAGAAAAACTGATAAAATAGTCACTAACATTGTACAAAAAAATTTATTTTGTCATCCACATTAAAAATAATGCATTTTAGTTACTAACATTTAAAAAATGCATCAAATTAATCACCAACCAAATTCTGTTAGCTTTTTTAACAAAGAAAATATACGTTAATATCATGTACCACTTAATAAATGGGCAATTGACAAAAATCAATTTAATTTTCAAACAAAACTTTTCATAATTTATTCATACTTAGTCTTTAATGAAGAAACAATCCACAGATAAAATGCGGCGAATGATGAATAAATCATTATATTGAGGGATTTCGTTACAAGAATAAATCGATTTTTCACTGTTTACTCTATCATTTAGTCGTCTGTGATATGAACGTGTATTTTCTCTATTAAAAAAGCTAACAGAATATAGTTGAATGACTAATTTACTGCATTTTTTAAAATTCAGTAACTAAAATGCAATATTTTTAATGTGAATGACAACATAAATTTTTCTATGTAATGTGGGTGACTATTTTGACAGTTTTCCCTTTTCTTACTAAGAAGGTGTCTGTCTCAAGACCGTTAACATTTATAACCTTTGCTGCATGATTTTATGCTTGGGTTATAGTTGAAATAGGAGCAAGGAATTTTAGAATTGAGTGAGTTGAGACATTTTAGAACAAGTACTAAATTTCACTTCTTATTTTTTGCAACATTCACTAGAATGCATGTTTACAATCCAGGTGAGTGTAAAAAAAAAATCAACGCGTTTTTTTATTTTTCCATTTTTGCTAAAATATGTGTGTTATAACTTATGAAAATGAAAATTTAGTAAAAAATTTAAAGTTAACTTTTTTTACACCGTTCATTAGAATGCATTTTCATAATTGAAATGTATATAAAAAATAGTAGGAAAAAAACATAAATCAACACATTTTTTACTTTGCCATTTTTGACTAAAATATGTATCTTATAACCAATGAAAAATTGAGGTTTAGAGAAATTTTTAATTTTACTTTTTTTGACAATATTCACTAGAATACATGTTCACAATCAGGGTGGGTGCACAAAAACAAAACAGAAAAACTCAAAATCAACGTATTTTTAGATTTTGCTATTTTTGGTTAAAGTGCGTGTGTTATAGCCTATGAAAAATGTAAATTTAGTAAAAATAATCTAAATTTCACATTTTTTGACACCGTTCTCAAGGATAAATGTTCACAATTGAAATGGGTAAAAAAATATTTCAGGGTAAATCCAAAATTAATACGTTTTTTAACTTTGCCATTTTTACCAAAATACGTATTATAACCCATGAAAAATGGAGATTTGGTGAAAATTTTTATTTTCATTTTTTTGACATTATTCACTAGAATGCATGTTCAAAATTGGGGTGAGTGCAAAAAACTGTACAAAAAAAGTCAAAATAAACTCATTTTTAGATTTTACTATTTTTGGCTAAAGTACGTGAGTTATAGCTCATGAAAAATGAAAATTTGATTAAAAAAAATCTAAATTTAACATTTCTTAGCACCGTTCACAAGTATGTATGTTCACAATTGAGATGGATGAAAAAACAATAGGGAAAAAAAATAAAAATCAATACGTTTTTTGGCTTTACCATTTTTGACAAAAATATGTATGGTGAAAAAAATGAAGGAAAAATTTCACCCTTTTTTTTGCAATATTCAATGGAATGCATGTTCTCAACAGAGGTGATTCTAAAAAACATCACAAAAAGTCAAAATCAATACATTTTTGGATTTTGTCATTTTTGGCTAAAATATGTGTACCAATGAAAAATGAAAATTAATTTGGTGAAAATTTTAAATTTCACTTCTTTGTACACGTGTACAATTGAGATGCATGTAAAAAATAGTAGGAGAAAAGCATAAATAAACACATTTTTTTACTTCGTCATTTTTTACCAAAATACGTGTGTTATAACCTATGAAAAATGGAGGTTTGGTAAAAATTTTAATTTTCACTTTTTTAACATTATTCACGTTACCATTTTTTGAATATTCATGGTTTTATCAAGGGTAACACTGGTCTAGGAGATGGAATTTTGAGAAACAACAAGAGCTCACTTATTTTTGCTTTTACAAAGCTATTTTCTTCCACTAACTTGATCTCAAGTGAACATATAACTATGCAAACAACCATACAAGGTTTAAAGATATGCAATCAAAAGGGTCTCACTTCAAATATAAGCATTGCATCAATTTCAAACAACATATATTCGTGGCTATGGAGAAAATAAAGCAGGCTTTGGAAACTCAAACAGCCGATACAGACATTACAAGAAGCCTGCCCTCCAAATACTTGGCAGAAATGCCAAAAAGAAGAAAATGTGGTTGACAACTTATTAGCAAAACCAGCCTTGCTGCAACCGGATTAGGTGATTCTGGAAGAGACTAAGCTTCATCAAGAAATTCAAAAGGTAATCAGATTTGAAAGGCTTGAAATCCCGTATATATATCAAAAGATCGCATCAATATCAATGCCATCCATTTCCCTCATAATCATAAATTTCTTCAACTTAGCAAAACAGTGATGTTTTTTGTTGTTCATAAACATGTTAAAGCACTTGCACACCACAAAAGAGACGGATGGCTGCTGAAGTTTGGCCATTTAGTCTACTACAAAGCAAATTCAAAATTGCCCAAATCTAAGAATTCTTTGGCTGCCGAAGTTAGGCCTTCTTCCGTTCAAAAAGCATTTAAATCACTTTTCAAATTATCTAGGAATATCATATGTTTGGTTGCTGATGTTAGGCCAATTTATCCTCTTACAACTCTACCTCTTGTGAAATCTCTAACTATGGCAGTTCTTGAATGTTTACTATTTTGCTTACAATTAAGTTTGATGAAATTGCTGCCTATTGTAAACCTCTTACTTTTTATTAGACTTATAATCACTCATGGTGAAGAACGGGTTATATTTATGGAGTATTTAGCTGCTGTTGTTCAGTCAAAATTTCAATTTTGGTTGAACTTACATCCACTCTTCACCATGCATATTGCTGCATCACTAACATATGCCATCATTCAAATGACAATGTGTTATTTGGTACTTGGCATTTTTTGTAAATAAGTGAAAATATGTATATCTTATTAGGAGTCTTTTGCCTAGTAAAGGAAATATGTAAAGGAAGAGTCCTCTTTGTTTATCTATCCAAATATGGGAGTTAAAAATTGGATCAAATATAAAGCTTTTTAGTCTTATGATGACCTTTATATTCTCTCCAAATTTTAGCAACCACAACTTTTGTAATGGAGGAAGTACTCCTATCTTACTTAACTTAAACTCTAGAAAGAGGAGCCTAATGTAAGGGAGGAATCTTTCTAATTTATTGCTTTCCATTTTGCTATAAAGGTGTAGATATTTTCACCTTCTTGTAACAGAAACTTTTTGTCAACAAAATTGGGAGTGGTGTTCTTCCCCCCCCCCCCCCCCCCTCCATACCGGGATTTGTCATTTATGAATCATCCATTCTAATCGCCATTCGCCACCCTTCCACTCGATATATATAAACCGAGTCTAGAAATCTATATTAGTTAGTCTAATATAAAAAGAAAATAATACAAATGATAGGATTTTGTCGGGGAGTCATTAGTCCAAAAAGGGGATTTAGTTCTATTTCTTTCGCTTTGAGTCTTCCATTCATTCATTGGTAAGATAAGATATTCTTATCTCATACTAAACAGGAAATTAAGAAAATGATTAGCCAATAAAAAATATTATTCACTATAATGCATACTCACAATAGAAATATGTGAAGAAAATGATACAAAAAAGTCAACATCAACGTATTTTTGAATTTTGCCATTTTTGCATGAAGTACATGTGTTGTAACCAATGAAAAATGAAAATTTGGTTAAAAAAATCTAAATTTCACATTTTTAACACCATTCATAAAGATGCATGTTCACAATTAAGAGGGTGAAAAAAAATAGGGAAAAAGTCAAAGTCCACAGGTTTTTTACTTTGCCATTTTCGACAAAAATACTTGTGGTGAAAAAATGGAGGTTTGGTGAAAATTTTAAAATTCCACATTTTTTAGCAACATTCATTGGAATGCCTGTTCTCAATGGAGTTGGGTGTATAAAAAATCATAAAAAAAGTCAAAATCAATGCATTTTTAGATTTTGACTTTTTTTTGCTAAAATACGTGTGTTAACCCATGAAAAATGAAAATTTGGTAAAAACAAATCTAAATTGCACTTTTTTTTGTACACCACTCATTAGAATTCATGTTCACAATTAAGATTTGTGTAAAAAATAGTGGGAAAAAATGAGAAATCAACTTTTTTTTCGACTTTGCAATTTTTACCAAAATACTAGTGTAATAACCCATGAAAAATAGCGGTTTGGTGAAAATTTTAAATTTTACTTTTTTTTTCAATATTCACTAGAATGTATGTTCACAATAGGGTTGTGTGCAAAAAATGATACGAAAAAAAAGTCAAAATCAACTCGATTTTGGATTTTGCAATTTTTGCCTAAAGTAAATGTGTTATAGCCCATGAAAATGAAAATTTAGTAAAACAATTCTAAATTTCACATTTTTTGACACTATTAAAAATGATGCATGTTCACAATTGAGATGAGTGAAAAAATAATAGGAAAAAAAATAATCTAAATTCTGTATTGCCTCAATTTTTACTTTATTACCATCGCCGCATATAAATGTATCTTTCAACATCATTTGGCTTTTGGCAATTTAGGTAATCTTGCATAGATATACTGATGTAAGTTGTTATACTGAATCTACCTATCATGGGTGTCTTGATACAATGTTATATTAACCTCAAAACAAAACAAAATAAGAAGAATGTTTTTCTTAAATTCTAAGTTCTTTAGAAGAAACAATTTGTACCAATTGAATTGGTTGGTGCGTTTGTTGTTTCTTAGGAGATTCTAAAACTGCAACTTATTTATCCTTATTATTTCTTTATCTTTGCCCTTTTTCTTAGAGTTCAGGCTAAATAAGTACTTTATTATCTTTCTTACTTTAGTCTTTCTTCTCCCTAAACACAGTGTGAGATAAGCTTATTCAGAGATTATGTCTCTTTCTTAGAGTATAACTCACCTTAACTGGTTGAAATCTGTTGGAAGAGAAATTAAAACCAGATGCACCAACAACCCGTTAATGAGAGCAAGTTTAAGTGCTTTTAATTTTGAAGTAAGATGAGACATTTTCATGATTGACTCCCTAATAATACTTTTGCCTCTCTAGTTTATTGAAATTAGATTTGTCAAAATGTACAAAATTCTTTCTTTTCATTCTTGACAATCTACTTCAATATCTGTAAGGAACTCTTTGACTATAATGTTCTTACTAGATATTTTGCCCTTGAATGTTTTCATAATGTTCTTTACTTAATATTACCATATATATGCAATTTTATTTTTCCTATCTTTCCATATCCTCATTAATTAGAGGTACTCTTATCTATAATAGGTGAAGGAAAAGTATTTTTTATCGCAAAGTCGAGATTCATAACTTCGAGAACTATTAAGAGATTCTATTGCCATAATATAAATTTAAAGCCATTTTATATACAAAAATAAGATTAATATTGGTAATAATATTAATAGGAGTAATATCCAAATTAATAAAGAACAATTAATCAAACAAAACATACTCACATAAGGCCGAAAGCAAAATTAAATTCAAATAAAGGTAAACCCCATCTCAAGATATCGGTTACTCCATTAATAACTTCTTTGGACAAAATATTAACTTGTAAGTGATATCTTGGTGTAATAATCAAACATTGATGATAAGATCATATCAAATAACAAATCTACCTTTTGGCTAATTTATTATTCACATGTAAAACCAAATAATCATCACACACTTATTACCACAAGTATACATATAATTAGGTTAAATATTTACCTTCCTTTGGGCCGATAAATATTCACATAAATTAGATGCACATAAACCATTTATATTTCAAGATAAATTAAATTCCATAAGAGAGCTCACTTTGGTAAGATGTTATTTTAATTAATATAACTCAAAATATATAAAAAAACCATATCAATAATTGAATTTAAAATTGCACCAAAATGCTACAAAAAAATTATAATAAATTAATTTTGGTCAAAGTCAATGGTCAAAGTTTGACCATTAATTGCTGACTGAAGTACTGACTATGCAGTTTGGTTAGTAACTGGGCCGGGTTGGAAGGACCCGACCCAGATCCTAATCCAAACACACAACCAAATATCAAATGGGCTGGGTCGAGTCGACCCAGCCCATACCCTTTTTTCTGCTGGTTGAGCCCAAACCACTGTTGCGGGCCTCAGTCCAGCCCGCATACCTTAAACCTAATGTTTTGTTTCTTTAAGGCACTCGCACGTTGTTTTCTTTTCATGTCTTTAATTTATTTATTTTAAAACCTTAAAAATAAAGGTAATAAAATATATATCATAATTCTTCGCACATTCACCTTTTTTTTCTTTTATCATATTTCATTATTTTATTTATTTTAATACCATAAAAAGTAATAACCATAGCGAAAAATTATGTATCCAAAAAAATCTTTATACGTTGATCACCTTTTGTTGTATGGATTTTGCCTTTCATATTTTATAATTATTTAATACCTTATTAAAAATAAAGGTAGTAAAATATGTATACTAGATCTTTAAAATACATCCACATTTTCTTTTCATCATGGTACTGTATCTTTTTCTTTTCACTCTTTTATTTATCTATTTTTCTTAATACCTTACAAATAAAAGTAAATAGATAAAAGCATGTATCAAAATCCTAGATGATACCACCATAATTACCTTTTATATTTTTCCTTTTAATTAAAAAAATATTTATCCTAAAAATATCAAATATTACCAAAAATTAAACATGAATTGAAAATTAAATCAATTCTCAATGATTCAATTGAACACCTCTTTGATACCACTTGTTAGGAATTATTAATTAGTAAAGACCATCATATAATTCCAATACCCAAGATGATTCGTACCAAACCACTAAGAATCAATAAGCATTAAAATGGAAGCGTACATGAATCCATAGCCGCAAATTAAATCTCTAGCTTCGTGTGACTCGGTTGGTTTAGTCTTCCAAATCTACACAGTTTTCCTGTGGAGTTTTCTTCGAATGGAATTCCAAAGAGACAGAAAATCACATGTGATTTGGGAACCATAACCACCATATATATAGACAACAAAACCTAGTTGTTTTTTACAGTCTTTATTTCGGCTCATTATCAAAATAGTATCATACTCTAAAGTCTCTACACTTCATACCCTATTAGACACATTAAAGCCCAAATACCAAAACTTAATTAATTACTTTAATTAGATCTTATTAGACAATCTTACAATACATAATTATTTCATATATATACATATATATAAGCCCAATGGGTCATTTCCATTGTATTTTTGGATCTAATCCACCCATTAGTGATGATGCATTGGCCAAAGCGTTCCAGATAGGGGTGTTCATAGGTTCGGTTTTCGAGTTATTCGATTTGTTCGATTCGGTTTGTTCGGTTTGAACATCTCTAAACTTAAATTCGAAAACCAAACCAATTTGAATTGAATTCGAATTCGGTTTTTGGTTCGAATTCGAATTGAATTCGAATAAACCGAAAAAGATATTTGAATTTAAAATCACATCTTCATTCGAATTAACTGAATTCACGCAAAGAAATTGGACTCAAATTTAGTTTTAACCTAAATCAAATTATCAAATTACATCACAATTTATGATTCAAAACAATAATTTAGTTAAATATTATATATTTTATAAAATATTTTACATTAATATATATTTTTAATGAGTGAATTCGGTTTTCGATTTGGTTTTCGAATTGGAAGCTAAACTCAAAAACCAAACCATTAATCGAAATTCGAATTTGGTTTACCTTAAACGAATTCGAATTCGAATAATTGGAGTTCGGTGAATTCGAATTCGGTTTGATATTCAGTTTAACTCGAATATTGAACACCCCTAGTAATTGCAGATGGACAAGAAAACTGTGGATCAAATTTAGGCAAAGTTCCAAAAGCACAGCACGAAATTTAAAATGCATCGTGATTATGAAGAAGCCGATCAGATAGCATAATCAGCTGCATCAATCTTCATTGAAACCCTTCTAAGCAGCTTGATTAGGCGAAATTGATCCATAATCTTCATCGATTAGTGTGTTTCTTTTCCTCCAAATCAGAGAAGCAGACATGGGCTGCCTGATTTTCCTAAAACTCCATATTCGAGGACTATTTATTCAAAATGGAGGGCCAAGGTATTACTGAATTTAACATCTAGAATTACTTCTCCAAACTTTGGCCTTAAAATTAATGCTTGTATTTGTCGATTCATGTTGAAAAATGATTTCAGATGCAAGGTCATAGCATGTATCTAAACAGTTCATCAGACAACTTGAAGCAATCTGAAACACCAATCTTTGGACAGGCATTGCTCCTTCATTGGTCTTTATTGCTGCATAAGCAATTGCCATGTTTTCCTTTTCTGGAATTCATTTTTCTATAAACTGATTGATATATACCTTTATTTAATTAAAGTGTGACACTTTTTTGTGTCCTTGATTTAAGGCAGAACTTCTTAACCATGGAGGATGGAATTAATCATAGGAAAGCATGACATGAATTCCACTTTTTCCTTTTCTTTGTATCTTTTTAATATTTTTTCTTGGTTAAAATTGATAATTTTTAGTTATAGTAGAAGCAATTAAGCTAAAAGAGTCTTGATGCCTAAATATTTCAACACAATTAAAATTGGCTTAAAGCAATTTCTGTTTTTATTTTTAGGATTTCCTCAAAATATATTCTCACAAAAATACATCAAATTAAGCTATTGGTACATGTTTTTCAACGATTTCATCACATCTTAAGACTAAATTTTTCTAGTTTATATATGCACGCAATTGATAGGATTCGAATATTTGACAAATAAAGCTAGAAGCTTAAGGCGGACAGATTCCTCTGGAAGTTTGGTTCGTGTAATTTCAGCAACCCCTCGACCTTGATTGGAAGAAAATGCCCTCGAAGACCAATCTGCAGAAACAGAAACAGTTTGGCTTTTGCATTTAGAACTTAAATACAGTTCATTATTTTGTTGTGATTTATAAATACTTTCTTGTATACAGCTTGTGATGTTGCTGGAGAAGATATTCCAGAAGAAGAGGCAGTGTGTAGGATTTGTTTGGTTGAACTTGGGGAAGGCGGTGAAACATTTAAGATGGAGTGCAGTTGTAAGGGAGAGCTTGCACTTGCCCATAAGGAATGTGCAGTTAAGTGGTTTAGCATCAAAGGCAACAAGACCTGTGATGTCTGCCAGCAGGATGTCCAGAACCTTCCAGTAACATTATTAAAGCTACAAAATCCAGCTAGTGTTGTAAGAAGGGCACCACTCACAGCGCAGCAGAGGGAAGTGACTCGTTGCAGGCAAGTCGTTGGATTATACCAGGCATTAATTGTTGTTGGTTTTTTTATATTAAAAAAAATCTTAAATTGAGCACTTCAGAAGAGACAGTTGAGAAGAAAAGGCATAGAGGTGACATACTGTATCAGCTTATGTTCCACCATATTCTGATTCTAAGAACTTAGAAGAATCTGGCCAAGTCCTATATGTATCTGAAATGACTCAATATTGTTTCCTTGCTGTCCCAATGCAAAAATATAGTTTGCTTCTTAATGTTGACCTGAAAATTTATCTCACTCCAAGCAAAAGATGTCCTGGGAAGCATTTCATTGATACAATCAACTATAAGAGACACCCTTGCTTTCCATCAATGATAATACAGCTCTGAGTAGTCATGGTTTTAGTTAGGTTGATTCATAAAATTCTTTCCACCTGCATCACAGTTGAGATGACTATTTTTCCAAAAGTTTATATTCGTTGTCAGATATATGACAGTGGAGAATTTTCATCTGCCAATAAAATAACTACCACTACCGAGTCAAAACTTGTATCAAAGTCTATTGTATTCCTAAGTACAGTAAGTGAAACCTGCTGTGCAACATTTGATGATGTTCTGATTGCCTATGAATCCTGTCACATTATATAGTTGAAAATTGGAACTATCAGATTTAGTTCTGGAGCTCATACCTGTGTTTTACTTTTTCATTCTCAATAGGGTTTGGCAAGATGTGCCTATCCTTGTCATGATCAGTATGCTTGCATATTTTTGCTTTCTGGAGCAGCTTCTGGTACTGCTTTTCTCTCCGTGTACTCTCATTCTATTTTTCTTTCCAGTCTTTCTTCGCACAACATTGCACAGCATGTTGCTTTGTTCCTAAACTATTTGTTATTTTCCATTTCCTCTTTGCACTCATTTATGTAGTCTGCTGTCTTTGGCAGTGAGACTATATTGAGCTATAATGACTACCTTCAAATGAATAATGAGATGCCTTAGCCAGATATATGCTGACATGTTGGGATTCTGTGTGAAACGAAAAATTCTGGCATCTGCATTTACGTTTTTCTGAAATATATCTCTTCAATATATAGTGGAATAAAGGTTTAGTTGTTGTTATTGTATCCCTTCAATATCTAGTCTTAGAAAGCAATAATTATTGTCGTATGTGATATTTTTTAAGCAGGTGTCTGACAAGGGACCTCGTGCACTTGCCATATCTTTACCTTTCTCGTGTGTTTTAGGCTTCGTTTCAACCATGATAGCTTCTACCATGGGTAAGGTTTAGTTGACTGTCTTTCACTTGTTTTAGGCTTCATTTCAACATTGTCAAGTCGACAGCCAAATAATCTTCACTGACTAATGTTTGTATGCATAATTTGATGTTTATATATGTTTAATCCTGGTAAAGTATTTAGAAGATTCAATTCTACTCATTTCATACAAAACCATAACACGTTTAATCACTAGAAGAATATGTTTGGACTTCCTCTCACCAGAGATCATGGAGCTTTTGGTCAATGACCTCTTTGTGTCACAAAAGAAATAATTTATTCATGTTCTGCCTAAAGTTGAACATGTCTTTCTGGTACAACTAATTTTTTTTTTTATTTTTTTACCTATCTCTTTTCTTCAAATTATCATTCTTGACTTGATGGTATTTTTTTTTTTTAAATGCTTGGCAGTAAGTAAAAGTTACATGTGAGCCATTGGGCTAGCCCAGTGGTTAGTGAGTTAGCTTCCCGACCTACAGGTCTAGAGTTCGATTCCTGTAGGATGCATGTGAGGGTGTGTCTTATAAAAAATATATATATATAAAAAAAAAAAAAAGTAAAAGTTACATGTGGGTTTATGCTTCATTCCAGTTTGCAATGCTCATCCTCTTTGCTCACATATTTTACAAACTGGTAAAACATTCTCTCTCTTGAATCACATACACTATCCTCTCCCTAGCATATCCAACAGCTCTCTAACTTGTATGTAGAGCAAGATGAAGTGTAACTCATTGTTAAATTGATGTATATCTGCAGCTTAATGTAAGCGCAATTCTGTCAGTGCTGCTTTCTTCCTTCACTGGGTTTGGAATTGCAATTAGCACCAATTCACTTCTTGTGGAGTACTTAAGATGGAGGGCAAGTAGGCGCCAATCTTCCCATCAGCATCTAAATGGTGTGAGGCAGCACCATCACCTGGAGCTAACACAGCCAACAATACCACCACCAGTATCATCATGATCAGCAGTAGCAAAATTCACCAGAAAATGATTACCTGATCGACGAGCTGATAATATCAGGCTGTCGGAAATAAGGACTCAGGATGTATGAACATGTTGTTGGATGTTTGCCTAACACTTTCAGGTGCTTCAGCCTTATATTATACCCCAGGCGACTTCACAAACACATTTTTGGAAATCTGAAAATCTTGGAAAGCATCAAGTGGTTTACTGGCAAATTTTCCTTTGAAGATATGATGGCTGTTACAATTTTGATGCAAGACAAAAGACAAAATCCAAAATGGGACAAGAATTGGCTTATTTTCTAGGGTTGCTTGACATGACTTCTTGTATCCTTTAAAGTATAAACACTCCAGTATAGTACAGTATGGATAAGCAAAAGGTATCCAAAATTTTGTTCAGATTATTAGTGAGCCTGCAGGTTTTGGTTTGCAAGCATACCAAGCTGCATGTTGATATTTCCAATTGCAAAAGAAACGTCTGCCATTTTCAACATTGATTTGCTTGGAGGATACCACTTAATCATTGAGGATTCCACTTGCATTATGGTAAAATGATAGCAAAACTAAAAGAAAAAGCTGGTAGATTGAACCAAAATTCTTGGTGGGAATAACCATACATAATGCTACAATATCGCAAATTCTCACGCAAGATTAACATAAGAACCGATGTTACACATTATCTATGATATGACCTTGGCACCCAATCATTTTCACTCAGTGCAACGCAATCTTACAATGTGCTTGAGATGATCTCGGTAATCTTACAATGCAATCTTACAACCCAATTTTTATTTTTATTTTTTATTTCGATTCGATTTTAATCCCACTTTTAAATTTGATTTCTATTGGAATAATAATTAAACTATTAATTGAAACTCAAATAATACAATATAATAATATAATTAGAATAATAATAGTTACAATTGAGTTAATATATAGTTTTTAAATAATAGAACTGGGAAGAATTAGATAAGTGAGATTCAAAGATATAAAAATAATAAGAATTTTGAAAGAATAATTGAATATTTAAATTATTAATTAGAATTCAACTAGTATAATATAATAACATAATTAGAATAGTAGTTAAAATTAAACTAATATATATTTTTTTAGAATAATAGCATTATGAAGATTAGATAAGTAAGAAAAAAATATATAGAAAGAATAAGGGTATTGAGAGAATGCTCGAACTATTAATTGGAATTCAAATAGTATATTAGCATAATATAATAATAGAATTTGAAAATTTAAGTTGATACATAATATAATTGATTAATAGTTGAAATTGAACTAATATATTGAGGTTTTAGAAAAATAGAATTATGAAGGATTAAATAAATGAGAAAGAAAAATATATAAAAAATAAAAATATTAAAAGAATGATTGAACTATTCATTGAAATTCAAATAGTATATTAGTATAATATAATAATATAATTAGAATAATTAATTAAAAAAATTGATACCTAAACCTAAACATAAACATAAATGCTAAACCCTAAAGGCCTAAACTATAAACGATAATCTATAAACACTAAAACCTAGAATATAAAGATTAGAAAACTAAGAAATAATATTAGAAAAAAAATTATATGATGAAAATGATGAGGTATAGAAATATTTATAGAATTATAAAAATAAAAATTAAAAAATTATGTTTTTTTACCGGTTCCGATTCCGGTTCCAAATTTCAGGAACCGTAACCGAACTGTCAGTAGAGGTTCGGCCACGCCACCACGGTTTTGGTTTGGTGGGGTCCCCAATTCCGGTTCTGGAACCGGCAGATGGCCATTGCTAATCACAATGAAATATTTTCAAGAATATGAATATTCACCCAAGTGCAAATGTCGGTTAAAAAATTAAAAATAATATAATAGACTTCACATTTTTAATCAATTATATTAAACTTTTATATATAAATTTGTTTTTATTTAGTATAATTTGAAAGAAAATAAATTATCTTCAATTAAAAAATTAAAATTTTTTAAAATTAACTAAATTAACACTTAGCATAAATTTGTTAGAACATTTTCCAAATGCAAAATCTATTTGAATTTTTTATTTTAAAATTAAAGGGTTAGAGTTCGCATTTGCCGAATGCGAACTCTATTTATTATTATTTTTTTAATTTAGAGTTCGCATTTGGCAAATGGGAACTCTCTTATCATACGTACAATGTACGCTACATATATACGGATTTTTATTTTTTAAAAAAAAATTAGAAGTCGCATTTGCCATAAGCGAACTCCATATTTTGATAACTATATTTTAAAGGAACATAAAAATTGAATTTTGTTTGAAAACCAGCATAAAGTGGAAACTTCCCGTCACGCGAGCCATAAAATTCATTCCTTATTTGTATTCATTTTAATTTTAAATTTTTAATGTTCAAAGATTAATTATGAGTTTTAGAATTAAATATTATAGTCACTAATAATCTTATGTGGATTGGCATTTAATTAACTTCCACTCAACTTATACGTATTTGAACAAATATTGTACTTAAAAGGAACTTTATTCAATTTACTATCAAAATCAACAAATGAATGGCTATTAAAGAGCATGATTGTTTGACAAAGTGATAAATTATTGTCCTTTGGAGTGGAACCCATACCATACAATACAGCCTTCATTTATATATTCTTCGAGCAATAATTCAGATTTGTCCACATAGAAAAAACATCCAACTTTCTCCAAAGGTCTCTGATCCAGACTTTGCTTCTCTCTTTGTCTCTCAAAAACCATCCTCATAGTCTCTATCCAAAACCAAAAAATGGCCGATGCTATTGTTGGTGCCACTGTACAAGTTCTCTTGGAGAAGACACTTTCCCTTGCCATTGACAAGATTGGTTCGGTATTTGGATTCAAGAAGGATTTGGAAAGCCTGCGAGATTCTGCAAACATGATCCAAGCTTTCTTGGCTGATGCAGAGGATAAGCAAAGGCAAAGCTCAGCTGTGCAACTTTGGTTCAACAAGCTTGAAGGGGTGGCTTTTGATGCTTATTATGTGTTGGATGAGCTCAACTATGAAATTCTTCGTCGCAAGGTGAAATCCAGGAACCAACTCAAGAGGAAGGTATGCTTATTCTTCTTCTTGTCTAAAGATGATATTTCTTTTCGTTGGAGAATGGCTTCCAAGGTTAGGGATATTAACATCCAGTTGAAAGCCATCAATCAAGAAGCCACCGATTTTGGATTGATCAGAATTCCAGCATCGCTACTCCCTATTACAACTGGAGTTACAATGAGTCGACAGACTAACTCTCTTGTTGTTCCAAATGTTGTGGGAAGAGTTGGTGATGAATCTAAGATAGTTAACATGCTGTTGTCCCCTTCTGAAAAGGTTGTTTCTGTCCTTCCCATAGTTGGTATGGGCGGATTAGGGAAAACAACCTTGGCTAAATCGGTGTACAATAATCAACAAGTTAATGCTCACTTCAGCCCAAAAATTTGGGTGTGCGTGTCTGAAAAATTTGAACCGATGGAACTTTTCAAAGTAATTTTAGAATCTTTGACAGGATACAAGGTCGAATTGTCAAGTATGGATGGTGTTGTTCAAGAAATTCGGAAACGACTAGAAGGAAAAAGATATCTCCTAGTTCTTGATGATGTGTGGAATGAAGTTCCAGCATTATGGGATAGTTTTTTCGATTCATTGGTGGGGACAACTACAGCTAGTGAAAGCAGATGTCTTGTCACAACTCGTCTCCTAAATGTGGCATCCATTGCGTCTAGACATCCTCCCTATGAGCTAGGAAAGCTAACTGATGATGAGTGTTGGTCTATTGTTAAAGCAAAAGTAATTGAAGGTGGAGAAATACCAGAAGAATTGAGTCAAATAAGAGTGCAAATCACAAAAAGATGTTGTGGTTTACCGCTTGCTGCAAATGTAATTGGAGGTATGTTATGTTTACAAAGAAAAGAGGACTGGCTGTCAATTGTGGAGAATAGGCTTTTGAATGAAAATAGTATTGAGCAAATACTGAGGTTGAGTTTTGATTATTTGCCATCTCCATCAATCAAGAAATGTTTCGCATATTGTTCTTTATTTGAGAAAGATACTGAGATGGAAAGAAATCTACTAATTGAACTTTGGATGGCAGAAGGATTTCTTGAATCACATATCCAAAATGAAACTATGATGGAGGAAGCAGGTAATAGATATCTCAATATTTTATTACAGAGTTCTTTGTTGGAAACAGAAGGCAAGGAATGGGGAACATATTATAAAATGCATGATCACGTGCATGATCTTACACAATTCATTTCAAAGTTCCAACATATCAAGTCGGAAGATGATGTAATAAAGAACCAGGTTCGATACCTTGAGTTACAAAGGTCTAGAGAAACAACGATGTTGAATGATAAATCAACATTAATTTTGAAGAGGAGCAACATATCTGAAGAGATGCTGTTGAAATTCAAGCACCTGCAAATTCTAAATTTGTCCAAGGCAAATATTATAGAGCTTCCAATTTCTATTGGCAAATTAAAGCATTTAAGATTTCTTAACCTTTCATATTCTGAAATCAAAAGTTTGCCAGAATCTATTTGCAAGCTTTATAATTTGCAAACACTTAGACTGGGTGGGTGCTCCAATTTAAAAACTCTTCCAAAGGGGACAAGCAATCTGCTTAGTTTGAGGCATCTTCACTATTACAATAGTACTGATGTGGAGTTTCAGATGCCATTAGACATTGGACGATTGACTTGTCTTCAAACATTACAGTTCTTTAACGTAGGAGAAGAGAAGGGTCGTCAAATTGAAGAGCTTGGATGTTTGAAAGACCTTAAAGGCAAACTAAAGATACGCAATCTTGAACTAGTAAATGATAAAGAAGTTGCAGAACGGGCAAAATTGTCTGGAAAGCCAAATATTTTAAAGTTGAAATATGGCTGGGGCAACAACAATCGAGAAGATTTGAATACTGATGAACATGTGTTGGAAGGCCTGGAACCTCACCCAAATTTGCAGGAGTTAACAATTTGGAATTTTATGGGCGATCAATTTCCTAGATGGCTAGGAAATTTGCCAAAGTTAGTTATATTGGAATTGTATGGTTGTAAGAGATGCAGAGAACTTCCTGTGCTGGGACATTTGCAATATCTTGAATATCTGGAATTTGAAAATTTGGAAAATGTGAGTTGCATTGGGCTCTCATTCTACGGTCTGGAACTGGATGATAATTGCAGCGGAAGCAGTTGCGGTGGTGGTGGTGAAGTAGCAGTAGTGACAAGAAGAAGAAAATTGTTTCCATCTCTTAAAACTCTAAAACTAATCAAAATGAGTGGTTTGGTTGAATGGAAGGAAGCGAAAGCAGAATCAGTTGATGATGATATTGATGTGTTTCCTGTGCTTGATTATTTGACCATTATGGATTGCTCCCAACTGACAACCACTCCAACTCACTTTCCAAGTCTCAGAAAATTGAAAATTGACGGAAATATGGAAGTTATGGCGGTAAGAAGCATTGTTGGCAAAGTAACCAATACTCTTCAGTACCTCAAATTGAGGGGAATGAATGAGCTTACTCATATATCCGAGGTGGTTGATCTGTGTGAATTCAAGCTTTTGCGTAGCTTGGACATATCAAGATGCCATGGAATTGTACGAGTAAGTGGATCTGATACTAATAATAACCAACTGTTCAAGTCTCTGGAGCATTTTGAAATTTCGAATTGCGATGGGTTGATGAGTATAGCAAGTGAAACATTTGAGTGCTGCACTTCTCTCCGGATGCTGGGGGTGTATAACTGCCAGAATCTGGAATCCTTTCCACTCGATTTGCGACAAACTCCTTCTCTCACATCAATTTCGTTAAACGGCTGCAACAAATTGTTCCTAGCTAATAATAATACTAATACTCCCAGAGGATTTGGTCATCTAACAAGCCTAGAGTCGTTGTCTATTGGTCCCTTCTCACATGATGATTCTTCAATTGAATTATTTGATTGGTCCGGATTGATATCACTTTTTCGACTAGAACTGTGTGGGTTGCCTGAGACGGAGTCTCTACCGGATCAGCTCCAGCACTTGACTTCATTGAAGTACTTAGAACTAAATGGGATTGGATCAATAGAAGCTTTACCAGATTGGTTAGGGAACCTTGCGTCTCTTCAAACACTATATCTGTGGAATTGTGAGAAGCTTCGATATTTACCATCCATGGCTGCCTTGAGACGCCTCACCAAATTAACACTATTGGACATATTCAAGTGTCCCCTGTTAGAGGAAAGATGTAAGAAACGTGAGAGCGGCCCAGACGAGTGTGATTGGTCAAAGATTTCTCAACTTCCCAATCTTAGGATTACTTAAGAATGACATAATCATCAGGTAAGCTTTTAAACTTATCTTCAATTATTTGCTCACCATCTCATAATCTCAATCATTCAATCCCATCTTTTTTTTTTTTGGTTTCGAAATTGAATTATTTAATTCAGATTGTTGGCGCATCTCTGAGTATTCCAAGATTTCTAATCTTTGGATTCATTTTTTGGGATCTTTGCCATCACTCTATCAACAAAGCTTTTCAAACTTGAAATTTGTTCATACTCTCTGCTTTTCTTTTTCTATATTTTAATTATTTCGTTTCTTCTCTGATTCTGTTGTTCTTATCCTATCGCCTTCCTTTCAATTTTTTTTTAAAAAAAGTAAATGCATTACATAAAAAAAATCTGCCATTAGCATAATTTAATTTCAATCCTGTCAATGTCATCACGTTTATTTACAAGAGCCATCTTTTTTTTTTAAACAATTTTGGAAAAGAAAAAGTAAAAAATTGATTAAAACAGTTACTTTCATTCACTCATAGATTACAATATGATTCTTCCCTATCATTTTACAAACACTCAATCATACAAATGCAGATTTCAATTTCATCATAAACTTTGAATTTTCTCAAAAAATTCCTACATATCTACTGGACTATCACAGTTATATCTACAAGACATATGCAACGAAATCCAATGATATACCGTTTTTCGGCAAAATTCAACTCTTCACCTACTTGTAAACCCCTCTTTTCATTATTGCGACATTATTAATAAACTATTTTCAAATTTTCTAAAATTTGTATTTTGTTGCAATTCAAGAACTGTAACAATGGTCCATCTTCAATTCCCTGATTCTTAGCTTATAAAATCTAAATGTTGTTTACATATATAGGTCAATGGAATCATGGAAGACTATGGATGATCAAAGCTGTGTTCCGTGGAGGGAATAATAAAGCAGCACACTTTCATGAAGAAATTTATGTTTTTGCAATGGATACTCTTTCATGAAGAAAAGCATCGTTCATTGTTCATTTCTTTTTTATATGCAGAGTTAAAAAGAATGCAACAACTTTAGTGGATTGAATTGTACTATTATTGTCACACTTTTTTGTATCACTTCTTATTATCTCACATTTTGTTATTTTACATACATCTTATTCATATCCATATTTATACTATTAATGCTCTATTTTCATTCTAGTTGCTTTTGAGTTTTGAATTGATTTTTTTTTTGAATTTTTAATTTTACATCGAATTCGATATTCATTTCATAACTATGGATACTTAATTTGCCAAGAATTAGCCTTTCGATCTTAAAAAAAATTAAAAATCGATTGTATCCTTATTATTGAGGATTGTGAGTATGTTAATATTGGAGGTTGAGTTCCATTTTTCGTATGTATTTATTTGCAGTTATTCATTTCCTGTTTAATTGTGATGTTTAATTTATATTAGATAAATTCACATATTATGCTGTTGTGGGCAGAAGCCATTTCAATTGTGCTAATAGAAGTTCCAAAATGATAATAATGTAGAAAAACAAGCCTAGTTACATGAGGAGTGTGAGTGAAATGACCTTTGAATTAAGACTCGTCTAAACCTCTATATGGCACTAGCGTTTAATTTGTGAAAAGAAGAAAATCTGAAGAAAATAAAAGGAATTGAAATTGAAGTGCACTATACTACTGGGCCATTGGCAGATTTTATTGCGTTTAGGAAAGAGATAGGATTGAATGAGATGGTGAAGAAATTTCAAATTTAAAAGATCCTAATTAACAATCCGAAGATTGGGAAGTTGAGAAAACTGGCTTTGTGTACTATTTTTCTACCATTTTTACGCCTATGTATCTATATTGATAATCTATTATCTATTGAACAAAATGAAAAACTGTAAACGGAATTTTTTTGAAAAATCAATATTTTTTGTGCGTTATAATTCACAAGTTTTGTAAAAAACGGCAAGTTTCAAAAACTTGTTGTTGAGGACTATTTTCATGCAATTTTTTACACTCACCTATATTGGTAATGTTTTATATAGTGAACAGACTAAAAAACTATAAACGTAATTTTTTTTACAAATCACAATTTTTCGTGGGCTATAATAACTCACGAGTTTTGGTAAAAAATGGCAAGTTTCAAAAATTGGCTATTGTGGTCTATTCTCATGCAAGTTTTTACACCCACCTATATTGATATATGTTATCTAGTTGAGTAATGATTAGGGAGTGAAAAATTAGAGTGAAAACGCAAAGTGACTGACGTGGCAGTCATAAAAAGACAAAATTATCCATTATCTATTAGGGTTCACTCATTATTTGGTTAGGGTA
Source organism: Ophiorrhiza pumila (assembly GCA_016586305.1). Classification (NCBI taxonomy): domain Eukaryota; kingdom Viridiplantae; phylum Streptophyta; class Magnoliopsida; order Gentianales; family Rubiaceae; genus Ophiorrhiza; species Ophiorrhiza pumila. The sequence goes on along the minus strand of BLIW01000001.1, from coordinate 8,042,813 downwards.
TTAGTTTGTCTTTTTATAACTGTCACGTCAGTCACTTTGCGTTTTCACTCTAATTTTTCACTCCCCCTATCATTACTCTATCTAGTTAATGGAGTGAGAAAAAGGGAAACGTATTTTTTTATAAAATTACTATCGTTCATTGTCTATTAACTCACGAGTTTTGATAGAAAATGGTAAAGTTCAAAAACTGAATATTGTGGTCTATTTTCATGCCATTTTTATGCCCATCTATATTGGTAATTTTCTCTAGTTAATGGAGCAAAAAAATGAAAACATTAATTTTTTTAAAAAGGGTGAATTCCCTTTTAGCCCCCTGTGGTTAGGCATAATCACCCTTTTACTACCTCGTAATTTCAAAATACCCACATAACCCCCTTGAGATTTGAACTAATGTAGAAAATCGACGGAATCCGTCTAAACTGACGGATGCGGGCTACACGCGCACGAATATGGGCGTGGAAAAATAAAGTCCGATTGAAATACAATTTTTGTTACAAAATTACCCTTATTCACGTTTTCTCTTCTTTTTTATTTTCTTTCTTTTTCCCCTTTCCCTTCGTCTTCCCCATCTGAATTTCTTCGCCAAAAAGCCTTAATTCAGTTGCCGCAAATCTTCTCACCACTATCGACGATGAATTCAGCTCGTCACAGACTTTCACGATGGGTTGGATGTCCTCCGGCGAGATACTCTCGAAACCTAACAATATGAAATCCATATCTGCAATCCAAAAGTTGCAACATTGGAGCCAACAATCTATAACTCATGTGAAGGAAACTCATCGTCGTCATCATCAACAGCACCACCACCAACAGCTGCGTCTCCGAGTGGGAAGAGATTTGGCATCACCACTTGATCTGTTGACTTCTCTTGAATCATTGGATAAAATTTCTTTCTTCGGAGGAGCTTGTGACTGAGTCATCAATCCATACAAGACCAACTATTTCAATCTCAAGCTCCTCAGGATTCGATGAGGATGCCTCGAAGATGCTGACTTTGGCGGCCTTGGCTGCTTCTACATGAGAAAAAACAACCGGTGTTAGTAAAGAACTCCACCAAAAATGAAAAATTCAAGAAATTGATGAGGGAGGGAGTGGGATGAAAGGACTGACAATCTTCTTCCTGACTGAAGCATTGGAAGAAGACGGTGACATTGTAGCTGCCGGCGACGGCGTTGACGTTGAAATTAAGCTCTGCCTCATCGATGAAGTTTGAGCTTGCTGCTGAATTTGCTCAGCTCCTCCTCCCACCGCAGCCTCTCCACCACCGCTATTTCCACCACCAATACTATTTGAAATCCAATCGTGCGACCTCTTTGTAGATGCTGCAAATATAATCCCAAAAAAGTAAAAAGTCAGCAACTTTCGACAAAATTCATCGAAATAAACTTGGGGGCTTTTATATTTTTTTAACAAGAATTTGATAAACTACCTGTACGAGCTTTTTTTTTTTAAAAAAAAGAGGATCAACAATGGTACCCCATCTACCCCTTAGTGATTCGAACCCGTGACCTATTGGTTCACAGGTGAAGTTGTAAACCAATTGATCTTCACTTTGTTGTCATCTACCCCATCTACCCCCTTGGTGACTCGAGCTTTTCTGGGCACTAAAACACCAATCATTTCATCCCCCGATTTCTAAACCGGAGCAGCCCGAAAAACCTTGGCTAAACTTGGTGGAAAACTCTTCCGAAGCTGAGGATTATGGTGTTGTTGCTGATGATTATGATTAATAATATTATTATTATTACCATTAATAGTATTAATGTGATGATGGTTGTGATGATGACTATTGCTGTTACTATTATGATAATCTTCAAGACATCGACGCGGATTTTCTTTTATTCGAGTTTGGAACAATGGAGAAGAGAAGAGTTTCAAAAATTTCAATTTTACCTCAAATATTTTATAATATTTATTTGATTATATAATTAAGTAAGTAAGGGTGTTATTGTAATTTCAACGACATCCGTCAGTTTAGACGGATTCCGTCACTTTTCCACATTAGTTCAAAACACGAGGGGGTTATATGGGTATTTTGAAACCACGAGGTAGTGAAAGTGTGATTATGCCTAACTACAAGGGGCTAAAAGGGAATTTGCCCTTAAAAAAATCACTATTTTTCTTGGGCTATAACTCACGAGTTTTTGTCAAATAGCAAGTTTCAAAAACTTGTTGTTGAGGACTATTTTTATGCAATTTTTTACACTCATTTATATTGATAATGTGTTATCTAGTGAACAGAGTAAAAAAATGAAAACGTAATTTTTTTTGAAAACTCGCTTTTTCCGTGGGCAATATATACTAACGAGTTTTTGTCAAAAATGGCAAATTTCAAAAACTTACTGTTATGGACTATTCTCATCCAAGTTTTTACATTCAACTATATTGGTAATATGTTATCTAGTGAACGGAGTAAAATTAAAAATGTAAATTTTTTGAAAACTCGCTATTTTTTGTCAAAAATGGCAATTTTAAAAAACTGGATGTTGTAGTTTATTTTCATGCCATTTTTCTATATTGGAAATGTGTTATCTAGTGAATTGAGTGAAAAAAAATCAAAATGTAAATTTTTTGAAAAATCACTTTTTTCGTGGGCTATAACTCATGAGTTTTGGCAAAAAATGGCAAGATTCAAGAACTAGCTTTTGTTTACTATTTTTCATGCCATTTTTTATGTCCATTTATATTGGTAATGTGTTATCTAGCGAACAAAATTAAAAAAATGGAAACGTATATTTTTTTAAAAATCAATAATTTTCGTAGGTTAGAGCTCACAAGTTTTTTTTTTCCGCAGGCTGGGAATGCCACTCCCAGAAATTTTATTAAATACGCTCGACCACCATTACAAAGTAAAAATTAAATGCAACATAAGGGATACTATCCCTTTACCAAATCACAATGTATTAAACCTAAAAATAGGCATACGAATTTGATCCAGATGAATCAAACCCCTAACTCTAGCTGGAAGCATGAATAAATGAGTAAAATCCATCCGGTACCCGAGTTGTATGCTGATGCTTGCCACCAAAGATGCCGGCATATTACCCTCAAACAGAACATGGGAAAACTTTCCAAACCTCACCAGCCTTATCTCCTCCACCAAATTCCGAATCCGCCAAGGCATGGAACATAGACCATTCAAACTATGCACCAACCGCTGCGAATGCAATTCCACATCAATATCATCCAAAGATAATTTGACACAAAGTCGAAGACCTTCCAATATAGGTTAGAGCTCACAAGTTTTTTGTTAAAAATGGCAAGTTTCAAAAACTTGCTGTTGAGGAATATTTTCATACAATTTTTATACTCACCTATATTGGTAATGTGTTATCTAGTGAATGTAGTAAAAAAATATAAACATAAATGTTTTTAAAAAATCACTATTTTTCGTAGACTATAACTCAAAAGTTTTCGTAAAAAATGGCAAGTTTTAAAAATTGGCTGTTGTGGACTATTTTCATGCAAGTTTTTACACCCCACCTATATTGATGATGTGTTATCTAGTAAATGGAGTGAAAAAAGGTAAACGTAATTTTTTTGAAAAATCATTATTTTTCATGGGATATAACTCACGAGTTTTGGTACAAAAAATGGCAAAGTTCAAAAATTGGATGTTGTGGTCTATTTTCATGCTATTTTCTACACCCACCTATATTAGTAATACGTTATCTATTTAACGGAGTAACAAATGAAAACATAATTTTTTTGAAAAATCACTATTTTTCGTGGGTTATAACTCACGTGTTTCAGTAAGAAATGGCAAGGTTAAAAAACTAGATGTTGTGGTCTATTTTCATGCCATTTTTTACACCCATCTATTGATAATGCGTTATCTAGTAAATTGGGTGAAATGAAAATGTAAATTTTTTTAAAAATTACTTTTTTTCGTGGGCTATAACTCACGAGTTTTGGTAAAAAATTGGTAAGTTTCGAGAATAAGCTTTTGTGTACTATTTTCATTCAATTTTTTACACCCATCTATATTGGTAATGTGTTATCTAGTGAACAAAAGGAAAAAAATAGAAACGCAAATTTTTTGAAAAATCTATATTTTTCGTGGGTTACTCACAATTTTTAATTTGTTAAAAATGGCAAGTTGCAAAAACTGGTTGTTGTAGACTATTTTCATAGAAGTTTTTACACCCACTTATATTGGTAATGTGTTAACTAGTGAATGGAGTGAAAAAAAAATATATACGTAAATTTTTTAAAAAATTAATATTTTTTGTGGGTTATAACTCACGAGTTTTGGTAAAAAATATCAAGGTTCAAAAACTTGATGTTGTGGTCTACTTTTATGCTAGTTTTTATACCACACCTATATTGGTGATGTGTTATCTAGTTAACAGAGTTAAAAAAATGAAAACATATATATTTTGAAAAATTATTATTTTTCGTGAGCTACAACTCACGAGTTTTGGTAAAAAATAGTAAGGTTCAAAAACTGGATGTTGTGGTATATTTTCATGCCATTTTATACATCCACAGATCTTGGTAATGTGTTATTTAGTGAACTTAGTGAAAAAAATGAAAATGTAATTTTTTTTAAAAATCAAACTTTAACCAAACGTCCATTTTTCACGGGTTGTAGCACACGTACTTTTTTCAAAAATGGCAAAGTGAAAAAACTTGTTGATTTTGGCTTTTTTTTCTATTGTTTTTTTACCCATCTCAATTTTGAATATGCATCATTGTGAATGGTATCAAGAAATGTGAAATTTATATTTTTTTTACCAAATTTTCATTTTTCATGGGTTGTAACACACGTAATTTAGCCAAAATGGGAAAAATATAAAAACATATTGATTTTGACTTTTTTTGTACCGTTTTTGCACCCATTCCGAACGTAAAAATGTATTCTTGTGAATATTGTGAAAAATGTGAAAATTAAAATTTTCACAAAACCTCTACTTTTCATGTGTTATAACAAATGTATTTATGTCAAAAACGGCAAAGTAAAAAAGCGTGTTATTTTCTATTTTTTTTCCTACTATTTTTACACACATCTCAATTGTGAACATACGGTCTAATGAATAATAAACAAAAAAGTGAAATTTAAACTTTTTACCAAATTTTCATTTTTCATGAGTTATAAGGTGTATTTTAGCAAAAACTGGCAAAATCTAAAAATGCGTTAATTTTGACTTTTTGTGATATTTTTTACACCCTCCTCTATTGAGAACATGCATTCGAGTGAATGATGCAAAATAAAGGTGAAATTTTAAAATTTTCACCAAACCTCCATTTTTTACTATATGTATTTTCGTAGAAAAGAGTAAAATCAAAAAACGTGTTTATTTTGACTTTTTCCTTATTGTATATACACAATCTCAATTGTGAACATGCATTTATTGTGGATGGTTTCAAGATATGTGAAATTTAGATTTTTTTTATCATATTTCCATTTTTCATGTGCTATAATACACGTATTTTAGCTAAAATTGGCAAAATTCAAAAATTCGTTGATTTTGACTTTTTTATACCCTTTTCGGCACTCACCCCTATTGTGAGCATACGTTTTATTGATTAATGTAAAAAAAAAGTGAAAATTTAAATTTTCACAAAACCTCTATTTTTCAAAGGTAATAACACACGTATTTTGGTAAAAATGACAAAATAAAAAACGTATTGATTTCTACTTTTTCGCTACTATTTTTGTACACATCTCAATGTGAACATGCATTCTAACGAATTGTGTACAAAAAAATGAAATTTAGATTTTCTTCAAATTTTCATCTTTCAGAGATTATAACACACGTATTTTAGTCAAAAATGGCAAAATCCAAATATGAGTTGATTTTGACTTTTTTGGGATATTTTCTACACTCACTTCCATTGAGAATATGCATTCCAATGAATGTTGCAAATACAAGATGAAATTTTAAAATTTTCATCAAACCTCCATTTATTCACGGGTAAAAGCACACGTATTTTGGTAAAAAATGGCATAGTAAAAAATGTGATGGTTTTGGCTTTTTTCCTATTAAGTTTTCACCCATCTTAATTGTGAACATGCATCATTGTGAACGATCGATATCAAGAATTGTGAAATTTAAATTTTTTACCAAATTTTATTTTTCATGGGCTACACACGTACTTTAGCCATAAATGGCAAAATCTAAAAATGTGTTGATTTTGACTTTTTTGTACTTTTTTTTCACCCACCTTGATAGAGAACATGCATTCCAGTGAATATTTTCCAAAAAATGTAAAATTAAAATTTCACCAAACATCTATTTTTCATTGGTTATAACACGTATTTTGGTAAAAAAATGGCAAAGTCAACAAATGTGTTGATTTTTTATTTTCTTCTACTATTTTTTACACACATCTCAATTGTAAACATGAATTCTAAATTAATTTCCATTTTTCATTGGTACACATATTTTAACCAAAAATGACAAAATCCAAAAATGTGTTGAATTTGACTTTTTGTGATTTTTTTTAGAATCACCTCCGTTGAGAACATGCATTCCATTGAATATTGCAAAAAAAGGGTGAAATTTTTCCTTCATTTTTTTCACGTCAAAAAACGTATTAGTTTTTATTTTTTTTTTCATCCATCTCAATTGTGAACATACATCCTTGTGACTTGTGAGCGGTGTCAAGAAATGTGAAATTTATATTTTTTTTATCAAATTTTCATTTTTCATAGGTTATAACTCACGTACTTTAGCCAAAAATGGCAAAATCTAAAAACGAGTTTATTTTGACTTTTTTTATATAGTTTTTTGCACTCACCCCAATTTTGAACATGCATTCTAGTGAATAATGTCAAAAAAGTGAAAAATAAAATTTTCACCAAACTTCCATTTTTCATGAGTTATAACACGTATTTTGGTAAAAATGGCAAAGTTCAAAAACGTATTGATTTTGGCTTTACCCCAGAATTTTTTTTACCCATTTCAATTGTGAACATTCATCTTTGAGAACGGTGTAAAAAAATGTGCAATTTAGATTTTTTTTTACTAAGTCTCCATTTTTCATGAACTATAACATACTTACTTTAGTCAAAAATAGCAAAATCTAAAAAGATGTTGATTTTGAATTTTTTGGTACTGTTTTTTGCATCCACTCAGATTGTGAACATGTATTCTAGTGAATATTGTCAAAAAAAAGTAAAATTAAAATTTTTTGTAAACCTCCATTTTTCATTGGTTATAAGGCACGTATTTTAGTCAAAAATGGCAAAATAAAAAACGTATTAGAATGATGCAAGGTAATATATTGGAGGCTGCTTGGCTGCTTTGGATGTTGGTTATGGCAGTCTAATCCTGCGATTATTGGCAGAACTTGGACTGGCCTGGAATTATACAGATGTGGTGGAATAGAGACTGTAATGCGGAGTTGTTTGGATTTACTCTTATAGGTTTGATCAGCTGATTGGTGGTGTCTAGTATGTGTGATCTAAAGTTCGTGTGGCTTGGAGATGACTAGATTGCCATGGTTGTTTTGCTTAGTTTGCTATGGCGGTGTTGGGTAGTTTTGATTGTCAATTTGTTGTGTGATTCCTTGGAACCTACACTATATTGCTAGAACTATGATGATCTGCTTCGACTTTTGCACCACCCAGAAAGTTAGATAAGTATGTTAGAAAGGCTAAAGACATTTGATAAAGGGACTTCACCTTGTATGATATTAGCAGTAGTGTTTGTTTTGGAAGGATGTGGATCAAATTAGACACAAGTACATAAGACTAGAAGGAAAATAGAGATGGAAAAGGGAGCCATATACATTTCTACATTCGCATAAGTATACTTGTCTGAACAAGGTGTTAGACTTCTCAGTTACTTCTATTGTGCTTTGGAATGTAGAAGTTCTCTACTTTATTTTGTGTGATCCAAAGTAGTCTATTTCTTTATTTACATCAAATGTTTAGAAAGTACATGTAATGGAGTAGTACTCTAAATTTACTACTTTCACTTTGTATCGGTGTGTTTGGGTATATCCAGCACTGTATTTTGACCACAATTTATATTACATCAGTTCTTCTAAAAAAAATGGCAAAGTAAAAAATGTGTTGATTTTGTTTTTTTTCCTACTATTTTTTACACACATTTCAATTGTGAAAATGCATTCTAATGAACGGTGTAAAAAAAGTTAAATTTAAAATTTTTACTAAATTTTCATTTTTATAGGTTATAACACACGTATTTTAGCAAAAAAATAAAAAAACGTGTTGATTTTTTTTTACACCCACTGGATTGTAAACATGCATTCTAGTGAATGTTGCAAAAAAAAGAAGAAGTGAAATTTAATAGTTGTTGTATTCATAACTCACTAACTTGTTCTGAAATGTCTAAACTCACTCAATTCTAAAAATGCTTGCTCCTATTTCAACTGTAACCCAAACATAAAAGGGTTAATTACCAATGACCCCCATGTGGTCGATCGAACTTCTTAAAAACCCCCATATGCTGAAAAAACCTACTAAGGACCCCCACGTGGTTCTAATTTAAGTAGAAAGTGGATGAAAAATAGTTGTAGTAACGGTACTGTCAAAACTTTCGAAAATATCCTTTTCACTTTTTCCAAATCAAAACATTAAACTTAAGTTAGTAAAGTTTTAGGGCCAAAGTTAAAATTACAAAAGTTTAGAGGTAAAAAATAAATTTTAATTTCTTTGTTTTCTTCTCTGTCGTTTTTTTTCTTTCTTTCTCCTTTTTTTCTGTTCTAGCACCACCACCCACCACTCACCACCACTGCAACCACAACCACAACCACAACCACCACCACGAAAACAACAACTCATCTACTACTTTTTCCATCCCTATTGGAAAAGTTCTCCCCTTCAACAAAATTCTTTTTCCTCTTATGCTGGAACTGCTATTTAGTAGCTTCCCAAGATCACAAAGGAGAGAATTAACAAAATCCCCCACTGTATCCAAATCCGGCTCAATCAACTGAGTGTAAGATAATTCTTGATACCTCGTATATCGCAAGAATTTGTGGTATTTGATACAAATTTCTTTATTGATTGGCTTGATCCTCTGTACTAGATCAGAAATGTTCGACTTAATTCAATAATCAATGCACCGTCAAAACCCATCAATTTAAATTCAAGAAAAACAATTCGACCAAAACAAAAGCACCCACAATCACCCGAATCGATGCTTCCTTCTTCGGGGAATACACCACGGTGGAATCCTTCCCACTTGTCATTGGTCCATTTGGGATCCCTTTTCTGATTAATTTACAGGGTTCGGGTCATCGGGTGGCCGGCGAGCTTTATGCGGTTTTTGATCATGGGTTGACCAGGTTGGATGAGTTGGAAGGCATAAAGACCGGCCATTATGAGAGGCTGCAAGTAAAGGTGGTGGATGCCGGCGGAGAAGTAGTGGAGGTGGAGGGTTATTTTTGCTCACCGGAGCTTTGGGGAGGTGATGTGGCACAAGTGTGGAGAGTTGGGGTTGATAGTCCTAATGATGGTGTAAGGGATGAGGTGAAAAAAATTAGGAAAGAGATGATATGAAAATGGTAGTTTTGGAACATTATTTATATCTTTTGTGTGGCAATATTAATACGCGCTAGAAAGGAAGCGTGTGTAACACTTTCCGTTAGTGTGTCTAGTTACCGTTCACTTTCCACTAAAATCAGGACTACATGGGGGTTAGTGGTAGGTTTTTTCAGCATATAGGGGTTTTTAAGAAGTTCGGCCGATCCCATGGGGGTCGTCGGTAATTAACCCAACATAAAATCATGCAGCAAAGGTTATAAATGTTATCGGTTTTGAGACAGACACCTTCTTAGTAAGAAAAGGGAAAACTGTCAAAATAGTCACCCACATTACACTGAAAAATTTATTTTGTCATTCACATTAAAAATGTTGCATTTTGGTTATCGACATTTAAAAAATGTACTAAATTAGTTATTCAACCAAACTCTGTTACCTTTTTTAACAGAGGAAACACACGTTCACATCACAGACGACTTAATGACAGAGTAAAAAGTGAAAAATCAATTTATTCTTCTAACAAAATCCCTCAATATAATGATTTATTCATCATTCGCCGCCTTCTATCAGTGGATTGTTTATTCACTAAAGACTAAGTATGAATAAATCATGAAGAGTTTTGTTTGAAAATTAAATTGATTTTCTCATTTATTAAGTGGTACATGATGTTAACGTACATTTTCTTTGTTAAAAAAGCTAACATAGTTTGGTTGGTGACTAATTTATTGCATTTTTTAAATGTTAGTGACTAAAATGCATTATTTTTAATGTGGATGACAAAATAAATTTTTTTGTACAATGTCAGTGACTATTTTATCAGTTTTTCTGTAAGAAAATGACGACCTCTTGATTGGAGAAGGTTGTTTATTTCCCTACGAAGCAAGCATTGGTTCGCCATAGAAGTTTAAGGTCTTTTTAGATAGGTATTTTCTTTTCAAAAATTATATAAAAAATTAATTTGGATTTGTGTTTTAGAGAATTATATTTTTTGAATTGAGAACTGGGTGTTTAAATTGATAAATTTTGCTTGTAATGATTTTTATGTTGGAGAATTATTTTATTGAATAAAATTTAAAATTAAAAGTAAAAAGAATTTTCTTTTCTCTTTTTTATTTGGGAATAGAAAACCGTCAATATTTGACCATTCAATATTAAAAAATTACAATAACAAAAATAGTTTAACTTTTCTCAATATGTAGGATTGCCTATATCATATTTTGCTTATTATGTTCTATCTAAACAAATATATGTTAGATTTTTTTTGTCCGGTGGGAGATAAGATTGAGGGCCATTATGTTCTATCTAAGCATATATGTTATAGTTGTTTGTACGGTGAAAGATAATACCAAAAGATCTAGAGGCTCTTTGAAAAGATAAAACCCAACTTAAATTCAAAATTTTAAACCAATGGATGTTAGATCCTTACTAACTTATTAAGTGTTATAGTTTAATTTTTCCGATATGAGATTCTTGCACACTACCCATGAATCAAAACATCCAATTCTACATTTTTGGTTTCGCACATAATATTTTTATTGCAAGAAAGAAACAGGCGAAATAAAACATTCAGATTGAAGGCTAGTTTATAGCTTTTCTCCAACTTTGAACTGGTATAAAGTAGTATAAACTAAGAAATTAAGTTTGAAATACGCGTAGATAGATTGCATTATATTCTTTAAAGAATGGTTTTGTTTGACCAAGATTGAAGACAAAAATTAGCACAACAAAAATACACATTAATTGCAACTTTAATGCGTTCTTTGGGAGCCGGCTTGCAATTGTTTGTTTTGCTCAGGGCGGCATTCTCATAAATTACTCATCAAAATCATATCAATGTCCATCAAACATTATAAAATATTGCACCCAAAAACTCTATAAATAACAAGCTGATGATGATCAGTAATGGCAGCAAACATTATCTATATTCTGCACTTTCTTTTCTTGATTAAATACATTCGATCCCTTTAATCAATTGCAACACAACCCCTTCATCTGAAATGGAAAAACTTTCTCACATATTAATCTTGTTGTGCTTTGTTGCTGTCTCGTCATTTTACCTTGCCTTAGCATTCGACCCGACGCCATTGCAAGATTTTTGCATAGCTGATGATCATACGACTAGCTCATCAGGTAAGGAATTCATATTCAATTATCAAAATTTTCGTCATTAATTTCTTTTGTTTAATTACCTTTCTTACCAGCTTTTAATATACTTTGTGAATATCATCAGTGAGAGTGAACGGCCTTCCATGCAAGGATTCCAAGGATGTTACGGCAGATCATTTCTTCTTTGGCGGCTTAGACAAAGCTGGCAATACCACGAATGCTTTTGGATCAAAGGTTACCCCTGCAGCTCAACTACCTGGACTTAACACTCTTGGCATCTCAATGGTGCGCATTGACTATGCACCATGGGGGATTAATCCTCCTCATACTCACCCAAGAGCCACTGAAATCCTCACCGTTCTTGAAGGAACCCTCCAAGTTGGTTTTGTTTCTTCAGCTCCTGACAATAAGCTTTTCACCAAAGTCCTCAAGAAGGGCGATGTTTTCGTCTTCCCTATTGGGCTTGTTCACACTACTACAAAATAGCCTTGTTAAATCGCCCTTTTTAAAGCGGTCAAACAGAAACCGCTGTAAATTAAAAAAACGCGGTGGCATTATCGTAATATTAAATAAGAATAACGCCTGTTTACACCGGTTATAAGAATAACCGGTGTAGAAAGTTATTGAATTTTTTTTAACACACCGGTTTTAAGAATAACCGGTGTAAATTATTTTTGAATAGTTTTTTTTAACACCGGTTATACGAATAACCGGTGTAAAAGTTTTGCTGAAAAGTTTTTGTTGCACCGGTTTTAAAAATAACCGATGTAGAAATATTTTGAAAGTTTTGTTTACACCGGTTATAAGCATAACCGGTGTAAGAAGATTTTACTATTATTTGATTGAACACTATGATTTCTTAAGTTCTTCTTCTTTATCTTTATATCGAACAAAAAAATCTCTTTGATTTGAACTCCGAGCACTATAGACCTTCAGTAAATACGAATATTTCAAATGTAATGTACATTAAAAGTTTAAAATTAAAACTGAATGGTTTTGCTTATGTGGTAGCGGATACGTCGGCAGAGGAAAACTGAAGGGGCATAATAAAATTGAAGGGGCTGAGGGAAACTGGAGGGGCAGAAGACAGCTGGAGGGGCTGAATAAAACTGAAGGGTTTCACAGTATCCTAGTTGGCAAATTCATTCTCCGAGATAAGTCACGACCCTTGATTCCCATAAGTCATGATCCTTCATTCCTATAAATAGTCATGACTTTTTTGCATGTGTTTATCAGAGTTACTGAAGATGGAGGGACTCGCAAAGATGCTATAAGAACAGCAAAACGAGCTTATAGCTCGTGAGGCTGAGTTGGAGAAACAACAGCCTGTCGATGAAAAGGCGATGCAATTGCTTGAACTTGACAAGCAAAAGGTACCAAATTGAGGTTGCTATGTCAATCTCAATTATAATGGAATATTTTAGTTGTCAACTTTTGTGAATACTGTTTATTTGGCATGGTCAGCAATTTTTTGTTATTTCAGAATGCAAGAGCAACATCGGAACTGAAGATGGCAGTTGAAAGGGTTATGCAGTTGGAAGAAAGGCATAAGGTACTGTTTGTATATGCTTTTAAAGTAAGCAAACTACGACAGTTTTACTTCAATAAAATCAACTGGGAGTTATAACTTTGCAGATCGAAAAGGAGGAATTTCGCAAGCAATCTATTGAACTGGGACATTATATTGACGCAAAACATGCATTAGAATGAGAGATACATCGTCTAGGAGGTCAGATGACGCAAAGCAAGAAGCGCACTAGAGTTGACATAAATGAGGAAGAAGAGAAGCTGGAAGAGAGTCCAATGAAAAAATCCCAAAAATAAGCATCTAAAATCTGTTTTTATGGACAATTTTAATTATTTTATTTGTAATGACATTTTATTTAAGTAATTTGATATGGTTAGTAATTTTCTTTCCCTAGTTTTCTTTATTGATATGCAGAAGCTTTTACACCGGTTATCAAACAACCGGTGTTACAAATGCACTTTTCACACCGGTTTCTATGACCGGTGTAAGAAAAAATTCAATCAATATATTATACCGGTTTTTTATAACCGGTGTAAAATATCTATTGATTTTTTTCACACCGGTTAAGAATAACCGGTGTAAAATATTTTTTTACACCGGTTTTGGAGAACCGGTGTAAGATTAAATTCCCACGAGTCTAACAAATCAAAACAATATTACAGCGGTTAATAAAACCGGTGTAAAAGTAATTTATTTACACCGGTTAGGAAAACCGGTGTAAAAATAAATAATTTACACTGGTTGATAAATAACCGGTGTAAAAATATTTTTTTAAACCGGTCTTTTTAACCGGTGTAAAGATAACGCCTGTTTTACCGCGCCTGTATATACACCGGTACAATTTTCAAATAACCGGTGTAAAATAGTCTTTTTTAACCGGTGTAACAGGCGATTTTTGTAGTAGAGTCACTTTCAACGCAATGTGGGATACACAAATGCAGTTGTCATTGCTGGTTTGAGCAGTCAAAATCCTGGTGTCGTTTCCATTGCTTCTTCTGTTTTTGGATCTAATCCACCCATCAGTGATGATGCATTGGCCAAAGCATTCCAGATTGACAAGAAAACTGTGGATCAAATTCAGGCAAAGTTCTAAAAGCGCATGCAGCAAGAAAAAAATTCATTGCTTATTTGTATTCATGTTGATTTTTATGTTCAATTTGATATATTGTCCCAACAGTGGGGAAATTTTATTCTTTCATCAATAATATTGTTGACTTTCTTTCAAGGCTATCATTTTATTGCATTTTCAGTTGATTTTGGTTGAAAAATTTTTGATAAGTCGTTCAATGATGCTTAATATATAGAATGAACAATCAACTATATAAGGAGAATTTTTTTTCGAATGACAATCATTTGGCAACCTGAGTTCAACATTACAAATGGTAAATTCAGCCATTGATTCGAATTAAAAGAAGAAGAGAAAGACATAAAAGATTTATAAAAAGTGATTTCCCATACATAAATGAAAATATATGTTTAAATAGAATACAATGGCTTTTAACAGCCACCAGCCACTGGATTCAGGCAATATTTCTGCCACTGACCAGCGGTAAATGGGCATTGACCAGTGGTGGTCACCTATTAATCACCATCGGTCAACTCTCTTTTTCTGAAAAAAATAAATTTTGTTAAATAATAAAATAACATTTTATACAAAAACACTCAAAAATAAAAATTATCAATTCAAACACATAGTACTTTTGAAATAAAAAATATTTCTTTTCTAAATCTCATAGGAGATTTACTTTTTCTTTCTAAAAATAAAAAACACCTTGTACAAACAGATTGTTTTTGTATTTTTTGTAATACTTAATGGCCAAATGTTGACGGTATCCGATGACATAAAAAAAAGTTCTTTTTTTATTGTAAATTATAAATTTTATTTAATCAAATATAAAACTCAATACAAAAAAACTTATGATCAATTCAAACATCCAATTTTCAATTAAAAAATATTATTCTCTAAAACTCAAATGGAAAATTATTTTCTTTAAATAATATTTTTTTAAAAATACCAACCTTCTTAGGCAAATGAACAACCTAGCTTCTCTAATCAAGAGGTCGACATTTTGTTACTAAGAGGGTGTCTGTTTCATGGCGGATAGCATTTGTGTTTGATGCATGATTTTGATTTGAGATATTTCATAACAAGTTATGAATACAAATATCCAATAACAATATCTACTAAGAATAAATAATTTCGTAGATGCAGTGTCATATACGCACAAACAAAATGTATGCATAGTATTGAGTTGGGGTAATTCTCTAGGAACTGGGGTATTTACTTGAATAATGCTTAAAAAAAACTAAAATTAAAGAAATAATGCTACTTTTAAAAATCTTCCAAAAATAAGAAAGTAGTAATTTCAAATTGCGACTTTAAACATTCCAGTTTGGGATTGCGACGATTGCGACTTCTTTATTTGATTGAATTTTTTTTTAAATTCAATTAAAATATGAATTGATATTTAAACTATAAATTTTATTATTAAAATGTTGACAACTTCTTTTTAAAAAATTTCAATGCAAACGCTATATTAAAATGTTAACAATTTAATTATATTTCACTGTTGGCACGGAACATTTATTTTACTACACAAATATATAAATTTTATAATGTGATAATATTCATATATTTTTTTAATCAATACACAATGATATATAAGTTTTTCAAAAAAAATTCAAAATTTTTCTAAATCCAATTAAACTATAAATTGAAATTTGAATTATAAATTTTATTATTAAAATGTTGACGACTTCCTTTAGACAAAATTTCAATTCAAATGCTATTAAAATGTTAAGACTTAATTATATTTCATTGTTATTATGGAACATTTTTTTACAACACAAATATATAAAGTCTGAATTTTCAAACTTACACAAAATATGCACTTGATTTTTTAATTTTTTTTTAAAACCTTATCTATTAATTAAAAAAAGATGTGAATATTATGGAATTATAAATTTTATATATTTGTGTAGTAAAACAATTGCTTCGTGACAACAATGAAATATAATTAAGTCGATAATAATATAGCGTTTGAATTGAATTTTTTTCGAAAGGAAGTCGTTAATATTTTAATAATAAAATTTATAATTCAAAATGTCAATTTATATTTTAATTGAATTTAGAAATATTTTGAATTTTTTTGAAAGCCTTATATATTCATTGTGTATCGATTAAAAAAATATATGAATATTATCGAATTAATAATATTTATATATTTGTGTAGTAAGAAAAATGTTTTGTGCCAATAATGAAATATAATTAAGTCATTAACATTTTAATATAGCTTGTTTGCATTGAAACTTTTTTAAAGGAAAGAGTCAATATTTTAATAATAAAATTTATAGTTTAAATATCAATTCATATTTTAATTGGATTTAAAAAAATCAATCAAACAAAGAAGTCGCAAAATTGCGACTTCTAAAGTCACAATCTCAAACTTCAATGTTTGAAGTCGAAATTTGAAATTGCTGACTTCCTTATTTTTGGAAGATTTTTCAAATTAGCATTATTTTTTTTAATTTTAGTTTTTTTTAGCATTATTTAAGTAAATAACCCTCTAGGAACTAATACATTAATGTAAACTTCAACAGAAACTCATGCGGGATTCTGATAGCTTTATAGGGAGAGGAGAATAGGTTTAAAGAATTTACCCTGAAAATAGGAACACGTACTGCATCTAACAGATTATTGAACGAAATCCTAGACTAAAATTTTCACTAAATGTAAAAGATTATTTTATTTTATTTTAAACGTGAGGGATGAAACAATTATTTTGTATAATGTGAGGGACTTCTATAGTGATTTTTCCAATAATATATTACTTCTTGTCTAACTAAATATAATATTTTTAATAATATTATAAATGGAGCTAATTATGAGTTATATGTTATTAAAAACTATTAATATTTATTTTCAATTTAATGTGATTGACTAACTAAAAAATTAATAAATATTTCAAGTTAAGACAATAATAGAACATTAATAAATATTTCAACTAATGAATATTGTAAGCATAGTATTGGGGTTTTCAGCAAATATATATGTATATGAATTTTTTTAATAATTTATGCATGTTCTTAAAAATCTTTTTTTTTTTTGTTTTTGTTTTCGACTCAATGAGAAACAAGTAAAACTGTTATATATAAAAAAATTTAAATTTTAGTTTTCTTGTGCTATAGTTTTGAGTATTTAAAAAAAACTATCAATTTTCTGGGAAAAAAAATTATTAGGTAAATTTTTAATTATTGGATTTTTGCTCCAAAATTCAATATATTATGACAAAACATTAAAAAAATGAAAATTTTCAAAAACAATTAATTCTGTGACAATGTGAAAAGACAGTGAGCCCCTTTTGCTTCTTTGATTTAATCCGTCGCCCAATTTGACAGTGAGCTGAGTATAATTCCCTCTCTCCGCTGTGCTCCACCGTGCTAATGGAGGCGGTAGTTGTGGATGCCGGCACTAAGCTTCTCAAAGCCGGCTTTGCCATCCCTGATCAGGCTCCTTCCATGGTATGCTAACAATTCTTTCCCTACTTCCATAGTGTTTCCTTTTTCTTTGATTTATTCCTCTCTTAATTGGCCATTAAAATTGGGAAAAAGCTGCAATCTTTTCATCCTGTTTGCATCTTGCTACTTGTTTATTATTACATGTTGTGCAAGAAGGGAAAAAGGAAGCAAAATAAGTGAAAAAAAAGGGAAGTAGAACTACCCACAAACAATGCCGTCCTTGAGTAATATAAAAACAATGAAAAAACAAAGCGAAAATTTCATTCAGAGCTCTTTTGATACTGTATTTGATCATAGTTTTTTTTTTTTTTTTGTGTGTGTGCGCAAAACCCTTTGTGCACAAAAGGAGAGGGAACAGGGAGCAAAACCCTTTTAGTTCTTTGCTGAAAAGTTTCAATTTTTGGGTGAAAAGAGTCTTTTTTTTTCTGTAAAAAAATTCTTGAACTCGCTGAGTTGAAGAAAAGGGAAAAAGAAAGCTTCAGATTTTGTTCCAAGTTGGGTACTTTATCTCGGATATGGTAAATACATAGGTGAATGAAAATCTACATTGCTTGTTAGTATGACCTCAGTGAAGGATTTTGATGTTAGTATTGTCTGAAGTCTTCAGGACATGCAATTTTGACTTAGGATTAAGCAAGCAATAGGGCTTTTAGATTTAGATTTTGCCCTGTATTTATTGAACCCCAGTTGATTCTTACCTAGGTTTTGTTATATGCTGCACTTGTGCAAGTCTAGAGTGAGCTTAGAACCCATTCCCATTGTAGAAAATATGCCAGAAAGTTCGGGCCTTTCAAGATATTTTTCTTTTCTTTTTGGTGGTTATATGTTGTAAAACTTCTGATGTGATTTATATGATTGCTTTTTTGAAGGAGAATTTTCTTTCGAGTTTTTTCAGTGCTTTGATTCTTCTTTAGTAATACTTGGAAGGAAGGACTTCTTATTTGTTTAAGTAAATTCTTTAGATGATTCCAACACAAATGAAACAACTGCCTGAAGACACTTCAATGGATGATCCCTCTTTGAATGAGGATGTCACGGTGGATCCAATTGTCCGAGGCTTTGTGAAAGATTGGGATGCCATGGAAGATTTGTTACATCATGTTCTTTATACTGGTCTTGGATGGGAGATAGGCAATGAAGGCCAAATCTTATTCACAGATCCACTTTCCACTCCGAAGGTCTGACTCTCTCTCTCCCTCTCTCGCGGGGTGTGCGTGCCACATGACAGACACACATACTTGTGCATACACTTAAATACTTTCAAACATCAAAAGCCAGTAAGCTTACAAATCTATGAAGATATGTGCACATCTTTTAGTTGCATATAAAGTCAAAACTTTTGACTCATACATGCATTACGTTCCTTTGGCTGTTTATATATCAGTCTACTATCTACAAAATCAGAGAAAGTGAATGATATAGCAACTTATTTATGGTTTTGGTGTTATATTTTGGGGGCATCAATGTGACTCTTAGTAAATGGCTGATCCTTTGCTGGGGAAAACTGTCATGGTATATAAATTGCTTGTATTAGAGTTTTGTTTTATGTCCAATTGTCATCAGAATTCGGCCTATTATGAAAAAAAACTATCCTGTGGACACATTTGCAACTTGTCGTATTTGAAGAATAAAATGCATCTGGTAGTAATACTTCTATTTTATTAGATAAATGTGAAATTGAAGAAAAATGCTTTTGGCTTACTAGCATGATTTCTTGTGGTGATTTATGTTGTGCATCATATTAAATTGTGTAGATTTTACTCTAACATGAAATGATGCTTTATTACATTTTAGATATTAATATGCTCATGCTTTTGATTTTGATTATTATGGTTGCAGGCTGTTAGGGAACAGTTGGTGCAATTGATGTTCGAAACTTTTAATATCTCTGGCTTTTATGCTTCTGAACAAGCAGTATTATCACTTTATGCTGTTGGACGCATCTCAGGCTGCACAGTCGATATTGGTCATGGGAAGATCGGTATGTTTACAAAGTACCCATCTCATTTGTAAATTTCTGACTTTTCTTTCTGTCACAAATAAAATGACTACTTACAACTAACGCCTAAGTAAAAGTATGTAGCATTTAGAGACAATACTTAGGACTGTGATAATTGGTGTTTTACATTAACTGAATGTGGTTTAATTATTTTCTGATTCTAACTTGGCAATCTGAAAGTTCATATGCTTCTGAGTGAATTACTAGATATTTTTCACTAGCTCTTCTTGCATCTGGTTTTACTTTACAATACATATTGGCAATGTCAAGAATTCCAAGCCTTGTACTAGGTTGATACGAGGTGATTACTCCATCCTAACCTCTTCCCTTTGCTACCACCTCTTTACTTACACAGCTGGAAATTCCAATCTTATGGGTTTTGCAGCAGTTTTCTACATCAGGGCATGTCACGTGGTTTTCTCATACCTCCCTTAGATTTGTATGCTGAATTTACTCCTGTGACAGATATGTTGAGATTTGTTGATCGACAACTATTGTTCTCAGATGGTGGTAAGGGCTTTGGTGGGATTTTTGTTAATGGAAATGGGTTGTCAAGCACTCAGAGGAAGTGGATTGAACGGTGTGAACATGGCACAAGAGAAGCTTTGGGTGGATTTAGGGATGAAGGAAATGAGTGAACCATGAGAAGGAGGAAAACTAAAAATTGGAGGCTCTAGTTTGAAGTTTCCAATAAATATGTTTTTTTTGCCACTATATAGCTTGTTTTGTTCTTCATGTGAATAACACATGATTTAATTGATTAGTTTCAAATGATTTCCTTATCAAGTGGACTTAGTTGGAAAATGATGAGATGTTTTGGTTTCCTGTGTTTAGATTATAATTGTTGTTGAATATTTAGACTATCAATGTTGGTTTGGTATATCAATGGGGATTAAATTAATATTGTGTTAGACCATCATTTTTGGTTTGTTTGATAGGTTACTTTTTTCTTCCATTTAAACATTTTTTTTCCAGATATAGCACCAGTAATTGAAGGTGCAGTTCAGCATATTGCATCTAGAAGATATGAGTTAGGGGGTTTGGATTTAACGAATCTACTAGTACAGGAACTTGCCAAATCCAACCCCCAGGTGAAGCTCAATTTTTCAGATGCAGAGAAAATAAAAGAGCAATATGCTTGTTGTGCTGATGATGATGTTGCTTATGAAAAGACCCAGATGTCGTGCCAGGAAGAGCAACATGTATTACCTGATGGACAGGTTCGGATATTATGTTTTAATTGGTAAAACTAGAATTTGTTAATTGGTCTATTGGGCATTATCTGCTTGCAGAAACCTCCAGTCTAGTATTGGATATTTACAAATTACACTCTAACCAATTGACGCCCGATAATAATCTCTTACAATCAGTATGATTTCAACAACAAATTAACTACTATGTTGCAAAAATAGGAATGTAGTACCTGTATTTATTCACTACAAATGGTGTTGGACAAAATACTATCTCCATTTGTAGTTAAGATTGATGTTTTGATTTCATAACTGAGGTGAATGTTTCTGCAGACATACAGTTGAGTGTAAGAAAAAGATATGCAGATGTCAGTATCAAGTGGTTTTCAAGTCTTTTAATATGTGTGAATCTGACCTGTGAGAAATCAAGCCAGTCAAAGCCATAATTTTTTCCATATATATAATCTTTTCATATGTGTGAATGGTAAGATCGCTAGTTGTGACCTAGTAAAAGTGCAATACTGCATAAACCTGAGCCTTCTGATGCCCTTAAATGCTGAAAACCTTGAGCAGAGAGTTTCCCTTTGATTTAAGACTGCCACATTTGAATTTTGAAACACATAAATTGTATCTTCCCACAAGGAATTTCCACCTTTTCTGAATGCAGTGGATACTGTATGATTCCCATGAGTGAAAGCAAACTAAACTATCTCAAAAGGAATTCTTGCAATATAGAGTCAATTTACATAAGGGACAAAAAGTACAGTTCAATCTCAAAAAGTTGAAAACCAATTCCTAATCCAAATAGTGAGGATTTTTAACCTCGAGTGCATAGTTAAGTGAAAAAATAAATTGAGCTAAACAAATCAGTCAGACTTGTTTGTTCTTGTCAGTTTATTCAGTAAGTCAAAATTTGAACTAACCCACGGCTGGAATTTGTAGTGGTTAGGATGGTGTAGGTTGGATGGGAAGCCCATGCTATTTCTGGCTGCAAGAAAACTGGTTGGCAATAGTGAACTGTCACATATACTTTTAAGAATAAAAAGTCATTTTCGTGGTTAAGCTGTGTTTTACTTTTTTTTATTATGCTGTGTTTTCCGTGATTAGAGAATCCTGTTCGATTAGAAGTTTTACGTTTTAGGGCAAGAGACTGCAAAATTTTGTGTGAAAGCATCTTGTTTCTCAAGCAGACAACTTTTTTGTAAAAGAAAATTTACTTCTTAGGTGGAGAAAAGGAAAGTTCAATGTGTGATTAAAGTGGAAATAATGTTAGATCACTTGCCATGCAATTTTCTTATAGAAAGCAACCATAGTTTATGTTACTATTGCAAGCACGACCTTCATCTTTTGTTCCCTCTTTCTTTTCGCTCAAAATATTCCGAATGATTAGTTGCTTGTCTCTCTGTTTTAGGTGATCACAATTGGTAAAGAAAGATACACTGTTGGAGAGGCTCTATTCCAGCCATCGGTTATGGGTTTAGAGGCTCATGGCATTGTAGAGCAGCTTGTTCGTAGTATATCATCTGTCTCTTCTGAAAATCACCGCCAACTACTAGAAAATACTGTAGTTTGTGGTGGCACTGCTTCTATGTCTGGTGAGTTCTCCCACCAGTTTTTAATTGATTGGGAACATGACACCCAGATTGGGGGTGTGGTTTGTTCTTTCTTTGATTAATTTTTTATCTATGGCCCTTTGAAATCGTTTCCTTTCCTCTTTTTTGGTACTTGCTCTCGCAGGTTTTGAGGATAGGTTCCAGAGAGAAGCTAATCTTTGCTCCTCAGCTATTCGCCCTTCTTTAGTAAAGGTACTTCTGTTTTGTATTATTACCATCATTACCTTTGTTCATGCAGTGGTTAGCTCTGCCCATCTTTACCCAATACTGAACATTTTGAACTTGCTTGGTGCTTTCTTTCCTGATCAGGTGATATAGTGTCACTTTATTCTATTTGCAAGAATTTTGTTGCTCGCTGTTTTTCCAGAAAGTTTATTTGAAAATCTCCAAGTGAGGAAAATTATTTTCATGTGTACATTGGCATCTTTTGCTCGGTAAAGCAAAAGGATTTAGTTTCACACGTCGTGAGGCTACCATCTGAAAGCTATCTTGACGTCCAGAATTGACAAATTTAAGTTAGTGATTACAGGGGCCATAGTTCTTACAACTGGAAACTTCACCAAGGAGGTCTTTTTCTGATTTTCTGATCATTGCAGGCACCAGAATATATGCCGGAGAACTTGATCACATATTCAGCATGGGTAGGAGGCGCCATACTCGCCAAAGTTGTGTTCCCACAGAATCAACACATAACGAAGGCAGACTATGATGAGAATGGACCTGCAGTTGTTCATCGTAAATGCTTTTAAGTTATGAGTTTCCGAATGGTAGTTGGTTGTAAATGTGTACTTGCATTTCATTTGATGGTTAAGTTAGGAAAGTTTTTACTTAGCATCTTTGTAACTTAGCATCTTCAGTCCGCCTGAAAAGGTTGTTTCGTGACTGTACATGTTGATGTTGTAGTGCTCAAAATTTCTACTTCAACTGCCTTCTCTTACCTTAGCCCTGGCAGACAACCCTTATCAATAGCTAGTCAAAATTTGTGATTCTGTTATTTAGTCAAGGGGTGTGTGTGTGTGTGTCTCGATAACGGAAAGATTGCGCTCCTTTGCTTGATTTACCTTGCTTTTAAGGTAAAACAAAGAGATTGGTTTTGGAGCTAAAAAGTTTTTGAGTAATGGTTCTGGACATCTTTAGATTTTGTTGTGCAATTTACATTTTACAGTGCATCTCTGCCAGTAAACAATGGAAAGTTATGAGTAGATTGTTAAAAAATGCTTTATATCTTCATTAATAACTGCTATAATTCATGTTGTGATGGAACTTGGGATTTCATTTTGTGCACAAGTTGCTTCAATCTTTTGCTTGATTAAAAGAAAGCCCAAAATAGCAACTTTTCAACATCTTTCATTTCTTGTAAAAATTGGTTCTAAAGAGCTGAATACTATGCATTTCAAGTTTGACCATCATGAAGATCTACACAAATTTTTTGGCTTGTTTTTCTGAAGATGTTTACAAAAGTTTGGGGTAGGCCACTGTTTCCGCTACTTTAGCAAGATAATTAATTATGCGTAAAAACTATTGTGAGATATTTTATATGCTAATTTTTTATATTAATCTCTGTGTCCCTTAATTAGTAAAGATTGAGAAATATTTGATACTTTATATGTTAATTTTTATGCTAATCTTTGATACTTTATATGTTAATTTTTTATACTAATCTTTAATACTTTATATGCTAATTTTTTATGCTTTATACGCTAAAATGAAATTCATGCGCAAGTGTTATATATGAGATAGGGATGTTTTCATTGGAAAATGATCCTTAATTATGTGCATATTAAGAGGTTCGCCTTTAAAAATGCTCATCCTTTGACAAAAATGTTCATCTTTTGTGTTGGAATCCAATGTTTGTTTATAACACTTTTTAATTTTTTTTAACCTCAATACTTTTAGTCGCTAAACTTACAAAAATGTTGCACATTTAATCCATTTAACAAAATTGGAACAACTACACTTAACTTAGGGGTTAATTACCAAGATTCCCCATGTACTTTGCCGAATTTTCCTATCACCCATGTGTTATAAAAAATATACCATTAACCCCTACGTATTTTGGTATGAAGTAGAATTTGACGGAAATCTGATTCCGTAGCGTTAATATTTAAATTTCCATAAATACCATTGTTAATATAATACTCTCTTGTTCTTTTTTTTTGGGCTAATTATCAAGAACTCCTATGTGGTTGGCCGAATTTCCTTATAACCCCCATATTTTATAAAAAGGTATCGAATACCTCAATGTGTTTTGAGGTGAAATAGAAAGTGGACGGAAAACAAGTCCGTTAACCGAGAGTGTGTAAAACGTGCTTGTTCTGCAACTGTGATGCACAAAAATAAATTATTAAATTCAATTTCTCACTTCGCCAGAATTACCACTTGTTTTGACCTTTCCTCTCCCTCTTCTCTCTTCGTTTCTATTGCCACTTCTTTTCTTCCCCACTTCCTTTCTTCTATTTCTTTCTCTCTTCTCTTTCTTCTCCACTTTATTTCTTCTATTTAGTCTTTTTTTTCCTTCTTTCTTTGTCACTGAAAATATTAAAAATGGCAACTAAATCCACCAAGGCAAGTTCAAAGCATTAAAATTGGTTTCCAAATCTGAGAAGGTGGCTCTCCAATTCAATATGGGTAGGATTGTTTGATTCCTAAAAAAAGGTGAATCTTCAAATTTCCAAATCCATCATCATCAATAAAAACGACAACTATGGGACCGCAGCTCTCTAATTCATTGTTGATAGGACCGCTCAATTTCTAAAGAAAGTTTGTTACAAGATAGATTGATACTCATTTATATTCAGTTCAGTTGGCTTTGAGGAATGGCCAAGAAATAAGCAACTTGTTAGGGACTATATTGCTACTGGAGGAACTCTCCCAAACATTCATCAGAATATGCTTTCAAAGAAATCTTTCTCAAGAGTTTTAAGAACATGGAGAAAGAATAGAACGACGAGAAGAAAATTGTAGTAGAGATTCTTTTCTGCAGGTGCAGTGGGGGTTGACAAAAAGTTTTCGTAATTTTTTGTTTAGTTGTGATTTCTCTTTTGGAAATATAACTATTGTGATTGATTTTTTTGTTAATATAATGTAAGCTATATTTTCTAGTAGTAATTGTTTGTTTGATAGCATTGTTGATAGTGTTGTTGGTATTGGGTGACTTTTAGATTTCAGTATGGTGGTGTTGGTGGTTTTGGTAGTGGCGATGACGGTGGGGGAGGTTTGCAGATTTGAAGACGCCAGAATTTTAGGAGCAGTGATTAAAAAGGAAAAAATAAAAACGAAAAAAAAGAGTAGTGATCGAAAAGGGAAAAAGAAAAAATAAAGAAGAAATAAAGAAAGAAAAGGAAAGAAGAAAGAAAAAGATCAAATAAAAAAAAGGAAAGATTTGGAGTAACAAGAGTTGTTAGGAAAAAGAAGTTTATTATAGGAAGAAGTTTTTTTTTTTAACTTTCTATTTGAAAAAAAAAAGGAAAGATTTGGAGTAACAAGAGTTGTAAAGAAGAAGAAGTTTATTATAGGAAGAAGATTTTTTTTAACTTTATATTTTTACCACAAATTTGATCATTTAAACTTTAACCCCAAAATTTTAATTTTTTAAAGGTTTATCATTTAAATTTGAAAACAAAGGAGAGGGTATTATTGGAATAATTAACAGTACCATTATTGGACCTGTTTTCTGTCCACTTTCTATTTCACTCCAAAACACATAGGGGTACTCGATACCTTTTTATAAAACATGGGGTTATAGGGATATTCGGCCAACCACATGGGGTTCTTGGTAATTAGCCCTTTTTTTTCGATTGCGACTTTCTTATTTTTTCTTTCCCTCTCCTCTTTCTCTCTTTCTTCTCAGAGTTTTCCTTTTATTTCTCTTTCTTCTTCTTTCCTTTTCTCCTCCTTTCCTTTTCTCCTCTTTCTTCTCCTTGCAATTTTAATATCTTTCTTTTCCTTGAGATTATTTTTTGTGGATTTTGTTCTTATATGCATGTTATTATTATTTTTTTTTAGTTTTGTTGTTCATATAGATTTGAGAGATTGAATCAAAATTAGTGAAGTCTTGAGGAGTTTTTTTGCCGCTTCGATGAAGATATGTTCTTGGAGTAAAATTTGAAGAAATTCTTGAAAATTTTTATTGGTTGCGGCAACTTCACATGAGAGAGAGCCAGAGTTTGTGGTTTTATTTTTGAGAGATAGGGAGCAGAAGAATTTAAATTGTTGGAAGGAGTGGAAACTTTGAGACATTAGATGAGGTGGAGTTGCGGCAATGGCGGCGTTGACATTTTAGCATAAAAATTAATTTTTTCCCCTTTTACTTCCTAAAGAGATTGTAATAGAGATGTGTTTCTCTATAATTGTCATTTGACAAAGTTGATTTCTCCACAATTCTCATGTGAGAAAGTTGGTAGGTTTGAAACTTTTTTATTTTTCTATCTGTTATGTTGGGTATTTAGATTAGTGTTTTGTTAGGTTTTTAGATTTGGTGTTTTGACATTAACAATGGATTGGGGCGGGTTTTTAGATGGGTAAGTTTGATTTTTTTTTCAATCTGTTATGATTGGTTTTTTTATTTTTCGATTTTATTGAATTTTTGTATTTGGGTTTTTGAAATTATTGTTTTGATGTGGTTTAATAAATTGGAATTTTTTTATTTTTTATTTTTCTGTTGGAATTGAATTTTTTTTGTAAAAGATATTGGATTGATGAAAGAGAAAGGACGGTAGGTTTTGCAAACCAAAAAATTGCACAGTGTTATGAAAATATTAAATGTGTATGTTCATTATCTATTAAATGGGTTCATGTATATCTCCTCTGGATTCATCCCTTTGTAAATATCTGGACTAATGGATAACTATCAGTTATCATCTTGAAATACTAAATCAATAAACAATTCAGCTACCTGGTTCAGCTACTTGGTTCAGCTATCTGGTTCAGCTACCTGGTTTCAGCTACCTGGTTCCATCTATAAATAGAAGCTATTGTAATTCATTTTAAAAGAGAAATCCTGTAGGAACTCTGTCAACTTGTAATCACAGAGAATCTCTGTAGCAATCAATAAAGAGCCATAATTCCACCTACTTCTTTTGTGTATTTCTCTTTATTGTAATTTCCTTCTGTACTGTTATTTAGTTGTATTGCATAAAAGTAGTAGCTTTACAACACTTTATCAGCACGAGACTCTACCACTGGAGCAGATCATATTCAAATCTGGACGTTGAAGTTTTGTTGGTTACATATCTTTGCATGAGACTCTACCACTGGAGCAAATCAGGTTCATGTCTAGATTTTGAAGCAATTGGTGGTTACATATCTTGAATTTTATTATGAAGTCTATTATATTTCTTTATAAATATTGATATATTTATTCTTGAAGAAGAAATTGGTACCTTTCTTCCTGACGAAGAAAGTTAATACATTTCTTCTTGACGAAAAATTGATACCTTTCTTCCTGAAGAAGAAACTGATATTTTATTCTTGAAGTTTATTTATGTTTATTGATTAATGTTTATTTATTAAAGTTTATTTATATTTTGTCATATTCTTGCTGACGAAGAAAGTTGATACCTTTCTTCCTGACGAAGAAATTTGATACTTTTCTTCTTGACGAAGAAATTTGATACCTTTCTTCCTGGCGAAGAATTGGATGTTTATATTCTTAGAGAAGAAATGAATGTTTATCTTCCTGAAGAAGAGATGAATGCCAAATACATGGGATCAAATAATGGTGATGATATTTGCCTTATTGATAATGCTACTACTCACACTATCCTTAAAGATGAGAAGTATTTTTCCTACCTGAAGATGGGAAAAACTAATATTAATACAATTAGTGGTAGTGCTAAACTGATTGAAGGCTCCGGAAGAGCTAGTATATTTCTCCCTGAAGGAACCAAAATTGTTATAAACAATGCACTACTATCTACAAAGTCTCGAAGAAATTTGCTGAGTTTTAAAGATATTCGCCGAAATGGATATCATATCAAGACTATGCATGAAATGAATGGTGAATTTTTATTAATTACAAATACCATTTCTGGAAGAAAATGTGTATTAGAAAACTCACCATCTTATTCATCTGGTTTATATTATACAAAAATAAGTGCAATTGAAAGTCATCACCTAGTAGACCAGAAGTCTACAAATCCCAAAGATTTTATGATATGGCATGACCGTCTGGGACATCCTGGTTCTATAATGATGAGACAGATAATTGAAAATTCACATGGCCATTTATTGAACAATCAAAGAGTTTTAAACTCTAATGAATTCTCTTGTGTTGCTTGTTCCCAAGGAAAGTTGATAATTAGACCGTCACCAATGAAAGTGGGGACTGAATCCCCTGTATTTCTAGAAAGAATTCATGGTGATATATATGGGCCTGTAGATCCACCATGTGGACCATTTAGATATTTTATGGTGTTAA
The DNA here is from genome assembly GCA_016586305.1 of Ophiorrhiza pumila. Classification (NCBI taxonomy): domain Eukaryota; kingdom Viridiplantae; phylum Streptophyta; class Magnoliopsida; order Gentianales; family Rubiaceae; genus Ophiorrhiza; species Ophiorrhiza pumila. The sequence goes on along the minus strand of BLIW01000001.1, from coordinate 8,013,984 downwards.
TCGACGCATCAACAAGATGGTCACATATAAGTTTATTATCTTCTCGCAACTTGGCTTTTGCGAAATTACTTGCTCAGATAATTAAACTACAAGCACAATTTACAGATCACCAAATTAAGAAAATTCGTCTAGATAATGCTGGTGAATATTCATCGCATGCTTTTGATGATTATTGCATGTCGATTGGAATAAGTGTTGAACATCCTATAGCTTATGTTCATACACAAAATGGTCTAGCTGAATCATTTATTAAATGGTTGCAATTAATTGCTAGACCGTTACTTATGAGATCTAAACTTCCTTTATTTGCTTGGGGTCATACTATGTTACATGCAGCAACACTTGTGAGAATTAGGCCGACAATTTATCATAATTACTCCCCCCATATAATTAGCTTTTGGCTATGAGCCCAATATTTCTCATTTGAGAATTTTTGGTTGTGCAGTTTATGTCCCAATTGCACCACCACAACGTACTAAATTGGGCCCCCAACGAAGATTGGGGATATATGTCGAGTATGAATCACCTTCTATAATTAAATATGTTGAACCATTAACAGGTGATTTATTTACTGCGAGATTTGCTGATTGTCATTTTGACGAATCACATTTCCCGACATTAGGGGGAGATAAAGTTCAACCAAAAAAGGAAATTAAATGGAAAATATCAGTTGATTTCCTTGATCCTCGTACAAAAGAATGTGAATTGGAAGTTCAAAAGATTATACATTTGCAAAGAATTGCAAATCAACTACCGGATGCATTTACTGACTCCAGAAGAGTTACTAAATCACATATTATTGCTGAAAATACTCCATCTAAAATTGATATCCCTGAAGGACAAATTACAAGTGCTAGTGAATCTCAAGTACGCCTGAAGCGTGGTAGACTTCTCGGTTCCAAAAATAAAAATCCTCGAAAAAAGAGAGGATTAAACGAGAGTCAAGAACTCTAAAATATTGTTAGTGACAAAATTCAACCTTCTGAAGAGGTTGCTCCTGAAGAGCCTACTCCTGAAGAGGTAACTCCTGAAGAGAATGATATTATAGAAACTTCAATAAATTTTATCACTACAGGAAAATGTTGGAATGGAAGAGAACTAATTATTGATAATGCTTTTGCATATAATGTGGCACTTGATATTATGGAAGAAGACGAGGATCATGAACCTAGATCGGTTGATGAATGTCGAAAAAAAATGATTGGCCAAAATGGAAAGATGCAATCCAATCTGAATTGGATTCACTGGCAAAACGAAAAGTATTTGGACATGTAGTCCGAACACCAGAAGGTGTAAAGCCAGTTGGATTTAAATGGGTATTCGTGCGAAAAAGAAATGAAAATAATGAAATTGTGAGATACAAAGCACGACTTGTAGCCCAAGGATTTTCACAAAGACCTGGATTTGATTATGATGAAACATATTCACCTGTAATGGATGGAATTACATTTAGATATCTTGTCAGTTTAGCAGTGCATGAAAGATTTGATATGCGCCTGATGGACGTGATCACTGCTTATTTGTATGGGACATTAGAAAATGATATCTATATGAAAAATCCCTGAAGGATTTAGTATGCCTGAAGCATATAAATCAAATCCCAAGAAAATTATTCTATTAAATTACAAAAGTCTTTGTATGGATTAAAGCAATCTGGACGTATATGGTATAACCGTCTTACTGAATGTTTAACTAAAGAAGGTTATACAAATGACCCGATATGTCCATGTGTTTTCATAAATAAAAATATGTCAAAATTTGTAATCATTGCCATATATGTTGATGATCTTGTTAATGCGCACGTTGGCATTATTATTAATTGGCATTGGTTTTTGGCAAAAATAAGGAAAGATCTTATTGGAAGCATAAATCAAATTAAATCAATCTATGCAACGAAGATTGATTTGAAGATTAATGCTATCTTGATATTTATGGGAGTTTATCTTGGTATTCTTGGAAGTTATCTATCTTTGGAAAAGATAAGTATTGAAGGCATAAGGTTTTCCATCTTTCCATTTGAATTATTTGGAAATAATCTTGGAGATAAATATGGGAAGATTTGGAGATAAATTGGGGAAGGATTTGTGTGCCTATATGATCTTTCTACCACACGTATTTTCAAGTGTGCAAGACGTGAAAATTGGTGTGAATCGTGTGGAGCTTTGATGGTTTATTTCGGTCTTCATTAGACTGAACACACTTCTTTGTTGGAGATCTTTGATCAAAGTGTGTTGGCTTAAGCATCTTAATGTCATATTATTGAAGATGCAATCCTTGTGTTCTTGATTCAATCATAGCCTCGGGAGGAGGTTGTTGAAGAGCTCGGGAGAGTTCAAACGTGGGCAAGGGGATCTTGTATCAACCACGGATTCCGGGAGGAGTCACCATTGAGAATGGTATCTTGTCTTCATTGTGGGCAAGGGAACTTGCATTAACCACAGATTCCGGGAGGAATCAACACAAGTCGAGGGGAGCTCGCACAATCCGTTCACTGTGGAGTTAGGAAAAGGCGGCGTCAAAGATAAGAGGGAGTCTTACTTTGTGTCAGACCGAGTGTCTTGTAACTTGTGAACTTAGTGGATTGTTTTTTTTGGTGTGGCCCCGCAGACGTAGGCAGATTGCTGAACTGCGTTACCAACCTCCTGTTTCTTTACTTTCCGCATTTTATTATTGTCCATTACTGCTTTTATTATCGGTGTCACACCTAGTGTTTCATCACACTAGAACACCACGTATCTAACCTTGATCTTTCAATTGGTATCAGAGAAGGTCGTCTTTGTTTCTTAGGCGGGATCCGCAAGACTTGATCTTAGTTTTTGTGTAATGGACTCTACGAAGGAAAAAGGTTCAAAAATGCGTCCACTTTTATTGGATGGCAACAACTATGCTTATTGGAAGGCCAGAATGAGAGCCTTCATCAAAGTTATCGATGAGAAGGCTTGTAAATCAATTTTGACTGGATGGGACTCTCCAATGATTACCGACACAGAGGGTGTCACATCTCCCAAGCCTGAAGAAAGTTGGTCCGCTAAGGAAAATGCATTGTCAAATAGTAATTCAAAGGCTCTTAATGCTATTTTCAATGGTATTGATCCCAATCAGTTCAGACTCATTTCCACATGTGAGTCAGCCAGAAGAGCATGGGAAATTCTTCAGATCACTTATGAAGGGACGTCGACTGTAAAGTTATGCTAACTTCAAAATTTGAGAGCCTAAGAATGCATGAAGATGAAAGTATTGCAGAGTTCAACGCCAAACTTTGTGACATCGCCAATGAGGCGTTCGTTCTTGGTGAAAGTTTTTCCGAAAAAAAATTGGTGAGGAAAACTCTACGATCTCTGCCCCAACGTTTTGCTTATCAAGTCATAGCCATTGAAGAAGCGAAAGATGTCTCCAAGATGAAGCTTGAAGAACTGATGGGATCTGTTAGAACGTTTGAGATGAATCTTGAAGTGGACTTGAAATCAAAAAAGGATAAAGAGATGGCTCTAAAAGCAGAAATGCAAAGGATGGATAATCATGGTGAATATAACCTTGAGGAATCTCTAGCACTGCTGTCTTATTACCTTAGCAGAGTTATGAAGGGATTGGGCAAAAATATTCAAGATGTCAAGACCAGTGTTAGCAACATCAAAAGTGGATTACCAAGCAATAAGAAGTACAGGAAAGAAAATCATGCATCTGACCAACCTTCAACAGCAAAGGAATTCGATGTAAAGAATGTGATGGCTTTGGGTATGTTCAAGTGGAATGTGCTAATACATTGAAGAAAAAGAAGAATTTTCTCAACACATTCTGGAGTGAAGATGAGTCAGATAGAGAAGATGAATTTCATAATAATCATGTGGCTCTTGCTTTGAAAACTGAACAATCAGACACTGGTGTTGTCAAGAATGTTACACTTAGTGTCACCGAAAATATGTCGACTTATAGTGACGAAGACGAAGATGAAATCACGGAAGAAGATATTCTTGTTGAATACAAGATCCTTTCTGAGAAATGTATTGAATTTGTTAGAGTAATTCGGCATCTTCGTACTCAAATTGGGGGTTTGAGAGATGGGAAGCTAAATCTTCAAAACTCTGCTGAAGAATTGGAAGCCAATCTGAGAGCAAGCCAGGAGGAAGTGAAGAATCTGACTAACGAGCTAAATCACATAAAGAAAAATGTCAAAATGTTAAATTCAGGTTCTTCTAAATTGGATACAATTCTTAAGACTGGTCAATCTAGTGGTGATCTCTCAGGACTGGGGTATAAAGGAGAAAGCTCAGTGTCACAACCAGTGTCACAACCAGCGTCACAACCAGTGTCACAATCAGTGTCACTACCAGTGGATACTACCAAAGCAAAGCAAGTTGCTGTGAATACTGCAAAAAACGCAAATAAGACAAATCCTCATTATTCTTATCATGCTCTTAATGGAAGAGGTAACAGATTTATTCCAATTTGCCATTATTGCAATCGTCGCGGTCATATTCGCCCTAGATGTTTTACTTATCTTGCTCAATTGAGACAAGGTACTGCTAGAAAGTTTTCTTCTTGCAGAGATTCACAACAGAGATGGATAAAAAAAATCCAATTTGAAGTGCAATTTTATGTATACTCCTTTCAAAGCTGTCAAAAATGATGAGTGGTATCTTGACAGTGGGTGTTCTAAACACATGACTGGTGAAGAAAATTTTTTGAAGAATATTGTGTATCGAAAGTTGGGTCAAGAAAATGTTATAGAATCTGTAAATATTCAAGTCGATGACTCTCTGAAAGTAACTCCTGTTTCTCATGAAGATATTACAGAATCTTCACATGAAGTAAGTTCCAGTGTTCCAGGCAGTGTTTCACCCAGTGTCACAAGTGGTGTCACTAATAAGAGTACCGATGATGATAATATGGAAGATGTCATCTCACCTCATAGGCAGCCATCCACTCGGTTCAGAAGAATCATCCTACTGTAGAAGTTATAGGAAATCTGGATAATGGTGTTCGGACAAGATAAAAGCCAAGAGTGAACTATCGAGATATGATGGCATGTTTTACTTCATCTATTGAGCCCAAAAATATGAAAGAAACCTTACTAGATGAGTATTGGATTGGTGCTATGCAAGAAGAACTAAGGTCTGCCCTAAGCCTTTGTATCATGTGAAGAGGTTCTTCAGTGTTGTAAGTTTTATTTTTTTATTTATTTACAACAATAAAAAAATATGAAAAACACAAAAGTATGGTAGAATAGCTGTTGGAGGGTGATCATGTCAATGATATGGCGGATGTCACTGATGATGTTTCTGACTCTGATAAAGAAGAGCTGGGGAATTCAGTCTTGCTATCACGCACAATTAAGGTGCTGGAAGATGAATTGATTGAAGTCTCTGCATTACTTGATGATCTTGTTGCTGCAAAGAATGCTAAGGATATTGCTGTTGAGATTGTTGAAAGGAAGAAGCAGTTTGATGCTAAAGTTGAATATGCAGCTGATTATTGGAGCTGGTTCTTGAGGTATTTCACCTGATGTCACTCAGGATGTTACAACAAGTATTCTTCAAAATTTATCTCCTGTTATTACAGAGTTTGAAATGAATCTAGACAATCCTATTATTGAAGAAAATGTTGACTCTGATTCTGTTGAGGAAGTTGTTGCAAAGGAAACTCCTGTTCCTTCTGCTGTTTCTGGTGTCACTCTAGGTGTCACTTCTGGTGTCACAGATAGTTATGCCCCCTTCCAGCACCCAATCTGGTGGGTTTGATGCTGGTAAAGATTATCATGTTCCAGAAGCTGCTGCTGGTGTTCATCTACTAGCAGAATCAGTTGGCTTAGTGCCTCATGATGCAGAGGATTCTGATTGATATGGCTCTGATGTTTGTTTATGATCCTTTGCTTAAGACAATTTTTATGTTTTATTATTGTTTTTGTGCCCTTTTGTCTTTTTGTGACAAAAAGGGGGAGTAATTTGGATTTTTGGGTATTTGTTTTGTAATCCCTAAAACATTTGTATGCTGGGATCTTGGTGTCTCTTGATGTGTCACGCACAGTGTCTTGTGCAGTGATGTTTTGTTGGTAAGATCTGATGCAGGGGGAGTTCGATTTTGTCTTATGGGTCTTGTGAAATATTTTGTTTCTTGTGAAAGTTCCAATTCAGGGGGAGCTTCATCGAACTTCTATCCAGCATACATGGGGACTTTGGATTTTGCCAAAAAATGCCAAAGGGGGAGATTGTTAATGCGCACGTTGGCATTATTATTAATTGGCATTGGTTTTTTGGCAAAAATAAGGAAAGATCTTATTGGAAGCATAAATCAAATTAAATCAATCTATGCAAGGAAGATTGATTTGAAGATTAATGCTATCTTGATATTTATGGGAGCTTATCTTGGTATTCTTGGAAGTTATCTATCTTTGGAAAAGATAAGCATTGAAGGCATAAGGTTTTCCATCTTTCCATTTGAATTATTTTGAAATAATCTTGGAGATAAATATGGGAAGATTTGGAGGTAAACTGGAGAAGGACTTGTGTGCCTATATGATCTTTCTACCACACGTATTTTCAAGTGTGCAAGACGTGAAAATTGGTGTGAATCGTGTGGAGCTTTGATGGTTTATTTCGGTCTTCATTAAACTGTGAACACACTTCTTTGTTGGAGATCTTTGATCAAAGTGTGTTGGCTTAAGCATCTTAATGTCATATTATTGAAGATGCAATCCTTGTGTTCTTGATTCAATCATAGCCTCGGGAGGAGGTTGTTGAAGAGCTCGGGAGAGTTCAAACATGGGCAAGGGGATCTTGTATCAACTACGGATTCCGGAAGGAGTCGCCATTGAGAAGGGGATCTTGTCTTCATTGTGGGCAAGGGAACTTGCATTAACCACAGATTCCGGGAGGAATCAACACAAGTCAAGGAGAGCTCGCACAATCCGTTCACTGTGGAGTTAGGAAAAAGCGACGTCAAAGATAAGAGGGAGTCTTACTTTGTGTCAGACCGAGTGTCTTGTAACTTGTAAACTTAGTGGATTGTTTTTCTGGGCGTGGCCCCGCAGACATAGGAAGATTGCCGAATTGCGTTACCAACCTCCTGTCTCTTTACTTTTCGCATTTTATTATTGTCCATTACTACTTTTATTATCGGTGTCACACCTAGTATTCCATCACACTAGAACACCACGTATCTAACCTTAATCTTTCAGATCTCAATTTAATTGGAACTCCTGAAAATATCCAAATGGCAGTTGAATATTTAAAGAAAGAATTTGAGATCAAAGATTTTGGAAAGACAAGATATTGCCTTGGTTTGCAAATTGAACATTTGCAAAATGGGGTTTTCGTTCATCAAACTGCGTATACCCAGAAGGTATTAAAGCGGTTTTATATGGACAAGGCACATCCATTGAGTACCTCAATAGTCGTTCGGTCACTCGATCCTATTAAGGACCCTTTTAGACCAAGAGAGGATAATGAAGAAATTCTTGGTCCTGAAGTACCATATCTTAGTGCAATTGGTGCACTAATGTATCTTGGTAATTGTACAAGACCAGATATATCATTTGCAGTAAATTTATTAGCAAGATTTAGTTCCTCTCCTACAAAACGACATTGGAATGGTATTAAACATATTCTTCGTTATCTCCAAGGAACAATTGATCTTGGATTATTTTATCCATATAATTCTCGACATGAATTACTTGGTTATGCTGATGCTGGGTATTTATCTGACCCGCATAAAGCAAGGTCTCAAACTGAATATTTATTTACATATGGTAACACAGCTATTTCGTGGCGATCCACGAAACAATCAATAGCTGCAACATCTTCGAATCATGCTGAAATTATAGCGATTCATGAGGCTAGTCGAGAATGTGTTTGGTTAAGATCAATGACCCATTATATCCAGAAGAATTGTGGGTTATCTTTTGAAAATCCTCCAACTATATTATATGAAGATAATGCTGCTTGTATAGCGCAATTAAAGGAGATAGAACGAAGCATATTTCACCAAAATTCTTTTTTACTCATGATTTGCAAAAGAATGGTGAAATTAATGTGCAACAAATCCAGTCAAATAATAATTTGGCGGATTTATTTACCAAGGCATTACCGACTGCAACTTTTGAGAAATTGATTAATAATATTGGAATGCGTCGGTTAAAAGATCTCAAATGATCTTCGAATCAGAGGGAGAAATAAATACACAAGAATGATGTACTCTTTTTCCTTCACTAGATTTTTTTTCCCAACTGGGTTTTTCTCTAGTAAGGTTTTAACGAGGCACACTCTTTGTGTAAATGAACATCCAAGGGGGAGTGTTATGAAAATATTAAATGTGGATGTTCATTATCTATTAAATGGGTTCATGTATATCCCCTCTGGATTCATCCCCTTTGTAAATATCTGAACTAATGGATAACTATAATTTATCATCTTGAAATACTAAATCAATAAACAATTCAGCTACCTCGTTCAGCTACTTGGTTCAGCTATCTGATTTAGCTACCTGGTTCCATCTATAAATAGAAGCTATTGTAATTCATTTTAAAAGAGAAATCTTGTAGGAACTCTGTCAATCACAGAGAATCTCTGTAGCAATCAATAAAGAGCCATAATTCCACCTACTTCTTTTGTGTATTTCTCTTTATTGTAATTTCCTTATGTACTGTTATTTAGTTGTATTGCATAGAAGTAGTAGTTTTACAACACACAGGATATTAAAGAAGAAAAGTTTAAATTTGGAAAAAAAATCCACGACCAAGAAAAAGAATCCAAATAATATTAAAAGAAAAAAAGTGTAAGTTTGGAAAAAAAATCCAGATAATATTAAAGAAAAAAATGTTTAACTTTGGAAAAAAGTTCATGATGAATATAAGAGAAGGAAAAGATAAAAAAAAAAAGACAATTCATAATCTACAGAATTTTTATTTGACGAAGTTTGCGATAGAAATTATAGAAAAAAAAAGGATAAAGAAGAAACAAAGAAAAAAAAAGAGAAAGATATCAAAATTGGGATAGAAATTATTGAAAAAAAGGATAAAGAAGAAACAAAGAAAAAAAAGAGAAAGATGTCAAAATTAAAAAAAGAAAAGAAAATATTTGAACTAACACTAATTGTATTAAGGAGTCTATTAAAGATAAAAGAAGGGTATTTCAGAAATTGTATGACCATTTAATGAGTTTGGGATAGCCACACTTGCAAAAGCACGCTCGTGTACGTCACTCCGTTAGTTTATTTGTTTTCTGTTCACTTTACACTTGAAACTAAAGCAGACGGGGTTCTTGATATATTTTGAAAACACACACGAGTGATATGAATTTTCGCCAAACCACATGGAGGTTATTAGTAATTAACCCTTAACTTAAGGGTTAGATTACAATTTCTTATAAGTCTAATGTCTGATAATTAATTTCTTAAACTTTTCTCTCAAATATAAAATAAAAATTAACTCACTTGCTCTCTTACAATAAAAATTAAGTGGGTCAATTTTTATTTTATTTTATTTTATTTGATGCAAAAGTTTAAGAAATTAATTATCAAACATTAGATTAATGAAAAATCGTGTTCTGCCTAACCCCTAACTTAACGAGACCAGATCCTATGTCCAATATTTTTACTGTCTTATTCTGTCTAACGTTAAAACGACGTAGTTTCACTAAAACTAGAGACTAAATGCATAAATATCATTAAAATTACTTTATAATTATTAGACCCTAACTAATAGATGAGTGAACCCTATGACGTAGTTTTAATTAAGACAAAATAAGACATAAAAAATTTTTGACAGAAGATCCCGTGTCAAACTTAACTGTCTTGTAGGAATCCCGTTTGTAGTTGTTCTAATTTTGTTAAATGGGTTAAAAGTGTAACACTTTTGTAAATTTGAGAATTAAAAGTGTTAATGTTAAAATATTGAGAACTAAAAGTGTTGAATATGCAACCATTGAGAACTAAACAAGCATTTTCTCTTACTATCAAAATATGAAAATTTTGCTTAAATTTGAATTTTCTTTTGTAAAGTTATTATTTTGAGTTTTGTACTAATAGAACAGCATAAAGAAATTCCTATAAAGATAAAGTAATAATTAAAAATAGAAGATAAAATTATTCTTTCAATTAGTAATTGGATTCAGAGTCGTTTTTCTTTATAAAAAAAGTTGTTACAAGAGAGCTTCCAGTAAACAAAATAAGTAATACATGAAATATAATCAAAATGATAAATTACTTTAATTGTATACTTTTAATCACTATCCTAAGTAAACATGAATTATTATCAAAAGGATAAATTACCTTGACTGTTTCTAAATTATCACCATAGTATTAAATTTGGTCACTCAATATCAAAAGTGAGTATACTAAGCACGCATTCCATCAATTTTCAGCTGTTACCTTCGATTAAATTAAAAAAAATTAAAGATAATATTATAGTTTAGTCTTCTAATAAAGTAGTGACTAAATTTATATTTAAAAATTCAAAAGAAATAAAAAAAAATTAAAAAAATCAAAGGTAATGGTTGAATTAAATGATTGGGCAGGGAAACCCAAAGAATAGTAATTAAAAGTATACTATTTCAAACTTGAAGTCAAAAGTGCTTGCCATAGTAATTTACCCTAATTATTTTATATAAATTAATTTAGAATTTCAAGATTTATGAATTAAGTTATTATTTCAGATAAATTTTAAGATTAATGAATTTGGAGAGGATAAATCTAAAGGAAAATGGAAAATTGTAAAAAATGACTCCCACATTTGCTTGAATTTTTTTTTAATCATTAATATTTCAAATGATGCAAATTCGTCTCTTCACATTAAGATAGTGTATCAAATTTGTCACTCTATTCATTCACGTATCTTTTTCTAACAAAAAGAAGTCACATGTTTCAATTTAGAATCACAATTCATTCCCCTACATTTTTGGGCCATGAAAAATTGTCATACGACAAGCACATAATCTCTGTATGTTAAAAAAGATATGTGAACGGATGGAATGACGAATTTGGTATACGATTTTAATGTCAATGATGAATTTACGTAATTTGAAATGTCAGGGACTAAAAAAGTTTTTCAACCAAATGTGAGGGATGCATTTGCATCATTTAAAATGTTATGAACAAAAAAAGTTTTTCAACAAAAATGTAAGGTACGTTTTTTTTTTCAATTTCCCAAAGGAACAATACATCAAATAGTTATTGGATGATAGAAATCCACATGGGTAAATTACATCAATCGGTCCTTAATTTAGGGGTTGATTTTTAATTTGTCTTTCAACTTTAAAATATTCCATTTTAGTCTCTCATCTTGCGTTTTGAGTTATAAATCGTATTCGGTTTGTTTTTCGTCTATGAATAGGCATATTATATACGCCATATTCGTGATATATATGTATATATATATATTATACTCACATATACACACACATGCATCCTCCAAGTCTCGAACTCTAAACCTGTAAGTCGGGATGCTAACTTCCTGACCACTAGACTAGCCCTAGTGGCTATACTCATGAGAGATATAATATATCTACATATGGATAAAAAAGGGTTAACAGCACTTAACTCCCTCAAACTCATAGATTGGTTGCACTATACTTCTCAATTAAATAAATAAATACTTTGCCCCCTCTAACAAATTATGTTAAAGGCTTTAACAATTAACTACATGTTTAAAGATATTTGGACAAAAATGCCCATACATTAATTTTCATGTAATCCTCTATAATTTCTTTGATAATATTTATTTTATTTTTATTTATAAAACAAGTGCTATAATTTCTTCTCATACTTTTTTAATATTTTGGTATTATGGTTATGGAATTTCTATTTATAAAATTTCTAATAATTATTCATATACTTTTATATATAATTCCTTCTTACAATTTCTTTTCACTCATCAATTATTTGTCAAAAAGATAAACTTCTTGTTTTTATATTTGATAATTAATAAATTTGACATTAAATTAAGGGTTAAGCACTTCTCATTTTTATATTTACTATAATGGGATTAAATATTAAAGTGTTATTAATATTAAATAAATCATAAAAGTAATAAGAACATATTTCATTAAGAAATGGTTTGAATATTATTATAAAAAAGAGAGAGAGAAACATAAGGTAGCTAGTATATTCCAAAGAGAAAAACACCAATTTATCAATTATAAATTATCAAATATAAAAAAAGAAATTTATCTTTTTGCCAATTGATTGAAGAGTGAAAATAAGTTGTAAGAATGAATTATATATAAAATGTTGAATGATTAATTATTAGAAATTTTATAAATAGAAATTCCAATAACCATAATACAAAAATCTTCAAAAATATGAGAAGAAATTATAGCACTTTTTTTATAAATAAAATAAATATTATCAAAGAAATTAAAGAGGATTAGAGGGAAATTAATGTATGGGCATTTTTGTCTAAATATCTTTAAATACGTAATTACTTGTTAAAGCCATTAACATAATTGGTTAGAAGGGAGAAATTGTCTATTTATTTCATTGTGAGAGTATAATGCGAGTAATGAATGAATTGGAGGAAGTTAAATGCTTTTAACCCGAGTTGAGATCTTCTATCCAATATTATGTCTGTATTGGAGGGGGTTAAATGTTTTTAACCCGAGTTGAGATCTTCTATCCAATATTATGTATGTATTATTATGTCCAAAATTAAACTATGTTGTAAGGTTAACTCATTCTTTGGTGCAACAATTATAAAGTGATTTTTATGATATTTATAATTTTAATTTTAATTAAATTATATCATTTTGTACCTTGGATACAACATGATAAAGATAACCTTGTAAATAGACTAGGATAAATTAAAATTCAAAATGTTGAGAGACTAAAATGAAAAAGTTAATCCACGATTGACTTAATTTGCCCCCATTCACAACATTTTGCTGTTTTCGAATATACCAAAAGTTCACCAAACCAAACTTACTCTGTCAAATAATTAGTAAAAATATTAATCAGAGGCGGCCATGGCCATTCCATATTGAAAGCATGAGAAATGCTTGATTATGGAGGGAGGAGGGAGTAGTGCGCATTAAAAGCGAGGGAACAAATTGAAGAAACAACAGTGAATAGACAACACACAGACACGCAGTTTAGGTGTTTTGCTCAGTCTGTTTTGATATTGAGCAAAACACAAAACACAAAACCCAAAATTCAAAAAAGATTCTTGTTCACTGTTTTACCTTTCTTGAAAAATATTCCATAGTGAAGTTACCCAAGATTCTGTCTTTTCTCTGTGTGGTTGAAAACCCTTCAATATTTTGACCTTTTTTTTTCTCTTGGGGTTGAACACAATCCTTTATAATTACTGCTTTCAATTTCATTTGGGACAGAAAATTTGGAGTCTTTTGGGGTATTGGAGAAGAGGGCTTATAATGGATTCTCAAGTATTGGTTGCTCTTGGTCTTTCACTTATAGGTGGCTTAAGTACATCCATAGGTGCGCCATCTTTGTTTTATGTATGATGATTGCTATTTTATGTTGGAGTCATTAAATCAACGTTTTAAATTGGGTTTTGTAAGCCATGTTTTTTGTTGTTTGGATTCTTGGTTTTGATTGTGTGAATTGAGCTATGGATTATACGATCAATTGTGGATGGATGACAGTTTTGAGTGGCAGGGACGTGGGATGTTTTACAAATTTGATTTTAGAGTGCATTATTTTGTTTCTCTTGTGCATTAAAAGTAGGATATTCAGTTATTGATACAAAGTCGCTTACCTTTGATTGATATTTCAACATATGAAGCAAAATATTTGAGACATTGTTATTGTTTGTTTTGTCTTGAATGAATTTGTACTATGTGCAATCGAATGGTGCTATTTGTAAGTAGTCGTTGATCTCTTTTCAAAATGATAGTATTTCGGTATTTGGAGGGTATATATTCATGTTTATGTACCAAAATATGTATCTATTACAAGGCGGATTGGCATGTAAGGTAGAGATATTTTTGTCTATTGAAATTACAATGGGCCTACTGCTTCACAACCAACAGTAGAGACTTCATTGTAGGACAAATAAATCATGCAGCTTAAGTTCGCGGAGGTGAGAAGGATGAGGAGTTGGGGTGGGGTGTTTCAGAATTACAGAAACTCATGGCAAAGATGTGGGCTGTGCTGAACTAATAAAACCTCTAAGACAGGTGTTGCTGTTTGTTTATAGGACTGCATATAATCTTTATAGTCTCTATATGAATTTATGTGGGTTTAAGTATACCTTTCTGTGTACATAGATAGAGAGTGTTTAAATTGTTGGACAATGATGGTGACTCTAGCTCAAAGACCTCATGTTGCTTTTGCAAAATTATAGGAAAAGAATGTCGGAACATACACACGAAGGAACACTCAGGCAAGGGCATTGTTGTCACTAAAATACTTTGATCTCGCCGCTGAGTTTATTTATAAGTTTATTTTATTCTTTTGTGGTTAAGTTTCATTTCTGGGTATTTTTTGGGCTATGTAAAATTTAGCTCATATTTTTGTAGGGTAAGGATGCTAGTGTTTGGTGCAATTTCAAGAGCCACAAGTGCACTTAATATTATTCCCAGTTTGTGTGCCCAAATTCTTGAAAAGTATTGTAATTACATTCTTCATGACATTGTCTTTACTGTCTCAGTTTTGATGTATGTCTTACTTTTCACTTGACTTTGAGGAGTAAATGAAACTCTATAGTTGGTTGAAGCGGAAAGTAGGGTACGTGATGTTTAAGTTTCAAGAGGAAGTGCTGTACACATAAATTGACTATATTTTTGGTACTATAAAGTGTCCTAAAACAAGTCATCTTTTGTTGGTACTTCACTTTTAATCCAATTTTTTGTTCCTATACTGCACAGGCGCACTGTTTGTGGTTCTCAATAAGGCTCCGAATATGAAGATGCTTGGGCTTTTACAGGTGACACTTCAGCTGATACTTGTTGCTTAAAGAAACTTCGTTGTCACTCTGTCTGTCCAAGTAGTGGTGCGTATGTAGCAGAGTCATTCTTGTAGGACTCAGCACATATAGTTTCCATTATTGGCTGAAGAATAATATTATGAAAGAAGCACATTAACAGAAATGCTTTGAACTTTCTAAAATTGTTTACAACCACCTAATGTTTGGTCTTCTTCGCTTTTGAGAGACATTTGTCAAGTTTAAATGTCATAAAAGGCTCATCCTTGAGATCTCCTCTGTGCAGGGTTTCGCTGGAGGTCTTATGTTGAGTATTTCATTCATGGATTTGGCTCATAATGCCATGAACTCCATCGGTTTTCTGAAGGGAAACCTGTGGGTAAGCTATTTTGGAATGATTTCTTCTCTCTCACCTTTCAACAAAAATCAACTCTACTATTTTGATAATTGTTTGTCAATTTGTTGCTCATAGTTCTTTGCAGGTGTTATTTTCTTTGCAATTGTATCTAGTTTCATTCCAGAACCTACACTTGCTCCAAGTCCAGATCTAAAAAGCCAAAAGGTAATGTGTAGTTTTCTGAGTAGGTGGCAGACAATGTCCTCATTCCTTATGTAAGCTAGTATGTTCCAAAATGCTTGATTAGAAAATTATTGTTCTTGAGAACAGAAAAATGGGGATGAAGATGAGAAGGATCTTATGAAGAAGCATCGACGCCAAGTCTTCTTTAGTGGAATCATCACAGCAATAGGTCAGTTTGATCTATGGATCTTTTCAACTTCGCTGAAAATTTTACTTTGACAGTCATATGTTATTTACATTACTTTCTCTGTGGATGTATTCAGAGATACCAATCGGTTGTATGAATTTGTTCTGGGTTGGCATAGTACCAACTGCTGTGGGCTCCTTTTAGGGGATCCTTTTAATCACCAAATGTTGCAGAAGCGTTTGTCAACAAATGCTGTTCCCCGTTTCATTTTTTAATTTAGTTTGTCTCCCGGGTTCATTTTTAGTTCACTTTTTTATGGGTGCAAAGGGCCTTTCTATGATAATTGCATATAACTCATTTAGGTTTATTGTACCCTTTTCTTGTTTTATGCATGTTAGTTTATGTGCTTTAATACAGTGAATTCTTGTGCTAAGTTTCAGGTTTCTTTGTTTGGACCAAGGATACAAATCACACTACGTTTGATTTGTTTTTAGAACTTTAGTCAGTTTAGATGTATTATCTAAAGCTTTTCAACAATAGAAACCCTTCAATTACATATGTATCACATCATCTTTTTCATCGATATAGAAAATGTACTTGCCATTTTGGTTTTTGACAAATCTACCATCATCAGTAGAAAATATCTATGGTTTCCTGTGGATCATTTAGTTGCATTTTGTGGTGAAGTCAAGGTAGGAGCCAGTTTACATTTCCTTTTTCTTGGAATATTTTACCTGGAAAAATTTTCTTCTAATCCTCTAGACAACAACTTGAATCACTTTTTTTCTAGTGCTTGTGATTAATGACTAAGCAACAGTGTGGTATCTTTTTTCCTTTCTTTTCATTCAGTGGCAAGTGATGAAGCTTTTCAACTTATGCTTTGACACCTTTTTTCCATTCTAGTTGTAGTTGTACGTTAAAATAGCTTATCCTCGCTGAGGATAAGATGCATTCATTCTTCATCAAGGGGAAATGCAATAAATTATGCTTCTCATTCTCTTGCTGAGACTGAGAGTTTCCAATTGTAGCATTTATGTTGGTCAAATATGGAATTTTATAACTTCTTTTTACCTGTGAATTAGGAATAAGCTTGCATAATTTTCCAGAGGGAATGGCGGTTTTTCTTGGATCGATCAAGGTACCTTTGCTACCTAGTCAACAAATCCTCTTACCCAAGTGCTGAGACCTAAATTAAGCTGTCAAATCAGTTTACTTCTTAAAAAGATGACTTCATGCTAAAGTTCCTATTGATTGGTTACTGTCTCGTGTTTTCCTCAGGGGCTTCGAGTTGGTGTAAATCTGGCTTTTGCTATTGCCTTGCATAATATTCCAGAGGTAGAGAACGTATACACATTCATATATTTTCATATATGTATATATGGTTGCATGTCTATGTTATACATAGACATTTACATCTAAGTGCAAATAGACTGGTATCTTGTTCTGGCTCTTTACTGTGATTCTTATGATTTTCTTTAAATATGGGTATGGTGATGGTTCGGACTGCAGATTCTCTTGAGGAAAACAATCCATGTATCCTTTTGAGCTGTGATTCATAGTAAGCAAATACATTTGGTGGTTAGCAGTGAGATTATTTGGTTGCTTGGGGATCCCTTTATTTATCGATTGATAATATTTTTCACTAGTATGATAAGTTTTGTAAAATATCAGTTAATGCAAGCATCCTATAATCTACTCAAAGTATGTATACATCATGTAATCAAACGGTGCTCAAAGATGCTAATCACATCTCAGTTTTTTCTTACTGCCAATGTAGTTGTAGCAAGCAACCACGAGCTAATATCTAATCCTATGAATTACCTTTGGATGCAAGTGCTAGCTTATAATGCTTTTTGAAAGCTTAATACTAATCCAAGCTGCAAGTAATGCTTGTAGAACTGTCTAATCTGTACACTCTTACATAAATCTATGCTGAGACTGAGGCTGGGTGCAGATATTGGAGAAACTATTATTTTTAGAGGTCCTATGTGCCATCATTCATCTAATTGAAACTTTTTATTAAATTTCTGCAGAGACATTTGTTTTTGTGCTTGTCTGGGACATAGAGCATGTGTTTTGATTCGTGGATTTGCTTGTGATATATGGTACATGTTTGGTGTATCATAGAGCTTGTTAGTTTTTCTTCCACTGTTTTAGTAATGAGTGAGTAAACTTTCAAACTATTTATATTAGGGAGCATTGGAGACTTTATAGTTTGGGCTAGTGTCTGGTCTGATGAATTTTGGATAGAACCTCTGTACACGTGAAATTTATTAGGAAAACCAAGAAGTTTGAGCAAAAAAGACAAATCACAATTGAGAATATGGTGTTTAGGGAATAAACTAGTGTCCGTTGTTCTATCAATCTGATATGCTATATCTCTTTTAACACTTTCTGTCTCTAGCCACTCTTTGTTTTGATTTCCGAATTCTGTTGGTTCACTTTCTATTTTAATGCACTGATTATCTCTTATTTGACAGGGTGTTGCCGTCGCACTTCCTGTTTATTTTGCAACACAAAGGTTAAGAAATCTTAACATGGTTATTGAGTATTACTGTAGAGAAATAAGAGAAAATTCCTGTTCTTGTCAATTTCATGTAGTTCTACTGTTTGGTATTGCTATAATTTTTTTGCAACTGTGTACTTCCTGTTAATGTGATGTGTTTTATGTTTGTGACAGCAAATGGAAGGCGTTCAAACTAGCAACTCTTTCTGGATTTGCTGAACCTCTCGGTGTAGTTATTGTAGGTTTGTGTCCAGCTCTTGATTCTGAGTGTATGAATTCGACAATTTTCTCTGTATGGTAGCAAAGAGTTGAGACTTGAAAAGTTTCTTACACTCTAAGTTCACTGCAGCTTACTTATTCCCTAGGAGCTTAAATCCTGAAGTTTTGGAAGGGCTTCTTGGATCAGGTTCTTATCTTCGTTTCTTGAAGTTTTTGACTGATCAAAGGAGAAGTTTTAGTTCAATTTCTAACAAAAATATTTCCATCATTTCTTGTGGTTTGCAGTTGGGGGAGTGATGGCCTTCCTGACTTTGCATGAAATGTTGCCGTTGGCATTTGACTATGCAGGACAAAAGCAAGCTGTTAAAGCTGTATTCTTGGGAATGGCATTCATGTCTGCGAGGTACATAACATAATCTCTAGTTATTAAGACTAAAAGCATCACTAAAAGACAGCGCAGCAAGGAGAATTTTTGGTCAAAATTAGAAATTTCCCAACTAGTTGTGCACTTTTCTTTCAACTATTGAGACATTTTTTCGTTTTCTATGAAGCTTTACATCAGAATATATGATAACCATGTATATCCATCCTCCTCTAAACAAGAAACAACCCCCCACCCCCTCTCCCATCCCTGCGTGGCGTGCCTAAAAATTAAAATAACGAAAAAGAGAGCTAAAGAGAAGGAAAATAAGAGTGGGTACAAGTTCATATATGCTACGCCTACGTTGCTTCTGATTTAGTCCATGTATCTTGCTCATCTATCATTTGGAGCTTCTCCCCCCATAAAACCGTCTCGTTAAAAGTTGGATTCTATTTTGCAGCCTGTATTTTCTTCAGACCTGCTTGCCGGAGGATATGAGCTTGTAGCCGTTTATAAGTTGACCGTCTTGATCATAGAACCGTAGCAATATATAAATATGATTTCTTGCAAGCCACATACAATGATATGCTAACTCAAGCTGGAGGCTTGGGAGGAATGTATAGCCTTCTTCATTACAGAATTGCTGCTTAGCATTTGAGACTGAAAAGAACAGGCCAATGTAGGATATACTTTATTGCTGTGTTGATCATAGCTTATGAAATAGTTTTTTAGTTCCATTGCCGCTAAAAGAATATGCATTTGAATCACTTGCCCTAATGAATGAACTTTAACAGTCTTTAGTGGATACACAGGTGACGATTCCTAATTAATAACAACAATGAAGTGTTTATCCCACTAAATAGGTCAATTATATAGATAATACTTCGCCATTGTGTTCGATCGAAATTTATTTTTTCAAGAGTTTTTTAACTTTTACGCTATTTCTAAGCTGACTCATATCATAAAGTTTTATAAAATTACCAAATTTTACGCTAGCATTTTATTTGTTGCAACCTTTTTCCCCTTTTCGAAGTTTCGACCCTCCTCTATAACTCTATTTTTAACACCATAAAAAATATTGTTCATATAGTCATATATATATATATATATATATATCATTTTTTTTTACCTTCAAACTATTAAATTAATTTACCAAATAAACTCTAATTAAATTATATTCAATTAAGTAAGAAAATTAAATTGAAAGCATACTTAAGGATGAAAATTAAAATTAATTTATGACTTTAAAATGGAAATAATTATAATTAAGATCAATTTAATTTAATAAAATTAAATTAAACCATAACTGAAAAATAAAAAGTTAAGAAAAAAAATAATAATGGGTGAATTACATCTACTTCCCTTGTGGTTAAGTCATATTACAAAATGATCTTTATAATTTTGCCATATTACGATTACCCCCTCGATCTAACGATTGTCTAACAAAAACCCCCCATTGCATTAGTAAATCAATAAAAAATTTAGTAAATCAATAAAAAAAATGATTGAATTTCTAAATTTGCCCCTATTTTAAATAGATAAGTGTGTTGATCAAATATATCATTAGCATCATTAACTCATAAGATTAATTAAAATTAATCGTCGGTTCTTTTCATTTTTTTAAATTTTAAGTAAATAAAGTTAGATTCTTTTCATTTTATTTTTTAAAATCATAAGTTAGGGTTTTTTTAGTAATTTTACTTGATTTGTCAACAAAGGTTATATCAAGGGGGTGACTGTAATATGGTGAAATTTTAAGGACGGATTTGTAATATAAATTAACCACAAGAGAGGTAAATGTAATTTACCAAAAAATAATTTTAAAAAAATACAGGGAGAACTATGCTCCCGTCGCGAGATCAGATCCTCTGTCCAATATTTATCATATCTTATTTTGTCTAACGTTCAAAACGACGTAGTTTCATTAAAACTAGGGACTAAATGCATAAATATCACTAAAATTGCTTTACAATTATTAGACCCTAACCAAGAGATTAGTGAACCCTACGACATAGTTTTAATTAGGACAGAACAAGACGGACAAAATATTGGACAGAATATCCCATGTCTCTCGTCGCACTTGACTTTTTGATTGATTAAGTAGCAACAAACTGCATATAACTAATCCGTAATTAATCAAAGTTTGTTTAATCCTGAATGCTTCATAGGATTTGTAGCAGAATTCAGAAACATTAGAAGTGTAAAAACTCTAAATGATAATCATGTTGAAACATTTTTTTTTGGGGAAAATTTGTATTAAGGGCGCACTTCAAAGCCTTATTATTAAATATGGCGTAACTTTAGTCTATTTATTGTTAAGGACATGAAAATAATTTAATTAGTTTATATAATTAGTAAAAGACTTAATTATCCATGAATAAACTCAAATAACAAATAACAATTATCTAATTAATTTACTTTTAATAATTTTCAATCATTCATTCAATTAATTTACTGTACAAAACTTTTCATTTTTCTTACCTTATGTTCCACTACCTATAAACAAATAGACTCCTTATAACTAACTAAGGAGATCAATACATCTTTCACATGCAAGTTGTGTAAAATGAACAAACATTGCATTGAATGTGCATTTTTGACAAAAATAGATTTCCAACTACCAAATGAACTGGTTCCTAATCCCTCAATTCTCCCCAAAAACAAAAAAGAAAACTTACAAGTAAATACACACACCAAGAAAGATGCACATTAAAGAAGAAGAAGAATACTACACTAAGTGTACGTGACAGATCATAAATGACTAAACTGATCCAAACAGTACTTGGAAAACCCCGTATGGCATGCTGTGCTGCTGTAAAAATGTTCTTCAATTTCACTGTTCTTTTAAATCAACCAGTACGGAAATTGGACACTGCCATACCTTTGTTATAATCAAGTCATGCACTGATCATGCACAGACAGATCAACAGAGAGAGAGAGAGAGAGAGAGAGAGAGAGAGTAAAAGAAAAAGAGAGAGCATGAAATGAAAGGAAAGTACTGTGTGCACTTGTGCAGTCTTAGTAGTTTTGTGTGCTAAGGATGGATGCATGGCCAAGTCCAACTGCCCAAAAAAACAAAAAAAAGAAAGAAATTATAAGTAAAACTCTACGACAAATTCTGATACATCCATAGTCCATACACAGTAACATACTTCTGAATCGTACCCTGAAGAAAAGAACATACTATAATGTAGTAGACATGACATCTCATTAGCTCTCTCTCTCTCTCTCTTTGTTTGACTCACTCATATGATCATATCCCTTCTGTTCTTGTCCTTTCTCTCTCTTTTTCTCTTGTCACAACAAACTTTCATCAAAGCTGACATCAAGATTCATTCCCATCATCCCTTTTCAATGAACATTGTATTTTACTATAATCTTTCAGGTTTCCGCCTCCTCATTCTTTGTTAACAAATTTTAAATTTGTTGATTCTGAAAGCAGTTTTTGAGGGCTTATTCTTTGAGTTCTTCTCAAAGAACTTTTAAAGTTTCTGTTTAATGACTATTCATAAATCCTGTTTATAATTATCCCGTCTCTTTACATGTAAACGGTTCTGAACTCCAGAGAGGAAAAAAGTTGTGCCACACATTGACGAAAAGATTTTGTCATGCTCTATAATATAAATTACATTACAAATAGTGTAAATCAACCACAACATTAGTGGGAAAAATTCTTAGAGTTGTTGATGTTGTAGTTAATGAAATTTCATCCAAGTTTTGTTATGATATAATCAAACTTTTTAAAACTTGAAAAAAGAAACATAAACAATTGAGTTAAAAATGAATGAATTTTCATCCAAGTTTTGTTATGATATAATCATACTTTTGAAGACTTGAAAAAAGAAACATAAACAATTGAGTTAAAAATGAATTCAGTTGAGGGGAAAGTTAGTCAAATGTGACAAAACTATTCACTGTTTCACACCCTATTTATCGCTCGCAGCCTAATCATTTGATTTGAAAATTTTCTTTCAGAAACATAGCAACTTGTTAGATCAAAACTAGATTTAATGTGTTACATCCATCAACCTGAGGGTTTTCCTACAAATTAATCAAAGACAAATGGGATTGTCATCAATGCACAAAAAAGCTGATCCATCATGCATTTACGTGTTCAAAAAAAGCCTTTCTTGAACTGCATCTTTCAACAACTTTTTCTTGTGTTATCCTAAAATTTCAAAATATATAGCCTAAAGGGATTTTAATGATCACAAAAAGCTAAAACTTCAGAGCAGAACAGAACAGAAATGATGAAGTAAATCTTATTCATTATTTCCCATGCATACTTCCAGTCATGGTTTCAACACATATGATTCATGTCATAGTCTCATTAAGAAGAAGAGAAAGGCAAACTGCAAAACCCTTCACTGACCATTTCCACTAGTGCAGTGCAATATGGAGAAATTACACAGGAAATTAATGGAGAAAATGCACACTAGACTCTCAGTGTGCATATTCACTCATTAGTCTTCTTCTTTTTTTTTTCATTTTTTTTTTTTAGCTCAGAATCGAGTCTAGAAAATAAGAATAATTAATATATTTAATTGTACACTAGAGTGAGTGGTAATTTAGCAAAACTTTTCCAACAAATTTTTATACTTAAAATCTCCTAGTATGAAGAAAAGAAAATTTTCAACTTAATGGGAAAAAAATAATGGCCAAATTTGATGAAAAAACCCATTACTGTACAACTTTTATTAGATGGATGAGTGAATTTTTTTATAAAAAAAATAGGGATATAATATATATTGATTAAAATGTTTAGTGACCACAAAATATTTTCACCAATAATTTAACTTCATATGATTCTTTTCTTCTAATCCTTCCATCCCATTAACAATATGCACAAAACTTACTTTACAAGTCAATTAATTACTTGTATTGATTTATTTACTTTTTGGAAAAAAAAATTGATTGAACAATAGTATATGTTTCCAAATATTACACTTTACAAACATGACATTTTCTTTCAAAAAAATTATGCAAGAATCAAATTAAACTCCAAAAAAATAAAAAAATGACTTGATTTGACCAAAACAGCAGTAAGGTAAAATTTTTAGTGGGATGGAGTGAGTAAACTAAAAACATGTTAGTAGTATTTTGTGCTTTCTAGATTAGTAGACTACTTCACACACACACACACACGCACAATGTGGAAGTTGGGATGCAAATGAGCTGCATTTACATTGACTTAATCCAATCAATGTCTGATTATAGGAATCAATATGCCATGCTAGCTATAGAACTAAAAACACTAAGCAAATTGAAGAAAATTTGGCTGATCTCAAAGCAAATTCCATGCTGAATTAATTATCTTGATCTTGTTTTAATTCATGAGAAACAGTGATTAACTAGGAGCAGTAATGCCCTTGATGATGATGATGATGATTAATAAGATTTTGTTACTGGGATGACTGATCATTATCCTGCTCAATTTCTGATGCAGGTTCATCTTCTTCTTCAAAGCAATCAATCCCATAAGCTGCATGTCCATTCCCAAATGCTTTGATGTGATCTTTAAGTGACCTTTTGTGCTTAAAGTCAGAGCCACAGGTGCAATACCACAGCTTTCCACAGTTCTTCTCATGAGTTCTCCAATCACCCCTTACAGCAAAAGCTTTGCCACATTTTCTGCACATGAATGGCTTGATTCCATGCTTTCTTTTATAATGAGTTTGAAGGGTTCTGAAATCTTTTAATGGCTTAGCTCTTGGATGATCAATGTTGTTTCTACAACCAGGAGCACAGCAATAACAAGGAAGCCTAAGCATTGCTGTTGGCTGTGTGCCCCTTAGAGACTCTGGTCCTTTCCTATACTGAGATCCATGCCCCCACATATGCATCTAAGAAATCAAGCAAACTGTCAATTCAAAACATTAAGATGTTGAAAAAGCTTCAATGAAAACATGATAATCGATCCCTTCGGAAAAAAGTGCACAAAAAGTTAAGAACTAAACGGCCTTTTTCTTCATTTTCTTTTGTCTTTCCAGAAAGGAAATCAGATGGACTAACTCTAAGCTGATACATGCAATGCTATTGAATGAATGCATTATCAAATTAAGTTGCACACTCATATATTAAATAAGGTTGGTGAATGAATGTTTTCAAGAAAACAAAATCGACTTTATGATGCTTAACATTCGTTATTACTGATCAAACAAATCAGTTGAAGAAAAGAAAACTATCCTCTAGACTGTCCCAACTCCCCACATGAATTCCACAGAGAGTTAAAAGTTGTGAACTTTGGTATGTATTCTTCAATGTGAAGAAACAGCTCCAGACTTGAAGCAATCTTTCGGTGGTTAATAATTTGTAGGAAATGGTTGGATAAAATGTCTTTTCATCATTAAGATTCGAATATAATTTTGAACCATATTCTTCCTAGGTTTTTTGCCTTAAAAACAAAAAGAAAAGAAATTTGTTTCTACAATGGCATACTTATTTTCTTTATTCTCCTTTGTTTGTGGTCCTAGGTTTTAAAGAAAGAAAGTGAAATAGATGCTAGAAGAAGGAAAATTTTTCATAAGCTTTATGATGAAAGAAGAAAAATATGCTAATTCTGGGATTTTTGTGTTTCATGATTATAAAGTTTCTTTAATAATGATATGGTAAAGAAAAGCATATTGATGAGTGGGGTTTTTCCCATGTTATTTTTCAAGTTTGTTCTGTTTTCTTATTAAGGTTGAATGCTCAGATTAGGGAGGGGGACCTGTTCTTTTTCCAGTTCTTTTATGATCAAAAAACCATATGAGCCCAGAAGAACTGGGAAGTTGTTCAGTTTGACACATCTGCCAATGTGTAAAAATACAAACTTCAAGGACAAAAAGCATATTATGGTTTGTGTAGTTCAATCAAATAAAGAGAGGCACTGACCACATCCTCAGTTGGACCAGGTGGATTTATTCAGATCCCAAAACCCACAAATCATGCAGAAAAAGAAAAGCAAAGAAAGCATACTTATTAAATAAGAATAAAATGTGTGTGTAAAGGAGAAAATATGTCACTACTATTTAAAGATGCCAAAAAGGAAAAGTTGAACCCTAATAAGGACCCCATGTATACTCAACTCTCTTGACTCTCATCAACTCATTCTATCAATTCATCTTAGAATAAAAAGTGAAAGGTTTGAAATTATGCTGGAAAAGCCTTGTGCAAACAAAGAGAGAGATGGGTTTTTTTTTTTCTTTGTTCTCTATTTCTGCAAAATCAAAAGTTGGAAAAACATCATCATAAAGCAAAAGGATTGGTGAGAAGGGCCAAAAGGGAAGCTTTTTAGTCCAAACATACCTGCATGTTGTTGTATCTGTTGAAGGTTTTGAAGCACAGTGGACATGAAAATTGAGTAGGACCAATTAAAATCTGGGCTGGTGTTGGGATCCAATACTGACCCTTATGAAGAGTACAGGAGGAATAGCCATTATTAGCAACAGTGACTTCTTCTTCTTCTTCTTCCTTATCCATAGCTGCTGCTTCTGTGGAGGAGAGCTTTGAAATCATCAGATCAGATGCATCAACAGAGGTTGGTGTAGAAAGCCCTAAATCTAAATGTAAAGATACAGTCAGAGTTTCATGATCTTGATCAGCTGATGAGTAATTATTAGACATGAAGTTACTCTCATCTCTCTCCTTGTTTTTCTCAACTTCCATGGCACTACAAGATGATGCATCTTGCTCTTCTGGTGGTGGCCTTACTGGGCTTGAACTGAATAGTGGAAGAGCTTCCTTCACTGGTGGAGATGGTGGTGCAAATGATGAAGAGTACTGTTGATATTCAATGACAGAAGAAGTATTGTGAGCATTTGTGGAGTAGTAGTAGTTGAAAGTATTATTATTAGGGTAAAAAGATGTACTTGAGGAAGAGAACTGATTAAGGGGGTTGAGAGTGAACCATCCATTGAAGTAATTAGAATAGGATGGATCACTCATGATGATCAATGAAAGAAGGGAAAGGAAATTAGGTGGATGAAGATGAACAGCTTGTGATGGATTACGATGAAGTAGTACTTAAAGAAGAAAATATTAACAATGGCCAAAAAAGTTCCAAAGGTAAAAGTGAGGCAGAACAAAATCACCAAATTAAAAGAAGTGGGAAGGATGGAAAGGTTGTTGTTAAAGAAACAAATTGATTCATATGCAATGCAAGCCACAATGTTGTGTTGTTTATAAAGTAAGCCAGCCCTATTGAAGAAAAAATGTAAAGGCAAAGGCAGGCACAAAACAAAGAAGAATGGGGATGGTACTGAGCAAGAGATAAATCTCGGGACTTGAATGAATGAACAGCACTTCTTGAACAGTGAGACTTAAATTACAAAACTACAAAATTAACTTCTTTCACTTACCATGAATAGTGTGGAACAATTTGAAGTGTACATTCATAGCCTTCATTACTTATACAAAAATGCAAAATACACTGAACCCCTTGTAATATTGTTCCATTCCGCATATACCCTTTGTAGTTTTAATTACAACGATTAATTTTCTTAACTTTTTAAAACTAAAAAAAATTAATAATCATGTTAAAATAGTTGATGAAACGATAATTTCAACCATGCTAGAGTGACTAAATACCTATAACACTCAATTAACCCCAAAAAAAGGCGGGATAAAATTGGTTGGCATGTAGTAATGAAATAATTTTTTTCAAGATATATGCCACATCTATGTCATGATCAACTTTTCTTTTACAAAAGTATAAAATATATTGTCTCTTCTTTTGTAGGAATTTGATTTTTCAAATACAAAATCTTATTTCAAGTGCAAAGATTACTTTAAGTTGTGAAGAATAAATATTAAATATTTATATGTCTTTAATTTTGCAAAATTTCCAATTTTTTAATCTTGGATGAAGTTTAATAATTGAATTTTGCTTTTGTTGTAATTTTTTTAACTAACGCATTTAATTTTTTTTTATTTTTTTCTATTTTTTTTAATCCCCAAAAGATTGCTTTTCTTGATTATATATGTTGTTGATAGGCATTTAAGAATATGATTTCAAAGATTATTTGTGATGTTTTATTTTTTTAACTCTTAATAAGATTTTGTTAGATTAAATGTGTTAATGTAACGGTAAATTATAATTTTTTTTCCACTATCAATAGAATTGGTGATATAAGAGTTGATAGACATTCTTTGTGAATTGTAGATATCATGTCATGGATTTTTTTTATTAATATTAAGAGTTGAGTGTTTAGTTATGTTGAGTTTATTATTTTTTCATTAGAAGGTTAATTTTTTCATTTTATTATCTTACATTAAAATGGAGTGTTCAATTTTATTTAGTCATCATTGACGGCAATTAGCGTATTCGATTAATTAGTTTTAAATTAGAAAATTAAGGGTTTTAATTTATATTGATTTTAATGATTTAATGTGAACAGTACTCCTGAATTGATTTGTAGTGTCCAATTATACAAACTAGAGCTAGAATAGTAGAATGTACATTTTAATATATTAAAGGTCTATACATATTTCTCTAAATAAAAAGAAAACCATTTAAGTTCAGATGATCATGTAAGCGTATGATCATAAACAATTTGTGTGCATATAAGTAATCGATCTCAAATTTAGAAAAAATGATAAGAGTTACGTAAAATTAACAACTAGCATACAAATTTATTGTTCAAATGATATGGATTATATTATCGTGTAAATACAATTATGCCATAATGTGTGTAATCCATGTTTCATGTAATTCCCTTAACTTCTTTATATGATAAAAAATTGATTGCTCCAGAATTTGACGACCTCTCAAATTGCATATCCCTGAATGAGACCAACCATGCATACCCCAACAATGACAATGGTTAAAAACAAGAAAAAGGAAACTAAAAATGAAACTTATGATGAAGAAAGCGCCAAGAAGACAAGTTCATGAATTTAGGGTTGGCTGTTTTTCACCACCCCATTGCCATGCCAAACAAACAAAACAAGGCACCCATTGTGAGAAAACGAGAGAGAGTACAACACCATTGGGATGATATCTATCAAGGGTTCTTGGGAAACAAAGTAGTTTCGATCCTTCCCGGCATTTGCTTTGGTGGGCGAGCTCTGGTCGGATTAACACTGTACGAGCAAAAGGGATTGTCCCTACTTCACTGCTTCATACTTCATACATACTTGTAGTCTCTCTTACATGCACATCAGACTCACTGTTCAATCGTCACAAACACACAAATCTCTCTCTTTCTTTCTCTCTTTTCATGCGTGTGAGTATACTGTCTATCTTGGATTCTTTTCTTTGTTTCATTCATTCAGACATTAACTCAAAGGCACAAACGTTAAATTTCAGTAGTAAGAGTACTAAATATCAGGCAGTAAAAATTCAGCATTTTCTTGCAATTAAATGGAACTATCACTCACAATAGGGAGGGACAGCAAAATCAAAAGTTTCCCAAATAAGTTTTTGTTGAATTTCTTCTTTGTTGATAGCATACTAAAAGTTAATAATAACATTATAACAGGAAGATGAAACATGGGTTCTGTTCCATATTGTTTCTTGTGCAGTAATTTTTTGACTTTTTGAAGCTTTTGAAGATCGATCTTTTATTCAAATATATTATTTGATGGTACGTACTATGATAATTAATTGCTTAAATAAAATAGTCTGTGTGCACGTGTGCACTGTTCTTCATGGCCAGATCAAGATGGCCTTTCCTGTGAAGTTTTTAGACAAGAATTTGTAGATTAAAAGCAGTGAATAAATATGAATTTCTTCAACTTTTCATTGATATGATTTTTTTTTCCTTTGAGAAAAGTATTGTTTTATAATAGGAAAATGATTGAGTTATTGAAATGTTAAAATCAAAGAAGTTGAATGATCAATTGTCACATCAAATTCATATAGCATTTTCTGTAAAGATTGTCTTGTTTGGTTGAGTGATACTATCATTGGAGAAAAATGGTAATACCGAAGAATAAAACTCATGACAACTGGACAAGGGTCATCACATAAGCGTCACATGATGAACTACACATCATACAGTACAGATGTTTTGTTCTTTGAAGAGGTATACTTTGTCTCCATCACAAAATTAGATTTTTACAAACAAACAAAGATGGCCGTGTTTGATTTAATTTTGCTCTACTAATACTATAACGACAACAACTAATTAAACATTTATCCTACAAAATAGAATCGAATATATGGATTACATTTTGCCATAGTAGTCAATTGAAATTCCAATTATATCATTATACTATCAAACAGTGTCCGCTATATAAATCACATTTTTTTACCATATTCTGTCAAAACTCCAACTAAGTATTTACACCACTAAGTGTAGTCGATTATATATATGGATCACATTCTAAATTGATCCATATCATAAAATGCGGTAAAATTTTACGCCGGGTGTTAGCTAATCGCATCTTTACTTCAATAAATGAGAAAATTTTGGTATATAATTTTGCAAGATTTTTATTTTTGGCTTGAGATAAAAGTTGGATCCTGGCCATCCTTATAAATATATTCTGGTTTTTTCTCTTCTACATGTGCATTATTTTCTTCCATTCTAAACATATCATTGAAAAGAAAAAGACAGAAATGTTTGAGAGAATAAAGAGTGCAAACTGCAAAGAGTACAAAGAACAGAAACACAAGTACAGTGAAACATCTGGCTTCATTCAAAGCAAAGCATGGCCAAGCACAGCTTTGGTTATGGTAGCCATTGTTAGTACCAAGAGCCTTTTCAATCTTAGTTAGACATGCACACATGGTGAGAGAAAGAAAGAAAGAAACAGAGAGAGAGAGAGAGAATGGAACTGAGAGAGAGCAGTGGAAAGGATTCAATTCAAAGTTTTCATAACGTGGGTTCCACTTGAATTTATGGCTCAGGACAGATTCAAAGGAATTTGTCGACTAAGGAAATCAGAGAATGGAATTTAAAGGGGTATTTGAAAAGAATGGATCAGACAATATGGATGTTTTGTTTGGCATTCTTTCAAAGCTTCAAATCCAAACAAATCAAAAGCTATGTATGCCTGCAAATTAGGCCTTAACTAACAATAACTCAAACTTCATAGAGTTTGGGGGAACAATCAAATAATTTGGCATCAAGATTTGCCTGCAGAAGACATCTAAGAAACCAACTTTGATACAGCAGTAGTCACACCAGTTCCTTACTTTCATACTTCATTGTCATTAATTTGGCAAAATAAATCTAATTTGTTAGAAAGATTTTGCATTTACCCAATTGAAAATATCAAGAACTGGATATGTTGATGGTTTTAAATCTTGAATAATGATGAACATTTGGTACGAAATTTCACAAGAATGTCCAAGTTGGGAGTATGAATAATAATGTAGAACCTGTGGAGGCTATAGCTGCATATCTCGTGTCACTGCAATTTCTATGTAGTCTAGTCTAATCATGCAGCCTACTTGTGAACAAGATTAATGATAACAGTTATAATATATATTCATAACTAGCTAGGCACCAATCCATTACACCAATACTCTTGCATGTAAATGTAGATTGTTTTTTGTGCAAATACATGTTCAATTCCAAAGCATAAATGCTATAAACTTGCTATTGTAATTCATACAATTAATTATGTTTGTACAAACTACAAAGCATAAATAGGCCTATTTAGTGTGCATTGTTGTAAACTACCTGAAAAGATGTGTATTCAGAAATTTATACATTTTTTTGACTAGTTGATTCCCATTTCCTTGGCCAATGTAGTTTCATTTTACTAAATTCAGAATTAAAATCAAATTGTAGGATTCACTCACACCTAGATTATGGCTAAATAATTATAGATTTAATTTTAATGATATTTATACTTTTATTCTTTGATTTTAGTGAAAAGCGATATCGTTTTGTTTTACTAAAATCAAAATTTAAAAAATGCACGTCGTAGTTACTCACACATATATGGCTATATTAATGTTTTATAATTGTAAATTTGATTTTGGTAATATTTATATTTTTAGTCCTTAATTTTAGTGAAATGATATCGTTTTGAACATTGGATAGAATAATATAAAATAATTTTTTTAGCAGATAATCCGAGAGATAGGATTTTATGTCCAAGATTAAAACTATGTGGTAGAGTTTACTCATTTTGGGATAGGGTCTAATAATTGTAAAGTGATTTTATTTTTTAGTCCCTACTTTTAATAACACTACGTCGTTTTGAACATTAGATATGATAACACTGGATAATCTTGGACAGAAGATTCGGTCTCATTATCTGACGAGCTTAGACATGGCTAATTTCACGGTTCCAGAACCGGAACCGCGGAGCCCTTAAACCGGAACCGTAACCGAACCGCCTATGGGCGGCTCGGTTACGGTTCCAGATTTTGTGGAACTGGAATCGGAACTGGCGGTTCCGGAACCGGAACCGACCCAAAAAAATTTAGTTCTATGAATATTTCTATAACACTTCATTTTCATTACTTAATTTCTAGGCTCCGTTTGGATGAGCTATTTTTGGATTATCTCATGAAAAAAAAAATTCTTGAGATTTGTTATGAGAAAAGAATATTTTGAGAGTGTTTGGAATGATTGATTTTATTTTGTTGGGATTTGTATTGAAGAATTTTTTATTAATAAAAGTTTGAAATTTAAATTTGAATTAGGATTTTATTAGTTTATTTTGGTGGGAAGTGTGTTAAGAAGAATTGTTTATTATTAAAATTTAAAATTCAAATTTAAATTTAATATTTTATTTATAAAAATTACTGTAGCAAAAATAATTATTGTAGCATTGTTTTGTGTTTTAAAAATTTTGATGAAAAAGTTGAACAAAATAAACACATCATTTTGCAATTATAAAATAAATCACAAACTGATATCCATCCAAACAGAAGTTTTCTAATCTTTATATAGTAAGTTTTAACGTTTATAGTATAGAGTTTAGGGTATCAAATTTTTTAATTAATTATTCTAATTATATTATTACATTGTTCAACAATTCTTTCAATACTCTTATCATTTATATATTTTTCTTTCTCACTTATCTAATCTTTCATAATTCTATTTTTCTAAAACCTCTATATATTAGTTCAATTTCAACTATTAATCCAATTATATTATGTATCAACTTAATTTTCTAATTTATATTATCCTAATTTTATTATTATATTATGCTAATATACTATTTGAATTCCAATTAATAGTTCGATCACTCTCTCAATACTTTTATTCTTTCTATATCTTTATTTCTCACTTATCTAATATTCATAATTCTATTATTCTAAAAAATTCATATATTAGTTTAATTTTAACTACTATTTTAATTATGTTATTATATATATTATACTAGTTGAATTCTAATTAATAATTCAAATATTCTTTTAATATTCTTATTATTTTTATATCATTAAATAATTTGAATCTCACTTATCTAATTCTTCTTAGTTCTATTATCTAAAAACTATAACTTGTTTCTAATTATGTTATTATATTATACTAGTTGAATTCTATTTAATAATTCAAATATTCAAATATTCTTATTATTTTTATATCATTGAATCTCATTTATCTAATTCTTCCTAGTTCTATTATCTAAAAACTATTTATGAATTAAGTTCAATTGTAACTATTATTATTCTAGTTATATTATTATGTTGTATTATTTGAGTTTCAATTAATAGTTTAATCATTATTTCAATAGAAATCAAATTTAAAAGTGGGATTACAATCGAAATTCGAAACTAAAAATCGAAAAAAAATCGGAATTGGAACAAAACCGGAATCGAAACCGGGACGGAACTGGAACCGAGACGAAACCGTCGGTTCTGGAACCGGGGCGGTTCGGTTCTGGAACCAGAACCGCCGTTTCCGAAACCGTGGCCATGCTTAGACGAGGTGGGATCTTCTGTCTAAGATTATCTATATCTTATCATGTCCAAGATTAAACTAGTTCACTTATTCCTTGGTTAGGGTCTAATAATTGTAAAATAATTTTAGTGATATTTATGCTTTTAGTCCTTAATTTTAGTTAAACTATGTCGTTTTGGACATTGAACAGAATAGGATAGAGATAATCTTGGATAGAAGATCTGATCTCTAATCCGATCTTCGTGGTTCTAAACTCAAGATTTGATGAATTTGCTAGATTTATCTTGACATATAAAATCTAATTTGGTGTCACTTACTCTTCTAATATGTGAGGATAGATTTTCTCCCTCCAACCAAATGTGGTTCTAGAAAAAAGCATTTGGGGAGAGAGCAGAGGGCTGAAATTCAACTATATTTTAATTGATGGAGAATCGAAATTCTAACTTTTATAAGAATTTAATAAAAAAATAACTGATTTTTTCTAGGTAAAAACGGAATTTTTCTTGCCCTCCGCCCCACTGTAGATCCGCTAACCCCTCTAACCCCTTAATCCGATTCGAGTCTCGTAGAAAAGTCTCCATAGGTACTTAAGTTAAAAGTATGCCAGATTGTGTCCCAAATGACTACAAAAATGCCAATTTCCATTAATTTGGCATCCTATTTTGAAATTTAACGCGAGTTTATTATATTCGCTAATTTTGACGGTTATCTAAAATATCGATCGAACACTATAATTTCAAAAAAAAAAAACCTTCAACTCTCCAAAAAAGTAACCAAATGTAGGTGCCCTAAAATGCTAACTATAGCAAATGTTTTAATACAAAAGAATGCCCATCACCACCCAAGTTCAATTATCTTACAAGTTGTTTGGTTTTAATTAGTAATCTAATAATTATTTGTTAGTTAATTGATATGATTTCAATTAAATAATCATTTATGTTTGGTAATGTTAATCAATGAGTTTCAAATTAAATTCTTTATTTTTCTTAAATCCTTCTCTTCTTCCTTCACATCCCTTTTTTTTCCCTTCACTGACCAGTTAACAAAGTCTCTAGCAACCATCCAATTGGCAGTTTATAAACAATGACCTTTTTAGAAAATGACACATCTTCTTCACCGACTTCTCAAACCAAAAAAAAAAAAAAAAAAAAAAATCGTTTTTTTTTTGTTTAAAAACTTCAAAATCCAACCACCTAACAAAGACTAACTTGACAATGATTGTTTAGATAATTTTAGAGAAATTATTAGTTTTTAATTTTTTGCATAATCTTTCAAATTACACATTAATATTGAGTCAGAAACAAAAAAATAAATAAAAGTGAACTATTAAAACTTCTACATATCGCTTTTTATAAAATCATATTTTTCTCCTAAACATCTATATAGTCTACGATAATTGAGATTTCTAAAATTTTTATTTTTCAATTGTTTTGTCATAATCTTCTGTAAAAACATCATCATAGATAGATAATTTTATATATAAAGTATATTTATATGGACACCTTTAAAAGTTTTGAGTAACAAAGAAAGAATGGTTAATTCATATAACATCGTGTTCAACAATATTGAAAAACCTTGCAGATCAAATTACACCACACTATACCATATATAGTATAAATCGCAATTTTCTCTTTTTTTAGTGGTTGGTTTGGATTTCAATATTTTAACATGGTACGGTGCAGTGCGAAATTATTTTGTAAAATTAAAATTGTGAAAAAACCGCACAAGGATATAGTAATAGTAATACAATTGTATATATAATATTACATAATAAGTATAAGTATTGATAAATTGCTTTAATTGATTGCATTTAACCACTTACTTTACCGTTATTATTATTTCAAAGCTTAAATAAGTTAATATTTTTTTATTTTTGTTATCAAGAATGTTCTTCTTATTCATGCTTCTATATTATATTAACTATACATATAAACAATTTTCTTTTCACATACAAGAAGGTTATTTGACCAACTTTTATATAATTAATTGAATTTTAATTTTTTTTAATTTTTATTTATTATATTGTGATATCTTTTATGATATACGAATATTAGCTTTTTTATGCACTTGCATAATTGTACTACTAGATTACAAATTTGTTGGAAATATTATTACATTATCTTAATGATAAATTATGAATATTTATGTTTTAATATTTTACAAATTAAATATAGAACTATTGTAATTTATATTATAATTTACTATTATTATAAAAATTAAGTCTATAAATAACTTAATATAGAAATCAAAGTATATTCTAAATTATATTTTGATTTTATAGTAATTTTACTATGCAAACCGGAATATAATAGAGAGAAAATAATAAATAAAGATTAATTAATACTATCCTATTATAATTTATATTATTAATAACAATAACAAGTAAGTGACTAAGTAGGTAAATAAGCTATATTGTAGTTTATAAATAATACTATGAGTCTATGAATATATGTATTAATACATGACTTAAGTATATAAGTATATACTTATAGCTTATAAGTAAATAATTCTATGAATCTATATATAGCTTATAAGTAAGGTACACTATAAATATAACTAATTAGTACATTAACTAAGTACTTTTTTTTTTTAAAACCATACACAGCTTTATATCAGTAGATTTTATGATTTAAAATCTTAAATTATTTACATGTATTTTTTCAATTTGGCATTTACAACATAGTTAATAAGTTATTAGTTTATGTTAAACTTTTAAGAGTTAAAAAAAAAAAAAATTGGTTTCACCGGTTAATAGACTGAAACCAATATAATTAATTGGTATCGGTACCAATAAGTTAACAGATTAAGGCAAAAATTGTCAAAATGGGTAAAAATTGAAATCGGTTAATTAGTCAGTTGCACATATCTACAAATAAGTTCCAATAAATGATTCACCCCCCAACTCTTACCTTTTGAAAAAGTGCCTGTATGTTTTTTTTTCCCATACACAAAGACTCATAGTCTAATAGGAAAATAAGTGAGGCAAGCCAAAACAAATTCTTCTTGAAAACAAAATTCAAACCTACAATTAAAGTATCCAAAATCACGTGCCATGACCATGTATAGTAAGAAATAGTGAAACTAAAACTAAAATAATCACCGCAATTGATATATATATATATATATATATATGAACAATGTACTATGGTTCCTATTTATTTTTGTAATTGATCCTAAAATTTACCATTTTGATAATTCAAACACTCTTCTTAGGATGCAAATTATACCCCTTTTGTGATTGTTATTTTAGCAACATTAGAGTTGTCCTTTGCTTATAATTTCCTTATCTAGAGAGTCATCTAATTTTTTATTAATTCTTTAATGAATCTTGTAATTGTTAAATTCTCGTTATTCACCAACTTTACCAACTAGTAAAATTATCAAAAATGTTAACTTATGATTTTGAAAAATAAAAGAAAAAATTTCTAATTATTTATTTAAATAAAATGAAAAGAATCTAATTTGATTTTAATTTAATCTGGTGAGTAATGGTTTAGTAGTGTCTTTGACTAAAATTTTTTAATTTATTTTATATTTAATCCAGTGAAAACATAAAAAAAATCCAATTAATTATTTATTTAAAATAAAAATTAAAATGAAACATTCTGGAATTAATTTTAATTTAATCTAGCGAGTTAATGGTACTAATTAATAGTGACTTTATCCAAAAAATTTAATTTTATTAGTTTATGTTTAATCTAGTGAAAAAATAAAATGAAAAGAATTCAACTACTTATTTACTTAAAATTAAAAAAATAAAATAAAAAATAACTCAAATTAATTCTAATTTAATATATTGAGGTAATTGTGCTAATAGTGCCTTTGACCTTTTTTAAAAAAAAATATTACTTTATATTTAATTTAATGGAAGGGGTAATTTTATAAAACACATTCATCTATTTAGAATATGGACAAATTTGAAAGTTGAATCATTTTTTGTTGGCATAATTTGACTTACTAACATTCTCAAAGGGGCTTCCTTAGATGGAAAAAAGATGGGATCTTCTATCAAAGAATATCTTGTCTTATCTTATTTAATGTTCAATAATAGCTTGGTTAGAGTTTAATAATTGTAAAATGATTTTATTTTTTAGTTTATACTTTTAGTAAAACTATGTTGTTTTGAACATTACACAAAATAAAACCAGATAATCTTGGATGGAAGATTCGATTTCATATAGAGATAAGGTTATTTCACTTTATCAAGAGGTAAATGTAATAAAACCTATGAATAATGTAAATTATACCACATTTAATAGGTTTACATGTTATTGCTAAGGGATTCTAGATATTACAACACCATCTCAAAACTCCTTTTCTTTTCAACATAGCCGCAACATATAATATAATTATATTCTAATATATTTTAATATAAATTATGAAAATTTTAATCAAATGTACAACGTCAAATGGTGGACAAAACTCTGTCAAAAACATGTACATGGTCGGACAGCATGCAGGTTAATATATCAAAGGAAAAATCTTGGGGATTGATGCAAAATAAATAAATAAATAAATTTGGTTAATTATTTGGAAATTTTCCACACAACCAACATTTCTAATGCATGGTTAACAATGGTGGGAGACAATAAATGCACATTTCTTTGCATGATTACCTTACCAAGGCACAAAGGCATTGGCAAATGGCAAAGAATAATGAAATAATATTCATCCTAAAAAATTTAAAAATTCACTTGTTCCAAGAGATACAAAGTCAGAACATGACTTTACCTTTGTTCAAGTCCCAATCGGCTGATTCACTGGGAGACATTTTACATTCCTTGTTTACTATAAGTGTGAAAGCCATAATTTTTAATTTCAACAGTTGTTGTACTGACTTATTCTTTTATGGAAATGAAGTTATATTAAAGGGTAGGCAAATTTTAAGCATTCACATGTTTGATGTTTGTCCACCTTAAAAAGATGAATATATACTGCTAAATTTAACTGTTTTGCTTTTTTTTTTTTTAATGGAAGAAAAAGCAATGAATGAATGGTTCATCAAGTACGGTACATGTTGATTACATTGTTCCAATTGACAATGATCCATATTCAATTCAACCCTTATAATGCACCAACCTTCCTTTCTTGATTCAAGTTAAAAAGCACAAATTTCTCCCTTTTTCTTCCAAATAGGGTCAGTGTTGATTATTAATCTGTTTTGAATTTGGAATCACTTTTGAAAAAACTGTACGTTGGTCTTTTGTGAAGTAAATTCATATATGCAACAACGAGATAGAATCATAATTTTTAATGGCAATTAATTGTCCATTTCATATACAAATCACGACTTATATGAACAAGTTTCTCATGAATTTTTGTGTTTAAAAAATGTGCAGAAGTCTTGATCAATTTGCCAAATCCCTTTTCCTCAACATATTTTTACTTATCATTTTATATAAAACCACATCATTTAACTGGTAAAGTTTTATGTCGACGGTATCCGTACTTGAGGACCGACTATTGATAAACAACCTACTTATCATTTTATCTCTTCAAGTAAAATTAAAAGATTGCATGTCTTTGAAAGAAATAAAGAAACCATCTAGAGAAAGCACATGTTCTGCCTATACTTCAATTATAATTTCTTTTCTCCAACAAAAAATGTAAAGAGTGAAAACGACCAAAACATGTTATGTTTATGCTTAAGTTATAATTTGTTTTTTCCTAACAAAAAGGAGAAGCAAAAAAGTAAAGAGAGAAAACGACCAAAATGTAACATTATAGAGTAGGAAATGGAATATTTGGGGAAAAAAGAATGTGTAATTAAAAATCTTTGCATCCAACTCAAAATTAAAGAATTAATTTAAGTCATTAATTTGTAAATAAAATTAAAAATATTATTTCTAACACTTCTTTTCAAACATAATTCGAAATCTTCTTATCAACTTATGCTTTTAAACATTTTTTTAAACAAAGGTTTATGAATTATGAGGTGTACAAGATGGCATTAATTCCAATTAATTTGTTTAATATGAGTTGTTAATTCTATTATAATGTTATACATCTAACTTAGACACACTAAAGGGATGGAGTTGATTGGATGCATGAGTACAAAACAATTTCATAATTCATGCATATTCTTTCCCTTTTGTTCTTTTCCATGTCAAAATTTGTCTATAACTCCCTTTGAATTTTTTGAATATAAACAAATAGGATACTGTGATTTGTATATCTCTATTTTTTTTTTCTGTTTACATTTGTGACGATTTCTAATCTATTTCTCATTTATCTAATTTATTTTAATTTAGAGAAGGATTTATCTTTGTCAAAGAAGTTTAAAAAAAATCTCACCAATACATATAAAAAAGGTAGATTGATGCACTCGTTTGAAACTTTTAATCGAGTTATTAAAATTTCAACTGGTTTCGTGTGATCAAATAAGTTTATATATGCAACAGCAAGTTAATAATGATTTTAATGTGAGATAAAAGTAACAGAAAATTAAAATTATGATTTCAACAGTGATTATTTGTTCGTTTCATATATTAATCACATTTTATATAAATCATTTCATATGTGTTTTTGTATTACAATTTTAATTCCAAAACCTAAAGTTAGGACAATTTGAAACAAACCCAAATTGATTGATTTGTTTACCTCTGTTAGGTTAACTGCTTTATTTAATTAAAGCAATTAGAATGATGACTCTTCGTTTTTTTTTCAAAAAGAATCATTACAATTCAAGGATCTATAATTTCAACACAATCTTTTATCATTGTGTACTTTATACAGCTAAAAAGTATAAAATGACATTACTCAAAGGCTCAAAGCTCCTTCTGCCATGACATGGAATCTTTTGTTTAAGATTTTTTCCATGTTATTATGTCTTAATTAAACTTTTGTTGTATGGTTCACTATCTCTTGATTAGGGTCTACTAATTGTAAATTAATTTTAGTGATATTTATGCATTTAGTCCCTAGTTTTAATGAAACTACGTCGTTTTGAACGTTAAACAGAATAAAACAGGATAAATATTGGACAAAGAATCTCGTCTCTGCCATTTTTCTATTTCAAAATTTACAATTCTATCTTATTTTCAACTTAAAAACTAGTCCAAAAAGGTACTTTGTAAATCAAACTTAGCCTTTCAAATTCATACATTTATAAGAGAATAAGCAACTTCTTTAAAAATTATAAGTAGCTTTGAAAAATGCCAAAACAAATTAGAAGAGGTCCTCCAGATAAGAAAAGTTACATGTAGATCAGCATATATCAACATTTTATGCAAAAAGTAATAATAAAAAATATGTTATAAAACTAATACTAATAATACATATGTAGATTTAATATAATAACTTTTATCAGGAGTTATCAATATAAACTATAAAATGAATAGAAACTAAAGCAAATATTAGGAGAGATAAATGAGGTATTCTTTTGTAAGAGTACTCTTATTCACTTTTCATTCTTTGTCCACACAAAATACATAGACTAATAGTCTATTTATAGTTACAATCTATATGTAACTCATGAATTGAAGTGATAACATCAAATGACATCTAATGCCTTTAAGTTTATCTAATGTCATAAATGTACATTCAAACTAATGTTTCATAACAAAATATAAATTTTTTACACAATTTATAACTTTAATATTGGTATATTACTTCAATCATCTCTCAATTTAGGGATCATTTAGCTTTTGTTCTCATTCTTTAAAAAGTTCTATTTTCATCTCTCATATTACAATTTGGTTTAAAATCGTCATTCGTTTATTTTTTTTCCACTTAAAATTTAACTTAAACATATGTTTGACACATACGACAAATAAAAGGGTATAAAAATAGATAGAATTGGACATATGTATGTCAAATTATTATCAGAATTGGATTTTTCTAACATGAAAAGTGAACAAATGACTATTGAAAAATACAATATAAAAAAAAAGAATAGGGATAAAAGCGAAATAAAATAAAAATATAATATAAAAAAAAGAATAGAGATACAAGCGAAATTAAGCATGACCATGGTTCCGGAACCGGTTCCGGTTCCGATTTTGTTCTAATTTCGATTTTTAGTTTCGAATTTCAAGTGTAATCCTACTTTTAAATTTGATTTCTATTGAAATAATGATTAAACAATTAATTGAAACTCAAATAATACAACATAATAATATAATTAGAATAATAATAGTTACAATTGAACTTAATTAATATATAGTTTTTAGATAATAGAACTAGGAAGAATTAAATAAGTAAGATTCAAGGATATAAAAATTATAAGAATATTTGAATATTTGAATTATTAATTAGAATTCAACTAGTATAATATAATAACATAATTAGAATAGTAGTTAAAATTAAACTAATATATGAATTTTTTAGAATAATAGAATTATGAATATTAGATAAGTGAGAAAGAAAGATATAGAAAGAATAAGAGTATTGAGAGAATGATCGAACTATTAATTAGAATTTAAATAGTATATTAGCATAATATAATAATAGAATTAGGTTAATATAAATTAGAAAATTAAGTTGATATTTAATATAATTAGATTAATAGTTGAAATTGAACTAATATATTAAGGTTTTAGAAAAATAGAATTATGAAGGATTAGATAAGTTAGAAAGAAAAATATATAAATAATAAGAGTATTAAAAGAATGATTGAACAATATAATAATATAATTATAATAATTGATTAAAAAAATGGATACCCTAAACTATAAACGTTAAAACTTACAATATAAAGATTACAAAACTAAGAAATTATGTGATGAAAATGAAGTGGTATAGAAATATTTATATAATTTTTTTTTGGCCGGTTCCGGCGGTTCCAGTTCCGGTTTTGTGGGCCCACATTTCCGGTTCTGGAACCGGCCATGTGACCATCTCTAAGCAAAATAAACCCCTAAATGAAGGAACGACTAAATTAACTTACACTAACTTTATTGTTGTAAAACTTCTATTCATCACTCGTTCATTTATCCACATTTAATACCAGTAAATTATAGATCTCTAATTAAAATTATCAAATTTACAACTAACTCTAATATGCAAATTAAGAAATTGACCACACAAGCAAATCAATACAATTAGCCGCAGATTGTTTGTTCCATATCCCAAGAACACACGAGCTTGTACTGTGAATCTATGCCAATATTATATTGCATAGAGATTAGTTACAACACAAGTTTTGTTTGCCCCACTAATTTGACCCTTTTTGTCCAGCCTTTGTCCTAAAATTTGCAAACATGTTTCCCTTTCATTTCTCTGATTCCCAGATTATTTATAAATTTATATTGTATGTGTTTTTTAGTTACTAGCATTTAGAGGCCATTTGTCTCTACAACCCAAGGCAGCAAAAAGCTAGCATCATTTCTTTTGCTCCTGCATAGAAGAAAATGCAGTTTGAAACTGACACAATAGACTTGGCATAAACTTACAAAACACCAAACTGCATGGGGATGGTATGACATTTTCTTAATCTAATGCAAGATATATATGAGTTTTCCATTCATCTAGGAATGATGATGTTTTAAATAAAGTTGCACAAGAACTATTGGATGTCAATAAAATGTTTTGCAAACAAGCCAAAGCAATGAGATAATTTAACCTTGTCACCAATGTAAAAACAAGCAAAGTTGCTTTGGTTGGAATAAGGGATCTAAGTTAAAAATTTTAATTTTCAATTAGAGTTTGAATTTATGTCAAAATAGTCATGACTCAATTTGTCAATCTAACAATGTATCCATCATTGTCACATCAGTAGAATTTGCTATATCATATGATATGAATAGAAATCGTGTAAATGGTAGAAGATTGAAATATAAATGATGAAATAATGATAGAAAAATCTGATGTAAATGGTAGAAGACTGAAATATAAATGATGAAATAATGATAGAAAAATCTGATCCATATAACGGACTCTAGCAAGAGGGAAAAAAACAACTTAGTTATTATTGTTGTCATATTAGTAGAATTACAAATTAGTGTAAAATAGGAAAAAGCTAGTTATTATTGTTATCAGTAGTATTACAAGTAAATGGAAAAAAAGCTTCGTTATTGTTATTGAAATTACTAGATCAATAGAGTTAGTTACAAGCCTGTGTAAAATGTTGTTGTTAATAGATCAGTAGAGTTAGAAGCCAGTGTAAAATGTTGTTGGACAAATGTCATATTACTGTAAATTATTGTGTAAATGGTGCACATGCATACCAACAGATTATGGGATTAGAGTTGTATTGTTAAACCCTTTTGCAGCCTAACAAAATGGCAAAAAATAAACAAATAACTCGTACAATTGTCAAATACACCAGCATGAATCTAAACATTGCACTCACGAAGATGAGGTGATCAGGACATAGTAATATTACAAGCAAATAGATGACCAAAAATAAAAAAGGCGAATACCATTTTACCCCCTGTGGTTAGGCATAATCACCCTATCGTTACCTCGTGGTTTCAAAATACCC
This sequence comes from Ophiorrhiza pumila, assembly GCA_016586305.1. NCBI lineage: Eukaryota > Viridiplantae > Streptophyta > Magnoliopsida > Gentianales > Rubiaceae > Ophiorrhiza > Ophiorrhiza pumila. The sequence goes on along the minus strand of BLIW01000001.1, from coordinate 7,970,110 downwards.
ACATAACCCCCTCGTGTTTTGAACTAATGTGGAAAAGCGACGGAATCCGTCTAAACTGACGGATGTGTGCTACACGCGCGGTAATCTGAGAGTAAAACTTAAAATTTTTTATTTTTATTCCAAAATTACCCTTTCCTAAATATTTTATTAACACGTTTAATTTTTTTTTCTTTCCTTTTCCTTTTCCTTTCCTTTTCTTCTTCCTTTCCTTTCTTCTTCCTTTCATTTCTTTTCTTTTCACAGATTTACGTTCAATAATCCTAGGGGTTTAGGCGTAGGCGTTGGTAAACTCCTCTTTTTGTTCTATTTTCCCCTGCAGATCATGCCCAAAGGGGAGTCGGAGCGGCGTAAAGTGAAGATTGGGGGAGTAGAAAAAACCGGCGTGGTCCCCTTTCTTGTCATCCGGCGGATGAAAATCAAAACCAACTAGCCAACCAGATAAAAAGGCTTCGGTGGTTCAAGAAGATGCTCGGATCCCGTCCGATCCATTCAATTTGAATTGGTATTTTTTTCAGTCAACCTTCTCTCCTTTTAACCCACCAAGGAAATGATCAATTGAAGAACGGAGTTGCTATGGACGTGGATCTAGATGAGCATGGCTCAGCAATTGCTATGGATGTGGATGATGCTGACTCGCTTGATATATTCGGTGGTGGAGAAGGCCCTCTCGCCGCCCTGGAGCATCACCGTCTCGCCGACACCGATTTCTTCAACTTTTTCCAAGACGATTTCGATGACGCTGACATAAATTAATCATCAATTTCTGATTTCGAATTTTTAGTTATGTACCCTTACTGATGGTAATGTGGAGATTCTTTAGGATTGAATTTCAATTTTCAATCAATTTTGGAGGTCAAGATCAATTTGAGCCTAGCAGAGCAAAACCCTTGGAACTTGCCGGATCTCAACTGCGAACAGTTTCAGTTGACGAGAGAAAAATGGCAAGAGCTGCACTGTTTCATTTGGTTCGCTCTCAAACCCATCATCTCAAAACCACGAACTTTTGCTCATGTTACAATCTAAAAACGCCCAGAACATTATTGAGCACAATCAATGCCTCCAGAACCATACAACCTACTGCTTTCCAGAGACGATGGTTGTCTCGATCCTCAGCAACAGAAGAAGATAACAAAATCAGCATTGGACCTCAAAAAGGGGGTGAATCGGGGAAAGATGAAAGAGACTCAGGGGTTGTTTATTATGGTCCAATATCAAGCACGGTCAAGAAAGTCAAACTTTTGAAGAACTTGTGATCAGCATTCTCTTTGTGGCAATGATCAACAGCACTTTGAAAGTTTTAAAATTCTAACATTATGCTTTGATTATGAGAAATTGAGAATGTCATTCTGATCAGAGAATGCAGAAAGAAGTTTCTTAGTCACTACTATAAAAAAAAAAGAGCGAATTCCCTTTTACCCCCATTTTGGGTTTTTGATTTTTGATTTTAGAATTTGGAACTTGGAATTTGGAATCAGGAATCGGGAATATGATTTTTGTGAAAGGAGGGAGATGACGAAGGATGTGATGTTGGTGTATTCTAATTTTGGATTTTGGTTTGTGGATTTTGGATTTTGGATTTTGGATTTTGGATTTTGGATTTTGGTTTTTGAATTTTGAATTTTGGATTTTAGAATCTGGAATATGGAATATGATTTTGGTGAAAGGAGGGAGATGACGAAAGAGGAAAAATTGATAGTTGGGAGATAAATTTGTTAGTTGTTTGACTCATTCAATGTTTGACTATATAATTAACTAAGGGTATTATTGTAATTTCGTTGAAATCCGTCAGTTTATACAGATTCCGTCGCTTTTCCACATTAGTTCAAAACACGAGGGGGTTATGTGGGTATTTTAAAACCACGAGGTAGCGATAGGATGATTATGCCTAACCACAGGGGGGTAAAATGGTATTCGCCCAATAAAAAATTACTTTTTTCTTTTTGGCTGATCTCAACTGTTGGATCGATCTTCCGTAGCGATATTAACATAACCGCCATTCGCAAGAATATGTAGTCTTACTGGTGCATGCATTTTAGAATATGCAGGGCATGTAGTTCAGTAATACTTATGATGATGGCCTGGAGAGTACTTCATCTCCAGCCATCATAGGAATGAATGATGGACACTTTGATATATAGTTCATAATAATTTACATTGGTTCCGAGAACATTGGACCCAATTGGCTCCTAAAGTAAAGCTTGGCTCTTGGATACATCATACAGTGCTCTTCTTCCGGCTCGATAACCCCGGCAACAAATGAAATTAAAAGAAACTACAACAAATAAAGCATGCTTTAGTTCCGCAAACCAACCCCAAAATGAAACCTCCCAACTCGTTGATCATTAAACGCATATTCAAGCCTTAGCGGCCCTATGGGAGAATCCACATGGATACCAAGTCCATAACCATATCCGCTTCCAGGCTTTAGCCTTGCGCCAGCAGGATCACCTGAATGTATGGTCAATTGTCGTGAATCATGAAAAGGTCAAGGGGATGAATACATAGTTGTCATTCTTCTAAATTTCAGAAAACTGAAAACCAAAAACCAAGAATTTAGCCAAAATAACCAAGAAATGACATTAGCAAAGAAAGCACAACATCAATAATTTTGCATTTTAGTTTCGAATAGAGCAAATCTCTATGATATCAAGAATCAAATTCTGAACTAGATATCATCCATATTTATCCTAGAGCAAGTCTATATCAGACCAAGAATCCAACTCTAAATAAGATATCATCCAACATGTCCAAGTTTCACATGTTTCTTTATAACCTCTAGTTCCACAGTTCTTTCAAGTCTATCGAATACCTACCCTTTCTTATTTATATATCAAGTAACGCCAGGAGACCAAATACTGCTCCAGGATCACTTACCAGCAAGTTCAGTTAAGAGCCACCAGAATCATGATAATAAATACGTACAAAAAAGCACCAGCAACCTTAAAGAATCTTCCTAGTCAAATTATTCTAAGTCATAATCAAGAAAAATAGAGTTAATTCTTGAACACTAGACAATGGAGAAACGATGCAGACAAAATAATAATTGAGTAAAGCTTAAAAACAAACATACCAGGCACAGTAGACCCTGATCCAAGATCGGTTCCATAATCAGCAAATAAGGCCCCTTGAACTGCCCCCATCTGCAAGTACTTATGTTAGTATTATCATAAACAATGGTTCCTGATAAAAAATATTGCAAGTATAGGCAAAAAAACACTTTGGAAAAGAGAAAGAAAACTCAAAGAACAAGATAAGCTCATAGTCTACTAAGAATCATCTTCAGACTACGCATTTTCCTCAAGTTACTAAATGAATAATTTTTTTCAGTAAGGTCAATAACTAAGGACCTCATATACCCCACGATTACTTAAGTAGGTCTTTTGTGTTCCGCTCCCCAAAAATATCCAAACATAGTTCTTTCTACTTCAATACACCAGGCACAAACTCGCCAAATACAGAACTTCATGTTTTATGCATACAAAGGCCAAGTTTCAGTCAAGGTTGACTATGCATTTCAACAAAAATTCTTCATCATATCCGAGCAGTTAACAGCATGATGCCACAATGACATAAAACCACTACTACTGCAAAACCCACAATCCAACTTTGAAGAAACTTAGATCCCTTCACCTACCAAGGGGAATGAAACTTCTCCACTGCCAACCACACAAGACCGGCCTGATCCAACAGCCCCTTCTTCATAACCTCGCACACTATTGGTACCACCAATTGCAAATGCTTCATGGGGAGGAAAATTTCCCACCAAATGCCCGCCAGACAAACTACAACAACAAGAAAACATGCAGTCAGCAAGTAAAGCGTGATGTAAAAAACAGCCGACAATTTCTGCCAGATGAACCACCTATGTCTAATCCACTGAGTTGATAAGTAGATGGCCTAAAACCAGTTTATGATCAAACCTGATTTCCCCAACCACAACTTACATGAAGAGTATACATGAATAATACCTTAAATGAAGGCAGGCAGGACCAACCACTAGACCCTTCCTGCCACGGGCATTCACTCTGTTAAAAACTAGCCACTCTGGCAATATAGGAATTCCCTGATCCATAGTCAGTGCAAACTGCACGAGAAATGCAGAGGTGAGGAACTAGAAATGCAGTGGATTAGATATCTAGAAGCCAATAATCCAACATGAAATTAATAAAAAAAACGGCAAATAGATCACATAACCAACCATTGAAGAACCAGGGTCTCCAGAACCAGTATAAACGGTCTCAGCTTTAGCTAGCAACATATCATCATGGGTGTTGCCACTGCAGTCAGTTATAAGCACATCAAAAAGCTGTGGAATTAAGTCATACTAGTAACAAAGAGGTCAGCAGTCATCAAGAATGTCCACCTTGCAGTAAGTGGGCTGCTATAGAAGTCCCTTATCAGAGGATTCCCTTTGTCATCTCGAGCACCGGCACGCTGTACTTATGAATATTAGTTACCCAAGTAGCAAAGAAACAAACAGAAAACAAAAGCATGGCTTGAAAAATGGTTAGTCATTTACAGCAAATAAATCAATTTTAAGCCTGTTTATATACATATTTTTTAGTAAGTGTAAAGCAACAGCTAGAGAAATAGTATGGTACAGGTCTAGGCCCGCAATCACATATTGAGACATTACCTGGAAAATAAGCCCCATTGTACCATTCCACATTGGTCTGAATGGCCGGCTGTATTCAATTCCAGCTGTGACACGCCCAATAGTCAGGTTACCATTATCAGGTTGGCTCCCATGAACAAGTGTGCCAGGGGTCCTTGAATTCTAAATAAACAAAAATAAATAAATAAAAATAAAAATAAAATCAAATAAGAATTATCTTAAAGAAGAGCCTTAAAAGATGAGATTACAGTTCAGTTCAAACTACCTGAATCATGATTGACCTTGACGTCCTCTTATCATCTCCTTCAATCCACGGGTCTGTATAGTTGATCCTAAATATTGAGTCAATTTGCCCCCTCTCTAGCGACAAATTAAGTTTTTGGTTTTTCCCGAAAAGATTTCTATGGTAAAATGCACAGCTGCAGTAAAGGAATATGATAAGGCTTCTTAAATCTTAGGAGATGTCAATGTAAAGCTATGTTATACTATGAAGTGAAAAATACAGGTCAAATATATAAAAACATGCAGTGAAATACACAATACACAACCAGTGCTATTCATCGAAAAAAGGTACAAGAGCGCACGTTGGATATAACCATACAAAGCCAGTCCAATACAACCAGACTCTAAAATGCAAGTAAATCATATACCAACCAAAAAAGACAGAAGTTTGTGATATTAGTAGATGTGACTTCTAAAAACAATAACTCGTGCTGATCCATTAGATCACTCTAATATGAAAACATAAACTGTGGCTTAATAAATAACCTAATTATGAGAATGTATTAATTGACGTCATATATATTACATGTCTAGATATTCAACTATGGGGCAGAATAAACCCTTCTCTCTCATTGTTTGGAGCCAAGTTCATTTAATGCATTGAGCATTCAGAAAAGAAAAGAAGTAACCAACCCATGTTGGGTGGATTGGCCAAAGAGGGATCACTTAGGTTCCTCCCGACCCCCAAGTCCGGAGTTCAAGACCTAGGGTTTACATGTGATGTAAAAGTGGGGGTGTGGGGGAAGAGTATGTAAATGCAGCAAAACATCATCTTTCAGGTGAACTATTTTCCTGGGAACAGATTATATATGGTGTTCTAAATATGAAGCCACATTTTTCTAAATAGATCTGAAAAATCAAACTATTATTTTAGTACTTTAAAAGAAAGGCCAAGAAACCACGGTCAGACAAGATAGAAACAGTTATCGGCACAAGATGCTATGAAAAATTGAGTATCAATTATATTGCTCTTAATTGTGCAGAAGTTTAAGGACAAAAAACTAAGACAACAGAACACCAGTTCCATTCTAGAAGACATTGTTTCAGCAGCAAGATTACCTTCCTATAAGTCCAGCTAGAGGCCCACTTGTTATCCTACATAAAACATACGCAAGTTAATTGCAGCAAATATTCAACATTCTGATAAAACATCAACTCAAGCATGCTAGTTAGTTTCTGCTAAATTTAACATTTTCAGACCACGTACCCACTTGAAATCCCACCACCACCAGAGATCCCTACTGCACTTTTACGCTCCACAATATTCAGTGTCAAATCAACCTTGCTAGTATCTGCAGAGTAGTGGCAATAAAAAATAGCAAGAAATATCAACAGACAGTATGGAGACATATTCCCACAGTTAAAATTCCAAATATTCTCAGCTGATTAATGGACATGAAATTATGAGTTAATTCACCTCCGGCAGGCTGGGGAACTATACTAACATCTTCCATTATGCCCATGGTTAACAATGTATCCACATCTCTTTTTCCTTGAAGCATACTGTACACCTACATGAAAATTTTTGAGAACCATATAGATATATCTGCTTCAATTAAACCAAAGGAGGTGAAAACTCTTCGTGACACAGCCATGCATCACTAGAAAGTAAACACAACTGGTGACACTAGAAATACAGCAGCTGTACCACTTTTGAAACCAAAGAAAAGCTTGAACAATACTTCTAACTACAAGCAAGAAAGAGTGACCACACATTTTACTTAGAGCATGTATATTTGGAAAGAGAAAGTTTGGTATATTCATGACACGAGTTATTTCCAGTTTGTAGCATTCAACATGAACAATGGTTATGCTGACATGACATTTCAAGGTTTTTTTATAAAATTATTCAGACTGCAGCAGCTCATTTCTAACTAATTGACAAAAAGAGGTCATGTTAAATCAATGCAACTTTATAGATCAAATTTGAGATAATAAATCATCATAAAAAGACTTCTTTCAGTGAAGCCAAAAACATGGTGTTTAGAGAGAGACAAAGATAGCAGAGCTGGCAATCATGCATTCCTTAGCAAACACATCAATGCAAATGCACAGTAATAACCTTAGCAAGAACATACTGAAGACACTGCATATATGAAAACATGGTTAAATAAATGAAAGGCATTACGAATGAAACCTGTCCCTTCTTGGTAGTGAGTTGCCGCAGTATCGTTTCGGGCCTTGTTTTACCAACAGTAGGCTCCCCACTATGACAAAAGCAAAATACATGCACTATGAGATCATTCTAAGGGCTAAAAATAAAATAGTATGCTCTCAACCAAGGAGTCCAGAATTGAGCTTACGTCCTGTCAAGAAAACGTATAGCCACATTATTAACCTCTGCTTCTGAAACCTGTAATCTGATCATGCCTCCTGAAAGAATATCAACACCTGATACCTGAAAATTGATCAGGATTACGAAGATGGAATTAACTTTTTACTAACAAGATGTTCTCAAAATAATCTAAGTTCTCTAAACTCTGACATGGAAAATAATCAGTGGATAGTAATTCATGCAGCAACAAGCAATGGAAATATGAAAACCCAATAGTACACAGGTGATCAAACACATACCATGCCAAAAAGACCCCTTTCCATGTACCACCCATTAATGGAGTGTATAACTTCATCAAGATGCCTGATGTTAACCACTTTTCCTGCATAACTTGAAAATGAAATGAGCAAAAAGGTAGTCTCAATTCACCAAAAAGTCAAAACCTGCAACAGCTAACAAATTGAAACGTCTGTAATTGAAAAATTCACAGCAGATGAAAAAAGGTTTTAAAAAGTTAAAATCTTTGATCCATACCATATCCATCACGAAAAGCATCTTCTAAAAACTTTGATGGGAGAACATTAGCTCCTTCACACACCAATCCTTGGAACTCTTGGTTTGGTTCTACCTTATGCCAAAATAAACTGATATAATTAATCATTACCCTCACAAGCAACTCCATGTGAGAAGCAAAAGCTAAATAAGGTATTCTCTGGCAATCCAGAAATTATTCCATGTAAAGAAAGCCCATGGAAAAAGAAAAATACAATTTTGATTAATGTTCATGGAACTTTATATGAAGCATGTTACCTGAAAATTCACCCAAACATTCATCAAAACTCTCTTTTTTTCACTCTTATCGAAGTTATGAAAGTGCAAGTACAGAAACCAATACTCCCAATGCTGTAATACAACCCAAAAGCTGCTCATCAATCAGAAACAAGGGAATCGTGTACTTTGCTTAAGTATAGGTGGGCTCCTGTTAACCACAGTAAGTAGTTCTACAATAAAGAAATCCAACTAGAATCTAAAACTCAAAACATCACTGAAAATCTTACAGCCGATTGTTTGGCATAAAAACTCACCTTGTAACAAGGAAACAGATTCCTAAGTAGGAAACTAAATCAACACGAGATGACATTAATTCTCTATGGTGGTATTGCAGTGAAATCTTACAGCCGATTGTTTGGCATAAAAACTTAAAACACCTTGTAAAAAGGAAACAGATTCCTAAGTAGGAAACTAAATCAACACGAGATGACATTAATTCTCTATGGTGGTATTGCAGTGACTTTCTGTGGGAGGAGTTCATCAAAGAGGACTACAATCTACATTCATAACAATTAAGGGAGGAAAAATAACCCAAAATTGATCTACTAAAAAGGTGGGTCATTTAACATACATAACAAAGGGAAAATCTCTGAACAAAGTGCATTTGAATTGATTACGCACTAAGAGGGTGTAAGTTTCAAGTATTTATTGTAAAGGGCAATACATTCTGCACAAAATTAGTACAAATGGCATCTAAAATTTTGTCCCACTTATCAAAGCACATTGTTTCCACACATTCTCCCAAAAAGTAACAATGCCACTTCCTTCTCAACCATTTTATGATTGTAAAAATTACAACTTTTCCTTCTAACTACCCAAAATAACCTTAAATCCTTCTCACAGTTCTCTTATTTCATCAATTATGACTGCCAAAGCAACTCTCCAAAAATTCCATATCCGTAAAATCACCCCATCCCCCCTTTCAAAGTTCCAAATTAACAATCTTTCAATTAATATGAATGCTTAAATACCCACATTGTTCATCATTCACTCATTCTTGATGCAAATAAAATTGACAAAAAAATATGCACAACAAATATAGATAATAATTCACATATTCCAGCTCAAATACTACCTGAAACTCCAAACGAATGCCATCACGGGTATCATGTGCCACCGGCATGCAAGAAGAAAAATATCCACTGGCAATGATCCGATGAACATCCTCCTGAACGTCACGACTGGTTAATGCAGCATTGGGGCGAGAAGCCTTCAAAGCATTCAATGCTACACTCTCCAAATCCTTCCTTTCAAGTTCTTCCCCGTCTATGTTCTTAACCAACACTTCGCCTATCAAAACCCTCTCTTCATCGCGGCTCGAACTCGGACTTTTCACCGCCACCGCCGACTGAATCGAACCCGCCAATTCCGGCTCAGGATTTCCATTATTCTGAGAAAGGGAAATAGAAGCGGAGCATAGGAGGGAGGATTTGGAAGGAGGTTGAAAATGTAAAAGATCAAGGAACTTCGGGGGTCTAGTGAAATGGTTGAAGAATTGGGCGATGGAGTTTCTGGGGTCGAATTTGAAATTGGAGACATTAGAGGGTTTTCTGAGGGAATTTATTAAGAGTTGAGGGTTGAATTGGAGCTTTGAGAAGAGAGGCGAGGGTTGATTAAATGGTGGGAGCTTGAAGGAGCAAGAAGCGAAGCGTACGTCGTCGTTTCCTGCCACTGTATTCAGTTCTGCAAATTCGAAATTCCGGAAATTGGAAGGGTCTCGGTGGGAATTAAATAGGAATGGAGCGAGCTTGAGAGAGCAAGAAGTGAAGCGTACGTCGTCGTTTCCTGCCATTGTAATTTAGCTCTGCAAATTTGTTAGGGTTTTGGTGGGTTTAAAAATGAGTGAGGTGAAGGAGAGAGTGAGAGTGAAGAAGAAAGTCGAGAAATTAGGCCATGGGCCGAGTTCAATATTGGGCCTGTAGAGAGCAAAAGTTTAGAATGGACTCTTAAAAAGGTGTAAATTCCGGACACCCAAACCGGGTCACGCTAGCCCTTATTTGTACAAGAAGTTGATGCAATAGACCCAAAATCGAATTTCAATTCTACTCTCCATCTTCACTGGTCAAATAATTGAGTAGGATAAGGTTTATATATATATATATATATAGTAATGATAGGGGAGTGAAAAATTAGAGTGAAAAAGTCAAAGTGATTGTTATAAAAAGACAAATTAATACCCTAACCAAATTATGAGTGAACCCTACTGGATAATAGATTAGTTTGTATTTTTATAACTGTCACGTAAGTCACTTTGCGTTTTCACTCTAATTTTTCACTCCCCCAATCATTACTCATATATATATATATATATATAATTAAAAGTTTTATATTTGTATATTTATTCTAATTACACTAGGCTCCGTTTGGATGAGGTATTTTTGAATTTTATCATGAAATTTTTTTTAGAAAAGAATATTTGGGAGTGTTTGGAATGAATGATTTTGTTTTGTTGGGATTTGTATTGAATATTTTTTTATTAATAAAAGTTTGAAATTTAAATTTGAATTAATATTTTATTAATTTATTTTGGTGGGAATTGTTTTAGAAAGAATTGTTTATTATTAAAATTTAAAATTTAAAATTTAAAATTTAAATTCAAATTTAATATTTTATTTATAAAAAACACTATAGCAAAAATAATTGTTGTACCATTATTTTTGTTTTTAAAAATTTTAATGAAAAAATTGAACAAAACAAACAATTCATTTTGTATTTGTGAAATAAATTACTAATTTTAGTGCATCCAAACAGAGCTATTATAGCTAAAATTACATTCTAAGTTATGATGAAGTCAAGCAGTGGCGGAACTAAGGGGGGGGGGGGGGGGGGGGCGAGCCGGTGCGGCCGCCCCCCCTTCATTTTGGAGAAGAAGGTAGGGGTATATATTTTTGACTTCACCGCCCACCCTATGGTGACTCAGTTAGGGCGCCGGAGCCTTGGAGTTCAGAGCTGCCGCTGGGTTGTTGTTGTTGCTGCTGTTCTGAAGACGATGAAGAAGAGAAGAATGAAAAGATTTGACCTTTTTTTTTTAATCTTAAGTAAAACGAACGACGTCGTTTTACTTAAGATTTAAAAAAAAACGTTACAAATATGAAGCCCAATGGGGTAATAACCCAATCCTCACCATGGCCCATCACTGCCGCAGGCCCCCCTCTCCTCCAAGACCCTACTGACTGTAGTTCAACTTCTTGTCGCTCACTTGCTCAATTGCCAAATCACAAAACTTTGTGATTTCTCTTTGATTCAAGTCAAATAAAAATTTATTGCAATCTATAAATTAATCTCTCCCTCTCTTTTCTATAAATATATATATATATATATATAAAAGCTTTTGTAGGTTGTTTCTAGGTTAGACAGTGACATACGGCGTCAATTGATTAATCTAACCAATGTTGTCAAATTAGAGAATTAGCCAATAAATTGATTTTCTAATTTAGGCCAATTAAGCTTTAGGAAGTTTGTAAACTAATTTACCAATCATGAATGAGAATGACAAGCAATTGGACACATCCTAGTTATTCTTGGTGTTTCTTAATTAATATTAATTTTAATTTCTAAACTAAACTTAAAAAAGATGAGTCTCAAAAAGTCTCACGTCGTCTGACAGGCCTTCAGGTCGTCCCGGTCAGCTCGAGCACGACGAATACCTGCAAAAGTCCCCGGGATTTGTCCCAGGGAGAAAACTCCGATGCCTAAGTCAGTTACGAGCCTTAAGCAAATATCGATAAGCAATTGAAAATACTTGAATCGAATCCCCTTCTCAAGTGAGAGAGGGGTTGTATTTATAGAATACATACCTGAATTAGAGTTGTAATGAAACTCTAATAATATACCTTGAAGAAGGGTTTTCTGTAATGTAAGAGTTGTAATAGGATTGTAACTCTTAGAACATATGTGATAGGAATATGATCTGAGAAAGAGTTGGACTCCTATGAACTGAAGAATACTTGTTGTATTAGGAGTCTATTTCTGAGGTATTATACTTAAAGTAAAATTCAACCCTCATCAATAGCCCCTCAGGTCAGTTTGTATTTATTCATTCCGATCTGAAATTGTAGCATACCGAACTGCCGAGTACACGTTTATCACCTCAAACTTCGTGCCTGAAGAACACGCTTACACGTTTCTAAGCACGTCTCATCAAAATCGACGTTTCGGTTGCACGTTCTTCGAAACAACTGTCGTGTGTTTTCGACTTCCCACACCCTTGTCTATAAATATGGGGTTCTCAGAAGTAAATATCACTTGTATTCTTCCAAGCTTTTGCATTTCTCAGTTCGAGTTTCTGAGGTTTCTAATGGGTGCCATCATCAGCTATCTAGCCTTCCAGCTCAATCTTCTAGACTTTCAGCTCTTAAGTCAATTTCGCTCCATCTCACAAGTAAGTAAATGTCCATTTCAGATCATTCCAATTCATCTTCTGATATTCGATCTGAAAATAATCTAGATCACGAATCACCTGTGCACGAATCCACATCGTCTAGTGGTTAATCTGATTCTAGTTCTCTTAACAATTCTCCTAGGCCAGACCAAATTTTAAAAACTACTAAGAAGTTTAGTTTAGTTCGTCTAAACAAAAAGGATATGGAAGGAAACTCCAAGACCACAGCTTTAGATAACTTGAGCCGACCAGACAATTTAGATAATTTAGAAGACATGATTGTTCATGCTATTCCCATATCTGTAGAATTTCCTGAGAATAATCCTTCTACCAGCCGACCTGAACCCTTAAATCCTCCGACCAAGGGATCTGCCATGGTTAAATTAGAAACATTAAGCTCCACATTAACCACCTCATCTTTAGCTATCACCCTCAAAGATTTCCACATCAGCCCCAATATAAAGACCAAAATCCCTTTAGAAGGCGAAGTGGCTAGCAAACCTCCAGAAGGTTATGTAAGCATTTTTGTTGAACAACTTAGGGCCAGACTGAGATTTCCTCTATCTCAATTCGTAAAGGACGTCTTAGCTGATTACATGATCAGCATAACCCAGCTTACCCCAAATGTGATCAGAATTCTGATCGGATTTGAGTTATTTTTTAATAACATCGACCAAACATGTTCTGTTCCATACTTTAGGCATTTTTTCTGCCTAAAGTCTTCTGGTAAAGACCACAGCTGGTATTACTTTACCCGCCGTTCTAAGAAACCTCAACTCCTGATTGGTAACCCCAGCTCTATCCATGAATGGAAGGATAAATTTTTCTTCCTTAGTTTAAAATCCTTGGAATGTGAGAGGTACTGGAAGGAGCCTGGTCGAGTTTTCGATCCTATCTCGATGAAGAGTCTCCCAGCCGATGTGGCTAAAAAATTAGGAAATGAAAAGAGAGTGCTTAACACCAATTTCTTTCCTGAACAAATATTGGTGTCGGCGGGGATAAGTCCAGCCATTCTACCACCCAACCAGCCATAGGACGAGGGTATACTCTTCGATCTCAGTTGCCAGTTTTTGAAATGTCTTTCAATTTTCTCTAATGCATTTGTTTTCCTCAATACAGTGATTGATATTGACGACCTGATGGAGGAACTACCGGAGCCAACAGTTGCCGACCAACAGCCTCCCGAAACCAATGAAGCAACTGGCTCTAAGTTGACCGCCGAAACCCCTAATGACGAGGCAAGGCCAAAAACTAAGTCTTCCAAACTGTCAGCAAAAGGGAAAGGGAAGAAAATTGTTCCCGGGGTCGGCAAACCCTTTAAAAAACTGAATAAGCAAGCTGAGAAGAGGAAGCTGGACGCTTCTGAAGATGAGAATCAGAAGAAACCACGAATTGTGGAAATGGAAGTGGACGAAGCTGAGGACGGTCCATCTCTTCTCAGGGATGTTTTTATTCCCTTTGGCAAGGTCCCCGAAGGTGAAATCTCAATCCTCACATCCTCTTTTCGCCCCGACGTCAAAATAGACGTAAACGAGAGGCTCACCGTGGAGACGGTGCCCTGTTTTTTTTTACAACTCTATCCCTCGTCGGGATAGAAAAATGATGAAAAAGCTCGACAATTCTTCTCTTCACCAACGCCTTCAGCTCGGCATTGCTCAGGTACTTTTCGTATTATTATTTTTTCATTGTGCTGTTCTGTTTTTTTTTTTAACCAACTGTATTCCAGGTCCTTGGCTTGGCTTCTGAGGTCGTAGTTCGTCACGACGCAACCTTAGAAAAGAATGAAGAGTTATTGGCTGAAAAGGAAAGCGATCAGGAAGATCTTTCGACCGCCAAATCTCTTTATTCAGCCGAGCTGAAGAAGTCCCACGACTTGAAGCAAGAGAACATGCTTCTTCAAGACGACTTAAGGACAGTTCGCGCTTCAAATGAAGAATTATCTGTTCGGTTGGCATTTCTGGAGGGGGAAGGCTCATCCCTGCTCATCTCCAACTTCCTGGCATCAAATGAGGGGAGGAATGTGCTGGTCAAATTGTGTACCCTAACTCGTAACCATGGCTATCATAAAGCTTTGGTGGCGATTAAGGAAAAACATCCCGAGCTGGATGTAACTAAATAGAAGGGCTACAATATCAAGTCCCAAGAAACTTTGAATAAGGCCTTTAACGACCTAAAGTTCGTCAAAGTGGATGGACGACAGTACATTCCCCCGACCCCCGACCAGGAGACGACTGAAGCAGATAAGGCGACAGAAGCAGAAGACTAACTGAGCCTGCGTGCTCTAAATTTATTTTTTTTTGTAATAGCTGTAAGCTTCATGTATTTTCTAAACAGCAATTGACCAATTTTTTGGTCTTCTTTTTTTTTTTTTAGTAATTTAATTTTGTTTTTGAGTCGCACCTTGTTAATAAGTAATCCGAACTAAAATCTATTCGAATTAAATTAAGTTTGGTTTAACTCTTCAACAATTGATTTGTGAACAAAATCAAACTTCAATTTTCTCTTAATCCGAGTCGAATTGAACTTGGATCTAATTTGATTTGCATATTTCCTTTTTGGCGGAAAAGCAAGTACCAAATCCGAACTGATTTGAACAGTAACATAATTTACATATTTCATTTTTGGCGGAAAGGCAATAATACGATCTGAAATCTGTTAATTTGAACTGAATCAAACTAGATTCGCATTAGATCTGGACGTTATCCTTTTTGGCGGAAAGCCCATAAAAAGATGTCGTGTATTTCGATCCGATCCGGAGCTTAAATACAACATATAAAACGAATAATCTGAAGACGAACTCAAGTTATAAGAGTGAACTCATAAAGAGCTATTTTATTTGTGTAGCCTTTAGGCTGAATTACACTTATTGACGCACTATCGCCGCTTAATTTGACAAGATGAACTAGAAGATAAAACTATTATTGATAGTATCTTCGTAAATTGATGACATTCCACATCCTCGGGACAGTTCGTCCATTGAGGGTCTTCAACTTGTAATTCCCTGCATTGCCAACCTGGGTAACCTTATAAGGTCCTTCCCAGTTCGGATCAAGCTTTTTGAGTCCTTCGACTCGGCTTGCTTCATTCTTGCACAAAACCAAGTCTCCGGGTTGAAACTGAGTTTTTCTGACTTGCCGATCATAATATTGTGCCATCTCAGCCTTGTACTTAGCTTCTGCAAGGTGTGCCATCTCACGCTTTTCTTCTAGCAAATCCAAACTCAATTGCAATTCTTCTGAATTCGCTTCTGAGATGAAGTGAATTGTCCTTGGACTTGGAAGTCCAATCTCTGCAGGTATTACAGCTTCTGAGCCATAAACCAAGCTGAAAGGAGTTTCTCGGGTTGCCGTTCTTGGGGTAGTTCGGTATGCCCATAGAACATTTGGCAGTTCTCTCCAACTCCCAATCCTCCTTTTTTGCGTCTTTCCAGTCTTGGTCTTCAAGCCTTGAATAATTATTCGATTTGTGGACCTTCAGTCCTGTCCGTTTGCTTGCTTGAGGATGTGCCTACCCCCCGAGGTGAAGATGTGTTGATGTTCAAGCTCTTCGCCACCAGCTTTTGAACGGGATCATGAAGCGAACTGGGGTACCATTATCTGACACGATGGTATTTGGATCATCGCCAAATCGGCATATTCAATCTGTCCTCCAAACGAACTTAAGCCATACTTTCTCCCTGAAATTCTTCCACAAGCGGTTCGGCTATCCACCCCATTGGTTGTGACCAAGTAGTCAATCAGCTACTTACTCAAGTGCTTAGGCCCGCCCAGGGAAGCTTCAGGAAACAGGTCACAGCGATATCAATCACCCCATTGAAGCCAAACGGCCCATGGACTATGAATTGTGACCATCCTCAGTTTGTGGGATATGTCTGACGACGGAATGGATTTGGCACTTAGGGCATTTCTGCACCAAATTATGTGCATCCGAACTCATCGTAGGCCAGTAATATCCCAACCGCATTGCCTTCTTTGCCAATGTATGTGCTCCGACATGACTTCCACACGATCCAAGACGCCTGTTCAGGTCCTATACAACTCAACCAAGGCATTAGATAACCTTTCTTAAACAAAACTCCGTTTTGGATAGTGTACCTGGTTGATCGCATAGTCAATCTCCGAGCTGAAAGTTTGTCTTGCGGCAAATCACCTTTTGTCAAGAAGTTGATAATTGGAGTCATCCAAGTATCCCCCACATCTTCGATTGTCAGAACCTGTAGCTCTTCAATACTTCTTGTTGGCAAAACTTCAACCAAAACGTTTTTAGTAAGATGAACATGCGCCGAAGATGCCAACTTACTGAGCGCGTCCGCACGTTTGTTCTGAGCTCGGGGCACTCGCTCTATGATGAACTCCTGAAAATTCTTTTTCAAGCCTTCAGTTTTATCCAAATATTTTTTCATATTCGGATCTCAGGCCTCATACCCCCCAGTGACTTGGTTTACTATGAGCTGCGAATCACTATAAACCTGTAACTTTTCAACTCCCATCTGATGAGCTAACTTCATTCCAGTTATTAATGCTTCATATTCAGCCTCATTGTTGGTAGCTTTAAACTCAAATCGTAAAGCATATGTGAACTCTTGTCCAAGGGGATTGGTTAATATCAGCCCAGCACCTGAGCCATCTTCACTTGATGCACCATCTACGTATAAAACCCAAAAATCTTCCATTTTCTTACAAGGGTTCCGCAGGTTATCTTCTTTCACAAGGTCTTCCTCAGAGACGGAAACTTCCGCTATGAAGTCAACAAGCACTTGACCCTTTACTGCTGTCCGAGGTGAAAATGTGATTGCATATTCCCCTAACTCAATCGCCCATTTCATGAGCCTTCCCGAAGAGTCGGGCTTTTGCAAGACCTGCCTTAGCGGCTTATTAGTTAAAACATGAATTTCATGTGCTTGGAAATATGGTTTTAGCCTTCTCGAGGCGTTTATAAGCGCTAATGCCAATTTTTCCATGGTCGGATATCGTTGTTCTGCTCCTTGCAAAGCTCTGCTCATATAGTACACTGGTTTCTGTGTTCCCTGGTCATCCCTGACCAAAACCGCACTGATTGCTGCGTCACTTGCTGCCAGATAGAGGTACAGAATTTCTCCATGAACTGGGGTGGATAACACTTGTACGTTTGCCAAATATGTTTTTAGATCTTCAAACGCCTTGTTGCAGTTCGCATCCCACTCAAAGTTTTTTGCTTTCCTTAATACTTTAAAGAAAGGCAAGCTGCGATCAGCCGATCTGGACAAGAATCTATTCAACGCAGCTAGACGACCAGTAAGCCTCTGAACATCATTCAAGCTTTGTGGAGGTTTCATATCCATAATTGCTTTGATCTTCTCTGGGTTTGCTGCAATTCCTTGATGTGAAACTATATGGCCAAGAAATTTCCCTGATCCGACACCAAATGTACATTTCTTTGGATTCAACTTCAATCCTGTTTCTCGTAACTTTGTCAAAGTTTCTTTCACATCATCCAATAAGATTGCTATCCTTTTACTTTTGATAAGCATGTCATCAACATAAATCTCCATGTTCCGTCCGATCTGATCAGAGAAGATTTTGTTTTCCAATCGTTGGTATGTAGCACCAGCGTTCTTCAAACCAAATGGCATCTTCGTATAACAGTACGTGCCCTTCTCAGTTATGAATGCTGTTTTTTCCGCATCATCTTCATCCATCTGAATTTGGTTATAGCCTTTATAAGCATCTAGAAAACATAAGACCTCAAAACCGGAGGTTGCATCCACCTTCTGATCAATTATCGGCAATGGATAACAACCCTTTGGGCAAGCCTTGTTTAGATCGATATAATCTATACACATTCGAAGTGAAGTGTCTGGTTTCGGAACCATGACAGGGTTAGCAAGCCAGGTCGGATAAAATACTTCTTTTATTATATTTGCCTTCAACAGTTTGTCAACTTCTTCAGTTATGGCCTTATTCCGATCTGGAGCGTACTTCCTTTTCTTCTGTTTGATCACTTGAGCTGATTTATCAATATTCAACTTATGAACCATCAGATTGGGTGAAACCCCTTTCATGTCATCTGGACTCCAAGCAAAAACGTCTTTGAAATCCGACAAGAGATTTAACATTGATCTTTTTGTCTTCATTGGCAATGATGATCAAATAAGAACAGTTTTTTCCGCTGCGGATTCTTCCAGGTGTACAGCTTCTACCTGATCTGACAACATTACTGGTTCAGTTCGGTTTTCCTTTTCAACATAATTCACATTTTCGATTTGCTGCTTTTTGCTTCCTTTTAAAGCAATCATGTGGCATTCTCTTGCCAACTTCTGATCACCTCGGATGGTAGCAATTCCTGCTTCGGTAGGAAACTTCATGACTAGATGATATGGAGACCAAATAGCCTTTAGTTGCACCATGGCAGGTCGTCCCAGAATAACATTATATGGGGAGCTGACATTAAGGACCGTGAACTCAACATATATGAGCATTTCCTTGGGATATTCTCCCAATGTCACTGGCAGGTTTATTGTTCCGATAGGCATTGACGTCTCTCCTGAAAAGTCGATGAGGTGTGAATGACAAGGTTTTAACTGTTTCTTGTCAATACCCATCTTTTGGCAAGTTTCGTAATAGAGAATGTCAGTTGAACTGCCATCATCCACGTATATTCTGCGAACTTCCTTATTGGCGATGATTGTTTTAATTAGCAATGCATCGGCATGTGGGAATCTGGTCGGTACAGCATTTTCTTCTGAGAAAGTGATAGTATCTGACGATTTGAACCATTTGTGAACTGGTTCTTGTTCTGGAATGCTCCTGTTCTTCGATTTTTTTGAGGTCATAGAGTCCCCATCGTATGGACCTCCAATAATGGTGTGAATTACTTATGTGACATTCTTATTCACTCCAGGATTTCTATCATCACCATTCTCTCTTTTTCTTTTCTCATCTGGAAGATCTGGATCTTTCTTATCTTCGGGTCGGTTTGAAGGATTTCTCAAAACAAATTTCTTTAGATGACCGTTCTGAATCAATTCTTCTATATACTTCCTGAGATCTTTACAGTGCTCTGTATCATGACCATGTTGATTGTGGAACTTACAAAAGAACTTCTTACTTCTTTTGTTGTCGGGAGCTGTCATTTTTTGTGGATATCTCACACCTCCTCTATTCTCCAAGATTGCGAGCACATCGGTTTGTCTTTTATTCAACAGTGTGTAATTTCTGTCTTCGCCAACTATGGATGAGTTGTTATGCACTTTATCAAATTTATCAAACTTTTGTTTGCGATTTCCATTACCAGATGTCTTGTTTTTGTCTTCTTTCTTCTTTTCAGGTCTGTCATTGTCTCGTTTTTTCTTATCTGCGTCTTCACCTTTTGCAAATTTACGAGCTCGTTTCATCATCTCTTCAGTATTAGCAGGAGGATCTATGACAAAATCTTTGTACAATCTTCCTGGTCGTAAACCATTGGTAAAGGCTCCAATGACCACTTCTTCTAACCTATGTCCAATTTCTAAGCTTTCATTTATGAATCTGTCAATGTACTGAGTCAATGATTCAGAGTCTCCTTGCTTCACGTTGAGTAATTCAACACTTGTTTTCACAAATTTTTGTCTCTG
Source organism: Ophiorrhiza pumila (assembly GCA_016586305.1). Lineage (NCBI taxonomy): Eukaryota > Viridiplantae > Streptophyta > Magnoliopsida > Gentianales > Rubiaceae > Ophiorrhiza > Ophiorrhiza pumila. Next base: position 7,950,135 of record BLIW01000001.1, on the reverse strand, counting down.
CACGAACCTGTTTGTGAAAGCCGTTTTGATCTCACTAAATTTTTTGAATGACCTAGGTGGGAGATTATCATACCACAGTCGGGCAGTTCCCATCATAGTTATGCCAAAACACTTGCACAATATCTGATCTGCGTAATTATAGATTCTCATGCTTTGCACGTAATGGTGCACATGTTCTGCCGGGTCTCCTTCTCCATTGTAATACAGCAGAGTTGGCATTTTAAACTTATGCGGAAGAGGATAGTTATCCACATCGGTCACAAAAGGAGAATTTACCCCCAGGTCATCATTATCACGTCGTTGCTGGTTACGTGGTAGGTCGGACGGACCTATATCTCCAAACCGCAAATCATAATTCCTTTGCTGGTCGTCCCTCACATACATATTATCACCGACATGATCTTCTGCTCTTGTACGCTGACGATAATGTGTACGTCTTTCGTCTCCGTTCGGTGATCGTGAGTCTCTTCAGCGAGATGAGACCGAAATGTGATCCCGATTCTGACCCCGATTTTGCTCTCGACTATTTCTATGGACACGCTCTTCAGCTCTCAATCTGAGCTCATGTTCCTTCTGCCACTCCTGTCGAAGATTTCGTTCGCGATTTAAATAACTTTCACGAATTGCTTGTTCCCGATCTCGCTGTCTTGCATCGCGAGCTTGTTGTTCAACCAAATTATTACCTGGAGCATGACTTGCTATCATAGCTTGAATTCGTTGTCCATTATCGAGCAGAAATTTGACCACATCAGGTGAATCCAGATTGACGATGGGAATTGAACTTCCTTCTTGATTCAGAGGAACAGAACCTTGTCCGTCCTGAAGAGGAGTTCCGGTAGGCGAACTAGTAGGATTCTCCCTTATCGGAGGATTGTTATTCGCCTGCTGATCAGGATTGGATGGAGGTGGTTGATTTTCACGTCTTGACGTCTGCAAACGAGTAGTAGGCATGTTGCTTTCTGCCCAACGGTGGGCGCTAATTGATGAGTCTCAAAAAGTCTCACGTCGTCCGACAGGCCTTCAGGTCGTCCCGGTCAGCTCGAGCACGACGAATACCTGCAAAAGTCCCCGGGATTGGTCCCAGGGAGAAAACTCCGATGCCTAAGTCAGTTACGAGCCTTAAGCAAATATCGATAAGCAATTGAAAATACTTGAATCGAATCCCCTTCTCAAGTGAGAGAGGGGTTGTATTTATAGAATACATACCTGAATTAGAGTTGTAATGAAACTCTAATAACATACCTTGAAGAAGGGTTTTCTGTAATGTAAGAGTTGTAATAGGATTGTAACTCTTAGAACATATGTGATAGGAATATGATCTGAGAAAGAGTTGGACTCCTATGAACTGAAGAATACTTGTTGTATTAGGAGTCTATTTCTGAGGTATTATACTTAAAGTAAAATTCAACCCTCATCATATATATATATATATATATATAAGATTTTGTAGGTTGTTTCTAGGTTAGACAGTGACATACGACGTCAATGATTAATTAATCAATGTTGTCAAATTAGAGAATTAGCCAATAAATTGATTTTCTAATTTAGGCCAATTAAGCTTTAAGAAGTTTGTAAAGTAATTTACCAATCATGAATGAGAATGACAAGCAATTGGACACATCCTAGTTATTATTGGTGTTTCTTAATTAATTAATTTTAATTTCTAAACTAAACTTAAAAAATTCAGAAAAGGTGATCAAATCATTTAGGTTATGTGCACTGTATAGATCATATTCAATTTAATAGATAATCCCCTTCAAACGTTTTCTTACTTGTTCTGATTTTTGTTTTGAATTTTGATAACTAATAAAAAGATGAATTTCAGCCACTTCATCATCATATAACTTCATATTTAATTGTCAATGTATTTTCTGTTATATTAATTCTCTAGTTCACTGTCAACGTATTTTTTGTTATATTCAGTGTTTCATTTTACGAACGCACGTATACAGGGGCGGAAATTATGCGGGGACTGAAGCCCCTGCCATGGTCGCCGAAAACTTTAGAGAGGTAAGCTTGTCGGCGTTGCCACTGCTGCTGGTCCTGTCGCCACCGATGCCACCGAGCCCCGCCTGCGCTGAAGTTGAAAACTTGAAGAAGACAATATATTTATTTCACGAGAATTTTTTTTTTACTATAATCGAGCCCCCCCTGAAAAATTGTCCTGGTTCCGCCACTGAAGTCAAGAACTCTGGAATGCCTTGAGAGTAAAGAAAGAATGAAGTGCAGACAATCTCCATGCGATTGGAAGATTTAGAAATGTTAAATGAGCGACCCGCGCAGAATACTGAGGAATTCAATTATATGCTCAATTCAGTATTTGTTTTACTCACTAAACATGAGTGTTTAGAGTCTAAATTATGTGAAATAAATATTTATAGTGGACATACCTGTTTTCAAATCTAAAAAATATTGTGACTCTCTTTATTATTTAAATATATAAACATGCGGTTTGGGATAAGGGTTTTGAATCATAAACGCCAATCTAGGCTTAATTCGGATTTCAGGTTGATATTATGATCCGGGTAAAATCAATATGGGTTTGGAATCATAAAAGTCCATCTAAGCTTAATTCATCTTTTATATACATATTATGATACGGGTATTCGGATTGGAGTAAAATCTACCCTTTTCAAATTACATTTTATGGTATTAATCGTTGTTGATACAAAATTTATAAATTTTGTCGATTTTACGAATTTTGAAATATTCATTTGCTAAATGAATTAAGGGGACCATTTGATTCGAGTATGTAGTTACATACCAACAGTCCCAACATTATATTATTTTAACTATTTCATATATTTTTTATTTAAAATATGCATTCTTATGCCTTGCATATTTATAAAATTGTCTAAATTTTACTAATTTATAAAATTCAATAATTTTTATTGATTGAGATAGCTCATAAAATTAAAAAGAATTAAAATAAAATTTTACTGTTTTATTAACTGAATTTATGATAGCAAATTAAAGTAAAGTGACATGAAATAGTAAATTAAAACAAAAGTACAATATTTTTTACCTTGGTAGTTTATAAATTATACTTGTGACTTTTAGAAATACCTGTAAAATCATAACAATGCACAAGTTTATATTTGAAAATTGTCAAAAAAAAAATAGTAGATTACAAGTCATACATGTATATTAATTATTAAAAATATTTTAGAGTTAAATAAAATAAAAAACTTTAAAAAAATACTAAAAATATTATATAAAATAATTAAAATAATATATTATTTGATTATAGTATAATCAACTTTGCCGTCACTAACTAAAATTTCTTGCTCCGCCACTAACTAAAATTTCTAGCTCCGCCACATACCAATATTAGTTGGTGGTTTAGATTTATTGATTGAAACCTTCTTATTTAGATGCATTTAATTAAAAGTAGATCCAAGTCAAAAGGATCAAACTCTTCCATGGGGAGTTCTAGCAATTTGAAAGCAATTAAAACTGATACAAGAGCTAGCAACAAATAAAATTTTATCCTACTAAAATATAATAGAATCATCTATATAAATTATATTTGAGCACCGAATTCATTATAACTCATTTTCTCATCTATAAATAAACCCGTTCTACAATAATTCAAACTTATCCTAATAATAATTGACTCAAGTTCAAGACTAGTTGACGATGAACTTCCAAAATTAGTAACATTTTGTCAAGATATCATCAAATTAAGGAAACACAAAATGGCAGGATCAACAGGTTTGATATCAATAGCAATTTTGTTGCATCGATCTATCATTAAGCATGCATCATGCATTCTATATTTGTATGCATCAACATTCACTTCCTTCCTGAAACACATCTGAAACAAAAAGAAGTAATGGAAAACAACAGAATAAGTTTAACTCTTTGGTGAGAAATAATTGAAAATCTTGTACTGTCATTGGAGTTTGTTTGTTTGTGAAATCTGCAATCTGCAGTCCTGAATATATACTTGGATTCTTTGTCCAATGGAAAGAAAGTAAAGATGTACAGGCGCATGCGTGCATGGAAAAGCTGAAATAGTCAGTAGCACATTACATCAACCATATATGCTTCTAAGAATCCCACCAAAATACATATGCTAATCACTGATCATTTGCACATGCAGTACGTTAGAATTGGCCATTGGGGGGGACTGGAAAGAGCAACATATATAATGTCCCGGATCATCAAAATCAAATGGCTTGCTTGAAGAAATTCGAAAGTGATATCAAGCACTTTTTTGGCGTGTGATGTGAGTTTTCTCTCTCAATTCTCATTGACTCAATTGGGTCAATCTCTAAATAAATTTGATAGGGTGAGAGTAAATTAAAATATATCACTAATGATAAAAAAAAACATAAACATTAGGATTTAATTTGTAACCAAAAATTGATCCCACTAAAAGTTTGTAACGAAAATTGATCTTCCAGGGATGGTGTCATCAGTGGCAAAAGGTTCCGGATTTGAGCTATATATGGGATTTAGCATATTGACAAGAATCACAAGTGTTTTCAGGCAACATGTTCACTAGCAGAACCCAGAAAAAAGATTTAAGCTGAGTAGATTATTTTTTTTATGCGATTTAATAAATGTACTTAACAACTAAATATAATATAGTTTTGTGCATATTTGAAGTGATGGAGAAATGGAGAGATAGCGCCATAAGGTGAGGGACAAGAAAAATGGAAGGAAAATAGACCACGAATGAAAACTCGTGGCCTCGTGTGAGTTGGGAGATGCATTACAGTGGAGCAAAAAAGTTTAAGTGGAATGACACCGTTTTGATCAAAACAGTACCTTTTGATCACTTTTTCCTTAATAAAAAAATAGGGACCGGATTGACAGTTGCGTAGGGGACGGTCGGCTTGAGGCGCAGGATTATTAGTCTGACTCAACAACAGTGAAGTGGTGGGATAGACACGGAGTTATAGAGTTAGGAACCTGGGATATAAAAAAAAAAAAAAAATAGGGACCGGATTGACAGCTGCAAACCCTTCTCCTTTAATACTCCGACAAACTTAGTGGGGGCAAGATCCCCTCTCCTCCCCCGATTCCCACCTAGTTCCGTCAATGGACATGATAATTTTAGTCACATTATTTATTTATATATTTGTACTCTCTATTATTACTCTTTAACACATATAACACACGTGTTCACATTACATTATAAATTTATAATTAATCAATTTCGACTTTGTTTAAAATACAATTTACAATATTTATATATTGACATCAACTATAAAGAATAATCAAATAAGTTTTAGTAGGAAGTCTTTGAGCAACTATTATATTATATGTCTCATCTTCCTGTATCTTTTTAACTGGCTTTTTATTTCAGCCTTTTTCCTGGTGGAATCCTAGTCTCACACCAGCCAGCAACAGCGTAGAAAACATTATCTTGGAACACTGATCAGATCTAATTGAATGTTGATAAAAAAAAATAGTTTTGTGTGGTAAACTTTGTTTAGGTTTGATTTGAATAACTAGTTTGTAAGCTGGCTAAATGCATCATTTCCAGCCCATGTTACACTACAAAATTTAAGCATTAATTCATTTCAGACTAGTATATATGCCAATTGCAAATTAGAGAGAATGTTAGTACTACTGCAAACAAAACAGTAAATTAAACCTCAAAATGTGAGTACTGCAACATGATTAAAATTTCTTCACTACTCCACATGATGATGAACAATGTTGTATATATATACCTTGTACGTACTTGTTACTGGGGATGTTTTTTTTTTTTTTGTCAATCCCAGTCACGATGGTGAAATGCCAGGCCAAATTTTATTAATTATGTAAAAATCGTAGACATGAGTGTGACAAGAGAGAAAAACTCCCTCCCGGCAATTACAACATAAAATTAAGCAAAATAAAAAAGAGTTTACTACCCCTAAAATACAATTAAACTTAACGCAAACGAAATCGAAATGAAGGAAATGAAATTCTATCCAACTTAACATTCAGGATAATTTGGTAAGCTAAACTCATGCATGAGCAATGCGCATGAAGCATTTCAAAGTAACCCTGATGATCAGCAGAATTGTATGCACCTTCTTGGATTTTTTTCAAGGGCCTCTTAGAAATCATGTTTACACATTCTTTGCTAATTATTTATTTAGGATATGATAATCAATTTTCAAGATTCAAAAAAAAAAAAAAAAACCAAGAAGAAGTGAGATTATCATGGGTTTTAACCAGTTCTCATTCTAAGACTTCTATTTTTTTATAAAATTATCATGGGTTTTAATTAATGTTTTTTTATTAATTGTATAAAAAAAGAAGACTTCTATCTTTTTATTAAAAAAAAAATAGGAAGAGATTTATCAGACATATCCTAAACACATAATAATTTTTGTCAACCAACATTGAGGATCAAAAGTTCTGCATCTTAAATTTTGGCCTGGATCAAAATTGTATAACGACCCCAAACTAAATATAAGTTCAAAAGAATATATGCAACAGAGTATGCAATAAGAATTCATAATAAATTTAATCCTACTTCAAAATTCTGTGTGTTGTCTGGATGTGAAAGCCAAACATACAATAATCAATTTGTTTAATTAATTATAAGTGATATTCATGGTAAATATTTAGGACTAATTCAACATTTCGCCATTGATAAATAGAGAGATTTCTTTAATTGTTTAAACACTTTAATCTCTTTAAACTACAAAAGTTGGTTGCTGCATTGTCCATATCCGTGACGATGATTACAATATTGAACAACACAAGCACTTTTTTAATGGGCGAAGAAACGCATTCAATGATGCAAATTCAGTGAAAGACGTGCTTGACTGTGGTTGATTCATGCATTGTTTTTTTTTTCCATCAATACTAGTCATGCATTGACTAAATTTTTTACTATTCCGCATGACTTGTAATTAGGCTTCAATATGCAAAAGTGTTAATTACAAAAAGTCTGCCTTTAGTTTAATTTTGGGGATTCTCAAATTACTTTTTATAGTTTGGAAATTTGTAGTTCGGTGTTTTTAAAATAAATAGATAAAAAAAGATTTAATATTGGGTAGAAATTCACTTAATATTGACACATAAATTAAAGTATAACTTCTAAATTGAAGCACATAAATTGACATAAAGCAAATTATTAAACTCGTATACAACAACAATAACACCAGCTAATTTTTATTCTCAAATAAGGTCGGTTATATATATGAGTCACATTTCGTTACCGTACTTGATTTAAACTCATTTGTCAAGTCGGCGCAGTTTTTGTGATGCACTCCATAATGCAAGAGTGTCTCTTTGCTCGATTTTTAATATGATCCATATTATAGAGTTTGATAAAATTTACGTCAACTTCAAGTCATTAAACTCGTGTGTACTAATACAAAAGAGTAATTTATATGTTTGTTTCTAAATCATAGAGAAAATTTAAAAATCTTCCAAACTATAAAAACTTTTTTTTTTTTGGTTTGTAATTTATTCTATACAAATAACTAGAGGAACAATCTTATCAATAGCTTTTGCTTCCTAGAGAAGTTAACTTTAAGAATCATTCTTCCATAACCACAATTTTTTTTCCAAGATTTGCATTTCTTGAAAACCATACTTAAGAGGTTTTGAACTCCAATTTAAGCAAGTATACATAAAATTAACCACATCATCTTCAAGTTCAATTCACTTGTTTTCAAGATAATACGTGCTATTGATGATAATTTTATCTTCAAGATTATTCACATTTCAATATTCCAAAATAGTTTCTCCTCAACAATTAAAAGTAGTTCTTGTCGAAGTATATATTATAAGCATCAATTTGAATCTTAAATAGACTAACTAAATCTATTTAAATAAAAGTAATTCTTGTCAAACAATGTGAGGTATATATAATTATTCACCCTATATATTTTTATAGCAATAGTTTATCGTTACTCCATATACAACTTTTATGTATAGTTTATATTCTCTAGTACTAGAAGGAATTTGGCTTTTTTGATTCATTAATTTTACAATTTCTTGTTTTCTTTGATCTATAATCATAGTGCCATGAAATTTTACGGTGGTTGTTAGTTTAGTGCAACTATCATTCTTTTTCTAAAATTGGATTCGATTACTTATAAACACATATGTATTTTTTTATAAAAAAAAATTCTAAGTCCAAAATTGGGATATATTATTTATAGACAAACATACATTTAAAAAAAAACTAATTTCAAAATTGATATCGATTACTTATAAACATTTATACATTTAAATATATACATGTATTTAAAAGAACAATTGATCTTCTTTAAAGTGGGTTCATATATGAAATGAGAGTTAATAGCAATTTTAATGTATAATAAAAATAATATAAAATTAAAATTATGATATCAACAATTATTAATTAAACGATTCATATATAAATCTGTTTGATAAGAGTTTTTGTGTTAAAAAAAAAAAACCGAATAGGGATGAAAGTGTGCATAATCCAATCAAGACATGGGCAAAAAGGTCATTCAAAAGCCAACTTAGATGAGTCCATTGTAACCGCCTCGTTAATATCAAAAATTTCGTGGGACCATTTTTTAAATAAACAAAAATACAAAAAACAAAAAAAAACGCGCACTATATAAAAGGACAAGACTTCAAAATTCGTCTTTCCCATTTTCAGCGTCTGCGCTCTCTGCAATACGACGAGATAAAAAGAAAACCTTAATCTATTTCTTCCCCAAAAATTCATCCTAATAATTCTTCCTTTTCATCTTTCTTCTCTCATTCAGACAAACCCTTATCTCAAAATCCCATCTTTTTGATTTTTTTTGGTCTCCAGAAAGGGTAATCTTTCCAAAAATAATCGTTGGTATACTGAGGTGCGGTTTCCATAATTAGCGAAAAAGTTTTAATTTTCGATGTTGTTGTTTTTGTTGGTTTGTTTCGTTCCATGATAATTAATCTAAGTGTTCGATGTATGCTTTTGTATTATATAAACGCACACAAACTCACAGAGAGATAATATTTGGTGGGTTTTTCCGAGTTCCTATCTATACTCAGGTGAAGTTAAAATTGTTTTCTTTCTTTGGTATTTTTTTTAATATTAAATTTGTTTGTATGATCCATGTTATGAAGCATAATATGGTTATCTTTGATGGGTTTTTGATAGAATTATTTAATGTTTATTGAATTTATCATGCCTCTGTTTTATTTCTTGTTTTTTGTGTTAATGGGATTGAATTAGTCCTTCAATTGTAGGATTCAAAAGATGGGTTAAATTTAAAAAAAGAAAGGATCTTTTATTTTGTTTTTGAGTCAAACATTTTAGTGTAGAAAAATTAATCTCACAAGTGTTGATTATTTATTTTTTTCCCGCTTTAATCAGTAACATGCCTCCCTGCATTTATAGATGTTCTTCAGTGTTATAAGAGAAAATTTTCTTAACGTAATGGTTTTCTTCTACTGATTGAAGCAGAATTGTCCACTTTCAGCCTTTCTCATCTTGTATACATTTTAAATATTGATTATATGCAGAAAATTATTCAAAAGGGTAAATTCTTTTGGCAGTAATTAAACTATAAAATGGTATACTTTTAGTCATTATCCTTTGTTTTTTTGTTTTTAATTTGGTTACTTTTTTTTTTTTTTTTATGAAATTTGGTATATTAGTGACTATTATGTTAAATTCAATCGTTATGTTGGATTTGAATTTTTTAGTGAAGTTCAAATTTTCTTTTATTAGAGCACTTTTGTAAGCATAAGTTTTTGAAAATTTTCAATTAAGTTTAAATATTTTTTTTCATTACAGCACTTTTTTAATTGTAAATTTTTATGCACAAATTTGTTACTTAAGTACCCACACCCTAAAATTGTAAATCCTATTAATTACTTTTATTTATGGACACAATATTATCTTAAAAATAATAATAAATGTGTAGTCAAATTAAAATAAAAAATAAAATAATAGTAGCCAAAGGATGCCATCCGAATAGTTTTGTAGTTTAATCAACTTGACTCGTCCAAATTAACTATCCCAATGTTAGCCGGGTGCCTGTGTATTGTGCTACCAGTAGGTTCTGCTTAGGCCTACATGATGAATTTACTAGGTTTATTCTTCCCTACATGATGAATTTACTAGGTGCCAGTTATGTCGGTTCGGTTCGGTTCGGTTCGGTTCGGTTCTCTCTAGCGTATAGGCAGGTAAGTTACGAGTAAACTATAAAATGTAGCCAATAAATCCAGAAGAGTGCCATGTAAATGCCAGACTCCAGTCGGGTCCTTGAAGTAAGTTAGGGGTATGCTATAAATGTAGTCTATAAATCCATATGGGTGCCAATCAATGGATGCCAGTCACAAGTTTAGTTGTGTTCCGTGCCGATTACCAGGGTCTTCCTAGTTTATAAATTCATATGGGTGCCAACTATCAAGGTGTGGATGGGTCCTCCCTATAATAGTGTTCCTATAATAGTGTGTAGGTTGGTAAGTTAGAAGTCGTGTATAAGTGGGTTAGTTACAAAAGTAGATTAAAATGAATCGCTAAAGTAAAAAACAAAAAAAGTTCAGAAAACATTTGTAAGTATTGTTTTCGTGTGAACGTATCTTTTAACTGCTTGTAACCGCATATCGAATCATTACTTTTTTTTTTTTTTTTCAAAACTACTGGCACAAAGTTTGATTTTTTCTTGGTGGGATACTTTGTGAACCTCCAGAATTTGAGTTGTGACTGTATATGATTAGTTTTAAGATTTATATGTTAATATATCTGTTTTCATGGTTTTAGCGTTTGATGTTCAGGGTTGCTGATTTTGGAATTCTGGGACGAAAGATATGGAATTAAATGGCAAGGAAGATCTAAATGCTGCACTTTTGCAGCATCCAAATGGTGTTGCAGATGCTGCTTCTTACACAAAAAGTAATGGTGGTGATGGGAAAATCAGGACGCTGGTTTTCAACGTAACTGGCATGACTTGCTCATCTTGTGCCACTTCCATAGAATCTGCACTTATGAAACTGGAGGGTATCAAGAGCGTTTTGGTTTCTGCACTTCAAGGCCAGGCTGTGGTCAAGTATAGTCCACAATTTATCACTGTGAGTCAAATCATATCGTGTAATTAATTTTTTTTTGGGTTTTAAGGCAGTTATTTAACTTCTGGCTTGATAAAATGTCTGTCGTGAATCTGTATCAGACTTTTGGTGGTGTTGTTTTGTGTTTATAAATCATTTTTAGTCTAACTTGGTCTCTTTTTACTTGTCCAATTTTTTTTGTAGCATGTAGCGTTGCAAATGTAAATTTTTCAGTTAACATCCCTCACCTCAATTCTGTTAACCCTCTCATGGAAACATGTTTTCATTTTGACACATAAATGTTGCCAAAGTATATTACAAGATTGGTTGTACAGGTTGTTGGTAATTCAAATATCAACTTAATTATCTATATAGCAGGCGCAGAATGCTCGGCAAGCATTTCATGAATTTTCTTTTTCTTTTGCTTTATTTGAATTTTAGGAAAAGGCAATAAAGGAAGCTGTGGAAGAAACAGGTTTTCAGGTTGATGGTCCAGAACAAGACATTGCGGTATGCAGACTCAGAATCAAGGGGATGGCATGCACAAGCTGTTCTGAGTCTGTTGAACGTGCCCTTTTGATGGTTGATGGAGTGAAGAAAGCAGTGGTTGGTTTGGCTCTTGAGGAAGCGAAAGTGCACTATGATCCAAGTATTACTGATACTGCTCATATTGTTGAAGCAGTTGAAGATTCTGGCTTTGCAGCTGATCTTATAAGCTCAGGCAGTGATGTGAATAAATTGCATCTGAAACTAGAAGGTATTTGTTCACAGGATGATTTTACCGTCATTAGGAGCTCACTGGAGGCCTTGGAAGGGGTGAATCATGTTGAAATGGACCTTGCAGAACACAATGTCACTGTCAGTTTTGAACCAAATATCATTGGTCCACGATCTATTATACAGTGCATAGAAGAATCTGGCAAAGGATCAAGCTCTTATCGGGCAAGTCTATATACTCCACCGAGACCACAAGACCTGGAGAGAAAACACGAGGTCCAAATCTACGGGAATCAGTTTCTTTGGAGCTGTTTATTTTCTGTTCCAATTTTCGTTTCATCAATGGTGCTCCCAATGCTTCCTCCGTATGGAAATTGGTTAGAATATAAGGTCTTGAATATGCTCAGTGTGGGAATACTTCTAAGATGGATCCTTTGCACACCTGTGCAATTTATTATAGGCCGAAGGTATCAGTTGTTATAGTTTTGATCTTGTAGATTTTAGTTTGGAATAAGCTTATCACTTCTTATGTACCAAATTTGAGAAAATTTATTTTAAATCTTACAACCTTTTGTTTTTAATATCTTTCCAGGTTCTACTTAGGATCTTATCATGCACTACGACGAAAATCTGCAAATATGGATGTTCTGGTTGCATTGGGCACGAATGCTGCTTACTTTTATTCTATATATATTATGATAAAAGCAATGACTTCAGAGTTGTTTGAGGGTCAAGATTTTTTTGAGACCAGTGCCATGCTGATATCTTTTATTCTATTGGGGAAGTACTTGGAGGTCCTTGCTAAAGGGAAGACATCAGATGCTTTGGCAAAGTTGACAGACCTTGCACCTGACACAGCTTACCTTTTAACAACGGATAGTGATGGAAATGTTCTCTCAGAAATGGAAATTAGCACTCAATTGATCCAAAGAAATGACATTCTTAAGATTGTTCCTGGGGCAAAAGTTCCTGTTGATGGTATTATTGTTGATGGTCACAGTTTTGTGAATGAGAGCATGATCACTGGAGAAGCTAGGCCAATTGCAAAAGGACCTGGTGATAAGGTAAACAGTTGGTCACCTTACAGATGGTAGGTTTTATGACATTTTTAAATACATGCTTGACACCAGCTTAGTTTTCCACCCATTCAGGTAATTGGTGGGACTGTAAACGAAAATGGTTGTCTTGTGATTAGGGCCACACATATTGGTTCTGAGACTGCTCTTTCACAAATTGTTCAATTGGTTGAAGCTGCTCAGCTGGCCAGAGCTCCTGTGCAGAAGCTAGCTGATCAGATATCAAAATTTTTTGTTCCCACCGTGAGTAACTTTAACTGCTTGGACATAAATTTGCTTCACTTGTTCTCTATCATCCTATATTTTTGTTTTATGAAATATACTAAAGTTTTTGAAGTCTTGATGACAGTTAAAATAGTTTTTGAAGTTTTTTCAGTATTTTATTTCATATTGCATAACCCCTTTTTATTGCAATAGTGGACATAAATCATGCTTTTACCTGACAAAGAAAACTGCAGTTGTTAAATGATACTGTTATTCCTATCCTTCCCAAATGTGATATGCAAAAAGTTATTGTGATATGCAATGGTTGGCCTGTTTTTGTTTGTTAGCTTTGCAAATGTGTTCCTATGAGCATGGCCATAATACTTGGATGGGTCTTGGCTAAGTGAGAAGGGTTATGGCTGCTTTTGGCTGGTTTCTGTTTTTGGCATATTCACATTTTTGGCATAATACCTGTTTTTGTTAGCTGGTTTCTGCTTTTGGCATATTCACATTTTGGATGAAGTTTTTGCTGGAAAGTTGACTCGTGTTCTCTGAATGACAGGTTGTTGTGGCTGCATTTACCACGTTTCTAGGATGGTTTATATTTGGAGAAGCTGGTGTTTATCCTAAGTCATGGATACCAAAAGCTATGGATGCATTTGAGCTTGCATTACAGTTTGGAATTTCAGTGTTAGTTGTTGCCTGCCCTTGTGCGCTGGGATTAGCAACTCCTACAGCAGTAATGGTGGCCACAGGGAAGGGTGCTTCACAAGGTGTGCTCATTAAGGGTGGGGATGCTCTGGAAAAGGCACATAAGGTATGACACTAGAAAACTTTAGATTTAAATTTCTGATGGCCTCACCCAGTAGACTTTTTCTGTTATTTGCGGCAAGCTTCCAAGTGAGGGTCCTTCAAATGGCAGGTTTCTGTTGCCAGGTGCTTGGCAAATTGAAACAATAAGATGGCTTTGTGGTGTGATTTTGATGCAGGATCTTTATCTATTTTTTAAAAACTAGACTAATTTAGTAGCTATTGTAGTGTCGTTTAAGCTTTGGGGAATTACCATATATTGCAGAAATTAGATAAGAAACTTCAGCTTCCAAAATGCTCTAGGGAACTAGAAGAGAAGGTAAAGAGGAAGAAAAAGAAGAGAGGGGAGAGACCGTAGACTTCTTATCCAAGAGACAACCATTTCATTTCCTAAAAATGTTCTTGGGAATATGAGCTGCTGCCTAAGATAGCTCATGAACAGCCTTTTATCGGACAAGTAGAGTTGGAGACCAAGAGTGCATATATCCCAGTAAAACTTGGCAAGCCAAGTTTTTACAATATTGAAAGCACATCCCTGAACATAAATACATGATTACTAGTCAGGCTACAAGAAATGAAAAAATTGCATGACTAGTACTGCAGCCTACTGGTGAAGCCTTTACAAAGAATTGCCAAATGAACTGTAGCATGATACATGCACACAGCTGCATTCTGCTAAAATGTGATTGTTGTCGTCTTTATCTTGTCAACTTATGAGCATTTTTCCAATTTATATTTTTTTCCTCCAGCCACTAATGAACTTAACCTTCTTCCTTTATTGTCATATGCTAGGTACTTTTGGTTTTTACTTGTAATGCTTGTATATTTTGATGCTGTAGGTCAAGACAGTAGTTTTTGATAAAACTGGAACATTGACTCTTGGAAAACCGGCTGTAGTAAGTGCTGTACTCTTCTCCAAGATTTCTATGGAAGAGTTTTGTGATATGACAATTGCTGCTGAGGTGAGCTTATATCTTTCTTAATGCTACTTTCATAAGGGATTCAGAAACATACTGACATGATAATTGGTTAGCTATGACACAAAAGGGAACTTTTTGAACCTGAAATCTTATGATATTCAAAAGGTGACTATGTAGCATATTTTTTTTTACAATTTTGTTTACAGGCCAACAGTGAGCACCCTATTGGTAAAGCAGTTGTTGATCATGCTAAGAAGTTTTGTATGAACTTCAGTGCTGAAAGGGAGCATTTTACGGAGGTAAAGGACTTTGAGGTTCATACTGGAGCTGGGGTGAGTGGAAAAGTTCGAGACAGAACGATATTAGTTGGGAATAGGAGACTCATGAGTGTTTCCAAGGTTTCTCTTGGTCCCGAGGTTGAGGCTTATATTTCAGAAAATGAGAAGCTTGCACGTAGTTGTGTCATAGTAGCCATTGATGGTACAGTTGCAGGAGCTTTTGCCGTCACTGACCCCGTGAAACCAGAGGCTGCACGTGTTATATCTTTTCTCCACTCAATGAACATCTCAAGTGTTATGGTTACCGGTGATAACTGGGCAACAGCAACTGCTATTGGGAAGGAGGTTGGAATTCAAATGGTGTTTGCTGAGACAGATCCCTCGGGAAAAGCAGACAAGATTAAAGAACTGCAGGTAGGTCGAATCTCCCAAATAGTGAATGAATAATTATTCCTCATCTACTCATTAAGTTATAAGAACTCGATTTTACATCTATGATACTTGAATATTGATGCAGTTAAAAGGTACCACTGTCGCGATGGTAGGAGATGGGATTAACGATTCACCAGCATTAGTTGCAGCTGATGTCGGCATGGCAATTGGTGCTGGAACTGACGTAGCTATAGAAGCAGCCGACATAGTTCTCATCAAAAGCAACTTGGAAGATGTCATCACAGCTATAGATCTCTCAAGAAAGACAATGCTACGTATTCGCCTCAATTATGTTTGGGCTCTGGGATACAATGTCCTAGCAATGCCTATTGCTGCTGGGATTTTATTCCCATTCACCGGAATTCGTTTACCTCCTTGGCTTGCTGGAGCTTGCATGGCTGCTTCATCTGTTAGTGTGGTTTGTTCATCTCTACTCCTGCAGTCGTACAAGAAACCTCTTCAGGTTCAAGCAGCATTATAGTTTGACTTCAATACATCAATTTGGTTCAACTTTTGATGCATTGGTGGTTTGAACTTGATGATAATAAGAGCAAAGAAATTTGAAGATTCTTAACCATAATTCTTCATCTATTAGGTTAGTAGTAGACTTGATGTATGATGACACTAATTGCTTTCCACTAGTTCTTGCTGTTAATTTAGATTTGCTTTCTTCTAAGATGTTGGCTTCTAGTTACAAAACAGATTTCATTTTTCTTGTTGTTCAATGTCACCAGAAATTCAGATATACAATACTCAATAAAAACTCTCTAACACAAAATGCAACAAATAAATTTCACTATCCACTCTAGACTGTAAGTGGATAAAATAAAGGCTTAGTTGTTGTTGTATCTACTATACACTCTAGGGGATACTTGTGTGTAGGCATGGCATGGTTCCACCAAAATTTGGAATCGGAATTAACTCATGAAAAATTAAAATTTGGATGCATGTTCATAATTAATGTCAGCGCAAAAAATAATAGGAAAAAAAGTTAAAATCAACATGTTTTTTTGACTTTGTCATTTTTAACCAAAATATGTGTACTATAATCCATGAAAAATGAAGTTTTACTAAAAATTTTAATTTTCACTTTTTTTTAACAATATTCACTAGAATGTAAATTCACAAACGTTGTGGTGCGCAAAAAAAAAGTATAAAAATTCAAAATCAATGCGTTTTTTGGATTTTTACTATTTCTGGCTAAAATACGTATTATAACTCACGAAAAACAGACATTTTGTAAAAAAATAAATTTCACTTACTTTGATACCGTTCATTAGGATGCATGTTCAAAATTGATGTGGGTGTAAAAATCAATAGGGATGCATGTTCAAAATTGATGTGGGTGTAAAAATCAATAGGAAAAAATAAAATTGACACGTTTTTTAACTTTGTCATTTTTAATCAAAATATGTCTGCTACTCATGGAAAATGAAGGTTTTGTGAAAATTTTAATTTTCACTTTTTTTTTTACAATATTTACTAGAATGCATAGTCACAATCCATGTGGTTGCAAAAAACAGTACAAAAAAATTCAAAATTTACGCATTTTTGAATTTTGCTATTTTTCGCTAAAATACGTGTGTTATAAACCATGAAAAATGGAAATTTGATAAAAAAAATTTAAATTTCACTAGCTTTGACACCGTTCACTAGATGCATGTTCACAATTAATGTGGGTATAAAAAACAATAGAAAAAAAGTCAAGATCAACATGTTTTTTGACTTTATCATTTTTAACTAAAATATGCATGTTATAACCCATAAAAAATGATATTTTGGTGAAAACTTTAATTTCCACTTTCTTTTTTACAATATATGAGATGCTCAAATTCCTCTAAAAGTCACAGTATCATGTTAAGACTGCTTAAATTTCAAATCCAATTGGCACATTTATGCACAGATTTCAAGTTCATGGCCCTTTCAAGTTTCAAATGCATCTGCTTGTACTCAAAAGACGATACCCTCGCCCTCAGGGCCCCCACACCCGGCCCAACATTGATGGAGGAGGCAAATCATGGATTCATGGTTTAGAGCAAGACGCAGGAGACTCAGTACCTAGTGCGCACAAGGAGCGAGTGCTTTACACACTAAACCCCCTTCAAATGCATCTGCTACTCCATAGGTCCGGAAACAATAAACCACACATTCCTCAATTGTGAAATAGCATCCAAAGTGTGGATATCTTTTGGAAGTGGACTAGGGATTTTCTATCCTCCAAATAGCCAATATTTAAGAAGTTTCATTCTTTACTGGTGGAATCATAAGGGAAAGAATGTGAAATCTAACTTTATCATCAAAATGTCTTCCTCCATCATTGGCAAATCTAGAAAGCCAGAAATAAATTTTTTTTTTGAAGAGGAAGAATGCAATGTTGATAGAATCAGAACCAAAGCTTTTGAAGAACTCAAAGCTACAATTTCTAATCAATTCCCCCAATATCAATATCAAATGGCAAAATTATTCTTGGAATTGGTTTTGGCACGCAGCACACACTCTAAAAACAAAACCCATTATCACCCACATCAAATGGCATCCACCCAATGACAACTACTTCAAATTAAACATTCATGGAGAAACAAACAACAAAAATTCAAGTTCAAGTGTAGGTGGAGGAATTGTTTGGAACAGTCAAAGCATCATGATCTTTGCCTACACTTACCAATCCTCTACTCCTAAACTTATCTCTAATGAGCATATCATCATTGAAACAGTACTCGAAGGGATCAGAATTCTCCAACAAAGAGGTATGATCTCAAATTTGATTATTGAATATAGCTCTAAATACTTACACTTAATGGTTGCAGAACCCGGAAAAATGTTCCTGGAGACTAAAATCACAACTGCAGCGACTAAAGAATGCAACCCTTGCAATCTCATGGACAAAATGCCCAAAAGAAGCAAACTCAGACCTGCTGTGACAGGGGTGTATTAAAGATGTGGTGTTTTTGTTTTGGTGCTGGTGTTGTGGGATGGCTGATGATTTGAAGCCTTTGTTGTGTTTGAGTTTAATTATAACGACTAAGAGGGTTGTGTTTGATTATCTGAAAGATTCTGAGCCCTGTTGTGGCATG
Source organism: Ophiorrhiza pumila (assembly GCA_016586305.1). Taxonomy (NCBI): domain Eukaryota; kingdom Viridiplantae; phylum Streptophyta; class Magnoliopsida; order Gentianales; family Rubiaceae; genus Ophiorrhiza; species Ophiorrhiza pumila. The sequence continues at coordinate 7,931,647 of BLIW01000001.1, read as the reverse complement.
ATTTATGATTTTGTTGGTTGCCTGCTTCAATCATTTATGGTACTATTGGGATGCCGGAGTCCTGATGTTGCGTATTTGGATAAAGATTTTGGTGGTGTGATGTTTAGAGCTAAATTTCTGTCATTTAGGTCAAGGGGAATTCTAAGGATTGATTACAGACTGATGATGTAGGGTTTAGGATTATGCAGTGATAACTGTTATTTGGAAACTGGTCTGTGTTGATTTGTTAGGCAACAAATGGGAATTATTGTTGTTTTGTTTAATGACAGCTTGGTGGCAAGATTAGGGTCACTAGAGTGTAGTGGAAAGGAAGGCCGATTTCAATTGTTTTTTGAACTTTCTTGAAACGAAATTTGAAGGCGGATAAGTTGGTTGTTAATGATTTCTTACCAATATCACTTTCATAGAATTGAATTGGTTAGAATTGGGAATACAAAACTTACACTCCCTTTTGAAATTTCTTACCTGCTCATAATTAATCTCCTCATTTGTCTGTAATACAGTGATTAGGGAGTCAATTGCCTGGTGATATAGAATCTCATATTTTGGTCTATTTTGGTCCAAAGAATAATTCTTAATCCAGTCAGATATTTAGGAATCACATGTAATGGAGTAGTACTCTAAGTTTATTGCTTTCACTTTTGTACAGGTGTGCTTAAGTATATCCAGCACGTTCTTTTGCTCAGTAATTATATTAGTATGGCTCTTTTGTTTTAAAAAAAATACACCGTTCACTAGGATACATGTTCACAATTGATATGGGTGTAAAAAAGAATAGGAAAAAGCTAAAATTAACACATTTTTAACTTTGCCATTTTTTAACCAAAATACCCTTACTATAACCCATGAAAAATAAAAGTTTGGTGAAAATTAAAATTTTCACTTTTTTAAACAATATTCACTATGATGCATATTCACAATTGACGTGGGCATAAAAAATAGTATAAAAAAATTCAAAATCAACACATTTTTTGATTTTGTCATTTTTGGCTAAAATACGTGTGTTATAACCCACAAAAAACAAAAATTTGGTAAAAAATCTAAATTTTACTTGCTTTGACACCGTTCACTAGGATGCATATTCACAATTGATGTAGGTGTAAAAAATGATAGGGAAAAAGCCGAAATCAACGCATTTTTTTATCTTGCCATTTAACCAAAATACGTGTGTTATAACCCACGAAAAATGAAGGGTTGGTAAAAATTTTAATTTTTACTTTTTTTTATAGTATTCTCTAGAATGTATATTCACAATCGATGTGGAATGCAAAAACCAGTACAAAAAAATTCAAAATTAACGCGTTTTTTGAAATTTGCCATTTTTGGCTAAAATACTCGTCTTATAACCTACGAAAAATGAAATTTAGTAAAAAAATATAAATTTCACTTGCTTTGACGTTCCTTAAGATGCATGTTCACATTGATGTGGGTATAAAATATAATAGGAAAAAAATCAAAATCAACTCGTTTTTTGACTTTGCCATTTTTAACTAAAACACATATGATATAACTCATGAAAAATGAAGGTTTGGTAAAAAATTTTATTTTTATTTTTTTAACAATATTAACTAGAATGCAATTTCATAATCAATGTGGCGCACAAAAAGGAGTACAAAAAAATTTCAAAATTAACGCGTTTTAGGATTTTGTTATTTTTTACTGAAATACGTGTTATAACTCACAAAAAATGGAAATTTGGCAAAAAAATCTTGGGTAAATTATTGTCAGCCCACCTTTGGTATACCTAACAAACCCATAACCCCCTTAATGTATGAAAATCTACTTTTTACCTACTTGTACTATGGACAAAAGTGCAAACATAACATTTTTCATTAAAACTAACGGTGTGTTATAAAATTTCACTTTTATCCACATATATAAAGTAAGAAAAAAAAATCATCATTTATGAAAATCTCTCTTTTTGGTTTCTCTCTAATTGATTGAAGTATATAGAAATAATGATTTTGGCTTATTTTTACTTACATTATGTACGTGTATAAAAATGACATTTCACAATACACCGTTAGTTTTAACGGAAAATGTTATGTTTGCACTGTTGTCGATAACACAAGGGGGTAAAAGGTAGATTTTTATACATTAGGAGACTTATGAGTTGGTTGGGTATACCACATGGGGATTGATAGTAGTTACCCAAAAATCTAAATATCACTTGGTTTGACACCATTATGTAGGATGCACATTCACAATTGTTGTGGGTGTAAAAAAAGAAGGAAAAAAAAATCAAAATCAACATGTTTTTTTACTTTGCCATTTTTAATCAAAATGCGTCATCAGCACACCACAAAAACTAAAACATGTCATGGCACTCATTAAACACTATGAAGAAGTTTCAGGGCAAAAAGTAAATACACAAAAGAGCTCATTTTTAGTGCATCATTCATGTGATAGGGCAAAAAAGCACACCATTGCAAAAATCACCAAATTTAAATTAGAAAAGCTCCCTATCAAGTATCTAGGTCTTCCTTTATACTATGGTAAAAACAAATTCAAGCACTACGAGTCATTAATCCAAAAAAACTCATTCAAAAATCAACTCATTGAGCTCAAAAGTTTTTTCTAGTGGAGGGAAAATATCACTTATTAAATCTGTTCTTTTAACAATGCCAATGCATACCCTCCTAGGAGCAAACCCCCCATAATTTTTTTTACAAAAAATAGAATCTATTTTTGCAAATTTTCTATAGGGTACATCAATTCAAAAACTAAAGCATCACTGGATATCTTGGAGTAAACTATGTTTACCATATCAAAATGGAGGACTTAACATTAGGTCACTTTTTGACATACAAAAAGCCTTTACTTATAAATTATAGTGGAGGTTTAGGGAGCAGCAATCCCTCTAGGTTGAATTTCTAAATGCTAGATATGACTAGCCCACAAACCCTCCAAAAAATGTGTCTAAAAATGGAGCAAAATGAAATTAGTAGCACATGAGGTAGACATGCACATCCTTCCCCAAATCTCAGCTGAAAATGAAAATCAATACATCAACATAAGTGATCTAACTAATTCAGGTATGTTTTCATTTAAATCAGCTTACAACTTAGTGTCTCCACAAAACCCATGGTGCTTTGGAAAATTCATATGAAATCCCTTCACTCCGATAAAACAGTCCTATTTCATGCTTTGTCTCCTAAAATCTCAACTTCTAATAGGCACAATTTTATACATATTCAATATGCACGGACCATTTAAATGTTTATGTTGTCCATCTGGTTTAGAAATAATAAACCACATATTTCTAAATTGTGATATAGCTGCACAATTGTGGACAACATATGGTAGTGAACTGGGAATCCTTATATCACCCAATGCACAAAGATTATATCATTTTTTACATCAATGGTGGAACCATCCTGGGATAAATAAGAAATTTAAGTTCATCATTCGTATAATTCCAACAATCATATGTTGGCAATTGTGGAAAGACAGAAATAAATGGATACATGAGGAAGAGGAATGTAATCTGGGAAAGATGATAAAAGCCTCAATTGAAGAGTTAAAATCCATTGTGGCTAATTGCTACCACGATTTCAAATGAGCAACTTTTACTTGGGTAGATTTCTGGTTTTCAACATTGCATGACGTAGAAAAAGTTCATAACTCATACATTAAGTGGAATCCTCCTAATGAAATGCATTTTAAATTAAACATTCATGGATTCATTGATGGCAAGAATAAAGGATTAGGAGGAGGAATAATTACAGACGATCAGAGCAAAATGATTTCTGCATTTTACTTTCAAACAGATACTCCTAAACTTTTGTTTGATGAACAGGCGCTACTACAAAATGGCGAATTTAAACCACCCTTTTTAGAGCGGTTAAACATAAACTGGTGTAATTTATCAAAATACGGTGGCATTATCGTAATATTAAACAAGAATAGTACACTTTTTACACCGGTTATAAAAAAACCGGTGTAAAAGGTACACTTTTTACACCGGTTATAAGAAAACCGGTTTAAAAGGTACCTTTTACACCGGTTATAAAAAACCGGTGTAAAAAGTGGTACTTTTTACACCGGTTAAACAAATAACCGGTGTAGAAAGTTTTTTATTAAAGCACAATAATTTCAATTAATCGTTTATAATATTATATTCTAATTTTAATTAATCGTTTATAATTTTCAATTAATCATGCATACTGGTACGAATATAGAAGGGTAAAAAAATACGAAAAAAACTCTTATGTTTTTTATTTCTTGTGGAAATGAAGACTACAATTTTACAATTGTATTTAAAAAGCATATTTGAAATTGAAATAATAAATGTTTTACACCGGTTAAACAAATAACTGGTGTAGAAACAAATCTTTTTTTACACCGGTTATTCTAACCGGTGTAGAAAGTTTTAAAGTTTTTTAAACAAAAAGCCCTTCTATATAGTACTCTTAAGTCGGGCTCTTCCAAAGAAACAACAATCCTGTCTCTTCCAAAGAAATTTTCTACGATTTTCTCTAGGTTCAGATCTCAAAAGGGAGCTACACAAAAGGGCTTCACATCACTGGCTCAGAGATCTCCAAAGGGAGCTACATAATCGGGCTTCACATCTTCTCAAATCGATCAGCTCCTGCTCAAATCGACCAGTTCCTGCTTCAGTTCGACCAACTATTGCAGCTCGACTAGCTCGACCAGCTCTTGAGGCGGTCTGAAATCTGCTGCGACTCCACCACACCGGAGCTCCAGCTACTGTTCAAGAAGCTGCAGCTGCCAACACCGAGCTATTGACTGGAACATTGACTCCCGAACCCGAAGAGGAACCACTGTGGGATCGCCAAATATCCTTCAACGGGGCGGACAGATCTCTCGCCAGATCTGATTTTTGTTGAACTTGTTTGCTGCGGAATGGATCCTTGAGGGGCTATTTCTTGAGCTGCAGACTCATAATCATTAGAAGGAAATAGCCTTTCTGGACTTTGGCTTGGTAATCGGTTTCGGTTATTTAACTTTAGAACATATAATTTTGATGTACTGTGCTTTAAGATTATGCTGTGGAATGATTCTGATTTGTGCTGATTGTGGAATCTCATCTCATTTGATTTGAGCGGATTTCTTGAATCTTTGTCGAATGACTGCTGAACTTTGGTCTCTTTTGATGTAATGGAATCTTGATTGATGAGGAATGGAATCCTGATGGGCTATTTCTTAAGCTGCAGTTTCAAAATTATTCAAGGGAAATAGGCTTTTTGGATTTTGGAATTCTGATTATCTTTTTTACACCGGTTTTATAAAGACCCGGTGTAAAAGGTCACTTTTTACACCGGTTTTGTAAACCAGTGTAATAAACTTGTACCTTTTACACCGGCTGTATATACACCGGTTCATTTTTTGAATAACCGGTGTAAAATGTAGAATTTAACCGGTGTAAAATCCATGTTTTGTAGTAGTGAGGTTATAACTGAAGCTATAATGATAGGTCTGGAATTACCACAAATCTCTACGTGGAATCAAGCTCAAAAAATATAACATCATGGCTGAAAAACAGAACCAAAGGCAGTTATCCATGGAGGCTCAAAAATCAAATTCTAAGCATACTTGCGATGCAACCTCAACCTCAATGTGAGCTATGCCCTAAATGTGCAAATTTAGCAGCCATTATTTTAGCCAAATGTGCAGTGCAGCAGTCTAATCTATCAATTAACGAAGAAAGCCTACTTCATAAAAAAAGTCAGAAAATCTTAAGATCAGAAATACTTGGTCTCCCTTACATCATTATATCCAAGAAAATCAAAAAACATGTGTAAGTCTAGCTCATGCATTCATATTATCTACAAATATCTCAAGCATGAAAAAATAAGTGGTCAATAGTTGCTAGTGTTAGGCCATTTTACCAAATGAAAAGGTCTTAGACTGCTGAGGTTAGGCCTAATTAACTTGGTTTCATCAATGTTTTGGATGATGTTTGTGGGTTCATTACATCATAACTTATGCATGTTTTGTGTCCGGATTTAAACTCACAAATTCATCTTGGTATAGGCTGCTTGTGTTAGTAGCGGATTTAGAAATAAAGGTTTGGACGGAAAAAATTACATAGTAAAAGTTATATTTTAATTTTGGGGGTGCAAAATTCTAATTTTCTTAAGGATTCAATTGAATGTTTTAAAAATTTTACAGGGACCTAACATAATTTTTCAAATCTCGTGGGGTGCCAATGATCCGTCCCTGGCTGGTGTTAGTTAGGCCTATTTCCATTGTAAACACATAATCTTGCAATGTCTAACTCAACATACTTATTTGGCATGTGTTAATGTGTGATGTACTGCTCCAAACTGTCTTTTATCATAGGGTCAACCTGGAAAAAACAACCTATTTATTCATTACATAATACATCTCATTCATTTGTCATGCAGCTACCTAAACATCTAACATTTTATAGTATTGAGAGAATTGAGATTGCAAGAAAAACAATCGTTTGAAAAATGATATGGGGGTATTTAAAGGAGCAAAATAAAGAAAAATGAGAAAAATCGTCAATTTTATTTAGTCGGTTCGTTTTTGAAGGACGTGAACTTAAATATTTATAGGAGCAAAATAAAATTCATTCATATTTGGGTTAGAGTTTAATAATTGCATATTTAATTTTTATGATATTTTATTCTTTAAATCCCTAATTTTAGTGAAATAATATAGTATGGTTCACTCACATCTTGGTTAGGGATTAATAATTATAGATTTATTAGTTTTAGTGATATTTATTATTTTAATCCCTGATTTTAGTGAAACAATGTTGTATGGTTCGAGCTTAATAATTATATATATAATTTAAGTGAAATTTTATTTTTTTTAATCATGATTTTAGTGATTTGAACATTAGACAGAATAAAGATATGATAATCTTAGACATACGGTATGGATGAGCTATGAAAATATTTATCATCTTGGTATTTTTATTTTATTTTTGAGAAGTTCAGTGTTTAAAGGGTTTTAGTTAATTATATGGTATAAGTGAGATGTATTATTATCATAGTGAAATGCTAAAAACAAAAAAGTTTTGCATAACATTCAATGATTTGTGCCTAATAAAGGATTTAGATGATACTAATAAACTTTACACCGAGTGTATATATATATATATAGATAAAAAAAAATTATTGGCTAACATTTACTTTGAATATTTCTCAAAGGGGAGAATCAACATAAATGTCCCTCACATAGTGCCGTTTGAGCAATTTTGTCCCTCACATTTAAAATGTAAAAAATTTACCCCTCACACTTAATATTTATGTAATTTTAGTCCACCGTCAAACTTCTGTTAAATTTTCCGTTAAAACATGTCACGAGAAGATCAGGTGGCCCTTTTTTAAGGGTAAAAAAGGTATCACATACACATTTTTAGGGTTTTTGCATTTTTGCCCTTCATCTCTTCTTCCACCACCACGTCTTTCTACCAATTTTCTCACCAACCAATGAATCATATCCTGGATTCTATTTATCCACATCATCAGGATCACACCCGATTCGACCAGCAATGACCCGTCATACCAGCATTGCTCGTTTCACGTGCATGAACTTGAACTCCTCCTCAATTTCCTCGGGGATCGACGCGTGTGCCCTCCAGCTCGTTGAGAGTGTGGAGATTCCATCGATCTTGGTTGAGAAACCATTCCGTATAATCCCGCACACACTGCAGTACTGATGATTGCACAAGCTAGACTCTCCATTTTGCCCAAGCTCGCATACAAACGTCGTACAATGAAACCTTAACGGCTCGTTGCCGTCGGCTACGCATCTCTCGTCCCTTCTCCTTAAGACGCGGTTCCGTGCTGCTCGAGACATCACGCACTCTCTTTACTCCTCGAACCTCGTCAATATTTTGGGACTGCAATGAATCTTCAAGATACGATGCACGATCGGGTTTTTCGCCATGTCGGGCCAACCTGTGTTGAAAATGATATTAACAATGTTTTTACCGGTATCTCCATCGATGAGCTCTGAAACTGCGTGCTTTGTGGACTGATGTTGTTCGAGTGAATTCGGGTTCTGGAAGATTTCACCGCAAAGGGGACGTTGATCAAGTTCCAGTCCCACCAGTTTGTTTGCATTGGTTATAAAAGTTCTGGATATGATTCATGATTGATTCTGGGCAGGATTATGGCAATCAGAAGAATGGATTATGTTGGACCGAAAGTTATCACTGAAATCTGTACTTATATTACATTAACATGTACAGATTAATTGAAATATGTACAAGGAAATTGTTCAAAACCATCACTGAAAAACTCTATAGAGAATTGAGGGTAATAGCACACTTAAACATGGATTCAAAAAACCATTAGATTTTGTGATCAATGGTAAATTCACAAATCAAGCAAACTTGGGACTAAATATTTCCAAAGCAGGAATGAAGCAGCAAAAACCATCACAAGCACAACATATAGCAAGTACAGTTTAGTTGTTTCTGATTTTTGAAGCAAACTCTCAAATGAGGACACACTTCATTCGAAGGTTACCCCATGGATAAAAATGTAGGGAATCCCTGGTAGAATAATGTGCTTAATTATTCCTTCTCAAACCTTATTGATTGTATAGTGGATGGATATATAGGCTAATTAGAAGAAGGAGCGCTTGACTGGAGCTCTTCCAACAGCTCTCATCAAGTTAGTTATTTCAAGAACCTTGGCTGCTTTTGTTCCTCTCTTGGACTCCGCCGATACCCTTCTTTCCTCTGCTTTTCTATGAGCTTTTGCAATGTCATTCTCCATCTTTTCAAGGGCTTTTGCTCTTTTCTCCTCAAGCTTCCTCTGTATTATAGGCAAAAGTTTTTTGTCAATACTTTGTTATTTGTCTAGAAGGGACAATTTTTTAAACTTCCTGTGTTTCGAAGAGGGAAAAAGTTTTGGAAGTCAGAAGAGATATCGGATTCGGGGACGGATCGCGCCCGAGCTTCCAACAGTAGATTGTCGGGTGAGTTGAGAGGAATGATAACGGGCTGTGCTAAGGTTCTTGTGGATGATGCGGGTGATAGGATTGGGAGAGGGGTGGTAGGTTTGTAGGAGAAGACTCGTTTGATGAAGGACCAAGAAGAGGAGAGAGAAAATTGGTAGAAAGAGGTGGTGGTGGAAGAAGAGATGAAGGGAAAAAATGCAAAAACCCTAAAAATGTGTATGTTATACCTTTTTTACCCTTAAAAAAGGGTCACCTGATCTTCTCGTGACATGTTTTAACGGAAAATTTAACATAATTTTGACGGTGGACTAAAATTACACAAATATTAAGTGTGAGGGGTAAATTTTTTACATTTTAAATGTGAGGGACAAAATTGCTCAAACGGCAATATGTGAGGGACATTTCTGTTGATTCTCCCTTCTCAAAGCTAATCCGTTGAACAAATCTAAAGTTGATGTGGGCCGATTTGCTACTATTCCCCTAAACCATATCAGTAAAAACAATTCCAAACATTAGGCCGGTATGGTTTGCTCACATCTTGGTTAGGGATTAATAATTATAGATTTATTAGTTTTAGTGATATTTATTATTTTAATCCCTGATTTTAGTAAAATAATGTTGTATGGTTCGAGCTTAATAATTATATATATAATTTTAGTGAAATTTTATTTTTTTAATCATGATTTTAGTGATTTGAACATTAGACAGAATAAAGATATGATAATCTTAGACATACGGTATGGATGAGCTGTGAAAAGATTTATCATCTTGGTATTTTTATTTTATTTTTGAGAAGTTCAGTATTTAAAGGGTTTTAGTTAATTATATGGTATAAGTGAGATATATTATTATCATACTGAAATGCCAAAAAAAAAAAAGTTTTACATAGCATTCAATGATTTGTGCCTAATAAAGGATTTAGATGATACTAATAAACTTTACACCGAGTATCTTAATCTTATCTTAATACTATAAAGAGCGAATCTTGGACATTTTCTGCCCCTGTGGCTCAGTATTAAATGTCGGTAGCCATCAGGTCATTCTTTTGGTGTTCCTGTCGCGTGGTGGGCCCTTTTTTTTTGGTACCCTTTTTCACCTCGTTGGCGTGTTTGGTGTGTGTTTTTTACCGGCTTTGACTGGGGTATATAGTTTGTGGCTTGCTTTCAGCCGTGTCATTTGGCCTTGGTGTTTCCGCTTTGTTTTTTCGCTCTGTCTTTCTTTTTTTTGGTTTGTTTCCTCCCAACATTTGCTGCTTTTTATTCGGCTTCTTGTTTTTTTGGCTCTTGCAGCTTCTTGCTCTTTGGTTTTTGTTGGGTATCTTTTCTTCTGTTTTCCCTGTTTTTTGGACTTCTTTGGTCGCCTGTGCCCTACGGTTGTTGTTTCATCAAGTCGCCTGTTTTTTGGACTTCTTTGCTTTTTTGCTTTGTTATTGCGAATGCCATAGATCGATTTGGTGCATGCGAATGCCATATTTAAAAAAAAAATTGCTATTTTGGTCGCTGCTTCCAGATACTTGGCTTTCGTCAGTTTTAGTGTTTTGGGATTTCTTTGCAGATATGAATTAGGAGTTTTGATTTGCTGGGTTTGTTTATTGATAGCAGGTGTAGCTTTATGGATGTGTATGTTTTTGCTTTGGATCTGATGTTTTGTATGATTTGCTGCTGAGGAACTCGGATTTAGATTTGGAGGGGCTTGTTACAATTTCTTCCGCCCTTTATAAGTTTTCTTTCCCGTAAGCCTTTTGTTGCTTTTTGAATCACTAAACACATTTGATGCTTGGTTTGTTTAATAGTCAAAAAAAAATTTAGCTTTGTTTTTAAGGAATGGGTCTATTTTTTTATTCTATTGGTTGATTTATTTGAATCTTCGATTGGGGTGAGGTTTTTTCGCCGAGCGGGGGTGCTCTTTGATTTTTATTGATAAAAGTTTCTGTTCGGCTTCTTTGTTGCTATTTTGTCTTGTCGTTTTTTGCATGTTGGTCTGGTTTTTAGATCAAAAATTTTTTGTAATTTTCTTATTTAGTTATTGAATTGGTTTTTGTTATATTGTACTGATTATAGTTTGTATATATTTGTTCGATGGTGGTTTTCAATGGGTAAGTTAGTTCACTCAGAGGCTTATTGTCCTTCAAATCACTTCTGACCATTAGTTTGTTACAACATATATACCATGACCTCAACCTGTATTTAATTTCTATAATCTTCTCATTGTGTTCTTACTTGGCAGGCTATCTTGGAATCTTCAACCAAAGGAAAGTGGGATGCATGCAAGAAGCTTGAAGGTAATGGATATATCTTTTTAGTTTAAGTGGCAAAAATACTAAGCCTCTAATTTCCGTTGCTGGAAATCACCTTCAGAATTCCATGACTTCCCGCTTTGTTTCTTACTTTATAATTGCAATTGTTAGTATGTTCTATTATTTGGAATTATTGACAAGCAAATGATGTCACTTACTGAGAAGAAAATAGTGTTGATAACATTCCTATGTGATATTTGGGATTTTAACTTAGTATGCGTCTATTAGTTATAGTTACTTTCATCCTGTCAAATCTCTTTCCTTTTAACTTGAAAAATAATTTGTCTTTGAGTTTTTTCCCCTTATGTATACGTGCAGAAACATAAGCCTTACCATAATTCTGCTTTCATTTCATGATTTCCTCTCTTGTTGAAATGTAGAAACCGATAAAATGCATGTTTTTCTATCACTGAAAGATAGAGTGCAAATTTTAGTTCATATTTTATTATTTTAATAATATTGGTTTGTTATTGTTATTTTGGCAATTTGTTTTTGGATTTTTGGGTTACTTTTAAGCTATTATATTAATTCCAGTTGATGCTAGATGGTTAGATAAAAGCTCATCGGGAACAAGGAAATAGAAATAGGCAATATGCCAATTTTGACTGCTTGGACTAAAGAAAACTTGAATTCCACAATATTCTTTCATAGGAAAGCATGCGCAGCAAACATTTTTACTAAATTGAGTGCGTGCAATCATTATAGGCAGATACTTAGTTATAAAGATTAGCTAATTTTAATATTTTTTTAATTGATTGTTGCAGATATCTATCATTATCATTACATATACTGAATGGGTGAAATGATTTCTTGAAATAAAATAGTTCTTTATTATTTTGTTGTTTTCAATTATACTGAATGGGTGACTTTGCAACGTTTGCAGGGTTTTTTTTTTTTAGGTGTGCTACCTTTTACAGGCTGAATTTTTTTCCCTCTTTTTGTACGGTTTAAAGCTCTTTGGGTCACAGTCTAAAAGTTGGTGAATTCTATTCATAAAGTTTTCATCAGCCAGAGATTTTGTAATTTCTTTTAGATCTGAATAGCTATGTGAACTATGTTTTAGATTGTTTGGTGAAATTTTATTTTTCCTTTTTTTGTATGGATTTGATGTAGTTTAGGGTGGGCAAAGATTTGGTAATTTGTATTTTTCTTCACGAAAAATTCAAATCCACCACTATTTATAGCGGGTTACTGGACTTTCATAGAACCTGGGTTTTTGCTGTGGTTTAATGTCTTTCATTGTTTTAGTGGAATAATGCAAGGATTTACTTGAGCAATTACATTGCTTAACATTTAATGTTCAAGTGTAGATTAATTTGTTAACTTGTAGAAACTGTTAGTCTTGCACCATCGTGTGTTTATAGTACCTTCTTATTTGGAACGATATTGCTTTCGTAGAATGCAGATACTAATGACTAAATATTGTCATTTGTCGCAGATTCTTGATCTCAATGTGGATCTAAATGCTGCCAGTGCTGGTGAAGAATGAGGCACTCCCGAATTTGTTGATGCATATGGATCTATTCCTTATTTTAGCCTGCCAAACTCTATATATGTAAGATTTTGGCAAGACTGCTTTGTAAAACTGGATGTTGAATTTTATCCTTTGTTATGTTTATAGCTTAAAATGTCTTCATATTGTTTTTAACTTACTTTTGGAAATCATTTGTTGTTATGAGTGAGCATCGTATATTTGACATTGTTATCGGTAGTCGTTTAGTTTTTCATTAATTGGGCATCCTTTGTTATGTTTACTCTTACTCTTGGATGCTTTTGGTCTGCTTTTGCGACGTCTCGCATTTTTAATTGCTGTATTTATACAATTTCATCTCTACTGCAGAACCAGACATGAGATTCTTCTCCTATGGTCGTATATGGATTTCATCTGTGCTTTAAGCTCGATTATTTGTGTGATTTTATCGATTTTGTGTGTGTTTATAAATATTAGAGCCCGATTTATTGGGTACCCTTGGTACTCGATCAATTGTTTTGCCTGTGACTTGCTAGACTTTACTTTTTAGGGTTATTGTGGATTAAGGTATAAATATTTCGTTTTATCGGTGTGCTCTGCTTCTTGGCCGTTTCTTCAGAACGTTATGCCTGTTCGTGTCTCTTTTTTTCTTCTCTTCTCCCTTTCTCTGTTTTCTTTCTGGTCTTCTTGGCCTTTCTTTGTTTTCTTTTTTATGCCTTCTTTTCTTATTTTTTTTGTTTATTGGTTGATTTGTATGTTTAGTTTCATATCGGTTATTTCCAATTTTTTTTATTAAGCCTTTTGTTCTGATCTGCCTTTGTTTAATGGGACATGGGTCTTTTTTAAGGGTTTTGGTCCTGTGTTTTTTTGAGACTTTCTTCTGACTTATTTTGCTGTTAATTCTGACTATTTTGGATTAGATTTAATTAGATTTGTTTATGTGAGGATTTGGGTATTTTGATAATTTTTTATTGGATGTCTTTTTAATTTAAACAATTGACGAAGATGATGTATGCCCATTTGTTCTGGATAAAATTCAAAATCAAAGCTGTTATAGTGTATGTTAGTATTTTTAGATGGGAAGAAATGCAGGTTGCAGAATCTGCTCTTGTCTGCAGAAGATACTATCAAAGCTCGGGCATAAGAGTAGATGATGCGAATGGTTGATCGAGGCTCTTGCTCCTGGACCAAATTCGATCTTCAAGATGTAGGATCGTGCTGCAGAAAAGTTATTCCAAGACACACAAACAACAAGAACTCGGGTGGATGAAGATTAAAGGGAAAAACGCAAAGTTGTTGAGTAAATCAAAACCCCACGCTTTAATACAAACGAACTCAATTTAACTTATGAAAATTCAATTAGTTAAACAAGTTAATTTGGCCGGCTCTTTAAATAAAGAACAATGGTGAAGTCACCTATAGGTTACGCTAAAGGCAAGCTTCTACAATGGACAATTAAATAATTCTCCAAGGCTTGAACAACACAAAGTGTTAATTCTTAATTTCAGCAAAGCTAAAACTTTCATTTATTCAACTTCTTATCATAAAAACGTTACAAGCTTCTCTTTAAATAAAGATGAGTTTCGGCCTTACCAATGGGAAAAGGAAATAAAACCCTAGTAGTTGCAAAGTACAACTTGACTTCTAAACTAACTAACTTTCCAAATTGGAATGGGAAACTAACAACTAACAAACTAATCCTTTTCCAAAAAGGATTAAGGAACACAGTTTCAAAGGTGGCCAAAATCAATTTGACTTCCTTTGTTTCCTAAACTATTACTTTCCATTATCATGCAAGATAATTGGGCCAAGTAATTTATTAAACAACCAATTAATTAAAGCCCACATTAAGTGTTTTGGACTTAATTAATTAACATAAAATTAAAACCCTAAAATTACTTGAGGGCGTGATCCACATGAAAGCCCAAGGACACGCCTCTTCTTTGGACTTCAACTCTCGGCCTTTGCAAGCTTCTTCAAGGTGGAATTTCCTTAAGCTCCAATGTAAAACTTCTAGAAACTTCATCATGAATGGTTATTGAAGAAACATGCCAAAGAACTCCATGTTGAGATGGTAAAGAACTCTCGGCCTCCAAGTCTTCAAAGTGTGATGACAACAAAGTGTGCAAAGCTTCTTTCATCCTTTTGCTCATTGATCTAGTCATTGGTCCATCAAGATTTTTCAAAGGATCATGTAAGCTCAGCTTTGGCACCAAGGATGTGGATGGATTGCTATCATTCCCTCCCTCCTCGAAAAGATTCGTCCTCGAATCACCTACATCAAACAAAGATAAATCAGAAACATTGAATGTAGATGAAATATTGCCATACTCACTTGGAAGCTCGACTTTGTAAGCATTATCTCCAATCCTTTCCAAAATTCGAAAAGGACCATCTCCTCTTGGATGAAGCTTAGATTTCCTCTTTTCAGGAAACCTTTCCTTCCTCAAGTGAATCCAAACCCAATCTCCTGGTTCGAAAACCACTCTCTTCCTTCCTTTATTGGCTTGCTTGGCATATTATTCATTTCGCTTTTCAATGGTATTTTGAACCCTTTCATGTAACCCCTTAATAAATTCAGCCTTCTTTTTACCTTCAACATTAACAAACTCATTAATAGGCAAAGGCAAAATATCAAGTGGTGTTAAAGGATTGAACCCATATACAATCTCAAATGGTGAACAAGATGTCGAACTATGAAAAGTTCTATTATATGCAAACTAAATATGTGGAAGACAACTTTCCCAATTCTTTAAGTTTCTTTGGATGATAGCTCGAAGTAAGGTAGATAAAGTGCGGTTAACTACTTCAGTTTGTCCATCAGTTTGTGGATGTGCAACAGTAGAAAACAACAATTTAGTGCCTAACTTATTCCATAAAGTACGCCAAAAGTGAGACAAGAACTTAACATCCGTATCACTAACAATACTTTGTGGAATGCCATGCAATCTAACAATTTCCTTAAAGAACAAATCAGCAATATGTGTAGCATCATTAGTTTTGGAACATGCAATAAAATGTGCCATTTTACTAAATCGATCCACTACAACAAACATGCTATCTGTACCATTACGTGATCTAGGCAATCCAAGAACAAAATCCATAGAAATATCAACCCAAAGATGACTAGGAACAGGCAAAGGTGTATACAATCCATGAGGCAATATTTTCGATTTGGCTTGTTTACACACAATACATTTATCACAAACACTTTTCACATCTTTAATCATGTTAGGCCAATAAAAGTGTTCATTCAAAACAGTAAGTGTTTTAGCAATACCAAAGTGCCCCATTAACCCTCCCCCATGGGTTTCCTTAACAAGTAATTCACGAATGGAACAAAGGGGTATGCACAATTTATCCTTTCGAAACAAGAAACCATCATGCAAGTAGTAGTCACTATTCGGTTTTGAAACACAATCATTATAGGCGGCATTGAAATCATGATCATCTTTGTACAAATCTTTCATCAATTCAAATCCAAGTAACTTAGCATGCATATAGGTGAATAATGAATAACGCCTGGATAATGCATCAGCTACAATGTTTTCTTGACCAGATTTATACTTAATCACATATGGAAAAGTTTCAATAAATTCTAACCATTTAGCATGCCTCTTATTCAATTTACCTTGAGTTTTCAAGAATTTAAGGCTTTCATGATCAGAATGAATTATAAACTCTTTAGGCCATAAGTAATGTTGCCAAACCTGTAATGACCTTACCAAAGCATACAACTCCTTGTCATAAGTTGCATACTTTAAAGCTGCCCCATTAAGCTTTTCACTAAAGTAAGCCACGGGTCTTGATTCCTGCATTAAAACAGCACCAATACCAATCCCGGAGGCATCACAGTGTATCTCAAAAGCTTTATGAAAATTAGGCAATGCAAGTAAAGGGGCGTGAGTCAACATATACTTTAGTTTAGTGAAGGCATTTTCATGCTCCTCTTTCCATTCAAAAGCAATGTTCTTTTTAACAAGTTCATTCAAATGTGCAGCTATAGAATTAAAGTCTTTAACAAACCTTCTATAAAAACTTGTTAAACCATGAAAACTCCTAACTTCACTAGCATTCTTAGGTCTCGGTCACTCCTCTATAGCCTTGACTTTTGACTCATCAACAGAAATACCTTGAGAACTAACAACATAACCCAAAAAGACAATTGATTCCATGCAAAAAGAACACTTTTTAAGGTTAGCATACAATCGGTTCTCACGTAATATAACAAACACTTGTTTTAAATGTTCAACATGCTCATCAAGTGATTTGCTATAAATAAGGATGTCATCAAAATAGACCACAACAAATTTACCAATGAAAGACCTAAATACGTGATTCATTAGCCTCATAAAAGTACTAGGTGCATTAGTTAGACTAAAAGGCATGACTAACCATTCATACAAACCATACTTTGTTTTAAAGGTTGTTTTCCATTCATCACCTTCTTTCATTCTAATTTGATAGTAGCCACTTTTTAAATCAATCTTGGTGAAAATACACGAACCATACAATTCATCAAGCATATCATCTAATCTAGGAATTGGATGTCTATACTTAATTGTGATTTTGTTTATGGCACGACAATCAACACACATTCTCCAAGATTCATCCTTTTTAGGTACTAAAATTACTGGAACAGAACAAGGACTTAGAGATTCACGCACAATACCTTTGTGAAGGAGTTCATCCACTGGACGTTAAATCTCCTTTGTTTCCTCGGGATTTGCTCTATATGCTGGACGATTTGGAATTTGCGCTACAGGAATGAAATCAATTTGATGTTCAATTTCTCTTATTGGCGGCAATCCAATGGGTAAGTCCTCGGGGAACACATCACTAAATTCCTGCAAAAGAGATAAAACAACACTAGGCAAAGAAGCAAGGTGATCACTATCAACAATAAGTACAAAATCCTTGCGGATTATCAAATACAATGATTGCCTATCTAGTATTACTCTCTTAACCTCACTCTTAGAAGCAAAATAACAAGACTTACAAGGAAAACTATTTTGGCTATTACAAGATTTAGAATCAATGCTTCGGCCTACACTAGTTACATTCTTTTTATCTTCTTGTTCTTTCTTCTCCTTTGCTTCCATCTCACGGCAAGATTGCACAATCCTTGATTGATCTTCAAAAGCTTGGCTTGGACTCAATGCCCTAAGGTTGTACTTTCGGCCATGATAATCAAAAGAATAATAATTCTTCTTTGCATGATATGTAACATCTCTATCAAATTGCCATAGACGACCAAGTAATATGTGACTAGCTTCCATTGGTACAACATCACACACAATTTCATCAATACTTTCCAATGGTGAAAGAAAATTTAACTTTTTTAGTCACTTTACTCTCGGCAGTGTTATTAAGCCATTGAAGCTTATATGGATTTGGATGTTTCATGCAAGTCAAGTTTAGCTTCTTAACAAATAATGTACTTGCCACATTTGTACAACTACCACTATCAACAATCACACTACAAATCTTACCTTGAACCATGCATCGAGCGTGAAACATGTTTTCTCTTTGAGACAAATCATCTTCAATTAGTGGTTGTGCACTCAAGACTCGGCGAGTAACTAAAGAGAATTCACCAACATCATATGTAGTAAGATCTTCACTATCTTCATCACTTTGGTACTTCTCTTCAAGTGGTGGCATGTCGGCACATTCTTCATCACTTTCAACCTCTCCATTATCACAAATTATCATCAATTTTCTGGTTGGGCAGTCGGTTTGATAATGGCTATAACCTTGACACTTATAACATCTAATGTCCCTCAATCTCTCATTCGGTTTGGGCGTGGTTTTGGGTGAAGATTCAGCAAGTTGGCGGGACTGTTTTGGGAGCATTATTTGTAGTGTTTTGAGGCTGATTTGGGGTGAAGACTTTCGGCTTTGGTGGAGGTGTATAATTCGATTTTTGATCTCTCCTCCAAGGCGGCAATGGTTGTTGGAGATTTCACCCTTTACCCTTCATATGCTTCTCAATGTTGATAGCTTTGTGAACAAGTTCATTAAGATCAATGTAACTTTGAAGATCAACTTGATAAGCCAATTCGGAATTCATACCTCTAAGGAACCTCTCAATGGTTGTGTCGGGGTCTTCATGAATATTTGCTTTAATCATCAACGCCTCCATCTCATGATAGTAATCTTCAACTGTTCGGCTACCTTGTACAAGGGTATGTAACTTTCGATTTAGCTCTTTATTATAATGAGAAGGAACATACTTCTTCCTCATGATTGCCTTCATTTGATTCCAAGTCTTAACTGGCCTGTCACCATCTTGTCTTCTAGCTCGAACAACTTGATCCCACCAAAGACTAGCATAATCTTTAAGGTGCATAAAAGCAATTCGGTATTGCTTTTTCTCGGGGACATCATTACCTTCAAAGAAGTGTTCTAAATCTCGAACCCAATCAAAGAAAACTTCGGGATCTGATTTGCTATGAAAGGTAGAGATTGTGAGTTTAACAGACTCGATGGAAACTTTAGACTTTTCACTTTTTGAAGAGCTCGTGTACTCCTCCTCTTTTTCCTCATCATTATGATCATCGGATTCATCATGATCTTCAAACTTAAGCTTTCTTGAGGCGGAACTTTTTGTAGATGACTCCAAATTATCAAGACGAAGATTGATCTTTTGAAGCATGTTGAATATGACCTCATTGGCGAACTTTTGTTCGGCCTCGGTGATTGGTTTACCACATTTTTGTTCCTCCATTGGTACCTGCAAATTAGTAAAGAAAACACAAGAATATATGTATATATACCTCTCGGGTTCCTCACTATTGGGTAGTAGGTACTCTCCACTCTATTTAGGTAGTGTTCTCTCTTATTTATTCTAGCTAAAACTCTCAATTAATGAATGTGTTGGGATTATTAAGACTCACCAAGTTCAATTACTTTAATAGCAAGTCTCAATCAACAAGTTCCACACAAAACTTTCACAAGAAAAATCAAGAGAGTTAAACAAAGAAAATCACGTCTAAGAAGATGTGTGGGTTACAAACTGATTTACCACCAGAAACTAAGAAATTCAGAAACTAGATTCTAAGACGAAGAGAACGCAATTTGAATCACTTAATTCCGAGTTGTATTGAGAAAGTTATGGCACTTTTAATCCAAGGTGGTTTTCAAGTAACAACTTAAGAACAATGTGCTCTTAAAAATCAAATGAAATAAATTAAATAATAAACTGAAAATAATAAATAACAGAAATAAAAAGTCCGAAATTATATTTTTTTTATTTTTTTATTTTTTTATTTTTTTGTATTGGGCCTTTTTTTTGATATTCGGCCTCTCTTTTTTTGAGTTGGGCCTTTTTTTATATATATATACGGCCTCTTTTTTTTTTTAAAATTCGGACAACCTAAGACAAAAACAAACTTTTAAGGTTTGGACACAAACTTTGGACAAAACAAAAATGACTAGGTTTAAGGTTTTAAGACAAGAACCTAGTACAAAGTACTTAGGTTTAAGGTTTGAAGACAACAACCTAGGATTAAGGTTTAAGAATGTTTTGTCTTTTTGTCTTAACCTTAACAACCTTAAAATTTTCAAACTTTAATATCTCACCAAGGAAAAAGGAATTTGAATGTGCCACTTTCACAAAATATTCAAGATTTTCAACAAGGATCAAGAATATGGCTCAAGATTCAAATTTGGACAACTTTGGATTTTTCAAGAAAATCAAGAAGTTCAAGAAAGTGTTCAAGAACTTATCTTTTTCAAGTGTGATAAAAGTTTGATCAAAACACACTATGACAAGAATGAGATAAAGAAACTAAAACAAAAAAAGATCAAGAAACGGATAAGAATCAAGCAAGTTATGATGTTAAGACCGAAAAACCCTAGTTTTAGAAACCCTAATTTGACACAAAACCCTAGCAATGCTTTGACGTGAAAACAGCAAGGAAAACTCAAGAATTCCACACTATGATTATGAACAAAACAATGCAGAACTTGGACACGAAAAACAGCAAGAAGAAACGCACAAGAACAGCAAGAAACAACACAACAAGACGCTAAAAGATGCTAGACACGAATTGGGCAGATTCAGGCAGATTTGAGCATTCAATGTTCATGCGATTTTAGCGATTTTAATGGGTGATTTTAAGACGAATTAGGACAGCAAGAAGGACACAATATAGCAGCAAGAAAGATTCACGAAAGGACTGCAGAATTGACGCAATAAAACGGGCAGAAAAGACACGAACAAAACAGCAATTTGCGGAAGAGAATTAAAACGGATTAACCTGAAATTTTTGGGCAACAACTTGTGCTTTGATACCAATTGATGCGAATGGTTGATCGAGGCTCTTGCTCCTGGACCAAATTCGATCTTCAAGATGTAGGATCGTGCTGCACAAAGGTTATTCCAAGACACACAAACAACAAGAACTCGGGTGGATGAAGATTCAAGGAAAAAACGCAAAGTTGTTGAGTAAATCAAAACCCCACGCTTTAATACAAACGAACTCAATTTAACTTATGAAAATTCAATTAGTTAAACAAGTTAATTTGGCCGGCTCTTTAAATAAAGAACAATGGTGAAGTCACCTATAGGTTACGCTAAAGGCAAGCTTCTACAATGGACAATTAAATAATTCTCCAAGGCTTGAACAACACAAAGTGTTAATTCTTAATTTCAGCAAAGCTAAACCTTTCATTCATTCAACTTCTTATCTTAAAAACGTTACAAGCTTCTCTTTAAATAGAGATGAGTTTCGGCCTTACCAATGGGAAAAGGAAATAAAACCCTAGTAGTTGCAAAGTACAACTTGACTTCTAAACTAACTAACTTTCCAAATTGGAATGGGAAACTAACAACTAACAAACTAATCCTTTTCCAAAAAGGATTAAGGAACACGGTTTCAAAGGTGGCCAAAATCAATTTGACTTCCTTTGTTTCCTAAACTATTACTTGCCATTATCATGCAAGATAATTGGGCCAAGTAATTTATTAAACAACCAATTAATTAAAGCCCACATTAAGTGTTTTGGACTTAATTAATTAACATAAAATTAAAACCCTAAAATTACTTGAGGGCGTGATCCACATGAAAGCCCAAGGACACGCCTCTTCTTTGGACTTCAACTCTCGGCCTTTGCAAGCTTCTTCAAGGTGGAATTTCCTTAAGCTCCAATGTAGAACTTCTAGAAACTTCATCATGAATGGTTATTGAAGAAACATGCCAAAGAACTCCATGTTGAGATGGTAAAGAACTCTCGGCCTCCAAGTCTTGAAAGTGTGATGACAACAAAGTGTGCAAAGCTTCTTTCATCCTTTTGCTCCTTGATCTAGTCATTGGTCCATCAAGATTCTTCAAAGGATCATGTAAGCTCAGCTTTGGCACCAAGGATGTGGATGGATTGCTATCAGTAGACGTGTGCTTACTACAAGAGTTGGCTGTTGGATGGGCTTGAATTGTTGTGATGAATTAGCATATCTTAGAGTTTGTATATTTGCGCTGCTAATTAATAATTAATAGTTTTATTGGTTTCGAGATTTGTATTTAGACTGAAGTTACTATTACTATTGTTTATTTCTCAATGTACATATTAACAAATATTTAGATTAAGATTATGATTAGTTTTACATTTATATATTTTTGTAGGATTATACAAAAAAAAAGGTCATGATACAATATAAAAGTCTTTATTATAGATATAAGCATTTATTATATATATATATATATATATATATTTATGTTTATAGATAATTGAGTAGTCCAATGTTAAATATCACCCCAAAAAATTCCTTATATAGTTTGCATATTGTAAGTGATAAATAAAAAAAATATTGGGTTTTTTATAACAATTTATTTTTTGGGACATCCTTATTTTTAAGAATACAAAACTTCCTGATGGGTTATTAATTTGAGCTAATCCAATAAAAAACTTTGCAAACTAATAATGATAAGAAATTTATTAATTTTCTAAAATGAACATTAAAGATAAAGATTAGAAAAAAAATTATTTGCATTATGTTTTATGATGATATTATTGTTTTGAAAATATATTATTTTTTTGAAAATACCAATATTTATAACTATTATTGAATGGGTTAGAGATTTCAAGGTGCACTGTTTTTATCGAATATAATTACTTTTGAAATTAATAATAGAACAAAATTATTAATATTCTAAACTAAAACTTAGAAATAGAGATTTAAAATAATATTATAAAGAAAAGCTACACGCAGAACATTTTATCACTATCTATTTTTTTGGATATATTCTTATTTTTTAAGAATATATATATATATATATATTTTTTAACGGTTTAAACATTTCAAATATTCGTCATAAAATTTGGCTCGGTTTTATCTAATATAAACACAATCCAAACTAATAATGATAGAAAATTTATTGATCTTTTAAAGTAAAAATGAACGATAAACATTTTAAATAAATAAAAAATCAGTAAGAAAGGTTGTTTGCATGCAGTGACTTATATAAAAAAATTATATTAAAATTTTTTAGATTAACCTATATGTATGTTTGATTTTATTTAGAGACTATAAACATTTGTGATTATTTCATACAAATTAGTTGGTTTTGATTTGGGATTATGAATTATATTATAATTTTGGACAAGTTATGTGTTATGTTTTAGATTATTTACTAACTTTATTAAGAGCTATTCTATGGAGATATTTATTGCTTTTAGCTGCTATTTAATTCACTATTTTGTTCTAAATATGTATGTTTGTATTTATACTTTAAAAAGAAATTTGATATAATTATATCAGTATCAGATAAACATGATTCAATGATGTAAATCTCTACTATATAAGACATTTTCTAGCTACATAAAAGACGTGTTAGAAAAGTTTGTATTCTACAGTGAATATGTCTAATCATAGAAGGCAAATACTATTTGTAATGATTATTTAGTTTTGTCTGTTCAAATTTTCAATTTCACGAATCTCTATGACCATTATTAAGCGGTCCATAATTACGGCTTTGTATCGATTAATTTGGGACAATCTAGATATATCAAATTCAGTTTTTAAATTTAATATTAGTAAAAAAAATATAAATTTTTTAGGACAATCTAGATATATCAAATTCAATTTTCAAATTTAATATTAGTAAAAAAATATTTTTTAAAAATATCAAATTACATGTTGAAAATACAGTCATGTGGAAAGGTTATTTTTATATTAAAAGCTATATTAATTATATGTTTTTATGTTATTATTTAGCTAGATAGCTTTCATATATATATTTGATAATATGTTTTACTGGCAGAATATTACTTCTAATCCTTGACATCAAATTTGTAATTATATTTGCACTTATAAATAATTAATTTCCGTTTTTAGATAATTTTTTGCTTATATTTTATGTTGTATTCCAAAAGATTATAATACTAATAAATATATAATATACCTTTTCTAAATAAGTCGATAAAATTTTGACTCTATCATTATAAGATTTAGACTGACATGAAAAGAAGAACTTATAAGACAGGGTAAGAAAATAATCAAAAACCATCTTTTACTCTCAGTTCTTATCTTGTTCATTTTAAATAAACTAAGTTAGCTTTTTCAGACCAAACGAGTGTGGTATTGCTTAACTTTCCCAGGTTTGTCACTTATTTAATGAATTACTTATACAAAACATGAAATATATACTGAGGTTTTATCTGGAATTATTTCAAATTGATTAATATAAATTGATGTTTTATTTATACATTTGTAATTATTACCCGATTTTTCACTCTTAAATATTATTCGATTGAATTTCTTTGATATTTATTGATATAGAATATTACCATCATTGTCGCGATCACAACTATCTCTGCCATTAGTTAACAATTTGCTAGCATTATTTCCACTTCCATTATCAATTTTGAGTTCTTCTCAAACCATTAAGTAGATCTACATTTTGCTTTGCATACTATACTACCAAATAACTAAATCTACGAGTTGGATTATAATAGTTATCTGGATTATAATAGTTATCTAAGTGGTAAATAAACCCTATCTTGAATTTATTTTGTCCCATATAAAAAATAAGGTACCGGCATATGACAATTTTCAATTTAGGGTTACCATACAAAATACCTAAAGAAAATCACGGTAAACGCTGGAAAAACTTAGCCCATAAATATGGGCTATCCGCTATAACAATTGATCTAAAAATTTTTTGTTAAAACACTCAAAACAGCTTGGCCCAATAATAAACCTACGCAAATTAGGCCCCAAAGTATAGCTCTGGGAGCCGCACCTTGTGCGGCTTACCCATTACTAGTATATATATAAAATCTCAAAGCTAATCCGTTGAACAAATCTAAAGTTGATGTGGGCCGATTTGCTACTATTCTCCTAAGCCATATCAGTAAAAACAATTCCAAACATTAGGCCGAACACTAAGATTGTCAATTTTTTTTGGTTTTATTAGGCTTGGTAAGTTGTTGATGCATATACTCAATTTGTGCCGATTTGATCCCATAATTTGTGAATTATTAGAAATTAAATCCACAGACTTGGATTTTAGCCATTTTCTCATCTATTTGGCTAAACAACCATTCGGTCCTGTCCTTATAAATTTAGCTAAAAACTTCTTTTCAAAATTCATTCAGAAAGTTTTCTTGGCTCTATTGTATCACAATTCACAATCATGGAGAAGGCATCTGTGAAATCAATTTTGCTAATTCTTCTATTCATCACTTCATTGGGTTTGTTCTTTCTCTATTTCTTTCCTTTCATATCAATATGCATTTTGCACTAAGGAAAATATATTCATTTGTTAATTTGTTTGAAACATAGAAACATTGGTCATTCTTGTGAAACAGTGTTACACGTAATACTTGCGCATGAATTTCACTTTAGCGTATAAACTATCAAAATTAGCGTATAAAGTATAAAAAAATTAGTATATTAACGTATAAAGTAAATTAGTATATTAACGTATAAAGTATCAAATATTAGCGTATAACATGTATAAAAATTAAAATATTGACGTATAAAGTATAATTCGCGCATAACGTCTTACATATGAGACGGTGTCACAAAAGTTCTCACGAATTTTTGCATTTTACATTTTTTGTTATGCATTTTTGCACAATTGGAATTCACCCCACATTTTTTACTGACTTGTCTTCTCCGAATAATTTGCAGTTATATCATCATTGCCAAATTATACTGAAGGAGCAAGATTGCAATTTGAGAGGAAACATGCCTCATGAGCTGCAGTTTGTCATGATGATGATGATTGCCCTTGTGAAGGTTA
Organism: Ophiorrhiza pumila; assembly: GCA_016586305.1. Lineage (NCBI taxonomy): Eukaryota > Viridiplantae > Streptophyta > Magnoliopsida > Gentianales > Rubiaceae > Ophiorrhiza > Ophiorrhiza pumila. Next base: position 7,905,723 of record BLIW01000001.1, on the reverse strand, counting down.
CAAATGCAAGAACATTGGAGTTATTCTTAACGATGAAGGTGGCTGCATGCCTTAAATGAACAATTGAATTGAATCTTCAATGCTGTGTTGCTGTCAAATGTTGGTATTTTTCTATTGAATCATTATTGTTTGTATTTTTTGTAAGATCTCAATTATGACGTTCTAAAAAGAGGAAATTCATGATCAATAAAACAAAGAATGTTGTGATCCACAGAACTCAATCAAATCCTTTTTCATACCAAAATATTTACTATATAATCAACTTATTCAACTTGTTCTGAATAGCCATAAGTAGGAGCAAGAGCATTTCCAGTTCAGCATATTGCCAATTCTCTCTATTCATAATCACTCTAAAGCCTAAATATAAGCAAGCTGAAGTACTAGACAGAATCACTAAGATGGTGTGCCTAAATGGCCATTAAATCTGAAAGTAATGCAAACCTCTGCAATCATAAACAAGCACAAATGCTCACAAAATAACACGGTAAACCAGCAGGGTTTGTTAAGAAGAGTGAGATAGATATGAGCTTATATTTATACTGCATCCAATAAATAATTTCGACTACATTGGCTGCATAATCAGATATGAAACTTAACCTTTAACCTATTTACATTAACAGCAAGTCAGTAACATTAGGCCATGCCATTTCCAAGATCGGGGCTACCATTTACCACCTAAGAAAGAACGACACAATTATGTCTTCCAATATGAAAGATAATGCAGTAAACCATTGTGAGGAACAGCAAAAATCGAGAAAGAATAATGTGAAAGCATCTCCCCCATTCAATCCAATTTTCCTTTTCCGTCATGCATGGAGGATCTTACTCGAACATCACAGCACAGGCCAGTATATACCTGAATACAATTCTTGAACCCCAAAACCAGCTGTAAATTCTGGTTACTGATCAATCCACAAAACCACCGCAGACTTCTTAATATTACCAAACTGCAAACACAGGATGACAATGTAATGTTAGATCAGGACATAAAATAAATTTGAAGGGAGTATAATTAAAGTATGCATCAGGAAAGACATCATTAAGTGGCGTCAGGAAATATAATGATGGAAAAACATTGAACTGAACTCAATTTCCACAAAGAATACTTGGCACACAATTCTCAAGTAGAAATGCCAATTTGGTGAATAGAAAGGGAACAGTTTTTGGAAAGAGCAATTTACATATTCATTTTTCTGACCAAGTTAGCAACTCCAACTTGTTCATGTTTTCAATTCCTTTCATTGTTGGAATACAAAAGAAAGACTTATTAAATAGACTTAGAGATCATGCAACTGCTCTAAAAAGATGCAAAACATTACATAAGAAAGACTTATTAAATAGGCATTCACATAAGATATCAAAGTCCAATGTCAGCTAAAATAATCGTAGTTAACAAGTGATGGAAACAGTAAATTTCTTTTAATCAAGCTCCTTGATTTCAAGAAGACATATCTATGGTAGAAATTACAATATGTCAAGGTTCTGCTTCATCAGCACAGAAGCATGGTAGTAATGGCCAATTGATATCAAATTATCTAAATGATGCATAGACAGAACATGAAAAGTAAAGAAAGAGTGAAACATTTTGCAGGAATAGCTTAAATAAAAAATGAATGACAAGGAACATATGACTTCCTAGATCTAAAGCTGAGAAAAATTTGAAATAACCAAAAATCTTAATGGAGTATGAGAAATAGATCAACCATCATCTATTGTTGTTGCACGTTTTCCTCATTCTCTGCTGGACAGGAACATTCTTCAACACTGGCTGGCAAAGCAGAGCTATCTTGAATTTGACAAGCTTTGAGTGAATCATCAACAGAGGATTGCGAACTACTCCTCAGATCAACAGTCAGAGAATCAGTAACAGAGACCTCCACATCAGTAGCTGTTTCTGAATATTGTTCAACAAGCTGTTGTAAACCGTTTTTAGGTTGAGAAGTTCCTGCATTTACACTTGGTTGAGGCTCGTGAATTTCCGAATCTGCAGCAACAGTTTTTCCCAATTCAACCTCTTTGCTCCTTTGTACATCAGCTACAATATCTATACAGGGTCCAATCTCAGACTTCTCCACTGATACTTCCGCAGGAGTAACATCCAGACTAGCTACTTCCAATGATGAAGATGCTTCCTCCGCAATGCTCTTTTTGGAATCATCCATGGTTTCTGGTAAATTAGCAACACAATTGGTTTCGTTATCACAAAACTCAGTCACTAGAATGGGAGACACATTTGAATTAGGAGCATTTCCATCTACCACTTCAGCATTTGGAACCATCTCCATATTTCTGTTCTCTGTCTTAAACACTAAATTGGATGACAGTGTTGTTTCCACCAAATTTCGAGCACTGGTTATCTCTTCTCTTGCAAGAGAGTCCTTTTCTAGGATGCTGACTCTGCTTTCAAGCTTTTCTGACTCATCTCCTCCAGAATCACAGCCAACCTCAGCCATATCAGGCAGAGCATCCTTCAAGCTGAGAATCTGCACAGCAGAAACAGCAACCTCCTTACTTACATCCATTAGAGGGCTTCCTTCAACAAGTAGCAAGTCTCCTTCATTATTAGACTCTCCATCATTGGGACTAGACCTTGTTTCATTCATTTCAGCATTTAGAACAGTGCTTTCTTCTAAAACTTTGAAGCTCTGAGATGTAGCTTCAGCATTTGAAACAAGCTCGTCATTTCTGTTCTCAATCACTTTGGAGGCAAAATCATCATTAAGCTCAACAGACTCTTCCTTGGCTCCATCATGAGCCACATTGATGTTTAAGATTTCCAGAGGTGCAGATGCTTTCTCCTCAACATACTGCTGCGGTTCAGCAACCACATCCAAAACAGCAGAAGTGGATTTAGTTACAGTTTCACAGTTATCAGGTGCTGAAACAACAGCCTGATTTACCTTGGAAGCCAATCCAACTTCTCCCATCTGAAATCCATTATCAACCTGATTCTGACATTCTTCATTTGGAGGAACAGCTATCAAAGCTTCTATTTTAAGAGCTGAACAGGTTAAGGATGTTATTTCCCCCAAGCTCTGACTATCAGCCAAACCATGTGTTGAAAAAAGGTCATTCTTGTTCTTGAGTTCATCTTCATCTGCTTTCCCAAAAGTAACGTTAGCATCAGTAACTTCCAGCTTTCGAACAAGTGGCTCCTCCACAAATGGATCTATATTCTCTTGTTGGTTGGCATGCTCTTCCACTGCCTGGATTCCTGTTTCGGTCACAGTAGTATCTAACTGTTGTGCCATTGGTTCAATGGTTATCAAGGTTGCCGATGACATTTCTTTTGAGGTTTGACTCACTGTCAACTCATGCTTTAAAACTGATACCTCATCCAAACCAGTAGCTTTGCTCTCCAAACAATTAGCATCTCCCTTTTGATGAAGATCCACCAATTCATATGGAGCATGGTCGGGGACAGAGGCAAAATTTTCATCAGTACATAAAACTGACATAGAATCCTGACTTGATACGTTTTCATTCTTCTCATGGTCTTCTGCATCTGTTTTATCACAATGACTGTCAGATCTCTCCTCTAATAGCTCAGAATCAGGAGCAGCAGCCCCCTCATCCAACAAATCTGAGCTTTGGGATCCATGAAAAGCATAATCTTTCTGCTCAACTTCCTTAGAACCATCCTCTCCAGTTAGATTTTCAGAAACCTCGGTCTCAACAATCGAAACTACTGAAACAAAAGATGACACAGCTGCTAAAGCTTCACTCTCATTGCTTTGATCATTGGGTGACAAAATGCTGGAATTGCTGGAAAGGAGTAAAACTGAGTCATCCCCACATTTCTCAGAAATATTTCTTTTCTCAGTAAACCCCAGGTCTGAAACAAGGGCATCATCCACAATACAATTTCTTTCTGTGTGCTCTTCTCCAGATTCATTTTCTGGCGCACAAAAACTAGAGCTTGACACTGTCAAAGCAGAATGTGAATTTTCTTCCAACTGAGGTTTAGAGGCAAGCAAATCACTGGCAGCTGCTTCTTTGCTTTCTTCTTCCGTGGGATCTTGTTCTATGGAAAAATGATCAATGTTTCTCAAAGTAACATCTAAAGCTCCAGAGGCATTTTCTTCAGTTGGTGGAATTGAGTCACAGCCAACCTCTGGAAATGGTTCTTTGTTCCTAACATGATCATCAGCTCCCCCATGCAAAATGTCAGAACCTGAAGTTACTGAAGTTGACAAAGTTGAGTGGATACCCCCACTAAAACTTTGGACCTCTCCAAGCCCAGCTCCACCTTCCTCCCTGGGTTCACTCCTACAGTTACCATCTGCAAGCTCAACAATAGGATCTGATCCAGAAATTATAGCGGTCCTATCTGATTGAATGTCAGTCTCTTTCTGAGACTCAATTTTCTGATCAACATCCCGGAACTCACCAGCTGAAGGATCACCAATGTCATAAGGTGTATCTGACAAAATAACAAAGTTCAATATGTGAGCATCTCTTTCCCTATCATCTTCATTCCCAACTATCAGAACCGATTCAGAAATTACTGTAGTCATACCTGATTGAATATCAGTCTCATTCTGAGCTTCAATTTCCAGATCAACATACCTGATCTCACCAACTGAAGGTTCTGCAATGTTTTTAGGTGCATCTGGCTCCATAACATCATTCAGTACATCAGCATCACTTCCCTTATCATCTGCGTCAAATACTGCAACTGATCCAGATTTAGCATTCATATCAGAGTGAACATCAGTCTCTTCTTGAGATTCATTTTCCTGATCAACATCATGGGCCTCACCAACTGAAGGATATGTAATGTTTTGAGGCATACCTGACTCCACAACATCGTTCAGTATGTGAGCATCACTTTCCTTATTATCTGCATCCTCAACTTCCGGAACAGACCCAGAAAGTACAGCAGTCGCATCTAATTGAACCTCAGCCTCTTTCTGAGCTTCACTCTCCTGATCAACATGCCAGACCCCACCAACTGAATGATCTGTAACGTTTTGAGGCGTACCTGATTCCATAATATCGTTCAGCACGTGAGCATTACTTCCCTCATTATTTGCATCCTCATCTTTCAGAAGTAACCCAGAAATTACAGCAGTCGCATCTGATTCAACCTCAGTCTCTTTCTGAGCTTCACTTTCCAGATTAACTTCCCGGATCACACCAACTAAAGGGTCTGCAATATTTTGAGGTGCACCTGACTCCACAACGTCGTTCAGTATGTGAGCATCACTTTCCTTATTATCGGCATTCTCAACTTTTGGAACGGATTCAGAAATTACAGCAGTCACATCTGATTGGGCAGCAGTCTCTTCACGAGCTTCACTTTCAGGATCAACATGCAGGACCACACCAAATAAAGGATCAGCAATGTTTTGAGGTGTACCTGACTCCATAACATCGTTCAGTATGTGAGCATCAGTTTCCTTATTCTCTGCTTCCTCAACTTCTGGAACTGACCCAGAAATTACAATAGTCACATCTGATCGAACATCATCCTTTTTCTGGGCTTCACTTTCCAGATCAACTTCCCGGACCTCTCCAACTGAAAAATCTCTAAAGTTTTGAGGTGTGACTGACTCCAAAACATTGTTCAGTATGTGAGCATCACTTTCCCTATTATCTGCATCCTCAACTTCTGGAACTGACCCAGAAGATACAGCAGCTGCATCTGATTGAACATCACTCTCTTTCTGAGCCTCACTTTTGTGATCAACATCCCGGGCCACACCAACCGAAGGATCTGAAATATTTTGAGGTGTATCTGATTCCACATCATTGCTCAGTACGTGAGCATTGTTTTCCTGCACATCTTTGTTGGCATCTACAACAGCAGAATCTAGAACACATTGAGGTGCATCTGTCTCACCACCACCTGTCTGATGCTCAGCTTCACTCACCTCTCTTTGTACCCTGGATTGATCTGCAATGCTTTGAGATGCATAAGACCTAGCACCACACACTGGTTTAGGGGCTTCATTCTCCTGTTCCACTTCATTGGCTTGTGTTGGCGCAGTATCTAAGGTGGTTGGAGATGGATCAGACTGGACAATGTTCATCTGTTTCTGAGCTTCTTTTTCCTGCTGATTCACAGCGATATTCTCGACTGAAGAATCTGTAATTACTAAAGATGGATCCAACTGGACAAGTTCTTTAGGTTTCTGCACCTCATCATCCCTCTCAGCCTTACTTCCTTCAAGAGTAGGAGAATCTGCAAGTACTTCAGAGGAACCAGAGTCGAAAATGTTCATCTGTTTCTGAGCTTCATTTTCAAGCTTACCGTCACAAATTTGGCCAACAGGAAGACTGTTTATATCTTGAGATGGATTTGACTGAATAGAATCCGTCTGACACTCATCTTCTTTCCCCTCGTGATCTTTATTGACTTGTACCATTGTAGGAGCTCCAGCGCTTTGAGATGCACCTGCCTGAACACTATTTGTTGGTATCTGAGATTCATTATCCTGCTTATCCTCAAACAACACTGATACAATAACAGAATCTACCCGATTTTGAGATGCATCTAACAGGGTCACGTTTGTCCTTTTTCCAGCTTCATCTATTGGCCCATTATCACAGACTTGTCCGGTGGAAGGATCAGCAATACCTAGGGAGGCAACTGACTGGAGAACATTTACCTGTTTAAGAACATCATGCTCCTGCTTATTTCTTCTGGTGGGTCTCCTTCCGACAGAGACCCTAGGCTTTTTTTCAGGGACTTCAACTGATTTTGGATCCTGATCAGTTGAAACTTCAAAACTAGAGGGTGCTTCAGGATTCTGTCTTTTTCCTCTACGTCTAGGTGCCTCTCCTCCAGTTTGAGCCTTCCGACCTCGTCCCCTACCTTGCTTAGGTGCAGGATGGGCAAGAGCGGCAGACTGTGAATCAGAAATAATTGAAGGAAATGAAGGGGTTGGAACTGGATCAGGACAAGAAGCACTCGTTACAATGGGGTCTTGAGTAACACCAGCCGCAACTAAAGAACCAGGAAAAGGAGCCGGAGCTGGTGTTATTGAGTGGTTGGAAACTGCATCAGTAGCAGGTAGCGGGTTGGGAACTGGTACTTCTTGAGATCCTAAATCTGATTTACTGGTGGCCGAAGATGAAACAAGAGGAATAGGTGAAATCGGATTTGGTTCATCAGTAGTTTCTATCACATTAGAAGGTTGAGAAACAGGATCAGGATTACAGACTCTCAAATAGTTGGAAGCTGCTTCTCCTGTCGTCTCCAACTCAAGATTGCCAATTCCAGTTGGCGTTGGAGGAGCTTGAACAACTGCAGTAGTCTGTCTCTTACCCCTACGTCTGGGGGCTTCTCCTCTAGACTGAGCCTTTCGACCTCGTCCCCTACCTCGCACAGGCATAGATGGCCCAGGAAGTGTAGTTGGCTGAAAAGCAGGAACGACAGGAGGGAGAGAAGCTGACTGAGTGCCAGAAACAATTCCTATGCCAACTTGCTGGACAGTTCCACTGATACTGCACCCAGGGGTAGAGCTAGGCAAAGAATCAGGGACAGGAACAACTTGAGAGAGGGAAACGTTTTCTACCTTGGGCACAGCAATCATTTGTTCTGCTCCAGAAGATAGTTGAAGAACCCCTGGAGAGGGAGATAATTCTGTAGTTGTTGGTGCTCTTCTTGGCCTGCCACGTCCACGCTTAGATGGTGGAGTTACGTCTTTGCTGTGTAGTATTGCCCGCTCAACAGGGGGATTGGGTGGTTGCTGTGGCACTTGTACTTGTGGTGTTTCACCAGTCAACACTGCTAAATCGCACATAACTGTTGACAATTTCTTTTCGGTGATCTCCTCCTTCCCTTGAGGGGATTCTGGTGAATCAACTTGGCAAAGTTTTTCGAATTCTTCTTCAGTCAATTGCTCTTCATAGGAGCGTATCTAGTCACAGAAAGGATCAGAATTAATAAGGGACAAGGGAAGCTCAGCAATAATGGAATACCATGGCATTATTCAGCAATAAACAGTTTGTATAAATTCAATTTGTCCAATATTTTTTTCCACAGTACCATTCGGCAACCTACATTTTGTAAATACCTAATCCCATCACTTTTGCTCAAAAGAGAGATTCTTGTTGCGAGACATCTAATAATGAATGTTCATTGCTCAAAACAACAGTACTGGCATTGTGCTAGACCAAGTCAGAACCAATAGTAAATACAGTTGCAAGTAAATGAACTACTAACAATTGCCAAAATTACATTCTCATAGATATTTATGGTCATGCGGCTACTAAACTATTTGATGGTATAATTTTGAACATTATTCTTTCTTTGATTCAATTTGATCACTCAAATATGAAAAGGGGGCTATTAGTTTCCATCAGTCAAATTCTAACTGTTATTTTTTTGATATCTTTGAATTTTTCTATTAAGTTCAAATATTTCTTTTTATTAAAGTACTTTGTGTAAGTTTTTAGGCATCACCTTGATATATGAACACCCACTATCTTAAAGCCCCAAACTCCATTAATTACCCTTCATCTGTAAGCATAATATTACCCTAAAAGAATTAAAAAATCTCTAAAATTAACTGAAAAATTCAAAGATAACGGTTGAATTTATTTGACAAAATGGCTACTACCAGACCACTTTTCATAGCTGAGTGGCCAAATTGAAACCAAACAAAGAATATTGCCCAAAAGTATTTCAGTGGCTACCGAGGTAGTTTATCCTTCCAATAAACAACATACCCATATCAAATAATGATCACTCATGCATAATTTGGTTCTAGTAAATTTAGGTCATACAAAATATAAGTTCTATTATATTGCATGCACATAAACTTTGCCAAGATAAACTAGCCAGATGAATAAATAATAACACCTCATTTGTGCTCAATTTAACATCTGCGAGTAAACCAACCTCTCTAGCTCGTTTGCCTCTTCCATACTGTCGAGTATCAAGACCCCCAAGATAATCACCCTTCCGCTTCATTCCACCATTAGATGCTACCGCTTGTTGCGGTGTTTCAGATATCTTCATTGCTTCGTAGAATGCTTTCAAGTCATCATCCATCAGAAGCCGAGAAGGCAAAGGAGGTAAGCACTCGGAATCTCCAGACCCATTTCCTTTGACCAATTTCATCCATGCCCCCTACAGTGTTTGTAGCACTTCAATTTAAAATTAGGATTAACAAACAAATTGACAATAGTCACATCCACATAGAATATGTATAAAACATCATCACAAGAATTCTTAATTACCATCTCCTCTTCCCGCCTTTTCTTGTCAACTGATTCGAATATATCAATTTCCGATTCGCTGGAGCAAAAAAGTATAATGAGAAATGACTACCAATGCCAGAGCAAGTAAAAAGGGGAAAAACAAAAAGGTATACAGGACCCACAATATTGGCAAATATAATACGAATATGGAAGATAAATAGCTATATAGATGTATGCTTTCAGTATTATAATCCATAACACTTAACTGTATTATTCAATCATAGACGAGAGTTTCAGCATAATACAGAATAATTCAACTATTTTCTGACCTTACCTATTCAGGAAACAGACTCAGCACATTTACTCGAAACCAGATTACTGAAACAAGCAGAAAAGAAAAGCACCTGCGAGCTATAATATCATTTAAAGCATCATCATCCAAAACAGGTGCAGCTTCCTCTTTCTTGGACTCCCGCAAAAGGGACTCCAAGTATTCTCTTCTATCTTCTGCACTGTTAATGATTATTTTAAAGTTCAGCAAGCCACTGAGGGTACTTGAATGGCTGATTTCTAATGTTTAGAATTTAACAAGCATTTCAAGAAACCTGGTATTGTTGTCAAAAAACCCGGCAGTAATGCTCTGATTTGCAACTCCAAGTTTGTGCTCTGCTGAAGCTCTTACCTGTTCCTCCACAGTTTGAACCTTGAATAATAGAGATATTATTAAGCAGCTTCCTCCAGAAAACTACAAAGGGAAATTCTTGAACCAAATTCACGAATCAAAAGGTCACAAAGAAAGCAAACTGAATATGTGAATACAACACCAATCAGAGGGAAGTTGTTGGCCAAAGTAAATCTGATTACTTTCTAGTCTTACTTAATTTCAAAAATCTCTTGAATAAGGAAAAAAATTCTAAACGGAGGAATAATGGCATTAACCATAAAGGAACCTCTATCTCAATCATTCAGCAATACACTGATTCCTCAACTTGGAAACCTAGGAATCAATTGCCACACAGCTCTAAGAGTGCAAATAACTCTACATGTACAGATGTAGCTTGTCACTTCAACTACTACTTACACAAGCTTTATATAACCAGACTTGGGTCCAAAATCCAAATTGTATACACCACTATACATAACAGAAAACACACAAATCTCACTATAAATAATATCCAAACTTATTAGAAGGAAATCAGTATCAAATTTATTCAAACAACATATATCATTCTCATCAAATCAAATTACTTCCATATAAATTCTCAAGAAATAAAGGAAAATAAGACTTCCAATTTGACAAAAAGAGCCGAGATTATTTTGACCTCTATTAAATATTTCAACTCAAAAATTCTCGCACGGAATGTCCTTGTAACAGGTTCCACATATAATAATTACATACTTGAGAGGACTAGAAGATGGCAATTATAAGTGAGACTAATAGACAATGCCTAGTGTCGTATTTTTTTAGTTAAAATCATGATTAACAGCAAGAAAAGAATAAGACCAGACATAGCTGCAGTTGAGACACTAGTGGTTAGATAGCCATGGTGTATTTATTCATCGATATACAAACAAACAACTTCATGAGGTTCGAAACAGAGCCCAACAAGTACCATATACCAATTCCAGAATATCAGAAAGTAACCTAGCTCACACAATACAAAGGGCAAACACCATTACCAAACAGGTAAGCTATGAGTTTAAAGTTTGATCAAATATAACTAATAAAGAAACAGTTCATATCCTATACCGTTTCAAGGCGAAGAACAAGAACATCCCTCTTTTGTCCAATCCTATGCGCCCTTGCCTGTGCTTGCAGATCAACCTATGAGAAAACAGAAACAATACACATGGTTAGGAAACAAGGTAGAACTTCAATGACTGGAAAAATAATTACAAAGCAGTAGTCTCTCTATATTGCCTGAGGATTCCAGTCTGTGTCAAAAATTATTACTGTATCAGCAGCTTGGAGATTCACCCCCACACCTCCAGCTCGAATACTGCATCAAATGACAATTGATTATTGTCAGAAGAAAATAGGTCCACCAATGCAATAAATGCATATGCGGAGAAAATATCAAATCATAAAAGACAAAACAACGCAATTTTCCTGCTTTGACTTTCATGTGCTGACAACAATGCAAAGCATTCTACTTGAAGCAGACAAGAAGCCCATACATACATTTTACAGCATATGCAAACCCAGCACAACAGAACGTGTAAGGTTCACTCTTCTCTTGAAAAAAAGAAGGGAAAAGAAACAAGAAAGGTAATTATGTAATCCTAAAAGAGCCTCAACAAGACATCAATACAAGAAAGAAGAATGAATTAACAAATACAAAAAAGAAAAACAAGATTGTTCGGCAACACTTTCCCACAAGGATCTATCTTAAGGTCATATGGCAAACCCTCAACTTTTTCCAGTATCACTACAAGTCCGATGGAAAGACGTAACTACACCTAAATTTTCACTTAGTTGAATCAAGCTCCCATTGACTGTTATGCACATAAGATGGTGTATGGATTTTTAAAAAAAATGATGGTGTATGGCTTTTAACAATAACTTCAAGCTTATATAACTCAAGAGATCTATATCACTTCTAAAGCTGTTTATTTAGTATCTCTGTGTAATATGCCACAAATAAGTCATCTAACCATAAGCTGAACTAGATAATTATCCAACTTCAAACTGTGCTTGGGTTTCACTTGGATCATTGGATTAGGAATTCGGTGTGCATTTCAAATCATTGATTTGGAATTTTCATTAATTAGATGACCTTGTTTGGAAACTAAAAAGAATTTTAGGAGAGTATTTAAAATTCATCGTTCAAAGAACGAAGAATGGGCAATTATCTTATGATATTAACCAACCAATTAGCGTAATCGAGCCGAGTCGAGCTCGAGTACCCCAGTAATCAAGCTACTCGAGCTCGATCGAGTACCTATTTTTTGAGCTCGAGCTCGACTTCGAGTATCGAGCTCGAGCTGGATTATTATATTTTTTTTATTTTTTTATTTTTTTAGATTTTTTTTATTTTTTTTAAAAATTGTAGGATATAATTGTAATTTTTTAAAATTTAGCAAGGTAAAATGATAATTTAGTATAAAATTAAGGACTAAAATATAAATATAAGTTGCTTAAAATATAATTTATTAAATGTTAGGGACTAAAAAATAAATATAAAAAAATAAAAAAATGTAATCGAGTAGCTCACGAGCTACTCGATCCTTTGAAAGCTGAGCTCGACTCGATTACGAACTCAAGCTACTCGAACTCGACTCGACCGAGCTCGAGTCGAGTAGTTGACCGATAGCTCGTTTTACACACCTACAACCAACACAAAGAATAAGTGATTATGACATATCCACAAGAACCTATACGAAGTTGACTGTTCAAACAACAGCAGCCCCAACCTTCCCAACACTGCCAAATAAAAGAATACATTTTTTGCTCTTCAGTCACTTGATTGGGTATTAATTCTTCTAAAAGAATGGCGAAAGCTTAATAATGTTTATTTAACAAACCCAAAAATGTGATACAAAACAATGAAATCTGCAGAAGGCACCAGTTAATAACCCTAAAGCAGCTACTGCATCAAATTTAAACTATTTCCTATGCACTCAGCCAATCAAATCCTTCCCCATAATGGTAGTAATATAATGTTCATCACACATTGGCATAGTGAAATAATATGGCACACCACACTATCCACTATGACTACAATCCAGTCATTTCAACATGCAAAAAGTAGCTATCTTGCACACAGCTTTGGATGATGAAGGAAAATAGCCTTAAAAACCACTTCTGTTCCTTGAGCATCTTCCTAATAATATACATCTTAATGGTTATCTCAGATCCCCCAGACTCATCTGTCAGATCAGTTCCATAGTTAAGACCTCCTACAGAAATGGGGAGGATTGAGAGAGCACGGGTCATAGTTGGAGGGGGGAACAGAGGGATTTGAAAACACGTCATATGCATGTCAAATTCACTGATTTTAATGCTTAAAATCAGTCAAATTTTGGATTTTGAAATCAGAGCCACTTCAGCATCCAAACCACCAAGGTGGATTTGGGCTGAGGATATTGAAACCAACTTCGTCCAAATTACCAATTCAAAAGACCCTTATTGAAGTTCAATGTGTTAAAAATAAAAGCAAATTGAACTTCTTTCCCCAGTTTTTTAACAAATTGACAAAGAACTTCCCTAAGTTCTTAGAATTTAGAAAGATAATCATTGGAACCAAAAGGAACTTCAGGGAAGTTCAGTATAATTTCAAAGGCTTAAAGAATGTTCACAAAATAATCATATAAACCAATAGCAGCTTTGTACAATCTACCTTGTAATAAAAATTAAAATGACACTCGTTACAATTCAATGTGTACCATGACAGTTTTGAAATTCTTTTTAGCTGAAACAAATACTATGGAAAAGACGATCACAAATCCAATATAAGAACTGTCAAACATAATACATCATATTGCAAACTTGAAAATATGTGTATTCACATTTTAGTTTAGTCATGGCTCCCAATGAGCTTCTGCTCCTAAAATGAAGCCAGAATCAATTTCACCATTCAAGTACTTGTAAACATAGATTCCAACCAACCCGTGGCTGACAATGAGTAAATTAAATAAAGAAATGAAAGCCATATCACTTTTGGTCCAAAACAAATCCTGAACTTTCTGGAATTCTCCAAGTACAACATATCAAACAGAATCTTAAGACTGGTAACAGCAAAGTTGACAACAATTAAGTATGTCCGGTTCATAATTTGGAACTTGTCAAGCTGATAGAATAACCCCAAACATCATAGCAAAGAGAAAATTATACTAATATTTCATTGACATTTATACATCAGAAATAGATAGACGTACTGATTGTTGCTTCCCAACTAGCAGATTACCTGAGCAAAAATATAAAAAATGGAGAACCAGCTTCGTTGAACCGATCAATCAGTGCTCCTCGATCACCTCCAGATGTATGCCCATCTAAGCGCAAATACTTGTACTGCTTCCAGCAGAGATAATCCTCCATGACATCAAGTAGCCTAGTCATTGTTGAAAATAGTAAAACCTGAAAAATGATGCATTTAAGGTTCTAAGTGCCAACTCTTCGCTGCATCAGTCCAAAAACATTGAAAGGTACATATTTCAACTAGAGGGAAAACGAGATTTAATTACAGATTTAGAGGCAGAAAAGAGAGCTTTTGCAAGATATAATAAGAATACTTCAGATTTCTCCCAACATGAGAGTAAGAAGGTCGAAATGGAAGAAAAGAAAAAAAGAAACAAGACAACAGAACCATATGTATATAACAAATCAAAGGGGAAAAGTGAAAAGAAACTCCAATTAATAATAATGACAAAAATCAATATAATGTTACAGAGTTGAACATCACCATTTTCTAGAATTTCAAGCTTCAATAACACTATAATCCACACTCCTATAGTTCTAGTTCTTTTCCAAACACAAATAAGTTAGTCAGTTTTGCATAAAAGCAAATCTTAAGAAAGCATCAGGCATGAGATACTTGCAAATGTAAACAATGGTAAAGAGAGGTAACAGCAGTTACACCGAAATCAAAGAAAAAGAAGAACACCATGAGAAAACCACAGCGTTCAGAAAGGAAAATTACTTAAAATATATAAAGTTTTCAAACACACATCACAGAGTACCACAGGGTTATGGTATCAAAGGAAATACATGCCAATATCTACGTACCCGATGATCAGTTGCCTTTAATTTAGGCAATAACCGATCTAGCATCTCAAGCTTCCCACAAAGTCTTACTAAATTCGGCAGATAATGGTTAGGTATCCACTCATGAACCTACAAAAAAATAAAGAGGCAAGAATTGAGTCAAACACACTCAATAATAACTACATTTCATGATAATGTTAACAAGGTTTTCAAGAAGTCCAAGTACTACAAATAACAGCCTGCTATAACTAACAAAAAAAATGGAAAAAAATATATGTTCTCGATTACTTTGCGATAAAAGAGCAGTGGAAATATGCATTCTACCATGCAAAACTTAATTTGATGCTAATATATATGCCCGTTGGTAATAAACATTTGTCAGTTTAAAGTACCAACTAACGATGTTTCGAATTGTTCACGCACTAAAATAACAGCCTGTAATAGCTAACCAAAAAAAAAAAATCAGTCGAGATTAATTTGCAGCAAAAGAATAGGGGGATAATCCGCATTTTGCCACCAAACATGATTTGATGCCAATATATATACCCGTTGATACAGAAAATTTGTCAGTTTAAAGTACCAACGGGTACCCCGAGAAAGTCTATCCCATTTCACAACTTCCAGTTTTTTATACTTTCTCAATACAGCACTTGCTTATGAGAAAAAAACTCTAAACCAACTCAGTTCAACAGTTATTTCTCAATCATCTTTGCTGTTGTTCTCATATGTTTATGCTAGATGCTCTAGTGTTTTTGCAGATCAGATTTTCTCCATTTACAGCAGAGCAGATTATGTTTGTGTAACTGTTCTGTTTATACCAATTGATGATCTCATCTAATCTGTGAACAAATATTAAGTCCTTTGACTTTGATCCATATATACTAGAAGATATCTAGGTGGAGTTTGGCGAAAAGAAAAACAGATGTTCTTTCTATGTTCACAAGAGACACACCTACACTGCTAAGTGCATGCTAAATTTATCATCAGTCAATAGCCTGAAAACACCCTAAAAATGATTGTCATGATCACATTTACAGCTAACTCCGAACTGAAATTAATTTGACAGAGAGCAACTACCTCTTCAGCATGAAGTTGGCTAAGATACGGGTGATTGCATATGTTCCGTAGCTCCATAACAGAGTTGTGCACTGATCGAGCCTATAGCAATAGGTCAAATAATGTTAGATGTAGTAGAGATGATTGCTATGAAGAGTAAATAGAGCACATCTCTAAATAAATTGATGTATCAGACAAAATCGATGAATTGAATAACACACAATCAATGCATTTTTGCATTCACCACTCAGGAAGAGTTACATGATTACTAAACACTGACTGATGAGGGGAAGACGAAGTCAATGAAACGTACAAAAAGGTAATCAACGTATGTGGTAAAATTGATGACTTGATCAACACATACTCAATGCAGGTTTGCATGCACCACTCCTAGCAGTGCTAGCTATCCCATCTTTTTAAATCACATTAAACCTTTTTCTAATAATGCATCCATCTATCTTATTGCAATAACATGCACATTGCATATGTACGTGCATTTATGTAAAAATTTGAGCATTTAAAGTTTCGGAAAGAAAAAGCTCAACCTTTGATGAACCAATTGCTCCAAGGTTTTCTTCCACCCTCTTCATCAAAAGTTTCTGATATGCAGAAGCTTCACATCTAATCAATCTCTCAATTTTCTCAGGCAATTCATTCTCAACCTACCAATACCATTGAAAAAACAAGAGTAGCATAACAAGTTAGCCTGTAGAATGCTAGCAGCAATTCCAAATAAAATTGCTTTCCCTTCTATGCAAAGAAGTAAAATCCCAGTAGAAAAATAAATGCACATAATGATAAGGGAGACCTTTTTCTTTCTCTTGTTGGTAAAATCTCAAAACAGATTATTATCTAGAATCTGAAATGACACATTGGACAACAACAATTACTAGCATTAGGAGTGTACCTTTAAGGAGTAATTTTTTATTCAGTAGGTCTGATTCCTAGAAAAACCTAGGTGCAATTCCTAGGTTATCTTTTATTCTATTCCTATAACTCTTTTTGCAAGTTTTCGAACCAAATGCTGTTCCAGCAACTTATAAACTCTAAAGTTCATCCACTTAACCATGAAGAACTGCTGCATCAATGTGGTTGTTTTAGCATATTATGCCACATGTAGAAAAAGTACCACCCATAGACATCAAAAAGGTGAGTCTTGAAGTCAGAAATTTATTTGTACCAAACAAAAGGAGAAATATGGCCAGAATGTGTAATATCTCTGCTCCTGTCCACTCCAGAATCCTAGCAAATGTGGTGTCCATGGACAGGGAACTCAACACTAATTACAAGCAGATACCAAGAACAATTTACTGAAGCGGTTCTGTTCTGTATTTCCAAGAATTTATGAAACAGAAACCAACAACACCATTCCTTCAGTAGGTTTCATTAGAGGGGAATCACCAATTTAGTTCTTTTTCTTTCTTCATTTCCCAATTCCATTGAAACTTTCTTAAGGCATTTGAGCTCTCAAACCTAAATAGCTGCCAAGCAAATCTACCATGTACAGGTGGACAACCAAAAATGTTGTAAGCAAAACCATGCAGATATTTAGCCAAAAGTTCACAATGGAGATGATTGCCAGTTTCAACGAAATGCCAAATTCATTCTAACATTTCCACCTTCCAACGGAAACCTCAAAAGGAAAGCACACACATACTTGACAACAAAATGAAAGAGGTTGTCACAGGCAAATATATGGATTCAATTGCAGCAAAGGCTATCTGCCCAAGACATCAACCTCCAAAGAGATGACAGGAGAAAAATTTTATTTTGCTAGAATTAGCTCTAACCTTGTGTTTCAATCGCCGCAGTACAAATGGACGTAAAACTTGATGAAGACGATTAATGATCAAAAGATTCTCTTCCTCAGATAGCAGCGCCTAAATGAGTATAAGAACAAGAGTTTGAGAAAGTATTCAACAAGGCAACAAAGAAAAATCACAACAGCTTATAGGCCCTCCTGAATAAAGTATTTATCTCCGTAATGAGAAAATGTTTCTATTGAAAACTGTATTTAATGATTTCACCAGGAAGAAATTCAAATATCAGACTTGTGATCTGGTTTCTAACAAGTACATTGATTAATCAAATAGCATCTTTCAAAAATTCAAAAGTTCCAAACCTCATAAAGGAAGTAGTACAACAAGATAATAACCATATTGAGAGACATAATATAAGAAATCACAAAACTAAAGAAAAAACCTGCTTATGTTATAGAAAGAAGCTTACTTCATCAGGCGAATTGTCACCATTACTCTCAAAAGGTTTATTAAACCACTGAGAGAAATCCTCTGATGAATTGAAAATGTTTGGCAACAAGAAGTTAAGCAGTGCCCAAAGCTCCTCCAGATTGTTCTATTCAAATTGAAGAATACAAATAAAATTAAAAACAAAAGTCACATGAGCAAATAACTGACAATTTAAGAGAGAAGTGGAGAGGGAGGAAGAGTGAAACGGGACTAGCATGCCATGAAGCAGGAATTAAATGACACCCTCAGGCAACAAGAGGACAATTCATTAATAACACCAGTATTGGTGAAACCTGCAGCGGAGTTCCAGTCAAAAGCAATCTATGATTACTTCGGTAGAGCTTCAAGTCTGCATTCAACTTGCAAGAAGCATTCTTTATTCGATGCCCTTCATCAATGATGATATAGTGCCATTGTACTTTGCTTAGCTTTGGCCTGTCATGCTTGTTCATCAAATACTCGTATGTTGTCAATAGAACATTGAATTTCTGGTGAACAATTTGTTCCCTGCAAGGGCACAAAATCCTCAACTAAAAACGTTAGGGATTAAAAAGGCTTCCAAATGGAGGGAAAAAATTCATATGGCTCACTTAAATAGCCTACGCCTCTCCTCTGGTGGTCCTGAATAAATAATTTTCTGCATGGCAGGTGCCCAGAAGTTAATTTCTGACTCCCATCCAGGTAGCACTGAAGAAGGCACTACTACTAAAAACGGTCCCCTGTCGTTTTTAGTCTCCATAAGATAACACAAAAGAGAAATAACCTGCAAAAGCAAATCAATTACATGACCAGAAAAGAGAAAAATAAGCAGCTTCAAGTGAAATCCTAAAGCAGGAAAAAGTGTAAAAGTGCATGCATAGATGTGTGATAAGCAGCCTTCATGTCTTAATGTAATCTTAAACCAGTATCAACATTTTGGAAAATGTGATCTGAAAGTTAACACCGAGAGTGAAAACCACAAACTACCTACATTAGCATGACAAGCATCAACTCATACCTGAACAGTTTTACCAAGGCCCATTTCATCAGCAAGGATACCATTCAAATGGTTATTGTAGAGTGACACCAACCATCGAAGTCCATTCATTTGGTACCTGGAAGCAAAACAACACTTATATAAGCATGCACAAAGAACCTTGAATCAGCAATCAATAATAAATCGCTAAAGAAATTTCAAGGATAAAATGAAATAATAATGGTATAACATATGACGTACTCTCTCAATTTCCCTCCCAGAAGCATAGTTGGCTGCTCCAATACAGTCTCTTTTACACTGCCAAAGAAATGGTCCCAGGAAAATGTTACAGTCTAGCATGAATAAACACTGATAACCTTATTTCATTCAGAATACACTTCGCAAAATACAATGCCATCGGTTAAATAAGTAGACTCAAAATGACAAACAAGAAAGACGCCTAATTTCTATGAATTATGAGCAAGAAAAATGAGGCAAAAACGAAGCTCAACCAAATAGTTGTTTTACAAACATTCTCAAAAGAAGGTAATAATTATTACCTGTGAGCCATCAAATAGTATTTTTCATTGCTTTCCAAATAATGCTGCAAAACAGATAAGAAACAAATAAGCCAAAGAAAAAAAGAAACAAAAATATCTGCACTACAAACTAAACAAAGAATCAGACACCTTAGCTTGGTCTGTTTCATCTTCATTCTCATAAGAGAACTCATTTTTCTCTATCGTGGTACTTGTTCTACTATCATCCATATCAGTCTCAAATCTTCTTGCCACAGTCTTTGCTTCCTGCAGTTTTGACCCAAGCTTTTGAAGATATTTTTCAGTCTCTTTAAGAAGCTGTTTTACACGATCTGATTTTGCATCCTGTAAAGCCATTCAAACCATAGTCAAAATACTACAAGAACATTAGCAGTCTCTTCAAGCAATTGTTTGACATGATTCAATTGTAAAATTTAAGCACATTGAAAGTATACTAAAACTGCTAAAAGAATGTTAGCCACAAGCAGGTAACATCTAATCAAGCTACAGTTCACCTGAACCATCCGAAGGTACCCCTCAACGTCATTGATCTTTAATAAATTAATCTTTTCACGCTGGATTCTATCAATCTTCTCGCGATGTATACGTTCCTTCCTCTTATGAAACTCCCTCACATATTTATTGAAACCTTTCCAGCGTTCTCTCTTCATTTTAAATGCATCCTCCAATCTCTCCCTGAAGTTTAGGTTGTAAAGAGACAGCATTGAAGAGTAAAAAGTTTTCAGGAATCAAGCACTCCAAAATAATAAATTAAAAATTCAATAGACAAAATGTACATACCTATGAACCTCTACCTCGCTGAAGAATTCCTTCTGCCTCTCACGAATTCTCTTTTGCCGCTCTTCTTTCATTTTCTGTTCATATCTCTCAAGTTGTTTTGACCTCCTTCCTATTCTATGTTTCTTGATTGATTTAAGTCGATCCATTTCAGATGCTATTGGTTTGAAAAAATCACTCAATATATCACTGCCCAAGAAAGTTCACTAAGTCAACAAAGATAAAAGAATGTAAATGGGAAACCAAAACCATTATGCAGATTAGGACACAATTAAAAGCAAATAGAAGGCAACGAAAAATTGGAACTTGAGCAAAATTTTAAAAGATAAATCACCTCCGAAGACGCCGTTGCAGATCCAACAACTTGAGCTTCTTCAATTCAATCACACTCTTGGTCTTTGCATTAATATCTTCAGAAGAAATCACATTTTCCTGCAAGACGTACATAGGCTCACAATTAATCACAGATTTTTAAGATGACCTATAGAGGACGAAGATATCATCAGTGAACAACATGCAGCAGTAACTAAATACAAGGGGCTAGCCCAGTGGTTGGGGAGTTAGCATTGAACAACATGCAACAGAAAGAAGATAGCCATTGGGGCTAGTCCAGTGGTTAGGGAGTTAGCATCCCGACCTCAAGGTTTGGAGTTCGATTACTTTGGGATGCATGCAAGGGGTGTGTGTGTTAAATCAAAAAAAAAAAAAACTAACTATATACAAGGAATAAACAGTTTTCCAAAATATGAACTTGGTCGAAGAGAATTAATGCTTTGGTAAACGAGGAAATGTAACTATAGTCTATAGCAAGAAATACCAAAAGGAAATAAGGCAATTTTTCGCAGCAACATATTTTGAGAACCAAAATCCAATAAATTTACCTTATTCTTCGGCATTCAAACTAAATATTGCAATCACGGGTGTAAAATGTAAAACATAAAAGAGGCCAGACATTTCTTGTACTTGAAACATGCTAAACTAACTTAAGTAGCCACCTCATTTCTTAAGAAGACAATGTTAAATAAATTCCATTTATATATTTTATCCTTAAAAATGATAGAATGATGGTCAATATCCTCTATATTTTGTGATTGTAAAGTACTATTGAAATTGAAGGGAAAATTTTATAAAACAGCCATAAGACCAGTGATGCTTTATAGATTAGAATGTTGGGTGACTAAGTATGAGCATGAACAAAAAATGAGGGTAGCAGAAATGAGAATGTTAATATGGATACTTGGACATCGTAGATTAGATAGAATAAGTAATGAATGCATTAGAAAGTGGAGTAATAGATGAGAAAAAGAAAGAAGACGCTAAAGATGGTTTGGACATATGTGTAGGAGACCTCTAGATGCACTTGTATGATGCGTAGAAAATAGAAAAACATTAACTCAAAATTAAAAGGGGAAGGGGGAGATATAAAATGAATTGAAAAGAAACAATAAAAAAAAAAGATATGATATATTTATATATAAATGAAAACATGTGTATAGATAAAATATGACGGCAAAGTATGATCCGTGTAGCCGAACCCACATTGTGGGACAAAGGCTTCGCTGCTGTTGTTGTATCCTTAAAAATGAGAGACCAAACATTATGGTAATCTTTCAAATAAACTGGCTAGCTATCTGCTCACAGAAGTTTACTGCAAGCCAAGCCAATGCAAAATAGAAAAATCCAATCAACTCTCTTAAGAGAAATACACAATAGCAATCTCTCTGGTAAACCATATAACCATATAGAGCACCTTGTCAGTCTCAGTATCACTATGACACTATGAAAGATTGGATTTTGCAACCTTAAAACTTTGCTACTATTAGTTGATTCTTCTTTGGACATGTGCATAACAGACCTTTAGATGCCCCAGTACAGCGTGTAGTAAATAGAGAATCATTAACTGAAATTAAAAGAGGGAGGGAAGACCTAAAAGAATTGAAAAGAAACTATTAAAAATACATAATATACTTGAATGTAAATGAGAACATGTGTGTTGATAGAACACAATGGAAAAATATGATCCATATAGCCAACCGTACATAGTGGATCATATTTTTCTCTTTAATAGTACTCTTAAGAATAGCCATGAATATCAAAATCAATGTCACTCGCGTAAATATATAACCAAAAGAAACATATAACTCGCTGATTAAAAAAGGAAAGCTATGTTTTCCTGTACCTTAAGCTTGGCAGAACAAACAGCAATTTTCTTCTGCTCTATTTTTTGCTGTTTCAATGCCCACATTTTTTCAGTTAGAAATTTCCTTTTCTGCCGGTCCAAGATCCATTTTTCTGATGTCGTATACTTTGGCGAGGGAGGCCTATCAGTAGCTAAAGAAATATCTTCATCTTGCATGTCAGGTTCTTGTACTGTACAGGAATTTCAAATTCTAAGCGAACAGGAAATCCTACCAATTGGAAGAGCTATATGCTAAAAATTAAATCTTATCGGTTTATTTAAACCAGAAATGCACAGATGGAAATTGAAACACGTTGAAGGAATATGAAAAAGAAAGAAAGTATACAACGATAAATTTACATCATTTAGTAAGGTGACGGGTATAAGTTTCACCTGGCAACACATGTTTTACTAGTACATCAGAATCCTTTGTGGGCATTAGTGGAACATTGCCATCAATTCCTGAAATAGGCTTCCACTGTTCTCTCAATGGTAAACTAGGCAAGTTACTACCAGTATGGCGATGTCCTAGACTATAGCCATCAGCAGGATTCTGCGACTGACTCGCAGCATTATCTTTTCTATGTTGTGATTCATGTGTTAGACCAGATGCAGGGGCAGATACCTTACAAGCCTCATTTTGATATCCGTTTCCAGGCCAATTACTCGCCTCAGGCTTCAGATGCTTGATTGTCCCCGAGACAAAGGAAGCAGGGTGAGGAATTACAGGCTGTTGATGATTGCTACCTGAATCATCCTCACGACTGCCAACAGGTATATTCCTTGTATTAGAATCATATTTCATGCCTCTAACTGAGGATGCCAGTGATTCTGATGTTTCTTGCTTTGGCATTTCAGTCTCTGGCTTTCTTCTTAAAGCTAAATGAAGTCTCCTCTCTTCTGTATGTTCATAGGGCATGGCGTGATGGCTGCTTTTATCCTCCTTCATGCTTGTATTGTTATCTGCTTCTTTGGAAATGTTTCCTTCTGAATAAATCCCACTAGCAGGTGCACCTGAAGGGAGTCTATCAATACCCCTCATGTTATCATGGCCTGCAGATGGCCTAGAAGCTTCAGGAAAGTTGTTTGGTTCATGAACAGATTGTTCCTTCCCTTTTTGGTCAATCATCTCCCTACGAGGTCCTTCTGGAAAACAGCCCATTATGTACACGGTATTGGGACAAATACAAACACAAGTAAGTAAAACCAACCTTCTTTAGGGAAGAAGTTCCCAAGTGCAATGTCAAGATGAAGTTTCTTAGGCAATAGACCATTCCTGAAAATGAAAATTTAGAGCTGCTGAAAACAATGCTGACCGTGCAAATGAAAATTTAGAGCTGCTGAAAACAATACTGACCGAATACAGATTACGTAACAAAACATTATGCCTAGAGGATAGAGAATACAAGAACAATGCTTCATACCTGAAAGCTAAAAACACAAGGCACTGAGCTCTAAGCTGTTTCAGATGATGCTCCTTGAAAGGAAGGCCAGAAACTGGAGCTTGAGTAACTGGAGCTTTCCCAGTATCTCTTAGAGCAGCACTTCTTAACATACTTGTTTCTGGAACATTACTTGGAATGCCAGCCTAAAGATACATCAAAATCAAAGGCTAGCTCACCAAAATTCTTTTCCTTAATTAACAAGCACTTGAGCACATTGCAAGAAGAAAATATAAGAGCTAACCTCTGAACCTTTTGTTTTAAGCAAAAAAAGAGAACATAAAGAAACCAAGAGAGATTCAAGTACTTCACTTCAAAAAAGAATTTCACTCCAGTACATCATGTTGCAGTTTTGAGTTAAAAATGACTCGGGCAAACAACATTAAAAGCACTGGGGCACATTATGACCACTGACAAAATAAGAGCCAGCAAGCTAATGACAGGTACTTGTATACAAATGCCGTCTATCCTATAGTCATGGTCAAATTGTGGTTCAAGTAACACGTCTATCTTTCAGAAGATCCCAAAGAGCATAAAGGAAAAGAAATGGAATTGAACGGCAGAACAGAAAGGTATGATTCAACTTTCAGAAGAGTAAAATGATACATTCACTTAAAATTAAAAGCTCAAGAAAAAAAAGTGAAGCCAAAGCCGTCTTTACTAAAAATTGAATTCCAAAATCTGAAATGAACCTGTCTCAATTAACAGGAAGCCAGTTACAGGCTACAACTACTAAGCCAACGTCATAAAAGCAAAAACTCCAAAACTATAAACCAGAAAAACAGAGAGAGGACAACTTGTCACCGCAAGATACATTAAGTAGCCACCAATAGAAAAACAATATAATTGACAAAGAATAACACAATTATAACACAACATAAATGATACATTAAGTAGCCACCAAGAGTAACACAATATAATTGATAAAGAGGTACCTGATTTAGTTTATTTGCATTAGGTAACACATTGGCTCCTCCTTCATGATCCAATGCCCTACCAGTTATGTTTTTACCTGCATAAGGGTCCATTGAAGGTGGAGCAGCCGAAAAAGCTTCCATACCTTCCTTATGCATCTTTCCAGAATAACCATGAGTATCATATGAAGAACTGGCAAACTGCATAGGCATTGACACCCCTGTTTCTACCGGTGGATATGAGGAAGCAGCAGCAGGTGTCATTCCATGGACCTTACCAGCTCCACCTGTAATTTGTTTAGTACCCCATCAGATATAGCTACAACCTAAACAAGGAACTATAACCAGATTAAAAGGCCATCCTCTTATAAATGGCACCAAACTGTTAATTACCATATAAGCCTATTACCATATTTGAGTCTTCAAATACATGCAAGCATTACCTTGTTTTTCAGTTTTATAGATAAAATTAAACAAATTCAAGAAAAAGAAATGAAAATATCAACAGAACATTTTAATTCATCGTATTTGATCAATATCACATTTCTCGGACCCTAAGACTGAGATTCGAAACAGACTCGATCCATGCGTAACTTGGCACTCCCCTGATAACTAAATGTAAAATGATATTCGAAAATTATCCAAAACTGAAGTGACTGGCTAGCACAAAAGACAGGAACTTGATCAACTTATTCAATCGATATACAGCACAGATGTCTAGTTCAAAATACTACTTTAAAGAGTTTCAAAACCTTGAAGCCTGTTATTGCTACTCAGACGATTTTTCACCTTCTCTCCACTCTGGACAAGAGAATTACTCTGGAGAGGACCACAAGTGGACAGCCGGATGGAGCAGGTGAAGTACCATAATGAAAACAAACACTGCTAAATTCGCCTCTTTGTTGTACCAGTGGGGAAGGGGTTCATTGGGAATGGGTCGAGTTTTTATACGAGTCATCTAGAGCTCCTTTGTAATATGATAGAAAGTAAAAGTTTTAAATGCACTTTCCCCACCTAATTACATCTTTGTGGTTCGATACAAATTGCAAACTAGCCAGACTCAAGAAAAACTATTCAGGGAAACACTACTAGACCAGGAAATCTTTGGTGCAAAATTGAGGTAGCTCTCTCCGTGATGCTTTTTCTTTTCGCGGCATGTAGTGAAGAAGTTTCTTCAACTTAAGGTAAAAACATTAATTAGAGTACAACACTAAGGGATGACAAGGGGAAGGATTTTAATTACATTAGGATTCCATCTTATGACTATATTTTTATAAATATTCAATTTAGCTTTTTATTTAATTAACATTGGAATAATCACATTCTAGTAAAGAACATTCCAGTGGCTCGTTTAGAATTGTTAAAGGTTTTTGTTTTCCCTAAACACCAAATTTTCATTATCTTTGATTGTGAAAAGTTATGAACCTTCTTCCTGCTCCCGCCTGCTTCAAAGGGACATGAAGGCCTGTTAGAAGTTATAAAACCCTTTTGAGTGGTGACAGTTATAAGGTCAAGATGGAATTGACAGAAAATTGCACTCACATTAAAAATAATACAAGAAACTAGAGGCGCGAAATGCAACTTATTTTTTTCTAACTTCCATTAGGCTTGGTACAATGAGGTCCCTGCTGCTAATCTAAAGCTTTATTGAAAATGTATCTTCTATTCGAGATGCAACATCTACTTATGATCGAAATTTATGTTGTCTGCTTGGAGACATGAACCTTCGAAAGAGTTTTAACCCTGACCTAAAGATGTTTAGTCTAGATCCAACTTCTAATGAATTAGTTGATGAATGGAAATTTCAAGCCGGATTTACTTTGAATCTGCAGCCAGGACAGATCACATCAACTCAACTGTCTTTTACTTGTTCGAACGTTTTAACAAATTACATGGGGAGGCTATCAGTAGGGTTAACTCTCTTAGTCGCTTAATTTCTCGTTCTTCAATAATACTCTCTTACCTTAGCAATACCAAGAAGCTGCAAATTATTAAATATATTTAATATTTCTTCTGATGTTCAGCCAATGCTCTTTCCTAAATAGCTGAACCTTTTCATTCGTTCATCCAGGTAACAATTCATTCCTCAAGAAAGATTTTATTAATGGGGAAGTAACAGGGTGCAACACCCTATAAAAAGCAGCATTAGTACCGAAGAACTTACAAATGTAAAAATGTACTTTACCAGTCATATTAGATGGAGATCCTTGATATGCATCATGACCACCACTATTTGGGCCAACATGAGAAATGCTGGAGGGAAATGAATCAGGTTTAGACATCTCATTTCCTGCCAAGCTTGCTTTAGGATCCTTGGTAACCCCTGTCCTCTGTGAAGAACCTAAAGTAGCACCATAGATAATATCAAAGAGCCATTCCAGCACTAACTTATGCACCAACCATGTCAAGAATCATTCTGCAAAAACTTCAAACTTTACATCCTGCATAAACCAATTTATGCACTTCTGGCCTTACCAGCTACTTGCGGTGATCCAGATTCTCCTAATTGTGCTCCAGAAGCCAGAGGGAGCCGCGATGACATTAAAGCTTCAATATCAAGCCCATGTTGTTTAATTACAGTCTCCATGGCCCTTAAAAAAGAAAAAAGTTCAAACTAAATTAACTGCAAGCATAGCAAAGAAAACAAAAGCTTTCGTGAAAAATCAGCTCAGTAGCAAATTCTTCATTCTGAATGTACCCTGTAGCTTTGGCAACCACTTCACTGCCAAGTTTCAGAGAAAATCAATGGGCCGATGAGTTGTCTACTAATAACTGTCTATATCTTAACCGCAGAATAAATCCCAAAAGAGATGTTCAACAACAACTAATAAGCCACTAAGTGGGGTCGGCTATATAGATCACACTTTGCCAATGTACTCAATCTAAGCTCATTTCCTCATTTATAATTAAATACAACATATCTTTTCTTATGGTTCTTTCCAATTCTTTTTTTACCTTCATATCCTCCT
This sequence comes from Ophiorrhiza pumila, assembly GCA_016586305.1. NCBI lineage: Eukaryota > Viridiplantae > Streptophyta > Magnoliopsida > Gentianales > Rubiaceae > Ophiorrhiza > Ophiorrhiza pumila. The sequence goes on along the minus strand of BLIW01000001.1, from coordinate 7,877,765 downwards.
TCTAATTTGGATTAATAGTTCTCTATTTTCTAAGCGCCTCAATGGGGCATCTAAAGGTCTCCTATGTACATGTCCAAACCATCTTATGTGTTCCTAATTTTCTCATCTATTAGAGCTACCCCTACTTTCTTTCTAATGCTTTTATTACTTATTCTATCTAGTCTAGTATGTCCACACATCCATCTGAACATTCTCATTTGTAATACCCTCATTGTTTGTTCTTGTTCATATTTATCACTCAACACTCTAAACCGTAAAGCTTCGCTGGTCTTCATGCACAATTACAAAACAATTAAAAAAAATGCTCACACCAAAAAAATAAAAGGTAAACATAATTGTGTATAGAAAGTGACAAGATAAAAATCACAAATACATGTAAAAGCTTGGCATGAAAAAGCGATGGGAAAGCAGAACTACAGACACATGTAAGAAATTCAACATGAAGAAGCTGAGTCCATGGAATGAGGAAGCACCTTAATAGATACGAAAAGGGTTAAAGACAGTTTACCTTGATATTACTTGGTATGGCATCGAATTCTCCTTCCCACTAGATCTCATATGTTGCAAGATCTAAAATCGCAGACAAGCAACAATTCAACATACAAAAAATACCACCACAATTAAAGAACATAAAAAACATTCTTAATATGTTTAAAACTAAAAAGGAATGTACAAACCACATAAAGCTTTGTTGCCAGCTTTGTTGGCTCATCTTTAGAATCTTGAATTAGTTTATGCAAGAATTTTGCAGCCTCCAGCTCCACATTATGTGGATTCGCCATCTTGCTTTTCCTAAAAACGCAATGCAAAATCAAATCACTTGATCGTCCCAAAACTTCAAATCTTAAACCCATCTATAATAATTATTTAAAGGAAAGTAAAACATAGATCCAGATAGAATCAAAGCTAAAGAACAAAGAGTAAAAGAATAATTTTTTAGGTTCATTTTCACAGTTCCCTTTAAACACTAACCCAGATTTTGGTTTTAGACAATGAACCTGTGGACGTAGTTCATAATAACTAAACCACCAAAACATTCAAAAAAAAAAAAAAAATTGTTTCAGACAATGAACAATTACATATTAACTTCTCAAACTTATCTGAATCCATTAAACAGTCAAAGCTGAACAAAAAGCAACAAAACCAAAGAGTCAAAAATATGGATTAACAGAAAATAAACACCTACCGTCAGTTATGCCTGATTTGAGATCAATCACGTCCAATAAAAGCCAATATTTTTCAATCATTAACTTAAAGCCTCACGTTGCAAACCAAAAAAATTCTCAGCTCAGCAACCGAAAACACAAAACCCAGAAATCAAAAACCCAAATAAGTAAAATTTGGTGCATAGAAAAAAAATTATCAACTCATAACAAGTAAAAATTTTCCCAATTCTACTACAGAACAGCAAATTTCAAAGAACCCAAAAATAGAAATATATCCCAAAAGTAATTACTTAATTACAAACCCATTCAAAAAAACTGCAAAACTTTCTAACTATCGCAGAAATGAAAATGATCTTCCATTAAACCATAGCTCATCCTCTCCATACACAAAAACCCGCAAAAACACACACTCACACACTCACATAAAACAAAACCCACCAAAAAAGAGCCCAAATTTATGGCCATATTGTAAAAATTAGGTAATTTTGCAGACAAATAACTAGGAAATTATCAAAGACAGAACTTTTTAGGGTTTTTATAAAATTTCTACCTGATTAGAGGTCAGAGAGCGAAAATTGTTACATTCGCGAATGGTGGGAGAGAGCATAAAATTAATCCAAATTTGTTGCAAAATTAAATAGAAGGAAATGCAGTGAGCCCTAAACTGCTCAAATATATAGAGCTGAACTCTGCGCGTTTTGTATTTTGTTTTATATTTTTATTTTAATTGTTTGGGGTCAAAGGTGAAGGAAAGAAAACCACAGTGGATTCCCTTTGTGGTGTTTTTTTGCAATTATAGAAAGTGAAAACTTTCCCTAAAGTTTTTGAAATTATATTTACGTCTGTTCTTATTATTTGTTGGGAAAATTTTGGCAGTGAATTATTTTTAAGAATATAAAAAAAAAAAATAGCTGCATTAATTTTCTTTAATTATGAGATGAATAAATCAACTATCCTTTCCATCCATTTTATCGGTCTTTTTTTTTATTTTAGTCTCTATTTTTAGAAAAATGATGAAAAATCGTATGGTTTCTTTTCTTTTTTTGGAATAGTAAAAAATAAAATAAAATTGCTCCAATTCCATTATTATAGCTCCAAAAAATGAAGTTGAACAAATGAATTTATGATCTATTTCTAAGTTATTGGTGAGCTCCTTAATTTCTCACCTAGCTATTTGGAATACCAAACCTTTAAATTTCCTTAGGACCAAAAAGAGAGCCATTTAGATATGATTAGAAAATCGAAAGAACAAATATCCAACATCAAATAAGAGTTGAGGAGTGTCTAATATGTAAAGATTTCCTTACATCAGCACATATGCCTTTATCATGATATTATCTAAATGTATCTAATAATGGTAGATTTATGATTAAGGCAATGGGAGAACGAAAATCTATAACAAATATGCATAACTTGTCATGATATTATCTAATTGCAATGTATGATAGTTGAATCCCACGTCGAAAGTCTTTAATTAGCTTACTTTTAGGGCTCATTTGGTTGGCGGGAAACTAAAGTGTTTTAGGAATATGATTTTTTTTATTTTGATTCTGAGAAAAATGAATCAACAACTTCTCTTTCCTATGTTTGGATAGATCACGGAATGTTAAGAGAAAAATTAATTAAAATTCATGTTTTAGTGTTTCATTTAAATTAATCAACAAAAAAATGCAATGTATTTTTTGTTCAATTATAAAAAAAAACATATATTTGTAATATATACAGGGTTATATAACAAAATTACTGTCTAATTATTCTTTAAAAATTTTCATTTATGTGTAATAAATAATTATTATCCAGCAAATTATAAAATGCTTATAAAATTATAATGATGAAAATAAGTATTATTATATAATTTATGTATTATAACAAACAAATAAATAAAAATAATTCAAAATGTTAAAAAATGTCAACTACATATTTAACGCTATATTGTCATTATTATATAAATCAAATATAATTTTATAAATTTTTTAAAATTAATGTTGTCTATTTTTATTTCTTAAAAATGATTTATTTCCATAATAATTTTTTAAAAAAATTAATGTTGTTTGTTTATTTAAATTTTTTATAGTTTAAGAGTGGGTTAGTTTTACAATGAAAGTTTGGGGAACAAATATGTAAAATTATAATTAGCAAGAACTAAGTTTAAAGTAAAAATTATTATGTTATTTAATTAAAGTCTAATAAGATTGAATTATTTATTCATATGGGTTGTATCATAATGGATAAGATTGTATTAATAAATATTTAATGAAAAATGACTCATTTTCTTGAAGTAAGTAAACAGAATACCAACTTGGAACAAGGATTAAGAATCCAAAAATTTTATAATAATTTTCTTGGACTGCAGGATTATTTTTACTTTCCCAAAAGTCAAAAAATGAACCAAACACTGGAATCTAAAATTAAGGAAAAATATTACTTTCCAGCCCCAGATTCCTCCCAACCAAACGAGCCATTAAGGTAGTTTTTTTGTTCAAGATTCATATCAACTGGTATTAGAGTCTTCCACCACCATTCTCAGTTGCAATCATGCAGTGTGACTGGTGACACCGATATTGCAGTGTTCGCCTCGGACTAGTGATGACACTGGTATTACAGTGTTCGTCCGAAACTAGAGAGAAGTCTAGTTCAAAACTGTCTATTTCAAAGTCAGTGCAACGTGGTTCGGCGCTGCGAAGTGTGGTGAAATAATAAAAAAGATAACGAGTTAAGGCTCCGTTTGGACGAGCTATTTTTGGATTATATCATGAAATTTTTTTTCTTGGGATTTGTTATGAGAAAAGAATATTTTGAGAGTGTTCGGAATGAATGATTTTATTTTGTTGGGATTTGTATTGAAGATTTTTTTATTAATAAAAGTTTAAAATTTAAATTTGAATTAGTATTTTATTAGTTTACTTTGGTGGGAAGTGTGTTAGGAAGAATTGTTAATTATTAAATTTTAAAATTCAAATTCAAATTCAGTATTTTATTTATAAAAATTACTGTAACAAAAATAATTACTTTAGCATTGTTTTGTGTTTTAAAAAATTTGAAGAAAAAGTTGAACAAAACAAACACCTCATTTTGTAATTGTGAAATAAATCACAAATTTTTAGTTATTCAAACAGACCCACTTATTTAGAGCATTTGTAATAAGATAAATAGGAAGTACAAGAAATCCACCTCAAATAATAATTAAGAAAGTGTCTAATTTATAAGGTTGGGATACACTCTACTTATGCGATGCCTGAATAATAAAGGTTAAAGGAAGCGTCCAACTTGTCCATTTAGGGTATGTTTTACCATACGAGATCTACACTGTATAGGAGGGTTGTAATGAGGTAATAAGGATATTAAAAAACTTACATCATATAAAACTTACGGAAGTGTCTAACTTATAGTGCTAAAGTTTGCACTACCTAAACACAAAATAAAAGTTAATGATGTGTCTAAACTTATAACGTTAGGGTATACTCAACTTATATATATACACACACACACGTGAGATGCCTTTTATGAGTCGTGCAACTGTGGATCGGGGGCAGGGGGGTGTGGCCGCAAATTGAAAATTTTTAATTGAATTTTTAAGAAAATTAGAATTTTACCTCCTCCAAAAAATAAAAAAGAATATAACTTCTACTAGTAGTACTATGTAATTTTGGCCCCCACCCAACTCATGATTTATGAATCCGCAACTTGAATCGTGTATATCGAATAAGAGTTAAAAAAATGTCTAACTTATAAGTTATGTATATAGATTGACCACATAGTGTGGTAAGTTATAAGTTAGGTATATGGATTGAGCAAAGTATGAGCACATAAAAAATCTTTGTGGCACTTTGTTTAATTGAAGAAATAAGTTCTTTGTTGCACATTGATTGATTAATTGAGAAAATTATGATTCCTTTGTTGCACATTGATTAATTGAGAAAATTATGATTCCTTTGTTGCACATTGGTTAATCGAAGAAATTGTGATTCCTTTTAAAATTAAAAATAATAGAGTCTTTATAGTTTTTATAGTGTACTATTGAAATTTTGAAATCTTGTTAGAAAACAATTAGGTGTTCAAAACATATTGTAAGAGAATATGATTTCTAAATCTTCTATGTTAGAATCCCACAAATAAAGGGTTTGAATTCCTTCGCGGGTTTCTATTGTAAGAGAATTTTGGGGGTTTGGACTTTTTATTATTTACTAGATAACAAGTATTGATCGAATCACTTTAATTATTTTTGTTTTGCATTTTGTATTATTAAGGCTTTTCTCCATATTGTATTATTAATTTGTCAATTTTAATTCTACATATTAATTTGAAATTATTCTTATGAATTAGGAATTGGTAATTGCAAATAAATTAGTATCGCATTATTGTGACTACTATTTTGTTAAAGTGAAATCAACTTTTTTAGAATATTTATTAATTTTTCTTTCCATTTATCTTTTATTTTCTTCTTTTTCTTTTTATAGGCATCGTTGTGTTTGTTTCCAAGCAACTTTTCCCATCAAATGGATTTCCACAAACTCAAAAAAAAAAAAAAAAAAAAAACTCAAACTCCCCCAATTAAGGATGAAAAATGATTCACACACACACACACATTCATAACTTATTCAGAATTTAATCTTGATCTGAATTCTCATAATTGAAATTCCAACCAAAATTCAGCCAAAAAAATTTAATTCCAAAAGAAGAATACTTTTATTGCTCAATAATTCAATGACAAACATAATGAAATTACAAAACCCCAACCAAAAATTAGGGCGAAAAAGAACACAAAAAATAATAATAATAATATCAATAAAATACAGAAACATCAAACTCGGAAAAAATAAGGCCATCCCTTTGTTTATCATAATTCTTTATATTATAATATTAATTCTCTAGTGAAAGGGCAGTCCTCCCATGAAAGACAAGATGAGGAAGAAGCAACTGAAAATGGCCGAAATGGGAACTGAAATTCCAGCTCCACCGGCATCCATCGGTGCAGGTGCAGGCGCCGGTGGTGCAACTTCGCTTTCTTGGGCTTTGACAACAATGGAGATTAGACATGACACCACAACAAAAATGGCTAAGATTGCAGCTCTTGAGATGCCCATTTCGCTACAAATCCGAAAAAAAAAATTTAGTTAGAGCGAAGAAGACAAATGAAAGAGAGCCTCTCTGTGAAAGAAAAGGATTGATGGAAATGAATGGTGTGTGTTCATATGACGAAGAGTTTTTTTCCAATTTATAGCCGTTTGGGGATAACGGTCAAATTTTTTATTTGGTTTAAAATATAAAAAGAATTATTAATCATAATTAATTTGTCTGAAACTTTTATAACGTTCATGTTCTGGTCCCACATGACATAGACACTACTTAATAATGCTTTTAGATTTTTAGATTAAAAAGAAATAAACAAAAGAAAATTTAATGCTTTAAAATGTGGCATTGGAATTATATAAGTCATGGGATGATGCTTCACCAATGAAAGTTTTATTTTTATTTTTATTTTTGTGAATGTAAATTGTTGAAATTCATTTAATATTACAAGTATGTGTTTAGCAAATATAGCACATAATACGTTGTATTAATTGAAATGAAAAATCATTTTTCAACGTGACTCGTTTGCGAATGCAATTGAATTCACAACTAATAAGTTGATGTATATCATTTCTATTTTACTTATAATTTACAATTTAATACGTGACAGAAGAAGACAAATTCCACATAATTTGAAAATAGTTTATTCAATAATAATATTGTCATAATAGTGAAAAGAACGACTTATAAATATTTATATAGTATTAAAAAACCTTAACCCGAATTTAAAAGAAATAGATATAATTAAAGAAAGTTAAATGCACCCAACAAAACAATTAAATTTTACTAAAAAACAGTGCATCTCATGGTTCGACCAGTGACTCCTGTAAATCTCGTGGAAGAAATAGTATATCATAAAAGCAATTATGAGTTGAGACTAAAAAATTATGCCTATTTGAAATTGACTATTCAAATTCTACATTTTTCCCCTCCTTGATCCGATCTGGCAAAGATTAGAAATTATCCTCAGTTCGTTGCACGTCACAATTGAACTCACGCCTAAAAAGAGTAACTAAAAGTAGAGAAATTGAATTCTTTATTCAACAATCCTCTCAAGATTCTTAGTTTAGTTATTTTATTTGATATTCAACCTTTGATTGGTTTGAATTAAGCCCATATGATCCTTTTATTTTTCAAAACAAAAAAGAAAATTAAGCCATCGATATTCCAATGACACTTAATTAAGCACTTCTAGTTTGTTACATGCAGTGAAATGTTGGCAAATAGAAATTGATGATACTTTTGATGAAAGCTGGCTTCCAAAACTAACAGTATCAACAGCAAAACTCTGCAAAATCTAACCAGAAATGCCAATCCACGTTCCTTTTCTTTGATTCCAATTGAATAACAATGAACTAGCCAAATAGTATAGGAAATGGTGAGTGACAGAAAGGAGCAATAAGCAAGTAAAACTTGAAGAGAGTTATCTGCAGTTAAAAGAGTTAGCTTACATAGTTAGAGATTCAGGACTCAGGATAAAGACAATGAATGCTTCATTCACAGAATCCCTTTTGACCATTTGTAGTTCAAGGTTATCCCAATTTATCTTTTTTGAACTTAAATGAAGTCATGTACATTTTACTTCTAGTGAGATTACTGGGAGTTTTGTTTTTTATAGATGAGATTGTTTAGAGTTAGGCATAAAGTATAATTTACCTCACTTAGCTAAAGTAATTTACAAGAAAATGGCAAGGTTCAGGCACCTTGTTTTTGAATGTTAAGGAGTCCCTTTGTCAACCAAATTGCTGTTTCTCTTGATGAAACAGCTTCATCCCCAAATGGCTTCAGCACACCAGCAAGTTCTTCGATCCGTTCCCGTTTAAGTAGTTTAGCACAAAGTTCAAGCAATGACTCTAGAGCATCTGCTCTTTGTTGGCTAACAACATCCAATTTGATTGTAGGACTGCTGCTATGTTGCTCATTTTGTGTTTTGATGGATGAAACTAAAGTGGCTACTTTTTGGTCTTGACTGCACCACTCACCACTTTCTGCTTTGCTGGAAGGTTGATGATTGTTTTCTTTCGCTCTTAAATCATTTCTGGACAACGTAGATGAGATATCTTGGGAAGAAACAGTCCTGGAATATGGTTTTGGGATTGTTTTCAAGCAGAATCTTGATAGCTGTTCTGGTTTATCTTCTAAAATTAATGTAGCTTCTGGTGATATTTCATCTTCATCTTCAAGAAGCCAATTAATGTATAGTTCCTGAAAAACTGCACCCTCAGATTCTCTGGCAACTTCTTGATGCATGTGTGTCATTTGCTCTTTGTCTTCATCCTGATCAGTCAGTGTGCTCCTTGATGAGGCTCTAGAATTAAAGCTTTTGGTTTTCCTAATATGGCCAGCGCCTAATCTGTGGCTTCCCTCGGTCTTGGGTAATTTCTTGAAGGAACCACTGCAAAGCAATCGCTTCACTTCGCCATTAGGTTTTGGGATCTTGGGTGGAGGCACTTTACCTGTGACTGCATTTCCTCTAAACAAGTTGGCATTTCTGTCAACTGCCGGAACACCTTGAGTCTGTTTTGCCAGTCTCTCTTTTGCAGATTTTCCTTCCTTTCCCACTTCAGGCTTTCCAGACAGCCTAATGTTGTTGGAATTCTTTGCAGGTCTTACTGGAAGGAAGGCCGGTGACAAGTTGTGGTACTGAGCAATGTATGGCTGTAAATGTGGATGCCTCAAGAGCTCTGCAGCCTAACACATGAAATCACAGGGTTAGCAAATTGGTTGAAATGCCGAGAGATTGATGAATTCGTTACTAACCGTTGGTCTGTGTTCAGGATTTTTCCTCAGCATGCTTCTGATCAATTGCTTCCTGAGAAGAAAATCATCTCATTTTCTTTCCGGAGACAAACAAATCTCTCTGGTGTGAACTTTTCCTCTGATTAGGGAATTAGTGTGAACTTTTATTGATGAAAATATCATTCACTTACAGTGTGGAGGAATATACATTTGGGATTGGAGAGACTGTTGATCTACTTATTTTGTTGATAAGTGAAGCCATATCCTGTTTTATCAATGTTCAGAGAGGTCAGGCATCAAGAATGATGAGTGATTAAGAAAAAGTTGAGAACTGCAAGGCTGAATTTGATAGCTGATGCTGAAACTTACAGCAGCTCTAAATGGAGGTTGATGAGCAGCAATCTCAAACATACAACAGCCTGAAAAATACAGATATCCAGTTCTAGTGAAACTTCGGGCACCAAATCACCGAGTTTTCGATCTTCAAGAACAAAGTTGATAATAAGGTCCTGAATCAGTTACCTAGGGACCAGATATCTGATTTGTAACCATAAGGTATATCTGCAAGGAGCTCGGGGCACATATAGTTTGGAGTACCGACGACCTAACAATGATGTATTGAAGACAAATAAGATCCATATAAGCTCCTAGTTTTGACCAAGTTTTATTAGGAACAAGGTTTAGTAGCAGATGGAATCATGTACACCATTGGATGCTTTATATTTCAGGTCAATCCACTGCACCTTCTGTTCTTTAGTTTGGATGATTTACCTATCTGAATCGAGCTTTCCTCGGTTTAATATAGTATGCTACCACAATAAGGTGAATGCTCTACATAGCCAATTAAGACTTTAAAGCAAATTTGGTTGATCAAAGGGATCACTGGAAAAGAAAAGAGGCCTAGGACCACACATTATTCTTGAAGACGCCGTAACTTCCAAGAAAATTTTGTGAATATCCTCTGGAAACAAAGCCTCTGCAAAGCCTGGTTCTTCTTCCCTTTAGAATTTTTAACAAGGGGAATTATTTGTATAGACTTCTATTCGTGCTTATGAAGGAAAAAATGATCATCAATTATGTGCTTGTTGTCATGTGCTTTGGTAGTTAGAATAAGCTATAGAGAACATTTCTGACACAGGAAATTTTCTAATTCCAATTTCAGGTGAATTTAATTTCTTGTTGTGTTGTCTTATGTTAAAAGCCTGTTTTTCCTTGTTTGCCAATGAAATTCAGAAAATTTGCTTGCCAGATGCCAAAAACCAAGATATTTCTTTTCGTCTTAACGATATGTTAAGTACACTACACTTTATATATACTTGATTCTAGTGGTAGTTCTCAATGGATTAAAGTACTTTAGCTATTCAGATCTATGTAAAACGAACTTTTGCGAGATAGAGAAACGATGATGTGACTAAATGATGCAGATTGAGAAAAGGTATAATGGCAAGAAAGAAAAGAGAAAAGCACTTACTGAGCAAGCAAGACCATCATTATTAAGCAGTTTTGCAAGTCCAAAGTCACCTGCATACAAGTAGACAGATCTATGGATTTAAAAGCCATGGCATATTTCCAGAATTTCAAGTTTCCTTTTCCTTTCTTACCTAGTCTGATCTCATGCTCTCTTGTAAGGAAAATGTTTGAGCACTGCAGTCAAGAAAATGACACTGAAATTAGGGGCAGCAATACTCATCCTTTTATATTCAAACTGAGAAATGAGAACCAAATTAAGTTAAAACTTGAGGTTTATGCATTTCAATGGCAACCAGAACATGTCCATATACCTTGAGATCCCGGTGAAGAATGCAGTTAGCGTGAAGGTAGTTCAGAGCTAACAAGAGCTGAGTCATCCATTTACAAAGCTTCTGCAAGGAGAACAAGCATTAGATTGGCATTAATGTCAAGGACTTAAAGGTTCCTTGTTTGCTGATCTTTAGCATTCCTTACCTCTTCAGGGAATAAGGTTCCTCTAGCTTTTTTAATCATTTTAGCCCTGATAAGTCAAAAGCATTGTAAACTCTCATAGTTAAACTGTGCTGGTTAGAAAGCACAAATAGAGCAAAAGCAGTGAGGAAGCAGCAAATTGGATTGAAAAACTAAGATCCTACACATGGATGAACTAAATCTTTCAATGTTGTTGGAACTTACATATCTCCACCTTCACAATAACTTGTCACGATGCATACCGAGCAGTCCTGGTTCATTGCAAAATCCTCGTAGTTATAACGGGAAATGAGCTAGATGGTGATAGATCATTCAAGGGATCATACATGACATATTCTTTGGCTGGTTCAAGATGAGAGTTACAAGTTTATCAAAACCTAAACACATTTAAGAACATTCTTATTCATGTACCTTCTCCACCCATGCATCTTTATACTGCACAATATAAGGATTGTTCAGGTTTGCCATCAAATTCATCTGCAAGAAGAATTCGGTTGAAGAATCAAGTGAAGGATGAAGAAACACACACACTAAAAAATGAACAAACGAAGGAGAACATCCTGCTTTCTTTGTTTTTTCTTTGTCCTATTTTCTTGGATTCAAGGAGATAGAAAGTCAGAACTGACATAAATATCAAGCCCCAAGTAGACAAGTAAACATTATGTTGAATGTAATCCTTTTTAATGCTTCTTCAATTTTTAAATTAGAGTTTCTTTGCATTGACAAGAAATTTGGAATTAATCATCATTTACATATAGATAATGCTCAAACTTAGCCAGCAGTATCTAGTTCTACTTGGATTAATTGATCCCTTGGCCGGCAACTATAGCTATCAAATATCAACAGATACAAAGATTAGTTAAACTCTGTCAAAAAATGGTCCGAACTAGCCAAAACATGCCAAAATTTAAGAAAAACGACTGTCATTAAAATCAATATCATTTTTCAAATATTTCTTGTTCTTATTAGCCTGACGAAACAAGACCTGGTTCGCTCACGAGTTCATTCGCTATTCAAGGACTAAAAAATGAAAATGAAGAAGAAAAAATGCAATTAAAATGAGTAAACAAAGTAACAGAAGGTCGAATTAGGTAGGAACACGACAATGCAAGACACATTACTTGAAAGGACTATACAGCTTAAGCAGGTGTGAGTAGTAATGCCTAACAACAAGGTTGTTTATACGAAAGAAATGAATGCCAAAGTTTTGGATGAACCTCTTGATGGGCAGTTCGCTGGAATTTTGCTGTTTGTTTAGCTAGTCGAATCTTCTTCAGCACATACCTACATAGAAAGAGTAAAACTCCAAAAAATTGAAGAATAGTCTAATAATTTACCTTCAACAAAACAAAGAACAGTTTCTTATCTTCAATTACTTCCTAGACTATAGAGGTTCAAACTAATTTTCATATCCCCTAAAAACAAAAGAGAAAAAAAGGAAAAGGAAAAGGAAAAGCAGCAGCAGCATGTATCGTATATAATAACAACCATAAGAACAGAAACAAAAAAAAAGGTTCTCCATATACAAAAATTCTAGTGAGACCGAGCCCTTTCGGAAAAACGAAAACACGAAGTTGTATAAGCTGTTTCAGCAGAGAATCGAAAACAATTCAATGCTTGAAAGATTTTCTTTCCATTATCTTAGAACGGAACTGTCATTCTCATCTTCTCTATTTTTTCCTTCCATCCCTCCACTGATAAATAAACTAGCAAAAAAACAAGGAAAGCATAATAAGCTGTGTTTCAAAGGTAGTGTGAATATTTTGAGTGTTTGGATGCATTGAACCTTAGACTGAGCTGCAGCATTTTACTTCAACAGAACTAATAATAGAAAGTTAGAAACAGCAAAGTTGACTATCACAAACCATAGTTCAACAAGAAAAAGTTCTTGTAAATCTTACTTCTTTTTCTCTATCTTGTGATGAACAAGGAATGCTGCTCCAAAAGCGCCTCTCCCAATCTGTTCTATTACTTCATAATCTTCCATCTTTGATTTGACTTCTTGGTTGTTGATCTCCATAAACACCCTCTTAAGCCAAAAGCTCAAAAAAGGCACCTTCAAGAATAATGTTAAAGAATGACTAACTATACTTAAAAGTCGGATCGCCTACCTTTCAACCCTTTAAATAACTGTGCATATATAAGCTTTGTACCTTATGGTTCAATTGAATTAATGGCAGGATTCAATAGTCTGAAACAGAAGGAAATGAAATCACACTAAATATTCTGGTGGAGCCTGAGATATTCAATTTGTGGGAATCATAAAAGTACCATGAAGAAGAACATCAATGCATTAAATACAATACAAACATGTGGTGGTACCATTGTACATCTCAGACTAGAGTACATCTTTTAAAGATCATCAAGAAAAGTGTGATGATGAATATATGCTTTGAACCCATGATTTGAAGGCAAGGAAGGATTAGTATATATGAATTTTGATTGAAAAAGGAGGGAAGATTTGAGGGAAAAGCAAAGTAGAACTAAAACAAGGGAAAAACCAAAAAGGTTCTTGTGACAGCTATGCAAAGGCTACAATTTAAACATTAGTCTAACTTTGCTTGCTTCTTTAGCTTCCTTGGATGTTATGATGATCATTTAGTTGGTAGGTCACTATCCTCTGCTTAAAAAAAAGAAAACTATGGCCAATTCAGAAAGTGACTGTAATTTGGAATTAAATTTCAATAACTTAGGAGTAAACAATTTTTTGTTGAACACTGAATTTGACGGTTTGAGAATGCATATTGGTTTGGTTGGATCAGTCTAAATTTTTTTTTTTTTAAAAAAAAGGGTTTAAATTGCGATATTAACTTTAAACAAGTATAACTTTCTCGTTCGAATTCAAAATGGCCTTTACAATATATCGTTTCAAAACTTTCAATGAGAATTACAATACTCACGAGTTTTGCCTCAATATGTGTGTTGTTTTTCAACAAAATCCATTTGTTTAGACCACCTTTAAGTTAATTTAAGTTTTTCTAATTATTTGCTACTTCTTTTTTGTTTTGATTTAACATTTCTTGCAATTATACAAACGTTTCTAAGTCTTTATTTTATTAATATTACTTTGATATTATTCAATAAATCTTTCAAATTCTTTAAATTTGTGTTTTTTTTGCCAATATCACTATCTTTTACCAATCTGTCTCGTGTTAGAATTTTCACAAGCCATATAGAGATTCATTTGGCAGGGTCAGTAATCAGTATATATGATGCTGCCGAAGCAATCTATGATCTATCTATATAATAAAAGAGTATCATCTATATATCCATGGTTTTCTAGCAATTTAGCATTAATGTAATACTGTTTTGCTGAAAATGCACATTTGGATGACTGTTAACATTTCATAATTTTCCTTCATGATCCTGGATTCATTGAAATGTTCAAATATGGTGGCAGGAAACAGTCAAAAACTCTATATTTTATATACAGTCGTCCATCCACTTTCATCAAACTAGTCATCCCATCATCACACAGTAACATTTGGAAGGTCACTCATGAACTGTTCTTTTTGTTTTCTTTTTGTTTCCCTTTAGTACTAGGAATATTTGGAATAGTTCTTACAAATACCCATGAACAGAAACCAATTCTAACAAATACCCTTTTGAGTATAGGAGACAAACTAAGAATTGGATTGGATCAGTGTGCTGTTATAAATGACAAAGAAGAATAAGAGTCAATTTCAAACAACAACCTGTAAATTGGAGTTATGTTGTTGTAAACTGATGATTTTATCACTTGGGTTTAACTTTATTCTCACTAATATATATGAATCATCATAGCATCCATGTGAATTGCTTAATTTCATGGCATAATTTTCTTGCATTATGCTCATGTGTTCATGATTTGTACATTCAAACAAAAGGTCAAGAAGTTAATCAATTTCAATTTGGATATCATAAGCCTATATACTAAATGGTGAAGAAGAGAAACACACCTAGTTTTCGTCTTAAGGGGAAAAAAAAAGACAGATTGACCTAAATAAGACAATTTAAAGAGTATAGCGATATTTTTTTTTTTTTTTACAAAAAAACCGTTTAATAAACTATGAGATTTTAGGAAAGAATATAGTGACATTTCTTAGAATTACTTTATTACATAAATTGGTAAATTACTTCAATTTTTCCTGGATGGGTTCATTTAGCTTTTATCCTTAATCTTTAAAAAAAATATTTTTGCCCCTCATGTTATAATTTGATTTAAAATCATTATTTATCCATTTTTTTCACACTTAAAATTAAATTTAAATAAATATTTAACACATATATGACAAATATAGAAGTATATACAAATTGATAGAATTATACATATGTATATTAAATAGTCATTAGAGTTGAAATTTTGTAGTATATAAAGTAAATAAATGACCATTGAAAACTAAATGAGAGTTAAAAATGATTTTTTTTTTAGACATTAAGGACAAAAACGAAACTTTTAGCTGAGAGATGGATGAAATAATTTACCCTACATAAACTAATCAAAAGATACAAAGTGTGAATAAGTAGGAATATCCAAATTAAGCCAATCCCAACACAAGAAAGGCATCATATACAAATTCAAGTTGAATGAATGAAGTTTAATTTACACAAGACGAAATGATTTGATAAAATTATATATGAAGGTTTGCAAAATGAATTTATTGTAATTGATTACTTTAAAAGGTAAAAAGATTTTTTAAACTTTAATTTGCCAAAACTCGTCATAGACGTACATGGTTGATCAGCTTTTGTTAATTACTACATCACAATCTAAATTTTAAACTGGCTTCTCGAATCTTTTATGGATCAAAGCAAAAGTTTGTATCTATAATATTCAATGAGAAGTGTTCTTTTAACTTTAATAATTATGTTCGATTTTTTATCCCGAGATTGTAATTACACTCATGTGATCAACAGAGTAACGATGATAAAACTCAAATTTGAGTAAAGTACTATTCCCATAAAAAGCTTCTTAATTTCTATAATTACTTCTACTTTTTGTTCAAATCAAATAAATATGGTCCCATTCCAACATTGTTGGAGCAAAATCAAATGATTTGGCGTTGTACAAATTTTGATAATTAGAGTGGATTGCTTGTTTTCATTGAAAGAAAGAAGAAGTTGAAACTCTTGGCATCTAAATATTTGAATGCCTTTTGTTTTTGTTTTTGTTTTGTTTCTTTTTGTCAATAAAAAATTTCAAACAATTTGAGTCTCTCTTTACGAAAGAAAATACAGGAAATCCTAGATATTCCCTAAAATTTTAAGGTTGAAATAATTGTAACATCAATGTCTAAGGATGATTCCCTCTAGCTATATTTGGAATATATAATGATTCTCACATGGCCATGAAATATAGGCATAGCCTGCCATTCACATCAGAATAAATAGAGTTTCGAAAAAAAAAACTCTACTACTGGAGAAAGATCGACCTCTTAGGAATAAAAGACAGGGTTAAAGAGATGGCAAAAAAAAAAAATCTTTTATGTATAAATCCTTCATAATTTCGTATGTTATTTATTCCGGTAAGTAGGTCAAATAATACAATGCAAGCAAATTAAAAGTTTGTAAATCCATCATTCGAATTTTCAACAATTATTTTAATAATTACATATTTGACCTATAAACAAATATGAAACATTGAGTATCCAAAATATATGGAGGAGCAACTTGAAAGGCAAAATTTTCATCACTTTACACTCTAAAATATCACTACCTTTGTCCAACTGCGTCTGCATGCATGCCTATGTTTCACCTCTAATTTGTACATTTGTTATTAAAATTGAGTATAGCATTTATTTGTGTTTGAGTGCTTGTTGTCTCTATTCTTTTCTTTGATTTCCCTTCCAAGATTTCTTATCCTCTTTGTTCTACATTCTACATCATGCACATAGTCATTGACTGTTGTTATTGCGTATGTGCCCTAAGGGAACTTGGAGCATCTCACAAATACTATAAATGGGTGGAAATTGCTCCAAGTGGGATTCGAACCATGGTTGCCATGGTTGAATCCCACTTGTGATACCAATTGAGACAAGCTCTCTTGGTTATTCCCGTCCATTCTTTAAATGTATTGATGCGGAAGAGTTGTGGATAAGTATTGAATTATGCAAAATTAGTCAAAAAAAAGGAAAAGGCAAAAAATGCAAAATCGATATTTTTAAATGGGCATAAACCGGACTTAGAACACAATTTGAGGGGGCTTAATTGTATTTAAAAAAAATTCTCACAGCTAAAGTATCAAATTCTAGGTAAGCAGGTCGCAGGCGTCAACACCACAGTCCACCACTCGACATTTAGCAGTCCCAGCAACAGCAAGCATGAGAAAATGAGGTTGAGGCCTTGAGGGGCAGGTTTTTTTGAGGATTGAGGTTGTAATTTTGAGGGAATAGGTTTGTTTGATAAGTGATAACAGTATAACACGAATATGATTTGTACAATTGAATTTTTTTAAAAAAACAATTGGAGTAAATAAAATGACGTCGTTTAACTTAAGGGTTAAAAAAATAAAACAAAAATTTGGGAATACGTCAATTTGTCTTCTTCAGGTCTTCTTCGATACTTCGACTCCTGTGGCTGGGCCTAGGCGGCAGTGCGACGCCCTAGGGTGTTCCGATAGGGTGTGCTAGAGGTGGAATATATATACCACCCTTGTCTCTCCAAAACGAATGGGGGAGGGGGGTAGGGCGAGTCGGTGCTTAGATCCACTAGTGGGCATAAATTTCTTTATTTTGCCTACTTTTGAACTCATTTTCTTTTCTTTTACGAGTCAATTTCAATTTTTTTTTTCTAATTTAGTTTTGACTTGTTAAAAAATTATATAAACACGTGTAGCCTCTAGGGTTTTAGTTTTTACGCAAAAATTCTTTTGCGATAGTTTTATGTATGCGACGTGATATACGAATTTATTATACTTGATACATGAATTTATTTATACTTGATACGTTAATATTATTTTTTAATACACCAATGTTTGTATACTTGATATGCTAATATCTTATAATTGATATGCTAATTTTTGATACTTGATATGTTAATCTTTAATACTTGATACTTGATACGCTAATTTTTTTATGTCATACGCTAATTTCTTAGATATGATACATTAATTTTTTATACTTGATACGCTAATCTTTGATATTTGATTCACTAAAGTGAAAATTGATGCACTAATTTTTTTTAATACACTAATTTTTTAATTTGATACCTAAGTCGCATATTGAACAATTTCACAAGACAATGACCCAGTTTTTATTATTGGACATTAATATTATTCAATAAACTCTTTTAAATTCCTCTTAATATTTTTGCAAAGATTGTTATTTTCCATCAATTTGTCTCATGTTAGGTATCATTTTTAATTGAAAATGATCGGGTTCGGAGGCAGATCAGGGGACCATCCTCCAAGATTTGAAAAATTAATTCTATTTTCCTATAAGAAATTAAAAATTGTCAAATGGATCCTTAAGAAAATTAGAACTTTGCCTCTCAAAAATTAAAATATAACTTTAACTAGTAATTTTGTCTCCAAAAAATAATTTCTGAATCCATCATTGATTGGGTTCGTTTGTTGGCATGCAATATGGACCAACAACTTAGAATCAGAAAACTTTCTTTCGAGTGTTTTAACAGTTTAAGTACGTACTTTCAAAGGTATTTTTAATATGGTTGGTTGGATATTTAATCAACTACGTGATCATAACGGAATTCATTCAAAGACAGATATGTGATTTGGAAACATAATAACCGCTAGCTGAACAGATAAAATCTTCTCAAATTTTCCCCACAAAACAAGAGGGATATGTTAGTTTTTGTTGTATATACACAAAGGAAAGAAAACAAAACGGATAGAAAAAAAATAGGACAACATACAACAATAAGCTTGTCTCATCATGTGAAGTGGGTTTGAAGAGTTAATTAATAACAATTTTAACAGAGAATAAAAGTAGTAGGATATGACAATTTCATCGATAATTAATTTCCTATTTTATATATGAAACACATCTCATTTATCAACCGGTTTCACAACAGTTTTTGTCTATAACAATTTTAATGCAAAAATGGCAAGCATTTCTACTTACAAATCGAGTTGAAAGAGAAGTTGTATGCATTCACCAACTGCTGATCATATATATGTTGTTTGACATGAATACAATTATACAAACAATGCTTATAATTCATACAAGTTTGCATATGATCACACTATATATATAAACATAGAAAATAACACAATCATTTGATGATCAAATGCACACAAACTTAGAAGAGATTTGTTTTGTGCGTAATAGGTTTATAAGTCATCCTAGTACACACAAAACAAATTAATCTTGGCGGTTGATGCAAATCTTGATGAGCAGCCATGCATTTTTGACAAAAAACTTCATTCAATCAGCATCTTTGGGATTGATCTTCTTTTTCTCATTCTTGAAAGCTTTAGAAGCAGATTCAACTGCTTTTTCAGCCATCATTTTTTTCACTGATTTCTTCTCTTTTGGAAATATGCTTCCACCATTGCCTTTTATACTTCCCTCTGATATTCCTCCTTTGCCTTTGTTCTCATTTTCAGCCATATATAGGTCTCTCTCTAAGCAAACTCGATCTGCCAATTTTTCTAAGCTCGCTTTGATTTGATATTTTCGTAAGATTCAATACTATTTATAAGCAATGTGTAAGTGGAAGTTTCTGTATTTCTTCATGTTATTTCATGTTGGATTTCATCTTCCTTTTTTTGATCAATTTTGCTAATGTGTGTAACCGTGTGGCCGGCAAATTGTGGTTTAATTTGCTACAATGTTTTGTGTACATGTGTGTTGCACAAGAAGTTAATTAATGAAATTACTATGAAAAGGAGAAATTATTAAAAGAAAAGTACCAAAGTAACTGAATGAGATAAAGAAGAAATTTGTAGAGTAATTAAAATATAGGAAAATTTGCAAAAATCATCTTTCACATTTGTTGTAAAACGTTTTTTTAATCAATGACATTTAAAATTAATGATGCAATTTTGTCACTCACGTTACGAAATTGTACCAAATATATCATTCTATCCAATTTTGTTTGATTTTCAATGGAAAGTATACATATGTACATCTTCTAATGATATTATGAGTATATTTTTGTCAAAAATTAAAGTAGACGAACTGACATAAAATAATCAATTTAATGTGATTAATTTTAATATGAGTGACGAAATTGCATCATATAAAATATGAGTGATGAATTTTTTTTTTCAATAAAATGTGAAGGACATTTTTTTTGCAATACAATCCAGTACTAGTAGTATGCATAAATTGATAATAAATCTTCAAGAAACAAAAGCAAGTGAGATTAAAGGAATCAAAATTGACAAAGAAAGATTGTGGTAATTTTGTGGCAACCTTTCCATGCAACTTGGATGCTGGGAGACAGGAACAAAATGGCCAAACAATGGTGTAAAATATTTGAATAAATTACTTGCTCCACAAGTCATTAGAATGATTGCATTAATGTCTAATGAACATATTAGGAAGAGTTAAAACTCCGTAACAAGAGTTTGTACAGTTTCGGCAACGTAATTGCAAGGAAATTTGCACCAAATTATTGTTTGTTTTATTAAATTTTAAGAACATTGTGGACATCAACACAATGCCATGCATGCATTCAATCTCAACTTAGTCATGGCCACGGTTCCGGTTTTAACCGGAACCGGCCCGTAACCGGCCCGGCGGGCCGGGCCCGAAACCGGAACCGGCCCATGCCGGGCCCAACCCGTGAACCGGCGGTTCAAACCGCTGGTTTTAAAAAAAAAAAAAAAAAAAAAAAACCTATTGGGCCTGATCTGGAAAGACACCTTGTCATGGGCTAACCAAAAGTCCATGCTGTAGCCCTCCCATTGCTTTAGACTTAATTGTTTGGATCACCTTGTATAATTGATAAAGCCCATGTTACAATTGAATTATTAAACTTTCTCATTATCTAATATTATTAATGGATGATTATTAAACTATAAGTATATTAAAATAAAAGATTACTTATAATTAACCATATTAACTTGAATTATTGCGTGTTCTTGTGTGTAATGAATGGATAAATTCATATAAATATATAATTAAACTCATAGTTTAATATTCAAATAATATCAATTATTATTCATATTCATTATGGTACAACTATTAGTAACATGTTAATGGTAATTAATATTTAACTACTAACAAATATAGAGTATTTTTCATTTTATTATATTTTGTTTATACATCATTACATCTACATATTAATTTAAGTTACTTTTCAATTATATTAAATTTGTATATATTGTATTTATTTTTTTCAAATTTAATGTTAAAAAATTCGAACCGTAAAAAACCGTTAACAAACCGGAACCGGAACCGTGACGAACCGGAACCGTGACGGAACCGTGAACCGGCGGTTCACGAACCGTAACCGTAACCGTGAGGCCAAGGGCCGGTTCAGGTTCCACCCTTCGTGGAACCGTGAACCGGCGGTTCACGAACCGTAACCGGCGGTTCGTGAACCGTGGTCATGTCTATCTCAACTACTTCAAAATACTCATAAACGCTTACATAAATCAGAAAGTTCTCAACTTCCAGGTTTGATGGGAAATATGTAAAAGCCAAAAGGGGAGGAGGGTCAACTCCCTTCTCCACCCAATATCATCTTGGCAAAGCATCTTAAATTCATTAATCCTGGTTGAAAATGTCCAAATATTTGAATGGATCTTCGGTTATATTCGTTGTTTTAATCCCTGTTTCAATTTATAAATACAGGTAATGTGTATTAAATATTTATTTTTCATGGTTCACTAATTATTTGATTGGGTTTTAGTAAAATAAATGTGTAGTATTTATTTATAGATTGAAATAGAGATTGAAATGAAGAATGGAATAAAAGATTGCGAGGGATTTGGAATTGTGCATGGTTCATTGTGAATATGTAGGTCCAGGCATGCAATTATCTTTTAAAATAAAACAAAATTTGGTGCATGGAAACATCCAAAAACTAATTCCTCCCATTTAGTCAAGTGTATGTAGACTATCAAGTTGGAGAAGTTCTTCATCCATTGGGAATTAATACATTCCCTAATTATTATTAGAACTAAATTGAAAAAAACTACCAATTCATCCCATATGAATGCAACCAGTAATAATAATTTTAAATGGATCATATGGAGGTGTAAAGATAATAGAATCGAACAAAGATTGGCATAAGGGGTGAGATAAAATATCTTTGCCGATTTGATCCCAATCTAACTAGTGAAAGTTGAATCTTAGTAGCTTACGAAAAGTGATTGTTAAGGGCATGAAAATAAAGAGGGCGTAACTTTAACCTATTTATTGTTAAGGGCATGAAAATAATTTAATTAGTTTATATAATTAGTAAATGACTTTATTATCCGTGGATAAACTCAAACAACAACTAACAATTATCCAATTAATTCACTTCTAATAATTTTCAATCACTCAATCAAACAACGCGGTTCAATTAATTCAATTTTAATCTTTTTCAATCACTTTTCTTTTAAACTCATCCAATCTTCTTCTCGCTAAAATTGTTTAGTTTTCTTTGCAAATGATTAATTCAATTTTAATCGAATTTTTTTTCTTTAAATCTAAAATACATTATCCATTATTTTAAACACAATATATATTAACTAATTTAATCATATCAGTCATAGAATTATAAAATGAATTATGTTAGTATAAGAAAATAAAAAAAGAATTTTGATATTTGAATATAATAGATAGAAATAATTAATTCCGTATTCACTTTGAAGGAAAAATAAATAAAAATATTATGCATTCACTTCTAATACTTTTACCCTTTGTGAAAAAAAAATTAAAAAAATAAAAAAGTTAAAAAAAACTTTAACTAGAGGATTTGAGTTGCCCATCATTGGCAATAATATGATTTCATTTGAGATATAATTCATATTTTTTTTCTAAATTAGTTATAATTTTTTTTTGCTTGGTGCTATTTTGTTTTTTTTAGATTGAATATAAAATTTTGACAATCATATGATTTCAACTTGAAACATAATTTACATTTCATTTATTTATTTTTTTGAATTTCACTTATAATTATTTTCCTTTTTTCTTGTCCAAATTTCACATTTTTTTTGTTTTAGATTGAATGAATAATTATGTCACTAATATGATTTCAATTTGAGATGTAATTCATTTTTATTTTATTTACTTGAATTTCAGTTTGAATTCTTTTTTTTTTGGTTATAATTTTGTTCGTTTGCTATTTTAGATTTGTGACAGAGTTCTAACATTAATGTGATTAATAATTTATTTATCTTTCTTTTTTTTTAATTTTTTTTCTAATTCTCTTCATTTTTATTTATCTTTCTTAGGAGATTCCATTTTCTAATTCTTTACCTCAAATCTACAAAAAAACTAAGAAAGATAAATAAAAATGAAGAGAATTTGAAATTTATTTTTTCTTAACTTTTTTTTCGCAAAGGGTAAAAGTATTAGAAGTGAGTGCATAATATTCTTATTTATTTTTCTTCAAAGTGAATACATAATTAATTATTTCTATCTATTATATTCAAATATCAAGATTTTTTTTTTATTTTCTTATACTAACATAATTTCTTTTATAATTTTATGACTGATATGATTAAATCATTCGTTAATATATATTATGTTTAAACTAATGACCAATGTATTTTAGATTTAAAGAAAAAAATTAAGATTAAAATTGAATCAATCATTGGAAATGAAAACTAGACAGTTTTAGAGAATGAGAAGATTTGATGAATTTATGAGAAGATTTGATGAATTTAAAAGAAGATTAAAATTGAATTGATTGAATGACCGTTTGAATGAGTGATTGAAAACTATTAGAAGTGAATTAATTAGATAATTGTTATTTGTTGTTTGAGTTTATCCATGGATGATAAAGTCTTTTACAAATTATATAAACTAATTAAATTATTTTCATACCCTTAACAATAAATAGGTTAAAGTTATGCCCTCTTTAATAATAAGGCTTTGGAGCGTGCCCTTAATACAAATTTTCCCTTGAAACTTTAAACGAGAACTACAAGATTTATGAGTATAGCTCCATAATGTGCACTATTTTTCGGTAAAATTCATTTATTTTGACTACTTTTGGACCATTTAAGTTTTTTTTTTTGTTATTTTTGAATTATTTTCTATTTTGATTTAGCATTTTCTATAATTATATAAACGTTTGTAAAACTTTATTTTCATTGTTACGACTTTGATATTATTCAATAAAAGGATACAATTTTCAATTTTTTTTATTAATGTTTATTTATCCCGTGTTACGTGAAGATATTAGAATATGCATAATCACACCAAGGAGCTTGCATAGAGGCATGTTTAGCACTATAAAATGGTTATTAAATCTTACATAATGCTTTCCTTCAATAAAACAACTTGATCATTTTGAATACTATTTAAACTCTTTTACTGCCTACTTTATATATGTTTGACTCAAAAGTAGTAAATTTCATTCTTAGTATAAAATATGAATAATAGTTGGGAGACCTTGAATTCCTTTTTCACGTAGTTGGAGTTTTTTCATCACTTGTTCACTCATCTATTCTCATAGTTTTAGCGTTACTTGTTCACTCATCTATTCACAAAAATGTTTATGTGGAGTGATGATAGAACTTCAACGGAGTAAAATTACAAAATTCTTAAAAAGAAAAACTCATATTCCCTATCATTTTCATAAATTATAAATGAATATTTTTGCTTAGCTATGTAACTAATTAACTCCAACTAAATACTGTCAACCAGGTGATGATTAATATTTGTGGCGATATTAAATTATTTCTTAGTTTGCTGCCATTGTATTGAAGTTTGTATAAGCTAGACAGGAGGAATTTACAAGTTTCAAAATAATCTATGAATGACACTCTGGCTCATAGGCATGATTTAATTGTCAATACCGTTGTTGTATTTGAAAATTGTTTTAAGGGAGAATTTCTTTTTAATCTAATATTAATTTTTGTCCAAATTTAATATTCTCTTACCACTTAAAGATATGGTACTTTTAATCAAATAAATACCATAAATCTAATTTCTTCATATAAGGGTTGTGGGAGGCCAACACCACATCTAATTTTTTGTTTTTTTATTTTTTAATATTAAGGGAAGTATATATGTGACGTGCATTCTTCTATAAAATGGATTTATAAATGCAATTTGTGTCTCAATTAAAAAATTAGCGTATCAGGATTTTAAGTGTAAATTTGTTGGTAAAAAATAAACTTAACATAAAAGAGGTAATGGTTAAACATCACGGAATAAGTATTAGTGACTATTTTCATTAGATGGGTAGGTGATTTAAAAAAAAATAGTGATAAAAATATATGATCATCAAAGTTTGCCTCATATATTTTGCCCTTAACAATAACAACACATTGAATCTTCTTGGTAAAAATTAATGTACCATTTCTTGTTTTACTTTTTCTGATTGGACCTAAATTATTTTCATTTAACATTAATAAGAATAAACTAATTTATGTCATTTAATGATGTAATCCGATCAAAAGAATAATAAAGAAAATAGAAAATGATCACAAAAAGTCCCTTACATCTCATGTTTTAATTTGTTCGCAAAAACTCTTCTGTCACCGTCGCATATATGAGACGTGATACACAGATTTTTTTTTTATATTTGGTATATTAATATTATTTTTTGATATGCTAATGTTTGTATACTTGATATGCTAATATTTGATACTTTATACGCTAAAATAAAATTAATACGCTAATACGTCAAGTTTTTTATACTTGATACGCTAATTTTTGATAGTTGATATGCTAATTTTTTATACTTAATACTTGATACACTAGTTTTTTTTATACGTTATATGCTAATTTTTTATATGTGATACGCTAATTTTTTATACTTGATACGCCAATCTTTTATACTTTATACGCTAAAGTAGAAATTTATATGCCAATTTTTTAAATTTTATACGTTAAAGTGAAAATTGATATGCTAATTTTTTTTATACCCTGATTTTTGAATTTAATATGCAAGTCACATATATGTGACAGTCACACAAGAAAATACCCGTAATTTGTTTATTTTCCACGTTTAAAACTAGATAAAATAGTTTCTCACAGTTTAAAAGTGTAAATATTTAGCCATTCGCGATGGATATGTTAGAAAATTGTTAAGTACAGTCACGAAAATATCACGTGACCCTTTTTCAAAGGTAAAAAAAAGGAAGTATGATCTTTAAAACCTTCATAGTAGTAATAGTAATTGCATTGGGTTTTCCGTACTACTATGATGTGCCACTCAATGTATCAATTTATAAAAAATTGACACATGTATAATCACTTGATAGAATTTCAGTTTAGTATTTAAAAATTAGATAACTAATTAAAAGAACACGTGTTAGTTTTTTATAAACTTGCACATAGAATGGCATATTGATAGTAGTACAAGAGATTCAAAGCTAATAGTAATCCTGTCATAATCAATCAATCATCAAAATCTCTAAGTTGAACTCAAAATCGAACTTTGGGGATAATGAAAACATAAGTTGAAGTACTTATGCTCACATTGTGCCCACATTTTGATTTTGATCTTCCATGAAGGGTTACTGTTATTGTGAAGGTTTAACCTTTTGTGTTGATATTTTCAAATGTATCCTAGTCATTAATCCATCGTGTATCTTATTTTCATTGCTGTAGTTTGTTAGTTGGTTTGTTAGCTATAGTTCAGGTTAGATGCTATTCTTTAGGAGTCTATTCAGGGTGTTGAACATCTCCTATTTCCTTGTTTTTCAGTTATTGCTGATGTACACTATTTATATTTTAGTTTGTACTCGTTATTCAATAAGTGAGAATATCAGTATTTTGCTCTCATCTTTCACATGGTATCAAAGCTTGTGTTAGCTTCAATGGTGAAATACGATGGCATGGAAGCGGACAAAGGAAACTCCTCTTCATCAACACTCACACCAAGCAATGTAGCCTCTCACCTTGTCACCGGCCACAAGCTAAATGGCCATAATTTTTATAAAATAACAGGAAATATAATACGAAAGAATTTGTGAACTGAATCATATCATTGTTTTTAATTGCTTTACACATATATAGGCATATATACATTAGAGAATCCACGAGGATAATAACAAATAATTTGTTACAACAATAATGAAAACTTATCAGTTTGTTACTATAGCTAATACCTAGAATATTGGTAATTAAGTTGTAACTAAAAAACTCCTAAAGCTTCTACGTATCTTGACTTCTTCAACACTCCCCCTCAAGTTGAAGGTGAGATGCCAATGTCTAGAACACCCAACTTGCGTAAGAAACGACAATAGGCATCACTGCCGAGTGGTTTGGTAAAAATGTCCGCCAATTGGTCACAAGAGCGTAGATAGGCTGGAGTAATAAGACCTACTTTGATCTTTTCACAAACAAAATGACAATCAATTTCAATATTTTTAGTTCGTTCATAAAAAACCGAGTTTTCAGCAATATGTATAGCTGCTTGGTTATCACAATGAACCTGGATTGGGTCTGGATGAGGCAAGCCAAGATCGGAGAGAATATATTTCAACCATTGCAACTTAGAAGTTAAAGCTGCTAGAGAATGGTATTCGACTTCCGCAGTCGTGCGTGAGACAGTTGGTTGTTTCTTAGTTTTCTAAGAAATAGGACTAGAACCTAACATGGTGAAATAACCAGTGGTTGAGCAACGAGTAGTTGGACAACTAGCCCAATCAGAGTCAGCGTAACCAGCTAGAGTAAGGGAGCTAGATGCAGAGATAAATAAACCATTGCCAACAGAACCTTTAAGATAGCGAAGGACACGATACGCAGCATCGAGGTGTGAAGAATGTGGATATTGCATGAATTGGCTAAGTGTATTAACAGCATATTGAATATCAGGGCGAGTAACTGTTAGATATAAAAGACGACCAATGAGGCGACGATAGATAGCCGGATCACGAAGCATTTGGTTGGAGACGAAGATTTTGTTCCATTGGAAAATCAGAAGGCCGGGAACCAATCATACCTGAATCAGATAAAATGTCAAGAGTATATTTTCGTTGACATAGAAAAATGCCTTGATTAGAGCGAGATATTTCAATTCCCAAAAAATATCGAAGAGTGCCAAGATCTTTCACTGAGAAAGAGTGAGCAAGGAATTTTTTTATTTTAAAAATAACATTATCATTGTTACCAATGATGATAATATCATCAACATAAAAAAGGATAAAAATAGAAACTGGACCACGGATATAAGTAAAAATACTATGGTCTGATATGGATTGATAAAAACCGCGGCTAATGAGAGTAGTAGAAAATTTAGAAAACCATTGACGAGAAGCTTGCTTAAGACCATAAAGGGATTTATGTAATTTGCATACTCGAATCTCCCCCTTTCGAGAGAAATCGGGAGGAAGTTTCATATAAACCTCCTCATTAAGATTACACCTTGGAGAAAAGCATTATTAACATCAAGTTGATGCAAAGACCAATTTTTAATGGCAGTAATAGAGAGAAGGAGACGGACTGTGACAAGTTTCGCTACAGGTGAAAAGGTGTCGTGATAATCAACGCCTTCAATTTGAGTATATCCTTTGGCAACTAGACGAGCTTTATATCGCTCAATTGAACCATCAGATCGATATTTGATTTTGTATACCCATTTACATCCAATGGATGTTTTTCCTGCTAGAAGAGGAGTCAACGACCAAGTGTTGTTGAATTCAAAGCTTGGATTTCTTTAGCCATGGCTTCACGCCATTCAGTAGATTTGATGGCTTGTGAATAGGAGGTGGGTTCTTGATTTTCAATGATCTTAGTTATAAAAACATGATGAGAAGGACTAAGATGAGATAATGAAAAATAATTTGCAAGTGGAAAATCAGTGGAAAAGGAAACCTGATTACAAATATAATCTTTGAGATGAGTTGGTGGATTACGAAGCCGATGTGGGTGATTATAGGTGATTGGTGTAAGTGGTGTGGATGGAGAAGGAGTGGATGACGTATCCACTGGAACAAGTTGAGATTGAGAAGAACTAGCAATTGGAGAAAGAGATGAACTAGATGATGGAGAATCAAGGATATCACCTTGATCATGTGAGGTGGTATTATTTGGAAAAAAATCATTGGAGACAATAGGTGGAGGCACGGGAGAGGTAGAAATGTCAACATCATCAATTGGGGTGATAGTGATGGATTTGGATAGCGATGAGAGAGCAAGATCATGAAATGGAAAAATTGATTCATGAAAAATGACATCGCGGGAGACATAAATTTGACGAGTCATGAAATCATAAACTCGATACTCCTTTTGACCGTAACGGTAACCAATGAAAATTTCAGGTTTGGATCGATCATCAAATTTATGTGTGATATTCATATTTTTAGCAAAACATAAACATCCAAAAACCCGAAGAGATAAATATGTTAGGACTTTCCTAAGTAAGATTTGATGAGGAGATTTGTGTTTAAGAATTGGGGTTGGTAGTTTATTAATGAGAAATGCAGCGGTGAGGATACATTCTCCCCAAAAAGATAGAGGCAAATTTGCTTGGAAACGTAAAGCTCTAGCAACATCAAGCAAATGTTGATGCTTACGCTCGACAATTTCATTTTGTTGGGGAGTCTCAATGCAACTTCGTTGATGAGTAATTCCATTATCAAGAAACCATTTTTGAATGTCTTTAGAAAGAAATTCTGAACCATTATAAGAATGTATTGTTTGAAGTTGAGGGAGAAAAATATCTCCATTTCCTTAATTGATGTGAGACTTTAGTGTTGAATTGTCGATTTATTTGATTGAAAAATTGAGTTAGCATAGTAAATGCTTCAGATTTATGCTTCATGAGATAAACCCAAGTACATCTTGAAAAATCATCAACAATTGTTAAGAAAAAACGTGATCCATTTTTTGAAGGTAGTGAAAAGGGACCCCAAATATCAACATGAATTAATTCAAAACAATGAGAGGAACAAGATATACGTTGAGGAAAAGAAAGTCGCGGTTGTTTAGCTAGCGGGCATACATCACAAGTGAAATTAGTATTTGCAACAATACTTGGAAAAGTTTTAACTAAGAAATCAAAACGGGACCTAGATAGATAACCAAGGCGTGCATGCCAAAGATCAAATTTATTACATTGCTTGAAGAAAAAAGCAGAAAAAACTGAATCTGTATCTAGATGAAAAAGGCCATTGCGAACACTACCCCGACCAATCATCATCTTCGTTGACCGGTCCTGAAAGATACATTCAGAGAAAGAAAAATGGACATCACAATTTGTGGATTTTGTTAGTTGCAAAATGGATAAGAGATTGAATTTAAATGATGGAATGAAAACTTATCAGTTTGTTACAATAGCTAATACCTAGAATATTAGTAATTAAGTTGTAACTAAAAAACTCCTAAAGCTCCCACGTATCTTGACTTCTTCAACAATTTTCTTCAGTGGTCTCAATCTATAATGATGTTCATCTGCGGCAAAGGAAAGGATGAATACCTCACTCGAGCTATTACTCAGCCTAAGTTTGACGAGCTAAAGTTCAAGATTTGGAAGATAGAAAACAATATGGTGATGTCTTGGCTGATTAACTCAATAACAAGTGATGTTGGAGAAAATTTTCTGTTATATGGAACAACTCAAGAAATCTGGGCAGCAGCGAGGGAGACATACTCGAACATCAAGAATACTGAAAGATCTAGGTTAGTAGCGCGGTGTCCCAGTGGGTGAGTGACACTGGGTGTGACACCGATAATAACATGCAAATGGACAGTATTAAAAATGCGGAAAATAAATGGACAGGAGGTTGGTAACGCAGTTCGGCAATTGCCTACGTCTGCGGGGCCACGCCCAGAAAGAACAATCCACTATGTTCACAAGTTACAAGATATTTAATATGACACAAGGTAAGACACCATCTTATCTTAAATACTGCTGCTTCCTAACTTCTGCAGTGAACGGATTGTGCGAGCTCCCCTCGACTTATGTTGATTCCTTCCGGAATCCGTGGTTATGCAAGATCCCCTTGCCCACATTTGAACTCCTCCCGAGCTCTATGCTTGAATCAAGAAACACAAGGATTGCATCTTCATTGATGTTGCATTAAGATGCTTCAAGCCAACACACTTTAACTAAACTCTCCAACAAAGAAGTGTGTATACAGTCTTCAAGAAGACCGAATGAATAATCAAAAAAAAAAAAACACACACAAGAAAACCGTGTGATGGAAAGCTTCATATAGGCACTCAAAAATCCTTCCATGTTTATCCCAAGATTATTTCCAAATAATTCAAATGGAAAGATCATAGAGACGTTCCAAGTCTTCACGTTTACCTTCAAGATTGTTTCCAAAATAATTTAAATGAGAAGATGGAAACTCTTGTGCCTTCAAGACTTATCTTTTCCAAAGATGGATAACTTCCAAGAATACCAAGATAAGTTCCATAATTATCCATATGGCATTAATCATCAAATCAATCTTCCTTGCTTAGATTGATTTTATTTGATTTTGCCTTCAATAAACGTTGTCCTTATCTTTGCCAAAAAATAAATGCCAATTAAAATAAATGCCAACTCACGTTTGCATTAACAATCTCCCCCTTTGGCATTTTTTGGCAAAATCCAATCTCCCCCTGTATGATGAATCGGATGCGCTTGAAACAAACTCCCCCTGAATAAGCACTTGGTAAATAAACATCTGCATAAGACATTATGCAAGACACAGCAAGAGACACCAAGTTTCCTAGCATACATATTCTTAGGAAGAACAAACCAGAAATCCAAACTCCAAAATTACTCCCCCTTTTTGCCATAAAATGACAAAAGGGCCACAAAACAATAATAAAAACATAATAAACTGTCTTGAAAAATCAGCATAAGTAAAATATCAGAAGAATCATTCAGAATTCTCCTCATCATGAGTCACAAGACCAACGGAATCAGCCAGCAGTTGAACACCAGCAGCAGCATCTGGAACTCTTACATCAGAACCAGCAGGAAACCCACCAGATTGGGCGCTGGAAGGGGCATGACTGTCAGGAACATCCAGTGTGACACTGGCAGGGACATCATCAGATACAATAGTAGGAACAGCAGTGTCTGCCTCAATCATATCCTCATCAGGATTAGCTTCTTCAACAATGGGATTTTCAGGTTCTGCAAAGACAAAAGATAAATTCTGAAGTATACCTGCAGTAACATCAGGTGTGACATCAGATGGGACTTCTGAAGACTCAACCCCAGCAGACTGTGCACCAACTTTCTTTTTCCTTGCAGCAGTTTCAGCTGCAACATCTTTTGCCATCTTGAGGGCAACAAGATCATCAAGAACTGCAGAAATCTCTTTCCTCCGCTTTTCAATCTCTGATTGCTGTGTCGTCAAAGTTTTCAACTCATCTTCCAGCACCTTAATGGTGCGCGACAGCAGCACAGTATTTCCAAAATCCTCCGTGTCAGTGACATCTTCTGAAACATTGTCCATGTCATTGACATGGTCACCAATCAACAGCTTATAGCTAATTCGAATCTCTTTCTTGTCAGCTTCCAAAACCTCTCTAGCTCTAATTACAGGATGTTGTGATGAGAGAATTGCATAAATCAAGCTAGGAAAGGGATAAGCCAGCCTCTCGTTCTTACAATCTGCATACTTAGCTATCTGATCAAACAAAAATTGTCCAACATCGAACTCAACAAAGTTTCCAATCTTGTACAGCAGGGTAGCCATTCCCTTATTCACTCCAGTTCCATGGGAAGTTGGCAGCCAATTTCTCATAGCAATCTTATGCAAGATTGCATACTTCACCGATAGTTGGGAAGCTGGAAAATCTTTCCCTCTTGGCCAAACACGTCTAACACCCCCAGTGACATCAGAAATTATCACACTATAGTCTGGTGTAAAGTCTTCTACTTCTGCCCAATGACTTCTCAGATATGTGTTGATTACATCCGGAGTGAAATCAAACACTCTCCCCCTCACATATACACGACCACCATCCGGGTGTTCAAAATCCTTTATACTAGAGTCAAGATTACAGTAAAACTCCTGCACTACCCTTCTAACATAGGGTTTAATACCCTTGATTGTCCTGCCAAGCCCTTGACTAACTAACTAATCAACCAATTTCTGACACTCTTTAAAATTCCCCTCATGTATATTTCTCTCATTCCAGATATTTCTCTTAGACACCTTAGACCACAAGCCAACATTGTACTCTGATTTAAAATCATCAAGGTTAACATCAGAAACAGATGACTTACTTGAACCTGCAGGGGACTTGCCCTTTGACATTGACCTTGAGCGAGTCATTCTCTGATATATGGGAGCAGGGGTTGCCTTCTGTCACTTAGGCTTTGGTGACTTTACAGGATCAGAATCTGAAAGGTCATGAATTTCAGCATCCTTAGAGGAATCATCATCAACAGGAGAGCCATCATTGTTTGAGGATTCTTCTTCATCATCAGAGTCCCCCTTTTCTTCATTCGACACACCTCCTCTAATATTGCCTTCACCAAGCCAATCCTCATCAGAAGAATTTTCATTCACAAGTTGAAACCTTTTTCTCTTGGGTTCAACATTCACTTTAGATGCATCCGGTGCCTTGGGAGGAACAGCACTGGTCTTGAACTGAGTATCACCGGCCTGCCCAAATCGTATTCTTACGCCAGATGGATCAATAGATTGAATTGGTGTGACAACAATCGCCTTTGAAGCCAGATCATCCTTAGAAATTGGGACTTGTTCTTGCGGCTCAGTAAAAAACTCATCAATGTCGGGTGATTCTGAAGAGGTGTGAGTCACCACAGCATGTACTTCATCATCATCTAGAGTCACCTTGCTTGTTCGTGATGAAGACTTTCTCGGAGACATCTCTTAAATTTTGATCTCTTGACTTGATAATATTTTCAGGAATTCTGATTGTGCTCAAAATAGTGAAGACGGCAGGGTAGAGCTCAAAGACTTATGAATTGTAGAAGTTGAGAAGACCAGAAACCCTTGAATTTCAAATAGCGAAATAATTGCCAAAAATGCAGCAGTCAGATATTGCGTATTCCAAGCCAACTCTTCAATTCCATGTAATTGACCAAGAATTTCGAAAATGCCAGATGTCACTTGGAGTGCTGAATCGCTGAAGTTCCCAAAAATCATAAACCACCAAATCTGCTACTACAGGCTTCCCAAAAACATTAGGCGGGAAAGCAGAAAAAGACAAAATAGCTATTCTACTATATTTTTGTGTTTTTCGTTTATATTTTATAAATATTGCTGTACATAAAAATACAATACAATGAAGAACTTACAATACTGAAGAGTCTCTTCACATAACACAAAGGCCTAGAGAAGACCTCAGTTTTTCAAATCTTGCCCCATCAAATGCTTTAGTGAAAATATCAGCAATTTGTTTTTCTGTCACCATGTGTTCTAAAGCAATGATTTTATCCTCCACAAGGGATCGAATAAATGATGTCGAATATCAATGTGTTTTGTCCGTGAATGCTGAACAGGATTCTTTGAAATATTGATCGCACTCATATTATCACAGTAAAGTGTCATGACATCCTGTGTGACACCATAATCTTTCAGCATTTGCTTCATCCAGAGAAGCTGAGTACAACAACTACCAGCTGCAATATATTCTGCCTCGGCGGTAGACAGACAAATAGAGTTCTGCTTCTTGCTGAACCATGACACCAAATTATTTCCCAAATAGAAACATCCACTAGAAGTGCTTTTCCGATCATCTGAACTTTCAGCCCAGTCAGCATCACAATAACCAACTAAGTTGGTGTTTGTATCAAAGGAGTACCAAATTTCATAATCAGTTGTTCCACAGATATATTTGAGAATTCTTTTGACTGACACCAGATGTGACTCGCGAGGTTCTGCTTGAAATCGAGCACATAATCCCACACTGAAGCAGATATCAGGACGACTAGCAGTTAGGTACAAGAGGCTGCCAATCATACTTCTGTAGAGACTTGCATCAATAGGGATCCCCTTCTCATCTTTGGAGATCTTCTCGTGAGTTCCCATAGGTGTTCTCCTTGGGCGAGCATTTTCCAATTCAATTTCTTCAGCAAATTCTTTGCATACTTGCTTTGAGAAATGAAGATACCATCATGTCGTTGCTGAATTTGAAGTCCAAGAAAGTAAGTAAGCTCACCAACCATGCTCATTTCAAATTCGCCAGTCA
Source organism: Ophiorrhiza pumila (assembly GCA_016586305.1). Classification (NCBI taxonomy): domain Eukaryota; kingdom Viridiplantae; phylum Streptophyta; class Magnoliopsida; order Gentianales; family Rubiaceae; genus Ophiorrhiza; species Ophiorrhiza pumila. The sequence goes on along the minus strand of BLIW01000001.1, from coordinate 7,842,682 downwards.
TTTGAGCAACAAACTCATCCACCATTGCCTGTGACACTGAGCCAAACACGATATCATCAACATAAATTTGAGCAAGTAAAAACTGACCTTTCACTTGGCGGATGAAAAGGGTTTTATCTACTCCCCTCGCTCATATCCTTTGGCTAACAAGTACTGAGTCAGCCTCTCATACCAAGCCCTAGGAGCTTGTTTGAGCCCATATAATGCCTTCTTCAATTTGTAGACAAACTCGGGATGATGAGGGTCTTCAAAACCCTTTGGTTGAGCAACATATACCTCCTCATTAAGAAAACCATTCAGGAATGCACTCTTTATATCCATTTGATATAACTTGAATCGCAATACACATGCAATTGCGAGCAAGAACCGGATAGACTCAAGGCGAGCAACTGGAGCAAATGTCTCATCAAAGTCAACTCCTTCAATTTGCGTATACCCCTGAGCAGCTAATCGAGCCTTGTTGCGAGTGATATTGCCATGCTCATCACTCTTGTTCTTGTATATCCATTTAGTGCCAATAACATTCACATTAGGAGGACATGGAACTAGATCCCAAACTTGATTGCGAGTGAATTGATCAAGTTCTTCTTGCATCGCACCAATCCAATATTCATCTTCCATAGCTTCTTTCACATTCTTTGGCTCAATAGAGGAAGTATAGCAAGCCATTTGAATCATATCTCTATAATTTACTCTCGGCTTTTCTCTTGTACGAACACCATCAGTCAAACTTCCAATGACTTCAGCTGTAGGATGATTCTTCTGTACACGAGTAGAAGGCTGTCTGTGGGGTAAAGTGACCTCATTCACATTATCATTTTCTGCGTTCTGATCAGTGACACCACCTATGACACTGGGTGCAACACTGCCTGGAACACTGGAACTTACTTCAGGTAGAGAATCTGTAATATCTTCATTAGGAACAGCACTTACTTCCAGAGAGTCATCGACTTGAACATTTGCTGATTCCATCACAGTTCGAGTCCTTTTGTTGTAAACTCGATAAGCTCGACTATTGATAGCATATCCAAGAAATATAGCTTCATCACTCTTGCGGTCGAGCTTCCCTTTATATTCCCTGTCATTCAACACATAACAAGTACTACCAAAAGGATAAAAATAGTTAACAGTTGGAGTTTTACCTTTCCAAATTTCATAAGGCGTCTTCTCAGTTCCTCCATGAAGATATACACGATTTATAGTGTAGCATGCTGTGTTCATTGCTTCAGCCCAGAATTTCTGTGGAATATTTTTTTCGTGTAACATGACACGTGACATCTCTGCTATAGTTCATTTTTCCTTTCTACAACCCCGTTTTGCTGAGGAGTTTTAGGTGCAGAGAACTCATGACCTATTCCATGCTGATTACAGAAGTCTGAGAAATCTGAGTTTTCAAACTCTCTTTCATGATCACTACGAATCCGTACAATCTTCAGAATAGCACATTCCTTTTCACGCTGAAGGCGTAGACACAATGCTTTAAAGGCATTAAATGTGTCAGATTTTTCACGAAGAAATTCAATCCATGTATAGCGAGAAAAATCATCAACAGTTACATATGCATATCGTTTTCCTCTAATACTTTCTACTGACATAGGACCCATCAAATCCATATGAAGCAGCTCTAGTACACGAATTGTTCCTGGTGTATGTGACTTGGGATGTGACACCTTTGTTTGTTTACCAATCTGACATGGTCCGCATATTCTGCTTTCATCAAATTGTAGTTGAGGAATCTCACGGACAGCTCCTATAGTAACTATGTTCTGCAACATCCGTATATTCATATGACCCAATTTTTGATACCATAGAATTGAATCCTCCATACTTGATCGAAGACATGTTGATGTGGCAGAGATGAGATAGCAATTATCCCTTGATCTTACTCCTTCCATGATACATTTGTTGTTTTGATCAATCACCTTGCAATTTTTCTTCGTGAAATTTACATCCAAGTCTTGGTCGCACAAGTGACTAATGCTGAGCAAATTTGCCTTCTAGGTCATCTACCAGCAGTACGTCATCTAACTTTGGTAACCAAGGCACATTTAGAGTTCCTTTGCCAATGATACGAGCTGTGACACCATTGCTAAAAGTCACTTTTCCCATACTTCCAGACACCACATCCTTCAAAAAATTATTTTCACCAGTCATATACCTGGAACATCCACTGTCAAAATACCACTCATCTGTTGTGGCAGCCTTTAATGACGTGTATGTGAAATTGCACCTGTAATTAGGCTTCACCACCCAGTTCTGTTGTGTATTTCTGCGAAAAGTAGAGTTTCTAGCAGTACCTTGTCTTAACTCAGCAAGATAGATAAAATATCTAGGACGAATATGACCACGACGATTGCAGTAATGACAAACAGGTATAAATCTGTTACCTCTTTCGTTATGAGCATGATAGTAATAAGAATGTGACCTGTTCACAGCAACCTGCACCCCTTTGGATTGATTCTCTGACAGTAACACTGACTGTGACATCAGTTGTGACATGGGCTGTGACACTGAGCTTTCTTTTTTGTACCCCAGTCCTGTGTAGTCACCACTCGATTGACCAACCTTAAGAATTTCATCCAGCTTGGAAGCACCTGAATTTAGCATCTTAACTCCTTTCTTTAAGTGATTTAACTTGTTGGTCAATGTCTTTACTTCCTCTTGACTTACTCTCAGTTTGATAACCAGATCAGTGTGAGATTGTTGAAGATTGTCCCTTTCGTTTTGCAGATTTCCAACCTGTGAATGAAGTTGCTGATTCACTCTAGAAAGTTCAGTCCACTTGTCATGAAGATTCTTGAATTCCACCAGAATATCTTCTTCTGTAACATAATCTTCATCTTTATCTAGATAGGTTGACATATTTCCAGTGACACTCTGTGTAACATCCGTTTTCTTGTCATGATCAGATTGTTCTGTCTTAGTGGTAAGAGCCACATGGTTGTTCTGAAAATCATCTTCTTTGTCTGAATCATCTTCACTCCAAGTTGTGTTGAGTGAGTTCCTCTTTCTTCTCAGTGTATTAGCACAATCTGCCTGAACATGCCCATAACCTTCACATTCTCTGCACTTAATTCCTTTAAGTTTGAATGATTGATCAGACATATGAGTTTCTTCCCTGTTCTTTCTATTATTTGCCACCTCATTCTTGGTGTTACTGACACTGCCTCTGACATCAGGATTACTTCTGCTATATCTTTTCAGTATTTTGCTGAAGTTTTTAGATATTAAAGCCAAGGAGTCCCCAAGGTCATCATCTCCAGAATTGTCCAACTTCTGCATTTCTGCTTTTAAGGCAAGCTCCTTATTTTTCTTTGCTTCCATGTCTATTCCCAGATTCATCTCAAATGTTATAAGGGATCCCATCAATTCTTCCAGCTTCATCTTTGAGATATCTTTTGCTTTCTTAATGGCAGTAACTTTATGAGCAAAGCGTTAAGGTAAAGATCGTAAGGTTTTCCTCACAAGCTTTTCTTCTGAAAAACTTTCACCAAGGGCAAATGCTTCGTTGGCAATATCACACAGCTTGACATTGAATTCTGTAATGCTTTCATCTTCAAGCATCCTCAAGTTTTCAAATCTTGTAGTTAGAATTTGCATCTTTGATAACTTTACACTTGAGGTTCCTTCATGAGTAGTTTGCAGAATTTTCCATGCCTTTTTAGCAATGACACATGTGGAGATAAGTCTGAACTGTGCTGGATCTACTCCATTAAATATGGCATTAAGCGCCTTTGAGTTACTGTTTGCCAAGGCATCTTCAGTAGGCGACCAGCTTTCTTCAGGCTTGAGTGATTTGACACCATTTGCATCAGTAGTCGTTGGAGGATCCCATCCAACCAGAATTGATTTCCAAGCCTTCTCATCAATAGCTTTAATAAAGGCTCTCATCCTTGCCTTCCAATATGCATAGTTGCTTCCATCCAAGAGAGGTGGACGCATTGTTGAACCTCCTTCCTTCATAGAGTCCATCGCACCAAACAACCAAGATCAAGTCCTGTGGATCCCGCCTAAGAAACAAAGGCGACCGACTCTGATACCAATTGAAAGATCTAGGTTAGTAGTGCGGTGTCCCAGTGGGTGAGTGACACTGGGTGTGACACCGATAATAACATGCAAATGGACAGTATTAAAAATGCGGAAAATAAATGGACAAGAGGTTGGTAACGCAGTTCGGCAATTGCCTACGTCTGCGGGGCCACGCCCAGAAAGAACAATCCACTATGTTCACAAGTTACAAGACATTCAGTATGACACAAGGTAAGACACCATCTTATCTTAAATACTGCTGCTTCCTAACTTCTGCAGTGAACGGATTGTGCGAGCTCCCCTCGACTTATGTTGATTCCTCCCGGAATCCGTGGTTATGCAAGATCCCCTTGCCCACGTTTGAACTCCTCCCGAGCTCTATGCTTGAATCAAGAAACACAAGGATTGCATCTTCATTGATGTTGCATTAAGATGCTTCAAGCCAACACACTTTAACTAAACTCTCCAACAAAGAAGTATGTATACAGTCTTCAAGAAGACCGAATGAATAATAATAAAAAAACACACACAAGAAAACCGTGTGATGAAAAGCTTCATATAGGCACTCAAAAATCCTTCCATGTTTATCCCAAGATTATTTCCAAATAATTCAAATGGAAAGATCATAGAGACGTTCCAAGTCTTCACGTTTATCTTCAAGATTGTTTCCAAAATAATTTAAATGAGAAGATGGAAACTCTTGTGCCTTCAAGACTTATCTTTTCCAAATATGGATAACTTCCAAGAATACCAAGATAAGTTCCATAATTATCCATATGACATTAATCATCAAATCAATCTTCCTTGCTTAGATTGATTTTATTTGATTTTGCCTTCAATAAACGCTTTCCTTATCTTTGCCAAGAAATAAATGCCAATTAAAATAAATGCCAACTCACGTTTGCATTAACAAATACCTCAGAATTGTTTGAGATCGAGACTACTCTTTATGAGCTACACCAAGATGACAGCAATGTAAATCAACACTTCAACAGTCTCAACCGCCAGTGGCAACACTTGGACATGTTTGAAATTAATGACTGGAAATGCCCAGAAGATGAAGCTAGATACAAAGCAATCGTGGAGAAAAAACAAATATTCAAATTCTTGTTAGGATTGAACAAGAATTTGGTGATGGGAGGTTCTTTATGGATTCTTGGAATACTGTGTGCCCACTGGCTGCCGGAGTTAGACCAGTTTGGCATTTTCTTTTGATTCTAAATAATGTTTCTATAGCTTGGGGCTGCTGTGGTGTTTGTTTCATCAGTTGATGTTCAGTAGTTCCGTGTGTGCATATGATTTGCCGCTTGAAGATTGCTGGAATCCATATTCTGATTGAATACTATTTCTGCGTAGTTGGGGTTTCAGTGGTTTGGCCATATTTTCTGATATCATTTGCTATGGGTTGGAACTTCATTTATTTAATGGTCATGTGTATGAACTGGTTATATTTGCTGCGTGTGATTAACATTCGAGGACAGTTCACAATTAATTTGTAAATACTGAGCTTCAAATCTTCATTCATGTGCTTGATGGGTTGTCGACATACTTTGATTGCATATGGTTCTTGACAAACTCTCAATTGCTGAAGTTTGTGTGTTTATGAACTAATCTCCTTGGATCCTATACTTGAATGTGGATTCCTTGGGGAACCAGGAGAATTGACATATTTCATGAACTTGGTAATCAATTGTGCTTGTGACCTCCGATCGAGCATCCATAGCTGTCGGTGGTGACTTTGGAGCAGTGCTAACAAAGTTCAGAGACATTAGAGCTCCTATTAACGTTTGCTTATTAATTTTTATAGATTAGGGCCTCAAGTTTAGTGGAAAATAGATTCTATCTGCCGGGAGTCCTTCCAAGTAGATGTCCTCTATTTTCCTTACATATACTGAGATTAATTTTTCATGTAATGGAGTAGTACTCCATTTTTTCTACTTTTGCTTTGTAACAGTGTGGACGGATATAGCCGTCACTGTATTTTGTTATGTCCAAGTTATATATATCTCTACTTTTCCAAAAAAAAAAAAAGAATGTTCCAAAGTTCGATAAACGTAGATATATAAATTTAGAAAATATGAAGCTGCAAAAAATTCTTTAGGAGTTTGCTTGCAAGATATATAGTTTATATACATTTTACTTGGTTATGTAGGATTAGTAGCATATTCAGAATATTTTGAGATGCTTTAAGTAGGAGAAATGACTTTTTAGTTCCTCGTGGTAATACTTTATTATAGTATTCTAAAATTTAAAAAAAAAGAACAAGAATTTAGACGAAGTCAGAGGGCGCATTTTGTCTATCAAGCCATTACCATCTATCCAAGAAGTTTTTTCAGAGGTTAGACGCGAGGAGAGCAGGAAGAAGGTCATGCTTGGGATATCTTCTAACCTCACTACAACAGAAACCTCAGCCATGATCTCTCAGGGCACGAAAAACACTGCATATAATGGCCAATCTCGGAAAGCAAGACCATAATGTGACCACTGCAAGAGCACAGGACATACCCGCGATTTATGTTGGAAGATCCATGGGAAACCAGTTGATTGGAAGCCTAAAAGCCGAGCCAATATCTCCACCGCAACAGATGACAACAACCTGACAGCCAATACCAGACCATTCACAAAGGAGCAATTGGAGATTCTGTAACAGATGCTTAGCCTAACATCGAATCAGCATACCAGCATTACTCAAATGGTGATAAGCTCTCTAGCTCATTCAGGTAGTGTGTCTAGTGCTCTAACAGTTCATAAACACTCAAGTAAGTAATGGATCATTGACTCGAATGTCTCCGATCACATGACCGGGATTCTATCGCTCCTTAACGAGTACACTTCATACCCTCAAACTCACAAGCATTGGGTAACAATTGCAAATGGTTCTCAATCATGTGTTGCTGGGAAAGGAACTGTCACAGTAATGAATGAGTTGACACTAAAATCTGTCCTATATATTCCTACTTTGGATTGTAATCTAGTCCCTATTAGTAAATTGTGTTAGGATACTAAGTGTGTTGCCAAATTCTTTCAATCGTTATGTGAATTTCAAGACTTGGACTTGGGGAAGATGATTGATAGTGCTAGGATGGGTTCATGGTTGTATCCGCTCAACACTACTACAGAAAATGCAATTCATCCATATTGCTTCAGTTTCTCAATAAATTAATCTATTAATGAAACTTTGAGTCATGATAATAATGATATTATGCGTTTACATTATCGTCTTGGTCATCCTAATTTTTTGTATTTGAAAAAATTGTTCCCCCATCTATTTGTCAATAAAAATGCAAACATTTTTCATTGTGAAATATGCCAATTAGCCAATCACACTCGCACCATATTTCCTAGTATCACTTATAAGCCTTCCTAACCATTTTCACTAATCCATAGTGATATTTCGGAGCCTTCTCGAGTGAAAAATATTACTGGTACTAGATGGTTTGTTTCCTTCATCGATGATCACACAAGACTAACATGGCTATTTTTAATGAAATCCAAATCTGAGACTGGCCCAATATTTAAATAGTTTCACAACATGGTTTAAACTCAATTTGACACAAAGATGCAAATTATTAGGACTGATAACAGGAGAGAATACTTCGAATCCATTTTAGGAAATTACATGTTAGATCACGGTATTATCTATCAAAGTTCTTGTGTCATCACGCCCCAACAAAATAGAGTGGCGGAACGCAAGAACCGCCATTTCTTAGAAGTTGCTCGTGCTATCATGTTTTCCACAACCGTTCCTAAGTATCTATGGGGGGAAGTTGTACTTACAGTTACATACTTAATTAATAGAATGCCATCTACCTCTAAACTTCAAAACACCATGTCAAGTTCTTCAAGAGTTGTTTCCTACCACCCGGGTGATTAGTTCTATCCCATTAAATTTTTTTGGATGTACAGTATTTTTTCATGACCATCATAGTGGCAAGCTTGACCCAAAGGCAATTAAGTGTGTGTTTGTAGGATATTCCAATGTTTAGAAGGGCTATAAATGCTTTATGCCATCAAAAGAAAAATACTACACTTCAGCCGATGTGACATTTTTCGAGCATCAGCCTTACTTTCCAAAAACTGACATTAGTGAGAGAGTTCACTATCAGAATATTAGTTTTGGGATGTTGACACTTCATCTCCTTCAGCTATAACAATAAACACACCATACACTCCATCTCCTTCAGATAGCACAACAACCACACCATGTCGTGATCAGCAAGTAACAGAACCCAGTACTCTTATGCGCTCACCTGACCCCAATCCGAGTCCACAGCCAAGTCCACCATCAAATTCTCTAGGTAACACTATTAGTACTCCTGAGTTAACGACTGAGCTAAACTTACCCATTACTATCAGGAAGCCTGTAAGATCGTGTACTCTTCATCCATAGCATAAGTACATATCTTACTCGGCCTTGTCTCCACAGTACAGATGCTTTGTTACTGGTCTTGACACAATACAAATTCCCAACTCAGTGTATGAAGCTACGGGCATTCCGGAATGAAAGGTTGTGGTCAATAATGAAATTAAAGCTTTAGAGAAAAATGAAACATGGGACATATAGGAGTTACCAGAGGGAAAGAGAGTCGTTGGGTGCAAGTGGCTTTTTACATTCAAATACAAGGCAGATGGGAGTATTGATCGGTTTAAAGCAAGACTTGTAGCTAGATGTTTCACTCAGTCATATGGCATCGACTATCAAGAGACCTTTGCACCTGTCGCTAAGCTGAACACAATTTGAGTTCTTCTCTCATTTGCAGCAAACTTGAATTGGCATCTTCATTAACTAGACATCAATAATGCATTTCTTAATGGAGATTTATCTGAAGAAGTGTAAATTAAAGTTCCATAGGGAATGGAGTCTCATGAAAATTCAAGTAAAGTTCTCAGATTGAAAAAGGTGTTATTCGGTCTCAAGCAGTCTCCAAGAGCGTGGTTTGATCGTTTTACGAAGTCTGTCATCAAGCTTAATTACAACCAATCTCAGGCGGATCACACTATGTTCTTTAAGCACTCTGAGGATAAGAAGATTGCCATTTTGATCATCTATATTGATGATATAATTTTGACTGGTAATTATGAGGAAGAGTTGGGCAGATTGAAGAAGGAGCTGGCTTTGGTGTTCGAAGTTGGTATAGAAGTTGGTATTATAGAATTCTAACATTAATAATTTATACGCGAATTATTTAGTGAAATGTGTTACATTAAAAAATGTACACTGATGTGAAAATTTATACGTGAATTGTAATATATGTTAAAGTGAAAAGTGAAATTTGTTACGTTAAAAATTGTTATACTAATGTGAATACGCGAACTATTTTCATGTTATACGTGAATCAAAATTCTATTATAACTCTAAATTGATAATTTATACACGAACTATTTATACATACGCGCATTATACGTGAATCAGATTGCTATTAGAATTCTAAATTGATAATTTATACGCGAACTATTTATATGTTATACGTAAATCAAAAAGCTATTAGAATTCTAAATTGATAATTTATACACAAACTATTTTCACGTTAATCAGAATGTCTTCACACTTCATATTTCATGCATTATACGCCAATCATGATCATTTATATGTCAATCAGAATACATTCACAGTTCATATTTTATACATTATATATTAATCATGATCCTTTATACGTGAAATAAATTATACTTATGTGTGAGGGTGCGTCATTAATCCGTGCGTCATTACTTATGTGTGTGTGAGGTTTTGTAAAGTTCTATTGTAACTTGTGTGATAGTTTTTCCAATTTTGAAACAATGAATTTGACAATTACCACACGAACCAACCAACCAGTCGATCAATCAATCAAATTGATGATGAAAACAAAACCGTCAATAGAACGTTACTCTTAGGACAAAGACGGAATTTCACAAAGCAAAGTTCATTTGCTGAGTAAATTGAACCCCAACACTACACGACTCACATAATATTGCAGTAATAAAAAAAAAAAAAAAAACTATAAAAAATTCTTTTCTTTTCGTACAGAGAACGAAAGTAAAGAAGACATTAAATTAAATTAGATTTTTAAAAAAAATAAAAAATAAAAAATATTTTAATGTCAGATTAAATTTTTTTTTTGGAATAAAAATCTTTTATTCTTCCAAACATTCACAAAATCCTCTCTCCCATTCTCTCTCCCATTCTCTCTCTGTCTCCGACGATCTTTTTCTCTTCTGCGGTCAGTTTTAATTCTCTCTCTTCCTATTTATATGAACTCCTTTTGCATCTACTTTTGTTTTTATTATCTAGATCTGCCAATTATAAAATTTAGGTTTTTTTTGGATTAGTTTTTTCAGGTGAATTTAAAAGGGTTTTTATGGGGAGAGATCAGCAGTAAAGGGTTCTTTTAATTTTTTAATTTGCGGGTTTTTTTTTTCAGGGATTAGGGTTTTTATGATTTGTGAGTTTTTAGGGATTAGGGTTTTTAATTTGTGGGTTTTTACCTTTTTTTAATGGAAAAGCTGGTGTTTTGTTTCCTGGTCTGATTAGTTTTGTGCAAATTTATTCTCTTTTTATTGGAATTATGTGAATTTGTATTAAAGATTGTATCTTTGATGTTGTTTCTTTCATTTTTCTGCACGAATTATAATTGGTTGCTGAATTGGGAATATAAATAGTAAAGTTGGTGTCTTGAAATGTTTGGTTCAATGAAATTAATTAAACACTTAATAAGGTTCAAAGTTATAGTCTTTCTGTATCCATGCAGAGGAGTAGCATGTTCGTGTTTGTTTTTTTTTTTAAATTTAGAATTTTGGGTCCAGAGTCTGTTAAGTTACTCAAGTTCTGCTGCAGAATTGAAGGACCTTCTCATTTTTGGGTTTTCGGTACTTCTTTTTTTTCCATTTAGAAATTTGGGGTCAGTAGCTGGTAAGCTTACTTTAGCTATGTTGCAGAATTAAGGGATCTTCATGTTGGGTCATTTTTTAACTAACGCTTGCTTAAAGATGTCCCTTTAGTTTGACATTTAGTTTTAGGGTTTAGTAATGTTGTTTTTATCAGCTCTGAGAGAGTTACTAGTCTCATATTTATAGCTTTGATAGCAGTGCTGATACAATTATGAGCTTACGCATTTTATGTTTTTTCAAGTAGGGATTAAGTTTGAGCTTTTTATGTTCCACCTTTCATGTACAAAAAATGAGGGTAGCAGAAATGTGTTTAAGATCGATTTGTGAACATATTAGATTGGATGGAATAAGTAATGAATGTATTAGAAAAAAATGTGGGGTAAGCTCCAATAGATGAGAAAATGAGATAAACATGTTTAAGATGGTTTGGACATGTGTATAGGAAACCAATAGATGTACTAGTGTGACGTGTAGAAAATGGAGAAAAATTAACTCAAAATTAAAAGGGAAAAGGGGAGACCTATAAAGAATTGGAAAGAAACGTTAAAAAAGATATGATATACTTAAATATAAATGAAAACATGTGTAATGATAGAATATGATGGCGAAATATGATCCATGTAGCCGATCCCATATAGTGGGATAAAGGCTTAGTTGTAGCCGTTGTTTTTATGTTCCACCTTGTTTGCTATCAGCTAACTGTAAAATTGCGTGGCATTTGCTGATAGACATTGTTGTTGTATATTCAGTTTTTTGCCTGCTTTAGTTTGTTTAATTAGATGCATGAGTTTCTCTTTTAAGTATGCTGGACGAGATGTAGCAGGGATAATGCAAGTACTGGATGATTTCCTGGTCTATATGAACAACGCACATGTATTTCATTTTATGCCTACTCAATGGTGTTATCATGTTCTTGATCATATTTTGATCAAGGCAAGGTTTCTGTATGTGTGATTTGTGAAAATCTGGATGCTCAGTATATGCATTCTGTAGTTAAACTATTGTTATTAGCAGTTTTTTTTTAAAAAAAATATATATATAACAATGTGATAACCGTAATTTGGCATGAGCAAACATCATACTGTGTCAAGTTTGCTACAGTAAGAAAATGTTCTTTTGTTTTTCCCAGTGGTGTTATTTCTTGGTGTAGAATGTCATGGAGCATGATTCTGTTTTATTTTTTTGGGTTTTTAAGTTGCTTCTGTGCAGGAAATCTGCAATATGGATCACGACGAGACAGGATGCCAACCTGCTCCTGAGGGCCCTATTTTGTGCATTAACAACTGTGGCTTTTTTGGAAGTGCAGCAAACATGAATATGTGCTCTAAGTGTTACAAGGACACGATATTGAAACAAGAGCAAGCTAAACTTGCTGCATCATCTATTGAGAATATTGTTAATGAATCATCAAAGGGGAATGGGAAGGAACCTGCTATAGCTGGCACTGTTGACATGCAAGCTGATTTGGTGGAAGTTCAATCAATTTCTCTTCCGTCTTCTCAAGTTTCAAGCTCTGTAGAGCCTGGTGAACCGAAGGCAAAAGAGGGCCCAAGCCGGTGCCATGCTTGCAAGAAACGGGTTGGCTTAACTGGGTTTAATTGTCGATGTGGTAACACTTTCTGTGGGTCGCACCGTTATTCAGACAAACATAGTTGCCCCTTTGATTACCGGACAGCTGGTCAGGATGCGATAGCCAAGGCTAACCCAGTCATCAAGGCAGAAAAACTCGATAAGATCTAGAAAAGGAAATGACAAACTTTATCAAGCTCAAGTGTGGTGCTCCTGGTCTTTCAAAGGGTTTCTTCTGAATCAGCTGCATATCATATCAGATCTCCTGTTTATAAGTCTTTTATATTTGCTGGTTTGGTGAATGTCAATGTGATTAAGTTCTTTTCTGTCATTTCAGTTCAAATGGCATTCTATCTGGTTTTAGATGTCTTTGTGGTCTGCAAAACCTATGGACAATTTGGAGAACATTTGTGGACATTGTTATGGCTAGCTCTACGAAGTATGCTTATTTATTTAATATTTAAACGTGCAAAATATGGAAGTCATTGTCCTAGAGATGTTTTATTGTTACTGTTTTGTTGTTGCAATTTATGCTACTAGTCCTAATCATATAAGTGGTGTTACTATTGTTGTTTAGGGTTGTTGACAGGTTCCATAACTGTTGTTCAATATCTTGGAGGTAGACTGTTTGCATTATGTTGTCCATTTTATAGAGCACTGTGACATCGTCTTGCAATTTTTGTCTGTTACTCACAACAGGCTTATTTGTGGTGCTGTATGGGATCAACAAATAGCTACATGATTCATCTACTACCGTAGCACATATGGGCTACTTGCTGTGTGGTACACCATCTTGTAGGATGGCAACCTACTTCTAACTTATTCAGGGCCTTTCGATATCAAAGGACTTGTTCTTTAGCAAGCTGGCTTATAACTAAAGTATTATTGTCTTTACTTGGTTGAAAAACATGTGCTACATTAGCTGGCCATGAGGTTATGTTGCAACCTACATGTAGCTGTTCCATTGGGGCATACATTTTGAGATATTTTTCGTTGGTGGCTAGCTTGGCATTTTCTCTGAAGAGAAATATAGGGATGTAGGAATTTTCAACAAAGGTTAAGATCTAGTGGATCAATCAATGGTTCTTGCTAATTCTTTATTTCTAGTGAGTTTTTTATTTGGTTTGCTGTGTATGTTGTGCCTGTAAGAGTAGTGTATGTCAATTCTTTGGTGCCATTCAAAATTTTTCAAAAGCTTGATGGTGGATTGTTGTTTTAGGAACTGATCTCAGATTCAGGCATATTTGTAGTCATTTGCGTCATTCGAGTTGCGAGTTATGAGCCAACTGACAACTAAGAATATGTGGTAGTGCTGCAAATTGACTAGGTTTGTGTTGCTAAAAAATGTGAATGTGATCGTGTCTGTTGTTTTGGTTGAATGATGTTTTGTAGACAGCAAATTGAGCTGTGCTTTTAGCTGGGTCTGTTTGTAAAAATGTGTACAACTTTGAGGGGTTTCATATGGAAACAAGGCAAAATTTGCCCTCATAGTGATATTTTCCTCACAAATTGTTGATTACTATTTGCTATTTGTTTTCATCAGTTAACGTAGCTTTAATTTTTGGACAGTTGTTCTGTCTATATTCTTGATGATACTGCACATTGGAACAACATTTTTGGACTTCTTTCTCAATACATTTTGATTTTTCCATGTTCTTGCCTTCGTTCAATTCATCTGTTACTGCTTGTTTTGAAGTCAATTTATTTTTTGGTGGGGGAATTTAGAGAAGTTGCAAGTCCAAAATGCACCAGAATTCTCACCTTTCCTTTTTTCTTCATTTGCTTCATTGTTTTAAGTAATCAATATAGAAGGAATGGTTCAAATTGTTGGTCAAATTCAAGCATGGATAGCTTGTGTTAAATAGTGACCTTACTGGTTCAGACGGAGAATAACGTCTCTGATTATGAGACTGCAAATGAAGAGTTCAATAAAGCAGTTGGCAACGGCAGTGAGGAGGGATACTGGTTTATCTTTCGTTATGAATTCCATGGCCGTTCTCTTGCCCTTTAGAATAACCTTGGTGATTCTTGAGGTTAGGTGGGTAGAGTTGAACCTTTAGTTGCTGCAATCAGAGGATAGGTTATTGCCTTGCCAATCACTGCACTCCGTTTACCTGTCTTTTGCATGAATGAATGTCAAAAGTTTATGTTGCAGTTAGCAATTTACTTTTGCCGGTGGGAAAGAAAAAGTTGATGGTCTTACCAAAAAAGAGAAACCATCTTGATAGATAAGGTATTTGGCCAACATGATTCTGATAGGTTCGAGTTGTAGCACTCAAGACTTGATCACAATTTCAACTGCCAACTCTTCTTGGATTTGGAGCTGACAATGATTTAATTTCATTAAGTTGAAAACTGAGCTCAAGTTGATACTGAGATTGGGGTTAAGAAGACACATCAAATGTTGTTTTGGATCTCTAAGGTTGAGTTTCCGGTTAATATACGTGATCCTTATGTAAAGTTGCTGCGCCTTGGGACCTTCTAGTTTGGGGCTTCTGTTGATGTCTTGCTGCGATTTTGGACCTTTTAGTTTGAGACTTGTGCTAATGTGCATTGGAGTTGTCTGGGATTTGGAACACTAGAGAAAGGAGTGTTGAAAGGGGAGGGAAAAATATCCCAAATTGGATTCTTGCAACCTCTGGCATTGAGATTGATTAACATCACAAAGATACAGTCAACTTAAATTAGTGCTATAATTGAATCAAGCTCAATATATACATCAAACCAAATCAATCTTAATTAGACTTCATACGAATGAATCTAAGTCCTATTTTCTTTTTGAAGTCGTCTTTTTTTTTTGGGGGGGGCAAAAGCTCTTGTGAAACATTTTATAGCTGATATTGTGCGTTTAAGTCCAAATTGTGATATACTCCTATTTGCATATATGAACCTGCTTCACACGAGTCTAGCTTTTTTTAAAAAAAAAAAAAATTTCAAAATGCTCTTTTACAAGTTTATTGCATCTTTTTTTTTGTTTTACTACAAATGTGTTCTACAGAAAATACAACGAAAAGTCCCCAAATTGATATTCTTCCGAAACCTTTTGTTTGAGGAGACAAAACATTATTTGTTCTTTTAAGTTTCAGTTTGAAGAGCCAATACAAGAAGTGGTAACAAACGTATCTAATTCCAGTTAGAGCCATAATCAAACTCAAAACAAGGTTGATGTATCCAGTTCCTGTAAAAATTGAGTGTCTGAACACAAAGGATTTAAAAGATCTTTTTTTAACACCTGATACGAATATTTTAATTAAGAGTTGCTCTCATGTGAAGCGGGTCATATATGAAAGTTAATCGCGATTTTGACGCACAAAATCACAATTTTAATGGCCATTAACTAACCGTTTCATATATGAACTGTTTTATAAGAGTTTTTGTGTTTAATTAATATCTATATGCAAATAGCTACGCCATGATCATCATCTATTATTCCCTCCTGAAAGTTTTAACAGATTTTTCAAAGGAGAAAGGTCAATGTCCATCTAAGAGTTGGAAGCAGACTTTGATCTCAAGACCTCAATCAAATTCAGGAACAATTTTACTCAGACAAATTAGACTCGGGATGATCCAATTCCAATGTTGTTCATCGCAAATTGGTCTGGTTTGAATGTTTAAACCTTCACTGCAGGCAAAAGTTTAATGTACTAGCAAGGTGTTCTAATGATTAACGGGTGAACAAGTGAAACTACCACTTCTGTAGCTTTTGTAATCCCAGGCAAAACTTCTTCTCACTCACTTTGCAAACAAGAAATTGCTGACCTTCAAAATGTTTATCAAGTGCTCAAACCAAGTTCTCACTTCAACAGTTCAACCGGACTAGAAGTGGATAAAAATGTTTAAGGATATTAACTTTCCTTTTGTTTTCTAATTTCGGCGGGACAGAATGAGGCAAGGATTAGAGCCGCACAGGATGAAGTTTCCATGGAAACCAAACTGCCAAAGACAATCTATTTGAACGACATACTGTACGCAAAGAACTAAAAAGCCTAAAAGTGTGGTAGTTAGTGCACAATCTTACTATGCCAACTACACATCTGAAGTTCTTAAGCAAGTATTAACTATCAGCAATGCTTGCAGGCCATTTCAAAGTATCAGCTGATGACTCTTTTGGATCAATGAGATAGATTAAACCAATTACAGGTCTAAAAGCATTTCACTTGCAAAGAGAACTCGAGGATATGAGTTTTAATTTTGCAGCCCTAACCATTTCTTCATTTTTTCTTTATGTTGCATCCTCAATTAGTGGTTCACACATCAAGCCACAGAGAGCAACAAGGTAGGCAAGACTAGTTCTTATTTTGGTCAAATAAAAAGTACCAGTTTAAGTAGCATTTCTAATCACTTTTCAAAGACACAGAAGATCAATCTATGGTTACCAGTTCCAATCCATCATATCAAATTCTGTAACGATCTTTATCCAATATAGCAAACAAGCATTGAGTTCTGCTGCAGAAAACACATCTTATCTGTAAAGGACTAACCTATGTGAACTTGAAAATAAGTTCAATCTCCTAACAAGCACAACTTTTGCATGATCATCTTTCTAAATTCTTATTTTAAGTTCACAGTTAACTGAGAATTAACTAGTTACATACTTGAAACCTTCTCCATTCATTTTAATTTATCGAGAATCCAAATGAGCTTCAGAGCCTAACTATAGGTTCTCATTAAAAAAACTCATGACCATTCCGAGGAGAATGTACTATAGATCTGACATTACTTTATTACAGCTAAGTTCTATAGTCTCAAGGGATGGATCTATGATCAAGCCCCATATTACATGCCACTACACTCTTCAGCAAATGCAGTTTGGCTCTCACAGGTACAACAACTTGAGTTAAACACTGAAAAGCCTACACTTACAAAATCACGAAATCAAATTGAGATCCCGCTAGATTCAGCTTCGAGATACTTACAGATCCTCTCCATAACTTCCCTACCCTTGGCACTGTTCTGTTGGAACTTATCCACGCATTTTTGCTCAATCTTCTCTGCCATTGATGCCAGCACCGACAGTGGTTTAATGCGTATGCTCGTTTCCTGCTTGCAAATTGTCCATTCATGTGGGTTCTCTGGATGGGGATCATAGCGTATCTTCTCTTCGACCTCAATAAACTTTTCGAGACTAATATTACGGGTTGCCAGCTGCATCGACTGACAATTGGGATCAACAACTGTAGATTCAACACAGTAGCAGATGTCTTGACCAATGATTCTGCGAATGAACCAAGGTCCAGGAGCATGGATGGTGATGGCTCGAGTTGTGTGCAGTTTTCCTGTACTAGGATCAACCTTGCAGTTCAGAGTATCCACTTCACGGATGTGAGACAGTATTCGCTTGTTCTCAGGGTCTGCAAACTTGCGCCAAGATGCAGAAGTCACCCTTTCCCATGGGTGCCTGTAGGTGTGCTCTTGTGAATATGCCCTCACCATAACGTCTTCTTGGTCCTTTGGATCTGAATCAACACTATTAGCAAGGAAAAGAAGACGCATAAGAAACTAAAAACTGTTTCTGTCATGCACATTGACTGAAAAGATATTGTGCAAAGTGAAAACTTCCATAAAATGTTAGAATCATGAACTGGTCAATTTCCTAATTCTCAAAAACCTTCATACAAGATCACTCCAGATTTTGTGAACCAGACAAACATGAATCCACTGAATAAAATACTGTGGCACCTCTATCAGTTAAAGAGGCCAAAATTTGACCAAGCAAACCATCCCATTCAATACAGCCAAAATTTGACCATGTAAACCATCCTATTGAATACCTATTTCTTCTAACAAGTAACACTAAAAGGAAGATCATCTACCGTCCAATTGAATTTTCATTATCCAGGATTAAAAAATAAAAATCTGATTGGAAAATCCACATTCAAAACACGTATGCGTTAAAATCTAATCTTGAACAGGAAATTAAAAACAGCTTAAAAAACAAAAATCACTCAATACAATCTTAAACATGCCAAAATTACAAAAATGGTTAAGTGGCATCTCAAACTCAAATGAGAACAGATAAAAACAAGCAAAAAACAAAACACGGGTTTTAAAGAAAATCAAAAACCCATCTCTAAATGAATCACAGAACAAGCAAAATCTAAACACTGCAGAAAATCTTGATGATGATGATTCAACACAGCAAGTTTACACTCATAAAAAAAACGATCTTTCTTCAAAAATAGAGTAAATGAAGAGAAATCCATAGTGGGATTTACAGATCAAGAGACATTTACCTCAGAAGTGGATAAGGATTAGTGACAACGATAGAGAGAGCGGCGAACGATGATGATGATGACAATGCCCTACGACGATGGAAAAAAATATAATCACTATTTTTATAAAACTGCTATGCTATGGATGTGTGTACTTTTTCTCCAAGGAAAAGGAAAAGAAAAGGAAAGGCGGAGGGGTTTTTACTCTGTGTATCTGCGGAGTATGAATGTTCCAGAAGTTGAATTTTCTGAGTGTGCCACGTGGCATCTGAGATTGAGATATTTTATTAATTCTTGTTGGATTGGGCTTTGGGCCTGTTGTTTTGTAGCCCAAAATACGATTGTTGGGCTTCGCCTTTATCCTAGAACATCTATTGGCCCTTTAAAGTGATGCAATATTTCGATATTAGCCTTTTTAAATTGAATTTTTTTTGAATTTTTAATCTACCAAAAATAAAAAGTGCACTTCAGACCTTCTATTTCGTTTCCTATTTTAATTTATAAATGCACGCAATGTATGTTATACTAAAACACTATTTAGTGATTAGGAGCTGAACTCTAAGAATAAGCGTTAAATATATGGAGTCTACAATTATAGATTGAAACATAAATTGAAGTAGGAAATGTAACACAATATCTAGAGAGATTCCGGGTGAAATTCAAATTTTGTTGGGCTAATTTTTATCATAATTGAGTTAGTGATGTGGGAGTAATTTTGTCATAATTGCTTGTAAGTTTTGTTTAACTGTTAGGAAGGATGTTTCAACTTCAATTTAACTTTTATTATATATTAAGAAAAATAAACTATTTCAATTTTAGTCGAATTAAAAGTTACTCATGATGTATAATTGATTTTGCCTCTATTGGCATTACTCAAATTTGTGACTTTAGATCATTTGTTAATTATTTGTAATGCATTGTTCTTGCAAGTTAAATAATCCAAAATAGTGCAATGATTTTCAACTAGGATGTTGATTTGTGCTCTCAGTTCCTCTTTTAATAAA
This sequence comes from Ophiorrhiza pumila, assembly GCA_016586305.1. Taxonomy (NCBI): domain Eukaryota; kingdom Viridiplantae; phylum Streptophyta; class Magnoliopsida; order Gentianales; family Rubiaceae; genus Ophiorrhiza; species Ophiorrhiza pumila. The sequence goes on along the minus strand of BLIW01000001.1, from coordinate 7,823,001 downwards.
ATTATTGTTTTTGAAAGAAAAAAAAAACTCAAATCAATATGAACGAAGAGTTGACCATGAAAGGAATTTAGTCTCTCTTGAATCAAAAGTATTGAGAAGTTAATAATTATCAAATTGTTATTCTTGCGTAGGTTTTGTTTAGCTGCTAGGAAGGAGGTTTAAACTTCAATTATAATTTTGTTATTAGAAAGAAGAAACAGTTTCAATTTTAGTTGAATTGAAAGTTACTCATGATATATAATTTGTTAATTATTTGTAATGCATTATTCTTGTAGGTTAAATAACCCAAAATAATGCAATAATTCTCAACTACTAAGTTAATTTGTACTCTTAGTTCTTCTTTTTAATAAAATTCTCAGTTTTGAAAAAAAAAAAAACTCAAATCAATACAAACAAACCCTTGTTGGAATTGGCCATGAAAGGACTTTAGTCCCCAATAAATCTTCTATTATATTCCATGTTTCAATCTATAAATACATATAATATGTATTTCACACTTATCTCTTAAACCTCATTAAACGCTTGATAAATACAGATTGAAACATAAAATAGAACAAAAGATCGGAATTACTTTAGTCCCTCCTTAAATAAAAAAGTATTGAGTAATTAATAATGATCAAATTATCATTTGATGGATGGATTTGGTGGTTAATAACAAAAAATGAGAGATTATTAGTACCACATGATTATGTAAAAGAGAGATATACGACATTTTACTATTAATTTTTTAATAATTAATTTAAATTAATCATCTAACATTTACACCTTTTGAACTTCTAAATATCGTGTTTGAAATTTAAAGGATAGATGTGAGATGAGTATGATTAGAGATGAGTTCGGACGAGGGGAAAAGAAATCAAATAAATCAATATGATATTATTCTATGATTGGGATTATTTATAAATGGTTAATTAAAGATCTAATTATTAAATCAACTTGGAAGTCAAAATAGAGAAAGATCTCTTACCCCTTCAATCTAGGATCTTTTCACCTGATGAGCACTTTCATTTCTTTCTTTAAAACTTTAAACTAAGCTTGTTAATTATAGTTTTAATTTCCTTTGTTGATTACATCAAGACAATGCCATGCACATGCCTTACTCATATTATATTAAAGAGTAATGATTGGGGGACTGAAAAATTAGAGTGAAAACGTAAAGTGACTGACGTGGCAAGTATAAAAATACAAAATTATCTATTATCCATTAGGGTTCACTCATCATTTGGTTAGGATATTATTTTGTCTTTTTATAACTGCCACGTCAGTCACTTTGTGTTTTCACCCTAATTTTTCATTCTCCATATCATTACTCTATATTAAACTAGAGAAAATTAAACCCAAAATATCTCTCTCACCACTTCATGCATTATGCAATGTTTATCCTCCACCACTCCTACCACATGTTTGTACAAATTCAGATTTTTTTTTAAGTTAATTTTATTGAAGCATAATAGTTATAGTAATATAGTTTACAAATATTCACTGATCAAATATTAACAATCAACAAAATAATCAATCAATCCTCTAAAATTTAGTAGGTTTTTTACAATTAGATTTTTTGAAAAAAGTACACTTGTTTTCTGTTCTCTCCGGAACTTTCGATTTTTCTCTAACTAGTAAAAGTACTTCCAATGTTAGTGATGACATGCTGCACGATTTCAACTATATTAACAACTTTTTATTCAAAAATCATTGAGTTCCTAACCATCTTAAGTTAATAGAAGAACAGAATATTTCGATTTAATTAGGTTGATACAATAACATATATGTCTTAATATTGTTCTTCTTGAGGAGGAAACTGCACCCACATAATATGAATATAAAATTAAGGCTGACATCTTAATGAGGTTTTGCCAATAAATAAAAAAATATAAATAGAACTTAATCTATTAATTAAAACATTTGATTGTATACATGTTTTTATTAAGTTTTGAGTCGAGATGTCATATATACATATATATATATATATATATATTATCGGTATAAGTAATTGGACATTATTTTCTCTTATTTTTGTAACACATTTAGGAGAGTTAGATGTCACTTCGAATTTTTTGTTCCATTCCTTGTTTTAATATTTATTTTAATTTATAAATAAAAACCACATATATTTTATTAAAAGCCTATAAAGTGATTAGTTAATGATAAGCACAGAATATTCATATTTTTATGTACAATTTTACGTGCTTGATGAGGTAGAATATGTACTTAATGGGCTGTTATCTTTGCAGAAATTGGAAATTCCATCTTGGAGGATGACTTGGAGATAAAGATGATTTTTAAGAGATTATTTGGGAGATATGAAGGAGCAAATTCAGCATTAAAGACTTGGGGCAGCAAGAGGATTTTGTGGAAGGCTATCAAGAGAGAGAAGAAGATTGGCAGTTACCAAAAGTGATAAATCTGATTTGGAAGATGATTTGTCATAACCGCAATTGGTTGATTGATTTTTGGAAAGGAGAAGATTTCTTTATTGAGTAAATTTAGGAAAAGGAGTTTGTTCTGTTCTATGTAAGAGAACACAATAATTAGGCAGGGATATCTTTTTATCTTTTATCTTTTATTCTTTTAGCACATTAGGCGCAGTTTTCAGATTTGAAGTTTTGCAGTTTTACAGAGAACAAGAACAGCAGCCCGTCGTTTGGTCAAACGACGGGCGGCTCGGTTTGATTTTCTTAATTTAATTTATTTCTTTTAATTCATGTTGTATTCTTATTATGTTTAATGAGTAGTTTCTTTTCTGGCTTTAAGTAAGAAACACTAATTATGATTAAGTTGTGAGATCTAATTGTGTTAATCAATGATTTTCTATTCAATTCCAAGAGTTTTCTGTGAATAGCGTTCATTACTTAATTGGATTAAAGCCTGATCAACTTTAATAAAATTAGGTAGAGTCAATTAATCTCTAATTAAATCACTGGATTGAATTAGTAGGATTAATTAGTGACAAAGCTGCTGTCTCGGTAGATGAAGACAATTGGTTAACAAATTAATATATGCTGATCATAATTTAAATTGTTAAAGTTGGGTCTTTCTAAGAATTAATTCTTTTCTAATGTTGAATTGGGTGATCGGCTGATTTCGGCCCTAATTATATTAGAAATAGGGAAACAATAGATTAAGCTGATACTTGTCTATTGTCGAATAAGTAAGGAGGGATTTGGACACGTCAGAGCTGATTCTCGGTGTTTTATAACTAGCTGATTGAATTGGAATTATAATTATTGCATCAATGATCAACTTATAGAAATTAGTGTTGATTGCTTACTTGCCAGACTTTTAGCTTGAGTAATTTAATTTAGTATTTATTTGATATCAATTTCTTCTTTTAAGAATTTGTCTTTCTTCCTTCACATTAATTCCTTGTTAATTTTAATTATGGTGACAATTGCAAATTGATTAATTAAGAAAATTTGTTGTTCCTCGTGAGATCGACCTTACCCCCATTATACTATTGTAATCTTTAGAGTAAGAATTAAATTTGATGCAAAAACGACACACCAGTTAAGCTTAAGAAATAAATGTTAAATACACTTGCTTGTATTTATAAATTGAAACATGGATTGAAACAAGGAATATAATAAAGATGGGAGGATATGCCCTTTCTATGTAGTGTGGTATTCTTTAATTTGTATGGACCTATGTTTTCTTATGGTAAGCAAAACACATTTTAATAGTTTTTTTTCCTTAAAGCATGGAACATTTTTTTATGCCAATGAGAATATGGTAATAGTCTTGAGAAAAGCTTAGAAATTGTTTGATAAAATAATTTATATTTAAAAATTAATTGATTCAAATTTGAATAAGTTAAACTTATTTGATAAACACACAGTGTAAATCTCTTAATGGATTAATTGGGTCTCAAAACATAAGCAAAATGTTGATAGAATTTTAAATGATAAATTTTGACTTAAAGCTTAACTCAAAAGTATAGCTAACTTTAGAGTTTTAAAGATTTTTTTAATATTATATAATTAACATAGTTTATTTTTTCCTTCGCACACATAATTACAAACATTACACATTTTCATATACACTATATATATATATATATAGTGTACATATTTACACATCATATACATATTTTTACGCACTATATATTATACACATACTATATACGTTTTCATATATTACATATATTTTACATATAGTAAATATATTTTCATACAATACACATAATTATACACCATCACTACTACAGAATTCACTTTCTAAAACGGTTAAAAGTAGTTATTTAAAACGGGTTTTAGATTTTTCAAACCGTTTTAGATATGGGCGAACTAGAAAGTCCTACATTTTTTAAAACGGTTAAGAAACCGTTCTTAATACTATTTTTTACAACGGTTAAGAAACCATTCTTAATACTATTTTCTCTCTTCCGTATATAACCCAGAACAGCAGAGACAGCATCACTGCTACGGCAACCATCACCAGCCCAACGTACACCCATTTACTATACCTCTGCAGCCCTGGAAAATACGTCCCGTATATCTCCGTGAATGTTTGTCTCACGAATGAGCAATCTTGCAGGCTCACCAGATTTTAGTCACCCAATTTCATAACCCACTTCCCACTTCTTACAATAACATTCAAAATCTAACATACATGCTCACAAAAGTAGAGAAAATCCCTTTATGAGAGATTTCATCAAACAGTTAATAAGCATTGAATATAAACGCATATAACAATTCACATTTCGATTAACTTTCTGAAATCGAAAGTAATTTCAATCACAGCCGAACATCATTCCTTCAGTAAGGGAAACTGAATAGGTTACAGTGATCCATTCATCAGGAATTATCAAACAAGGGAAGTAAGTGCGTCAAGGACGCACACAAGTCATGGTGGGTTGCCAGAGTGCCAATTTTTGTACAGTTATAATTCCATAAACAGCGAAGTCTATAATGTCGTACTGAGTAAAAGGAAAAAAGGGTGAGGTTATTTTTCAGTATCCAACCTGGCGTTAAACGAACAGCTCTTTATCCAGTGTTCTGACCGGCGCTTCGGTTCGTTTCTTACTTGCTACACGCAAAGAAACCAATAGATAAAGAAGGACCCTGGCTTGGTAAACACCAATTAACGCCGTATTTCTAAAATCCGAACTCACATCTCTTTGGTGACTTCGGCGGATTGGCGACGGCGCGAACGGCGGCAAACTCGGGACTGTCACGCGGCGACGGAGGCGACGGCGACGATTGGCGACGGCGACGGCGGAGGCAAAGGTTGGGACGGGTGGCGAACGGCGATGAGGTGAAGTGAATGGCGGTGAAGTTATTTGCGCGAAATGAAAACAGATAGGTGTTTGAAATATTTTTGTTCTACAGGAGAAGAAAATGCTGGGGGAGATTTTTATCGGTACATTTTCTAAAACGGTTAGTTAGAAACCGTTCTTAAAACGGAGATGATAACAGTTTCTAAAACGGTTGTCCCCCGAACCGTTTTAGAAACTGAAATCAAGAGACTTTCTAACACGGTTATAATGTAACCGTTTTAGAAAGTTTGCGTTTTCCTAATTCTTATTACAAAAATGCCACCGCCCCAATTATCTAAAACGGGTTATTAATAACCGTTTTAAATAGACCGTTTTAAATTATATATTCTGTAGTAGTGCATATAAATATTTTCACTCACTATATATTTTACATATACTATATATATTTTCACACATTACATATATTTACACATATTACACATATTGTCATACACTTCACATCTTTAGATATACACATACACATTTTTACACAATACACATATTTATACATTACTTATATTTTCACACACTATATATAATTTACACACACTAAACACATTTCCATGCACTACACACACACACACACACACACACACATATATATATATATACACACACACTACACTCACTTCACATGTTTACAGTCATTACACATTTGTACACATTATACATATTTATACACATTACACATATTTACACATACTACATACATCTTCATACACTGCACATATTTGCACATACTATACATATTTTTACATAAAATACGTATATTTTCAAACACTATAAATATTTTCACAAACCATATATCTACGCATACTACATAAATTTTCGCACACTACATATTTTCATGTATTATATTTTCAAATGTAAATGTCAATTAGATTATCAAACTACATATATAATTAATGAATTTAACAACTTATTGCTTTTAGATTTCAAACTTCAAATTTAGTCAATTTTGAATTTTATCAAACTGAGTAACAAGGAAAAAAAAGTTTTGACCTTGCTGCCAATATGGTAAATATGTAGAAAATTATCAATCAACTGGTTTCTTGTGGAGTGGGTTCATATGTGCAACAACTAGTTAATTGTGATTTTAACGCATGATAAAAGTGAAAGAAAATTAGAATCACGATTTAAATGACGATTAATTAGTTTGTCCATTTCATTATATAATAAAAGCGGTAATAAATTAGAATCACAATTTTAACGACAATTAATTAATTATCTGTTTTATATATGAAATATGTATTATATGTAAACCGATTTCACAAGAGATTTTATGATTAATTGTGCCAAATTAGGTAAGTTATCTATGTGTTTGTTTGTTTAAAATTTTATTTCCATATTTATAAGTTCCTAATATGAACCTAATCGAGTCAAATACATATAGTGTAGTTTAGTCACATCTTAATTGCAAGTATTAATTAATCAAGAACTTGGCAACTAATTAATTAAACTTTGAGAAATATAATGGCAATCAATGAATGAGTTGGACTATCAATATTGTTAACTACACAACTTATTATTAAAGTGGCAGTTCTTTCCAATATTATTCCTTCAATATTTACATTGTTTCTTAAAGACCTCGTATGATTTTTTTTTTAATGAAAATCATCGGTATCAAACAATATATTTCTCATAAAAATTCTTTAACAGCAGTAGTTTTCACAAAACACTACCCTCTTGTCCCCAAGAAAACAACCCTAAAAGCTATTAAACCCTAAACAAAACCCTACAAATTAATTTTTGGCACAAAGCAAAGAGTAAAGGGACGCTCCAAAAAAAATACTAGAGAAGGGCTTTTTCATATGCTAAATTTCGAGGCGACACGAGCACTTTCCCGGCGTTATCTCCCACCAATTCTTGGAAACTCCCAAAAAATTGTTGTATACTCTTTCTCTGGATTATCGTGTAGAATTGTATTACTGGATTACCCTTGTTTGTCTGCCTCAAATTACATTTAAATGTCTATATATTTTCACATTAATTCAACTTAAATTTCACACGCAGACACACAGTACAGTACTCACACTCTACAGTCTACATATATAGCCCTCTCTGCTGGCATGCAGAGGCAGCATCCATATACAACATGGTAAATTAATCAAAACCCCTTTGCATTAATCCTAAAAGACGGTGGCATGCAGTGGCTCAAGCTGCATATATGCCTCCAAGAATGAATGAATAAGCACTTGAACAGCTGAACAGTCAGTTTGTAATTATGCTGGTGGCCGGCATGCAAGTGCAACATTTTAGTTATTTTTTTCCGAACCATTAAAGATTAGGTTTCGTTAATCCAGATGGTGATCACTGATCAGAATTGGACAAAACAAATAGGCATGCATGAATTATGAATGTTTAAGGTTGACTCAGCTAAGAAGGCAGGGCAGGCATACATGTTTTGTGATTGTGCTCTTCAATCAAAATCTTGAATACTTTGATGATCCCTTCTTGTAATTTGAGAGATCATCGAAATTGACACATATGTATACATGCATGCCTATCTTTTTGTATATATGGTAGTAATTTTTTAGACATGAAAATTAACCAAATTTGAATATCATAAATGGAATCGATAATTTATTGGTTTTGATTATAAGTTACTTGAAAAAATAAATAAAAATATGACTTTATTAATTGTTCTCAAAATAAAAATCATTTTACCAAAGCACAAACAAATGTGAGCTACTTATATTAATTACTTTCTATTTGACGAGACACGACCTTTGGATTTTGAATGGTTGACATTCATGCATATATAAAATCTTTAAAATGTTTATATATATAAGAAAAGGTCCACATAAAAAAAAAAGATTGATATGGTAGAAATACAATTCAACTATAGAGGAATAGCACTAATTAGAATTGAAGTATGAGTACACTACAAGAATGGTTTCATTTTGTTGTTGTTCTTCTTCTTTTTTTTTTCTTGGGAATTGAATTAAGCAATCAATCCAAGCATTTATTTAGTTAGTTAGGGTATGCAAAAACCCAAAAAAAAAAAGTTTTTTTTTTTTTAAATTCTCTCCATGCATCCATCCATCCATCCATTGTGAATTAAATTCTTGTATCAAATTTTCATACCCTTGTAAATCCCTATACAAAATCCAAAAAGTGGAAGTATGCACATTCATTTTTTGTGATGATCTTAAACTCTCTCTATTCACACACACATTCCATATCTTCCCTTCCTTTTTGTCTGCTGAGGCAACAAACGCATGCAAAAGCAAATCCCATCATCAAAACCAGGGTTCAATTATCAAAGATAAAAACACACAGTCACACACTATAGGTCAAAGTTGGGGGTGTAACTGACAAATGGCAGTCACATTCCTTCGAATCTGGCCGCAAAGTAAACAAAATCTGAATCGGCGTGTTCAGTCAGCCAGTCAGTTTGAAGCTGTGAAAATTAAATGAGAGTGAATTTAATTTAATTAATTTTTACTATCATTTCTTTTTAAATTTTTTAACCCTAAATGCATGGTCAGTCAAGACGCAGGAAGAACGAATCCCACCACCCTAATTTATTTCTCTTTTTCTTTGCACATTTTCCAAGGTTTTACATTCATGAATACAAACAAAAAATCAACTCAAATCCTCTTCCAACTTCCAAGTTCATACATACTAATCTTAAGTTCATCTTCATCAATGCTTCTTCTTCTTCATGGTATATTATTCTCTTCTTTAATTCCTTTGGGTTTTTCTTTTTTTGGGTTTCTTCCATTTTTTTTTTCCTGGTTTTTACAGTTGTGGGTTTTCTTTAGTTTCTTTCATTATTGTTTTTCTTCACCTTTCATTTTTGTCCGTTCATGTTCATGTTCATGTTCATGTTCATGTTTATGATTAGGGTTTTAGGATCACTTCCTCTTGGAGTGCTCTCCTTTCTCACTACTACTATCTTTTATTTTATATAATTCAAAAAACATGAATGTTCTACTTATGCCATTTGAGTTTTTTTTTTTACCGAATTATCAATAGTCAGAGATTCTTCTTTCACGTTTATCTACAAGAATTTGGCAGGAAATGTGTCACGCAGCAATTGCAGTAGTACGTGTATATATATATGTGTGTATGTATGTGTATGTATATATATATATATATATATATATTATTTCTTGCAGGTTGTTTTTCTTCAATGTTAATTCTTCTACTTTTGTTGAAAAGATCTGCAAAAGAACTAATATTTAACAAAGCAGAGATGAGGATGATGACTTTCTCTAGCTTTGAAATTTGTTCAAAAACAATTATATATTTTTGTGTGTCATATAGTATAATTAAAATTAACTTGTCTAGCCCCCTATCAATCAAAACTGCCAAAGAACTTTAAAATGTGTACTCATATATGTTGCTAAATATTGTTTCTGTGAAGAAAACTATTACATTCATGTCTTGCATGCTTTTGTCTCTCCATTTTTACCTTTTTCCTGCACTTTAATTGTCCATGCACCTTCAACATGGTTGATCCTTTTCTTGTGAAAAAGGAACATTTTGTTGTTTTGTTTGCCATTTCATTTCTCATTTGATTCAATATAATGTCTTCATAGATGAAGGGTGGCATGGAAGTTTTATGATAATGTGTACATTATTTTCTCTTAAGTTGTTAAGGTATTTTCATTTTATTATGAATTAAATATTAACAAATCCTGCATTATGCTGGCTGCACGTCAAGACCATTGTTGAGGGGCTAAAATATTTTGAGCAGAAATCAAACATGGCCTGTCTTTGAAATTTCTTTGACTCGAAATCTCTGAGTGGAAGACAGAAGGCAATGAAGAAACATATAGAGATGTTGAAAGAACTTCTCTACCTAGTTTGTAGAGGACATGCACTGCAAAAAAAAACAAATAAATAAAAATCTTTTTTATTAAAATAATTTTGACGAGTGCGATTTCCAATTACATGGTCAACAGATTTCTACTTTGGAAAAACCAAACAAAATCGTTCAATCTCTGATTCATCAGATCAATTATTTTTTTATTCAACGAACCCTTTGGTTGATTTTTGAAAATGTAATTCTTACTCCTTTACCATCACTATTTTATTTTTAATTTGTCGGATATTATCTTCGTATAATATTGCATGTCCGTACACATTTTTCTTTGACACATGCATTTCTACTCGGGGATCCACAGAAAGGCTAATTTTTCTTGATCATTACACAATTTAAAAAGAATTCTACATACACACTATTTTGAGATGGCTAGCTAGCTTTCATTATTTGATTTCATTTGCATATGTTGTATGTGTTACTGCCATGGAACTTGTATTGATGCCACAATATGTGTACATTCTTGAATAAAAGTGATATATATTTTGTTCATATCTTGTCATAACTTTTTTTATCCGTTTTAAGTGTTAGAAACAATTCATATTTGAAATGAGTGTGATTATTTCATTTACTTATTTATACAAATAAGATTATCATCCCTCTCAAATTATGAAAGGGAGTCACAAATTATGGATCCCACTATCAAGATACAAGATTTGTGACACTAGTTAGTGTATATAAGTATATGAATACACATACTTTGTTAGACATATTTTCTTCCTATATTTTGCCAATAACAAAAAGTGTTTTTCATTTTAGAATGTACATCAATTCCAACAGGATTGCATGCACGAGTGATCAAGAAGATATAGCTAGATTGGTAACTTTACTATAGACAGTAAAATGTGAGTCCAAGAGAGTTGATTTGGTGAGTGTGGGTATGCTGGGCAATGGGGGGTCATTAATTGCACAAAACGAGGGGAGAGAGAGTTCCAATAAACCAAGTGGGGTTGAAGGGGCCAAAGTGGGGTTTGCTAAGATTGGATTCTTCCAGTTGGAATTGTAGGTTTGTCTTAGTACAAAAACTGATGGGCCACAGCTTTTTGTATAGTCAGACACTCGTGTCCCCTTTGCTTATTTTATTACTAAACACCATTCATTTCTTGATTATGTTAATGTTAGCAAATCAATGGTAGTACACTTAGACCATATTTAGGGTGTTGGAATTCGTTGATCAAGAGTTAGACTGTTGCAAATGACCATATCATACAAAGGGCTTTGATACAAGAACTGTCAGAACTAGTACTAGTAATATTTCGCCTTTTAACCTCTCCCCCTCTCTCTCCCTATTGTTTTACTTCATTCTTCAATGACCATAAATTCTTACGGAAGAGAAAGTGAGAGAGACATGTAGAGAGAAGCTGCAAAGCTCTCAAACTAGCTAGGGTAAAAACTTTTATGTCAGTTTCTTTCATATTTATAAATGTTTACTCTTGGTTGTTTGTAATGTACATGGGCTAATAATAATGTACATAATCATTGTTTGTTTCTCTTTTTGGTAATTTTTGGCATATGCAGGATTTGATTCACTGACAGGATAGAGTTGAAATAGAAGTGATCTGAGATACTACTCTCTGATTTTTGGAAGATTCTAAAATATGGGCTCAATGAATTCAAACAATTGGCTTTCTTTTCCACTTTCACCAACTCATCATGCTTCATTAACACCCCATCTGCAAACTGCTCAATCCCATCATTTTTCTTTAGGTTTGGTCAATGAAAACATTGACAATCCCTTTCAAAATCAAGGTATATATGTTCTTCCACTAAGCTGCCTTTGATTCAATGTTTATTTCCATCTTTAACCATAATTCTTTCAATTTTTGTTTTTCTTGGCAGAGTGGAATTTGATTACCACTCAAGGCAGCAATGAAGTTCCGAAGGTGGCCGATTTCCTTGGTGTGGGAAAATCTGATAATCAATCAGAGATTGTGTCATACAGGGAAATCCATAGCAGTGATTCTGCAGATTACTTGTTCTCAAACAACAGTACTTTGGTTCCAGTTCAAAATACTTCGGCTGTAGCAGCAGCTGCACAAAGCAACTATGAAATTCAAGAAAATGGCAGTAGTAGTATGCAGTCATTAACTTTGTCTATGGGTAGTGGCAAAGGTTCAACATGTGAAACTAGTGCTAGTATTGATAATAGTAGTACTAGTATTGTTGAAGCTGCACCAAGGAGAACTTTAGACACATTTGGCCAAAGAACATCCATATACCGAGGTGTAACAAGGTACGCACTTAGCATTAATTCACAAGTCTTGAATTTTCAAGTGTCTCCATTATTACGTCCATTTCATTACATAGTTCTTCAACATATTATAAAATTTTTACAGGCATAGATGGACAGGAAGATATGAAGCTCATCTGTGGGATAATAGTTGTCGAAGGGAAGGTCAATCCAGAAAAGGCCGTCAAGGTATTAAAATTTTGTATATGTAAATTTATGCCTGCCCCTTCCATCTTCTGATCATTTTTCTTCAACCATTAAGGTTATTTCACTAACTGTTTTTTTTTTTTTTTTGGCTTTCATGGTTTACTATATATGGGGTTGCTTATTGTCACCTTATCCCTTCAGTTTACTTGGGTAAGTTCATCATCAAAAGTTTCATAACTTATCATGCATGATTGTTTTTCTTTTACTAGTTGTTGAAGCTTTTTGATCCAGTTTTTCCCATCTCATGCTCCTTTCTTGCTTGAGCAGGAGGATATGATAAGGAAGAGAAAGCAGCTAGGGCTTATGATCTTGCAGCACTAAAATACTGGGGCACTTCTACTACTACCAATTTTCCAGTATGCTTGACATAAATTTCATTACACATTTGTGTTAGATTTTACTATAGTTTAGATTATTTATATGTCAAATTAATTGCAGATCAGCAACTATGAGAAGGAACTTGAGGAGATGAAACACATGACAAGGCAAGAATTTGTTGCCTCTATCAGAAGGTAATTTAGAGACTTGTTTTATTAATGCAAAAACATGCTTTAATTGTACTAAAAAATCATAGACATGGCCACAGCCCACAAGTCTTTTCTTGCTTAAACTTGAAGAACATGCAAAAATAATTGATAATTTGTTCTTATAGATTTGGGTTTTTGATTTTAGGAAGAGTAGTGGCTTTTCCAGGGGAGCTTCCCAGTATCGTGGAGTAACAAGGTATAAAATTTGTTTATGATAATTTTTTGCTTTCATATATTGCAGTATGCATGTTCTACTCTTTGTTTTTGGTTGTTTTCTCTTCTCGATTGCGATCTTTCTCACAGATGTTACGTGAGCAGGCATCATCAGCATGGAAGGTGGCAAGCAAGGATTGGAAGAGTTGCTGGAAACAAAGATTTATACTTGGGAACTTTCAGTAAGCAATTCCATCATCATGAATGATATGCTTTGTTTTCAACTTTTTTTTATTTTTATTTTTTTATGTTTTTATGTTTTTGGCATATCAGACTCTAGAAAAATATAAAATAAGTCCAAACCTTGAATCTTTTGCTGCTTTTTACTGCTTTGCATTTTTTTAAAAAAAATAAGAAAATGTGTTTCTACTTAGGACGGTGGTGAAGTGTGATCTATATAACGGATCCATCTAATGGGATAAAAGGTTAATTGTTGTTGTTTTGAATTGCATTTCATTTTGACATTTTCAATCATTCCCATGTCTGATTTATACTTCTATCTTAATATAACAGTTTTTGGGGTTTCGATGATTGATAAAATACAAGTTGGGAAAGGCTTATTTGTACAATGTTTGAGTGCTAACTTACACAAAAAATGCAAAAAAATAGTAAACTATCATCCATCCTATTTACACCTTGGAAAATTGCCATTTTCACCTTGATTTTCATATACTGAGCACCAAGTTATCTAAGCTGTACACATTGTCACCTTCAAATCGAAGAATCCCACATGCGAATTGCTCCCAATATGCAAACTAAGAACATTCAAAGCCCCAAGACCGATTCTATGAAAAAAAGAAACAAATAAATAACGGAAGACTATCCAGGTTAAAATTCTGCAATCAAACAGGGTGGTGTAAAACATGATGGTGATGTTTTTCATCCATTTTCTTTTAGTGTTACACTTGTATATCTCTGCAGCAATTAATTTACAAGTTCTTCATCATTATGGATTTTTTTCTTCCTCTAAATTAAGGTTGGTTTGTGCAGGCACTGAAGAAGAAGCTGCAGAAGCATATGACATTGCTGCAATAAAGTTCAGAGGACTTAATGCAGTCACAAATTTTGACATGAGTCGTTACGATGTCAAAGCAATTCTTGAAAGCAACACATTGCCAATTGGTGGAGGAGCTGCCAAAAGGCTCAAGGAAGCTCAAGCACTCGAATCATCAAGAAAACGCGAAGAAATGATTGCTTTGGGCTCAAGTTTCCAATATGGGAGCAGCTCAAGCACAGGACCTTTGCAAGCGTACCCTTTAATGCAGCAACCATTTGAAGCAGCTCAGCCTCTACTGACTTTGCAAAACAACGAAATTTCTCAATATTCACAAGATTCGCAATACCAAAGCTATATCCAAACACAATTGCAGTTGCACCAGCAATCAAGCCCTTACAGTCTGCATCATCAATCAAGCCATCATAACTCCCACTTCTACAACAACTATCTTCAAAGCAATCCTGTTCTGCTACACGGGTTGATGAATATGGGCTCTTCTTCATCAGTGATAGATAATAATGGCCACTCAAGTGGAAGTTATAGCGGAGGATATTTGGGGAATGGACTGGGAATGGCATCAAATTCTACTTCTGGGAATGGAGGTGGATGCTCAGCTCATGAAGAACTTGGATTGGTTAAAGTTGATTATGATATGCCTTCTGCAACTTACACTGGATGGTCTGGAGAATCTGTTCAAGGTTCAAATCCTAGCGTCTTTACAATGTGGAATGACTGATATATTTGTCCAAAATGAAATGCATGAAGAACTTGTAGTAAAAGATGGAATGCATGAAGAACTTGCAGGTTGCTTTGTACCTTTTTGTTTTGTTTTGTTTTGTTCTGGAAATTTTATCAAATAGGGATCACTAATTTCTCTGGATAAGTTTTTTTTTTTTTTTTGGTTAAGAGTTGATTCTCAATGAAATAGCTCCATTTCAAGGTTTAGCTATCGCAAAGGAAACAAAATGGGAATTTGGTTCCATCAATTTTTCTTTCTTGGCTTTATCATTATTATCATTTGTGTGGTGTTTAGGGAAAACTTGCACCTAGGGATATGCTGCTTCTTCTTCTTTTTTTTTTTGGGCATTAATAATATTTTGGTAAATTACACTTAAATCTCCAATAGTGTTGTTTCATTTTATATTTATCTCCTATAGTTATAATTGCAACAATTAATTGTCTTCACTTTTTAAATTTTCAATAAAAGGAAAATTTTAACCACGTTAAAATTGCTCATACCTACAACAATACTCAATGAAAAATTGAAAAATATGAGATGGAGTCAATGAAAAGATAATTCTAAAAATGTTATAATTGTTCAATATGTAAAATACTTAAATAACCCCGAAAAAATGGAATGTAAATAATTAATGTAAAACTCACCAAATTTTTATCCGACAATTAATCCTTTACATCAAAATTGGTGTATTTTTCTGTATTACACATGCATGATTGGGCCACTTGTGCCACATCATCAAATTATTTAATATCAATAACTGATCATTTAATGTAATCTATTTTTATTGATGATGTAGCCAATATTTAGTTGTAACACCAAGTCATACACAAATTTTTATACAGAGGATCTTTTGCCTTTTTCTCATGATATCTTTTTTTATAAAAACACAAAAGAGTTGCTTATTCTTTAGGAATTTGGTTTTTCAAATATAAAGTTGGATTTCAAATGTAAAGGTTTTTTTTTTTGTAAGCTAAACTTTTTTTATTTAGACACAATAAATATAATAATATAATAGAAGTTACAAAGTTTCAACTAAATAAATACATCAACATCTACAAAATAGCTAGATCCTCTATATTGTAAGAGGAATCATACCATCATGCTTCCTTGAAAAATTTCTGATCAAAATTCCAAACAACACTTAAGTTCTCTATTTTGTCGAAAGCTATTGATTCTATTCTAACTAGCAACAGTATATCTAATATCATTGATGATATATTGTACAGTTTCAACAATATTTACAATTTTTTGTTCATATATAGATCAAAGAATTTCTTGCCTTCTATACGTAGTATATTGAAATAGTTAAAAGATAATTTTGCAATCTCTTGACTTTTGGGCAAATCCTTATGAACTATAATGACAATGCCATCAGGATAATCCAGTGAAGTATAATGACAACACCATTAGGATAATTCCTCACTCTATGAATAAGCTATCGAATATATAGAGTGAAAGATCAAGGTTAGATACGCGGTGTCCTAATGGGTTGGAACACTAGATGTGACACCGATAATAAAAGTGATAATGGACATTATTAAAATGCGGAAAGTAAAGAGACAGGATATTGGTAACGTAGTCCGGCAATTGCTTACGTCTGCGGGGCCACGCCAGATAAAAACAATCCACTAGGTTAACAAAGTTACAAGACACTCGGTCTAACACAAAGTAAGACTCCCTCTTTTCTTTGTCGCCGCTTCTTCCTAACTTCCCAAGTGAATCTGTTTTGCGAGCTCCCATCGGCTTGAGCGATTCTTCCCAGAATCTTTAAGAGACAAGATCCCCTTGTCAATGGCGACTCTTCCCAGAATCCGTGTATGGCAAGATTCTCTTGTCCACGATCAGAACTCTCCCGAGTTCCTGGCAGCCTCCTGCCGAGACTGAGTATCAATAAAGAATACAAGGATTGCACCTTCAACACTTTCGCATTTAGATGCTTCAGCCAACACACTTAATCAAAGAATTCCAACCAAAAGTGTGTTTACAGTCTTTCTAAGACCGAAAGAATAAAACCAATTCTCCACACCAAAATTATGTGAGAAGAACGATCCTTATAGTGCACACAAAATCTTTCTATATTTATCTCCAAGATTATTTTCAAACAAATAGCATAGAAAGATGGAAACCATGTGCATCCCATGCTTATCTTTCCAAAGATAGGTATCCAAAGATAATCACGAAAAATACCAAGATAAGTACCAAGAATACCAAGATAATTACCAAATATATCAAGATAGCATAGTCTCCAAAATCAACATTCCTTGCATAGATTGATTCAGTTGATTTCTACAGCCAATCACGATCGTTCCTTATTTACCAAAAAATCAATGCCAACTCATCAAAATAAATGCCAACGCATCTTTAGCATTAACTTAGAGTTTATTGATATTATTCTTTTCCATACCTCGTAGGAGAAGGGATACAAAGAATAAATGTTCAATACCTTCAATTTCTACTTTACAAAATGTATATGAATCATCATCAATCAATTCTCAAGATTTGAGTTTAGATCTTATGTAAACCCTTCCTTTGCGTACTAGTCAAAATATGAAAGTAGACCTTGAAACAACGTTTTTGCACCAAACTAGTTTAACCCAACAAACAACTGGCGCAGATGGTTGATGGACCAGATAAGCTGATCTGACAAAGAAGATTTCTGAAGAATGAGTAAGCCATTTGGTATAATCTTTGATTTCAATTTTAGGCATAAAGAATTCTAGCATGGCAATAATCAACCACAAACACATTAGTAGATCTTCTTCTTGGTACATGCCAATTCCACCTCTCGCCACAAAAAATAGAAGTACCTATTGCATTTTCAATTAAACACCTAATTAATTAAATGCCAGAAATCATACCAAAAAGACTTATTTTGCCCACAACCTACAACATTTTGTATCAATGGTCTTGCAATTAAACTTAAACTCAAAATTTTCCTCTAACTCCAAAACTAATCATTTGGAATTAATATAGACCTAAAATTTTTGTTCTTTAACAAATATTCCTCCGATTCCAAGAGTAAACTTTATTCATAAGAGCAAGGTATGTAAACTATGCACTTGATGTTATAATTGAAGTCATTTGCATAATAAGAGGAAAAGTTTAGCATTTTTCAGTACAAACAAAAGTATTTTTTCCTTAATTGCTCAATTCAATTTATTCGAATAATTTTAACATTAAAAGCAACATATTAAGGAAGATTAGGGAAAAAATAAGAAACATTTGATTTGATAAATTAGTTATTTTTAATCATGTTGAGTTAGAAGTGAAAGTATATTTTTTTAGTCAAAACTGTATGGGAGTGTTACTTTAAAAATTTAGATCTTAAAAGTTTTAAAATTGAACCTTTAGATCGATACTATTATTGGGTTTTCCAAAAATTTTAACTTATTTTTAATTCAATTAAAGTATAATAATTGAATTGCATGAGTTATTGATTAGTGATGAGTGCGCAAACCTTGAGCTGATTATGAGCGAATCAGTTGAGGACACGTGGACATATTCTAACAGCGGAATGGGATGACGCGGTGATGTGAAAGGAACGACGGACAGACCGCTTGGAAATGACGTGCTCGGCGATGTGACAAATACGGTGCACGGCGCTAAGCAACCCATGCCATGCCACTATTACCAAACAGTGATCCACAGGTTCAAAATTCCCTCTCTATAAATACTACCCCTACTCCACTTAGGAAGGGGAATTGATTCAAGAAGAAAAAGTTTATTTATATCAAGATCCATCTCATTGAAGCATCGGAGCTTCCTCGAGAAATATCTCGCGGAAGATAATGATAGGGTTTTTTTTTCTTGCAGTTACGATTGTGTTAAAAAGGTATTGTCAGCTGGTCGATCCAAGGATCCGAGGTTTCCAGTCACAGCACTCCAGGATAGGTTTCCAGTGGCCCAAAGGGTGATCAGAAGGAGATCTCACAATTTCGACCTTCCCGAGAAGAGGATAATGACGGTTGGAAAGGGATATGGGATCAGATGATGCTTAGGATGAGGGATTTGGAGCATATAGTGCAACGTCTAAGCGGGCCTTGCGTAGACCCTGATGATCGTTATAATAACAAGGATCAGCGCACCCGGAAGAGGATTTTAGACCTCAGCAGAGCAGGGGGAGCGAATCCAAACAGAACAGAAGAGAGGAACGGGAAGAACAATTTGTCGATCTCACAAAGAACAAACTAGGAAATCAGTGGCCCATACGGGATGACATGAAGCATTGCCTGGACGAAATAACCAGACGCCTGGACGAGATATGATACCCAACAGCAGACAAGCGAAGGTCTCCTCTATGAGAGTTTATTCTTACGATGGATATGCCTCGACACTTCAAGCCACCCAACTTGCAGGTTTTTGATGGCACAGAAGATCCTCGAGACCATCTGTCATTTGTTAACTCAATCCTCACCATGTACGAGCTTATGGATAACCAGAAATGCCTGGTGTTGCCCTTAATTTTCTCGCTGCCCGCCAGAAAGTGGTTTGACGACCTTCCCAATGGCTCCATTGTTTCGTGGAAGGACTTTGAGGAGAAATTCGTTGCGAACTTCATGGGAAACTTGTACACTCAGAAACTGCCAACCCACATGATGAGTGTTTGCTAGAGAGAGGACGAGTCGTTGAGGAAGTATGTTACCCGATTCACGTACGAGGTAAATCATGTCTTAGGGAACGATGACAGGCTCTTAATAACGGCCTTTGTAGGTGGACTAAAATTGGTCTTCTTCAACTAAAATATGGCCGAGAACTATTCTAAGACGTACGAGAAAGCTCTCCAAAGAGCTTACCCAGCGACATTAGGAGAGGACTCTGACTAGAATAAGAGAAACAGGTACGAGATGAGGAAAGGAAATAAGAGTGAGGTCGCAGGAGCCCAAATGACCAAGACAAGGTCCATCGATAAAAGGGTGATAGGAATCCAGACGCACTTAATGGTGAACAGCATTCTGTTGACCCGTTACGTGGAATTGGTGGACCAATAACTCGAGCTAAAACCAAACAGTTCAAGATGGCTCTTAATGGTTTGATCATGGAAGTGATAGACGATGCATATAAGTTGTTGGAACAAGGCTTTGATGAAGAGAATACTGATTTTAGGCCTTGGAACTTCGTGATTTTGACATTACATTAAGACACTTCGATGGAGAGCAAGATTGGACAAGTGTTGGAAGTTCAGAAATCCACGTCGCGACGTCCACAGCTTTACGTCGGCGACGTACACCGACGTCGCGACGTCCACCGACCTCCACGTCGCGACGTGTTTCTCTGGAAGTTGAGCTTCACGTCAAAGTTTTTCCGCACGTCGCGACGCGCGACCTTCCACGTCACGACGTACACCGACCTCGCGACGTCCAACCCCCACGTCGCGCGACGTTGGGAATTTCTACAGTTTTTAAGTTTTGATTTTTAATCGTTTTTGTTTGATCTTTTCAATAAGGAACGTGATCTAATGTTCTTGCATGAACATTGATATGTTCTATATGATGTTTTCACATGGCTAAAGATCTTGCATGATTAAAGTATGTGTTAATTACATTTTAAGGAAGTTTATTCCAATTAGGAAACTATCTTTTAGTAAAGTAGGGTTTACTTTGTTGGCAACTCTTTGTGCCTATTTAAAGGCTTGTAAACCCACGAATTTGGGAGATGATTTTTGATATTGAAAATTCATAATTTTGCAGAGCAAAATTTGATCCCAAAACCCTTAGAGACCTTAAGCTAAGTTTGAACTTTTGATTTCTAAACCCAAAGTGAGATTAAGCCAATAGTCTTGCTTTTGTTCTAAGTTTGAGAACAACCAAATCTGATTTGATTTAGGTGCCGCCTGAGTCAAGTTGGTTTTGTAATAGCGTTGGGGTTTTGGACAAGTTTCCATTGAATCGCGCTCAATATCTTCTTTGCTTTCTTTTGTCTTTCTTTGCTTCTAGATTTATTGTTTGTTCTAACCCGTTCTTTGTTCTTGATTCTTTCTTTGCTATTCATCCTTTGTGTTGTTGGTGGAATTTTTCAAGTTAGACCTGTCCTGTGGATCCATAAGGTTGTCTAATCCGCCCAAAGGTGGATCAAATCAACGAGAACCTTATCAAGTGGATCAGAGCATCCTTGGTGCTTGAAAATTTCAGGTTAAATCTTCCATCTCGAAAACTTTCAATTTGTGATTGAGTTTGTGAAAATTGGATTGAATTTCGTGCTGCAAAAATATTGAGTGATTGAAATTGCTTGTTGATCGTCAAAAAAATCTGAAAACGAAATTTTGGTTATACAATCACTGTTGAAATCTGTTCTTGATATTCGATATTAATTCTTGGTGTATCTATTTCTTTTCTTGCTAATTTGTCCAAAATTATGCCTTAACGTGTTCTAAATTGCAGTTCTTCATAATTCCTTCTTCAATTCCTTACTTGATTTGTGTGGTATTTGTGTTGAATTATTGATAGGCGGTTTAAGAACTTAGTACTTGCAAAGCAAACTACGAGTGACCCCACATTTGGAGAGTAGATTAGGGAGAGCAATTATACACGAGAATAACCATATTAAAAGAGTGAAGTGAACCGAGAACCCGTGAGGAGCCATAATTTTTATTATTGTTTGTTGTGTTGTTTTGTCTAACTTGCAGGTATCCTAAATGGCGGAGGAAACTTCAAAGAATCAATCTGAATAACAAATTTCAAAGACTCAATCTGAACAACAATTTCAGATTAATACACTTATGAACATGATGCAAAAGATAAAAATTGAATTACAAAATCTTACAGAAGCTCAACACTCTACTTCTAGGAAAAAGACCTCAACGAAACTTGAAGATGAATTTGATGAGGCTGATTTTGATGAAGAGGAGTTCATAGAATCTAAACAGTCTAAGGGCCGGGGCAAGTCCGAATTTGATGTGGCTTCAGTGAAGTTGGATTTTCCAAAATTTCACGGTACTTCAAATCCTGACACATTTCTGGATTGGATTTATACGGTGGAGCAAATTTTTGCTGAAAATTCTTATTCAGAAGATAAGAAAATGCGAATGTTGACCATACACTTTAAGGATTATGCAGCTCATTGGTGGACTCAATTGGTGAAGGATAGACAGCTCAATGGGGAGCGCCCAATCCGAACTTGGAGAGAGATGCAATCAATTATGAGGAGGCGATTTGTGCCATCTTATTTCGCTAAATGAATTGCGGATGCAAGTTCAAACTCTTACCCAAGGAAATCGATCAGTTGATGATTATTTTAAGGAAATGCAGTTGCTCAAGATAAAGGCAAATATTGTGGAAGAACCCGAAATAACAATGGCTAGGTTCTTGGTAGGAATGACTCCCGCATTGGCCTACAAGATGGGTTTTCAGAAATCCTATGATTTGACAGAGATGTTGCATAATGCTATTCAAATACGGCGTCACATGAAGCAAAAGGGACGACTTACACCTCGTCAACCTCCTTGGCAAAAGAACAACCGACAGGTTCCACCTAATCCAGTTATGAAGAACAAGCCTTTTGGAGGTAATGTTACGCCCAAACCGGTAGAAAGAACACCACCATTTATTCAGAAGTCAGCCCAAAACACACCCCAAAGATCTAATGATGTTAAATGTTATAAATGTCAAGGATATGGTCATATGCAATCAAATTGTCCCAGCAAAAAGGCTATTTACTTCCTTGACAATGGGGATGTTGCTAGTATTCATTCAAGTGATGACGAGATGCCTGAGCTTGAAGAAAAGACTTATGGTGAAGAATTTGATGAAGATACTCCAGAAAAGTTGGAAGTTGCTGAGTCTCTTGTCACCATGAGGACCTTCAGTACACAACCACAGTTGGATGGTGAAACAGTGCAACGTGAGAATATTTTCCACACAAAGTGTATTATTCAGAAAAAGCAGTGCAGTTTGATTATTGATGGTGGGAGTTGCACTAATGTGGCGAGTACATTGTTGGTATCCAAGTTGAAGCTTACTTGTTCAAAACACCCCAAACCATACAAGCTTCAATGGTTGAATCAAAGTGGGGAGGTTAAGGTAAACAAACAGGTGCGCTTATCTTTATCTATTGGAAGGTATGCTGATGAGATTCTTTGTGATGTTGTTCAAATGGAGGCAGCGCATGTGTTACTTGGACGTCCATGGCAATTTGATAGACATGTCATGCATGATGGACGGAAGAATCACTACACCGTGGAGAAGGATGGTAAGAAGTACAATTTGGCTTCTTTGAAACCATGGGAAGTATATGAAGATCAAGCCAAGATCTCCAAGGAATGTAGGCAATTGGTGCAAGCCGAGCAAATGAAATAAGAAGTGGGAAACACCTCTACCCCTTCTAGTATAAATGCCAAGAGATTGGAAGGCCAAAAGATGAAGCAAGAGGAAAAAGAAAAGAGATTAACAGTCTTTGCACAAAAAAGTGAAGTCAAAAGAGCAATACTAGATAGGCATGAGATGTTTGTACTTATTTACAAAGACTTGTATTTGCTGTCTAGTGATCATCTTTCTACTTTGCCTAGTGCTGTGATTTCTCTTATACAGGAATTTGAGGATTTATTCCCCGATGAGTTGCCAAATGGCTTACCTCCAATTCGAGGTATATAACATCAAATTGATTTCATTCCTGGTGCTTCAATTCCCAACAGACCAGCATATAGAGCAAGTCCTGAGGAAACAAAGGAAATTCAAATGCAAGTGGATGGTCTTCTAGAAAAAGGTATTGTTCGTGAAAGCCTTAGTCCATGTTCTGTGCCTGTTATTCTTGTTCCTAAGAAAGATGAAACATGGAGAATGTGTGTTGACTGTAGAGCCATTAACAAGATAATCATTAAATATCGTCACCCTATCCCTAGGTTAGATGACATGCTAAATGAGTTATATGGTTCTAAAATCTTCACAAAAATTGATTTGAAAAGTGGCTATTATCAAATTCGCATGAAAGAAGGCGATGAATGGAAAACTGCCTTTAAAACTAAGTATGGTCTTTATGAGTAGTTAGTTATGCCTTTTGGATTGACTAATGCACCAAGCACATTTATGCGTTTAATGAACCATGTACTTAGATCTTTCATAGGGAAATTTGTAGTAGTTTATTTTGATGATATACTTGTTTACAGCAAAACACTTGATGAGCATGTGTTACATTTAAAAAGAGTGTTTGTTGTACTTCGTGAAAATCAGCTTTATGCAAATTTTAAAAAGTGTGAATTCTGTACTTCATCTGTTATCTTTTTAGGATTTGTTGTAAGTGCTGATGGAATTTCTGTTGATGAAAATAAAGTGAAAGCAATTAGAGATTGGCCAACACCTAAGTCAGCTAATGATCTTAGGAGTTTTCATGGTTTAGCAGGATTTTATAGGAGGTTTGTGAAGGACTTTAGTACAATTGCAACCCCCTTAAATGATCTAGTTAAAAAGAATGTGACTTTTGTTTGGACTGATGCTCAAGAAAAAGCTTTTAATACTTTGAAGCAGAAATTAACCAATGCTCCTGTTCTTATGTTACCTAATTTTGAGAAAGCTTTTGAAATACAATGTGATGCCTCCGGGAAAGGTATTGGTTCTGTTTTGATGCAGGAAGGCAAACCCGTGGCATACTTTAGTGAGAAGCTTAATGGAGCAACACTGAATTACCCCATATACGACAAGGAGTTGTATGCATTGGTGAGATCTCTACAAGTTTGGCAGCACTACCTTTAGCCGAGGAATTCATCATTCATTCGGATCATGAGAGTCTTAAATTCCTTAAGACCCAAGATAAGTTGAATAAAAGGCATGCTAAGTGGTTGGAGTTTATTGAGACTTTTCCTTATGTTGTTAAATATAAACAGGAAAGGAAAATATGGTTGCTGATGCATTGTCGAGAAGGTATAATTTACTTACTTTCTTGCATACTAAACTACTTGGATTTGATGTCATGAAAGGATTGTATGCTGAAGATGCTGATTTTAAACTTGTATATGCGAATTGTTTGCATAAATCCGAAGGAGAGTATTATTTGCATGATGGGTTCTTGTTTAAAAAGGATAAATTGTGTGTGCCTAATTGCTCTATTCGTGATTTATTGATTATTGAGACGCATGGGGGAAGATTGATGGGTCACTTTGGTGTTAACAAGACATTACATATTTTGCAAGAACATTTTCATTGACCTCATATGAGGAAAAGTGTTCAATTTGTTTGTCAAAGATGTATTGTTTGTAAACAGGCAAAGTTAAACATAATGCCTCATGGTCTATACACACCACTCCCTGTACCTTTGCATCATTGGTTAGATATTTCAATGGATTTTGTTTTAGGGTTGCCTAGGTCACCAAGTGGTAAGGATAGTATCTTTGTGGTAGTTGATAGGTTCAGTAAAATGGCACACTTCATTGCATGTTCACGAACCAATGATGCTACGCACATAGCAGACCTTTTCTTTAAAGAAATTGTGAGATTGCACGGTATTCCTCAGTCTATTGTGAGTGATAGAGATGTCAAGTTCTTTAGTCATTTTTGGGGTACTCTTTGGAGTAAATTGGGAACTAAATTGTTATTTTCTACTGTTGCACACCCACAAACTGATGGGCAAACTGAGGTAGTTAATAGAACTCTATCTGCATTATTGCGTGCTATCATACAAAAGAATCTAAAGAAATGGGAAGATTGTTTACCACACATTGAGTTTGCTTACAATCGTACTATTCACAATTTTACTTCTTTTTCTCCATTTGAAATTGTATATGGCTTTAATCCGTTGACGCCTTTGGATATTTTACCTATTCCTATTAACGAGTTTGTTAATGTTGATGGCGCGAGCAAAGCTACTTTTGTTAAGGACCTTCATGCTAAGGTTCGTGACAATATTGAGAGGAAAAATGAGCAGTATGCCAAGCAAGCCAATAAAGGTAGACGCCGCATGGTGTTCCACCCGGGAGATTGGGTTTGGGTACACTTGCGTAAAGAAAGATTTCCTGAGCGACGAAAATCAAAGCTTCACCCAAGAGGCGATGGACCATTCCAAGTTCTCGAGCGCATTAATGACAATGCATACCGCATTGATTTACCCAGTGAGTATGGAGCCGTTAGTGCTACTTTTAATGTTTCTGATCTCTCTTTGTTTGATGCAGGAGATTCGATGATGAATCCTTTTGACGAGGGGGGAATGATAGGAATCCAGACGCACTTAATGGTGAACAGCATTCCGTTGACCCGTTACGTGGAATTGGTGGACCAATGAATCGAGCTAAAATCAAACAGTTCAAGATGGCTGTTAATGGTTTGATCATAGAAGTGATGGACGATGCGTATAAGTTGTTGGAACAAGGCTTTGATGAAGAGAAGACTGATTTTAGGCCTTGGAACTTCGTGATTTTGACATTACATGAAGACACTTCGATGGAGAGCAAGATTGGACAAGTGTTGGAAGTTCAGAAATCCACGTCGCGACATCTACAGCTTCACGTCGCGACGTCCACCGACCTCCACGTCGCGAAGTGTTTCTCTGGAAGTTGAGCTTCACGTCAAAGTTTTTCCGCACGTCGCGACGCGCGACCTTCCACGTCGCGATGTACACCGACGTCGCGATGTCCAACCCCTAAGTCGCGCGACGTTGGGAATTTCTACAGTTTTTAAGTTTTGATTTTTAATCGTTTTTGTTTGATCTTTTCAATAAGGAACGTGATCTAATGTTCTTGCATGAACATTGATATGTTCTATATGATGTTTTCACATGGCTAAAGATCTTGCATGATTAAAGCATGTGTTAATTACATTTTAAGGAAGTTTATTCCAATTAGGAAACTATCTTTTAGGAAAGTAGGGTTTACTTTGTTGGCAACTCTTTGTGCCTATTTAAAGGCTTGTAAACCCACGAATTTGGGAGATGATTTTTTATATTGAAAATTCATAATTTTGCAGAGCAAAATTTGATCCCAAAACCCTTAGAGATCTTAAGCTAAGTTTGAGCTTTTGATTTCTAAACCCAAAGTGAGATTAAGCCAATAGTCTTGCTTTTATTCTAAGTTTGAGAACAGCCAAATCTGATTTGATTTAGGTGCCGCCTGAGTCAAGTTGGTTTTGTAATAGCGTTGGGGCTTTGGACAAGTTTCCATTGAATCGCGCTCAATATCTTCTTTGCTTTCTTATGTCTTTCTTTGCTTCTTGATTTATTGTTTGTTCTAACCCGTTCTTTGTTCTTGATTCTTTCTTTGCTATTCATCCTTTGTGTTATTGGTGGAATTTTCCAAGCTAGACCTGTCCTGTGGATCCATAAGGTTGTCTAATCCGCCCAAAGGTGGATCAAAACAACGAGAACCTTATCAAAGGGTAAGGCTAAGTCTGAACGCCTTTTCGTTTTGGAGCAGATGTTCCCATTCAGAGGAAGGGGTAACCCTGAAGTTGTACCCCACAATGAGCTCACCCCACTGAATGCAACCAGGGCAGAGATCTTCATGACTGTGTATATGGAAGGCATCCTCACGTGCCCTAAATTAATGACCACGTTAGATATAGATAGGGACATGAGTCGACAATGCACGTTCCATTCTACCCACAGACACAACACCAACGAGTGCCTTGATTTGATCAATAAGATCGAGAGGGCAATTAAGAGAGGAGAATTAAGGCACTTTGTAGCGGGAAATAAATCAAGATTGGGAAATAAGCAATATGGTAGGTTCCAAAGCAAGGGATACGAAAGCAAAATGGAGGCCGAGAAGAAAGTAAACCCCGGAGCGGGACCCTTGGCGGGAGTGATTCATACTATAATGGGAGGACCCCTAGGGGGGACTCAAATTCTGCTCAGAAGAAGTATGCTCAGGCATCTGGAGGCTCATAAACAAAAGAAAGACCTCGTCAGACAAGAACCGAATTATCTTCTCTTACAAGGACTTCTTCTTGGGGGGGCAGTGTGATGATCCATTTGTAATAGAGATGGTGGTCTCTAACTTCTTGGTGAAAAGAGTTCTAGTGGATTACGGAAGCTCGGCGAATATTATGTACGAAACGGTGTTCGATTCATTGAAATTAGACAGGCAGAGTATAGACCCAATAAGAATCCTATTGGTCGATTTCTCGGGTGAAATAGTACGTTTTGAAGAGAGAATAAAACTGCCCGTGACAATGGAATTGGGAGAAGTCACCAGAACCGAGATCCTAATTTTCCTTATAATCAGGAGATACTCGACGTACAACATTCTGTTCAGAAGGTTTAGGGATATATGTTTTCGAGGTGATATGCTCAACCCTCTATTACGTGATGAAGTTTCCAACCAAGGAAAGGATCGTGATAGTAAAAGAAAATCAGAAGAAAGCCAGGATGTGCTACATCGCTATTTTAAAAAAGGCAGAACGGGAATGCATACTCACCACCGAACACCTTTTCTCATCTAAACCGAGAGCCGAATAAATGCAACCCTAAGGAGAGATTGAGGAGGTAGCTCTGAACGACAACCACCCCGATTAAATGGTAAGAATAGGTCACGAACTGCAGGGAAGATTGAAGGAAGAAATCATAGGACTGTTGAGAGAAAAAAGGAAATATTCGCCTGGTCGACAAGCGATATGCCGGGAATCTCTAAGAGTGCTATTGACCACAAATTTGGGATCGACCCTAGACACAAACTCGTAAAGCAAAAGAGAAGGCCATTTGCTCCTGATCGGAGCCAAATAATCAACAGAGAGGTCGAAAAGTTGCTGACAGTAAGGATAATACGTGAGGTAGATTATTCTGAGTGGCTCGCCAACCCCGTCTTGGCCAAGAAGGAGGACGGTGACTGGCTGATGTGCGTGGACTTCAAGGATCTCAATAAAGTCTACCCAAAAGATTCGTACCTAGTCACAAAAATTGGTATCTTGGTAGATTCCACCTCAGTGTTCATTTGGTTCTGCTTCCTGGATGCATACCGAGGCTACCATCAAATCTTCCTTAGCCAAGGCTTCGAGAAGAAAACGTCATTCATTACTGATCGAGGAATGTATTGCTATACAACGATGTCCTTCAGTTTAAAAAATGTCAAGGTCACATTTCAAAGGTTGGTGAACTGATTGTTCAAGCAATAAATTGACCGAAACATGGAGGTGTACATCGACGATATGCTTGTAAAAATCAAGGAGTCAGAGAGTCTGATTCAAGACATGAGAAAGGCGTTTGAGATTATTGGATCAATGGGGATGAGACTGAACTCGGCCAAGCATATGTTTGGGGTGAGGTTGGGAAAATTCCTCAGTTACATGGTTTCGGAACGGGGCATAGAGGCCAATCCTGAAAAAGTTAGGGCAATTCTTGAGATAAAGTCGTCAAGATCGGTAAAAGAGATATAGAGGTTATCCAGGTGTCTGACGGCCCTTAGCCGATTCTTCTCCAAATCAGCAGAGAAAAGTTTGCCATTTTTTAAAGTTCTTAAAAAAGGACTGTTTGTACGTGTAAGTAGGGACAGAGGCGATTAGTTCCGTGCTAATGAGCGAACAGGGCTCGAAGCAAAGACCGGTATATTATGTTAGCAAGGTGCTTCATGGAGTCGAAATACGATACTCAGAGATAGAAAAGTAAGCTCTAGAATTTCTTACAACGGACAACGATAAAAGCCCAATCACTGTCTGATTTCATCAAAGAATGCATTCAGGAGGAAGGGAATGAGGAAAGGATTGAGGCTTTTCGAACATTATCCCAGGCCTTCGAATAAGAGCTATACTTCTATGGGGTATCCAACTCGGACGAAAGTGGTGCTGAAATACTTTTAATTGACCCTGCGGGAGAGAGCTACACCTATACTCTGTGTTTTGATTTTCCAACCTACAATAATGAGGCCGAATACGAGGCATTGGTGTCGGAATTGAACATAGCCACATTTATAGGCATCAAACACCTGACTGCCTACAGTGACTCGCAGTTGGTTATCGAATAGGTGCAGGGTGAATACGAAGCCCGAGAAGAAATGATGAAAGGTATCCTGGCAAGGTCTTTTAGCTCATCGCCTGGTTCGACAAATTCAACATTACTAAAATACTGAGGTTAAAAATTAAGAATGCAAACGCTCTATTCAAGCAGGCATTGTATGTGTATTCGCACTTGATTAAGTCAGTGCTAGTGGAGGTCATGCCAAAAATGTCATTAGAAGAAGTGAAAATTATGAATGCAGCAGGCCCAGGTAAGGGATGGATGACCCCGATCATGCATTATTTGAATGATAGAACTTTGCCAACGGCTCGATTAGAGGCGAGAAAGATAATGGTGAAGTCCATGAGGTATGAACTAGTGAATGGGGATTTGTACCAAAAATCATATATAATACCTCTGCTTAAATGCGTAAATCTGGAAGAGGCATCGATCGTTTTGGCCTACATGCATCTTAGTAGCTGCGGGCCTCACGTCGATCACCGAAGCTTGACCAAAAGGGCAATGATCTCAGGATACTATTAGCCGACTATATTCAAGGATTCGGATGCCATGGTAAGAAAGTGCCCGAAGTACCAAATTCACTCCCCAATCTTAAGATTCCCCGCCACGAAAATTGTGCCCTCAAGCAGCCCTTGGTCGTTCGTACAGTGGGGATTGGACCTCTTGGGACCTTTCCTAAAGTCGGTCAAGGGGTTCGAATTTATTTGTGTGGGCATTGATTATTTCACTAAATGGGTGGGGTGGAACCCTTAAAGAACATCACCAAAGAAGCGGTAAAGAAGTTTTTCTGGCAGAACATAATTTGTCGGTTCGACTTACCAAGAGCAGTGGTAACAGATAATGGTAAGCAGTTTGAAGGATCATTTCACGAAATGTATGATGACCTAAGCATTTCTCAATTTTACACATCTGTGCGGCATCCACAAGCCAACAGTTTGGTGATAGTCACTAATAGGATTCTGCTAAGTGGGATAAATGTGAGACATAACAAGTCCAAGTGGTTATGGTCTTATGAGCTTTCGACGATCTTATGAACCTACCAAATAACACCCAGCACGATCATCAGAGAAATGCCATACTCGTTAACTTTCGGAGCGAAAACAGTCATCTCAACTGAGATCGGGATCCCGACTTACCAGGTAGTCGAGTTCGACCAGGCTCAGAATGAAGAAAACATGCGTTTGGCCTTGGATGAGGCAGAAGAGAAAAAGGAACAGTCACTAATCCGACAGGAAATATACAAACAATAGATCTCGAAATATTATAATTCAAAGGTGTGAGAGGATTTTTGACCAGGGGACTTGGTTAGGAGAAAGAATGACGTCAGCCGACAAGAAGGAAGCACTAAGCTGGATCCCAAATGGGGTGGACCTTAAGACGTCGTCGAGACAAAGAGGTCGAGAAGCTATCGACTAAGAGATTTGGTAGGTCGGGGAAATATTTCGGTCATGAAATGCAGTTAACTTAAAACGATTCTACATGTAGAACATGCTTTGCTCCCTCTGTGGAATTATTTTGTTTGTGGCAATGAATTGTTCCTTAGACATTTTTTCTAAAAACCCAAAAAAATAGGGGGAGTAACCTAGTAAGAATGTTGGTGTTCCACTTCTCAGTTCATGTTAAACTAAACGAATTTGCTTTGATTTACCGCTGAGGCATTAGCCGAATTTGCTTTAGTTTACCGAGAAGGCATTAGCTGAATTTTCTTTACTGAGCTTGCTTTGATTTATCGAGTTTTACGTAGTAGAGACTTAATAGGTTTCGCCAAAGTGGATATTGTTAAGTTTTGATTATTAGCACCACTTGCTAAAATGTACTGAAAGAATTACTAGCAAACAAAAAAGAGAGGAAGCTAAACGTAAAAGAAGAATACTTCATTAGACAAGAAAAAATAATAGTACAAAAATGTTCTAAACTACGAGGTCGACTCGACTCCCTTAATGACTCTTTACCTTTGCCCATTTCCTTGGCCTTATCCACCTCATCGTCAGTATCTTCCGACCTCTTGACAGTAGAAGCTAGTTCAGGAAAGCAAGGGGATTGTCCTTGAGGTCTTCAAAAAGCGAGAGGTCTATATCCTCGTACACTGTCTTGGCTGACTTTAGTCTCTGGTTGTACCCATAGTCAGATACGGGACTCATCAGTTCCTTCAGCATTTTATTAAAACCGGCTGAGGTATGATAATCATTGATGGCTTGAGTTTTCTCCTCGGCAAAGGCAGAGGAGGAGCAGTACTCGGCATTCGCCACTTCTCGGCTCTGAGTGAATTGCGTCTCGAGCTCCTAAACCTTTTATTTCTCAATATCTAGCGATCGGGAAAAGGGGGAAGCTATGTTTAGGAGGGACTGCTTTTCTTTCTCCCACACTGTTTTCTGACTATCCCACTCCTGACGAAGGGAGACAAGCTCGGCATTCTGACCAGTCACTTTCCGGGCTAGTGAAAAGTTCTAAGGAATAAATAAATAGAGCATACAAATAAAATAATAAAGGCAAGAATTACCTACCCTAGCAATGGATCGATACCCGAGCTCATACAACTCTCCAACATTTAGATCGACCACTTTAGCCCGTTCCTCCAAAGAAACCCCTTTGAAAACTATATAACGAGTGACTTCGGAAGAGGAAAGGATTGAGTGGAAAGGGAGACGGGGTGATGAGATCATTTTCTCGACCAGGCGTCTCTTGGAAGACGCATCTTCAGGAGCGGACCCCTCATCGCGAGTCAGTGGGGGAAGCTCGGTCTGTGTCGGCAGGGGGCTTAGAGTAGCTGAGGCAAGAGGGCTTCCCGATCTGGATCGAGACAAAACAGCATTCGTGATCGGGGGATGGAGTTGAGGAGGATCATTCTTCAGATTTTGCAAGGTTCTCTTTAACCCCGACTTTGTTGTAAACCGCTTTAGAAAATCTACAAAATCAGAGGCTGCGTTAAGGGCAGTAAAGAAAGATGAAAGGACAATAAAAGATGCGACAAGAGAACTTAGGTATGGAGAGGTGTACTCTGAGGATTGCTTGTCGAGGCGGAACTTATTCACGTAAGTATTAGCTTGGCCTCGAAAATATTGTGGGCTATGGATATGAATATCCCGAGGTCTTTTAAATCCTTCTCCCTTTACTGAGCCTCCTTAGAGGTTGGCAAATGGTCATTAAAAGTATCTTCAGTGTGCCAAACCTGGGGAATGCCCGAGTCAAAAATAAAGAAAAATCGTTCCTTTCACTCCTTAATGGAGGAGGGAATGTCGACAATTAGGGGAGAATTTTCCCGTAGAGCGAGGTAAAATCAGCTCGACTCGCCCCCTAAAACTTTAAGGGTGAATATGCGCTTGAAGGCAGACATGGTGGGGGGAATTTTGGCTAAGGCGCAAAGAGCCTTGAACCCCATGCAAAAACGGATGTAGTTTGGGGCCAATTGCCCTAAGCCGATTCCGTATTCAGTGATCAAAGGCCTCATAAACGGAGAAAGAGGGAAGCGTAGACCAACCACTAATTGGTCGATGTAAACCCCTACTGATCCTACGGGGGCCAGCTTGATGCAGTCGTTTTTTCTGGGGAAAATTAAGGTAAACTTTTTGGGGATGAAGTACTTAGACCTAAGGGAAGATAAATAGAGAGGAATGACAGTAAATCTATACGACATGACTTCGAAAAGAGGTTTGGGAGGTTTTTTCTTTCCGTTGCCTTTGATGTAGAGCCGGCCTCGTGAGCACCGCTGGTATCCTTATGAGTAAGAATGACATTCCTGACATTATCAAAAATACGGATAGCCGCCGACGAACGACTGACGACATCAACAATATTAGGGCCAAGAGTTTTACCTGAGTTATCCTCATGGTTGGGGGAAGTAGATGCCATTTACACTGAAAAGAAGGGGCGAGAAGCAGAACAGCGTAATTCTGGTAAAGCTAAAACTCCGGGACAATAACAGAAAGAGTAAAAACGAAGAGAAAAAGAGGTAAAGACAGAAAGTGGAGATTAAATGAATAGGAACAGATAAGGAAGCGTGTAACAAAGGAGGGAGTTATCTTTGACATTCTTGGAAAAATCTTCAAACGGTGCAATGAGGGAAACGAGGTGTCTGGGAAATAATAACTAATCACTACACCTGACCCCTCGATATCCCCGTTGTCTAGCAGTCGCCAACAAACAATATACGGGGAAGATGCACGTAGCGTCACTCAAACCCTAGGTCAAACTGGTAGGGAAAAACTAGCGGAGGCCGACCACGATGGGAAGTAGCTCGGGATGAGTGCGCAAATGAGGGGCTAGTTGATGAGTGCACAAACCTTGATCTAATTATGAGCGAATCAGCTGAGGACACATGGACATATTTTTACAACGGAATGGGATGACGTGGCGATGTGAAAGGATCGGCGGACAGACCGTTCGAAAGTGACGTGCTCGGCAATGTGACAAATACGACGCGCGTCGTTGAGCAACCCATGCTATGTCACAATTACCGAACAGTGATCCACAGGTTCAAAATTCTCACTCTATAAATATTACCCCTACTCCACTTAGGAAGGGGAATTGATTCAAGAAGAAAAAGCTCATTTATATCAAGATCCATCTCATTGAAGCATCGGAGTTTCTCCGAAAAATATTCCGCAGAAGATAACAATAGGGTTGTTTTTCTTGCCGTTACAAGTCGGTCTAAGGATCCCGAGGTCAGCCTTACATCCAGGCTCATCAATTAGTTTTGACGAATAAATCTTTACGCGCATATATTTAGTTTTGCAAATGTTCCAATTTTTTAATTTTGGATAAGATTCAATGATCGAGTTTTACTTTTTAGTTTTTAATTAATTTTGTTGTACTTTTTTAAATTAACATATTTGATTAGTGTTGGGTTCTTAATTATTTTTACTAAATAATTCTTTGTTTTAATGTTATTTTTTTTCATATTATTATTTTGTATTAAAATTAGATTTTCAGTTCCATTTAATCAATAAATAACAATTAACATAGTAGATTAATTAGTCTTAAATTAAAAAATTAAGAGGGCTAAATGTTATAGCTATAACTACATGGAGCAAGTCTGGAATGGAGCAATATTACAGGAAATTTAGTTTATTTTGCCCTAATAGTTTTAGTGTGTTCCAAATTTACTTACCTATTTTATTCTAAGTGAGAGACTCAATTTGGATTGAGTGTGTAGGAAAAAGATTCCACCTCATAGAGCATGAATATATTTTCTCAATTGGAGTTAATTTTCAATCAAATAATTCCAATAAAGGTTCTATATCTCTGGCATTTTCGAAAACAAAATGAAAAAGGAAAAGTTCTAACCCTTTGCATAGTTGGCACAAAACTTTATTAAAACTTTCTTGTTATTTTGTTCATGGTCAATATTTATGTGTTTTTGAAAATAAACTTTATATACATGTGTCTCCCATTTAAAGTTAAAAAGATGGTAAAAAAGGAGTCTAAAACTTTCAAGATGAGTATTTATATTCAATCAACAAATTTTGTAACTTTAGGTATTCCTTGATAGTTCATGCTTAAGGAAAACTCAAATAAAGAAAAATACCATATTTTCGAATATCATGAAAATGACATAATCAACATTTTTCATAAAATTTGGAAGTAATAAGTTGTTAAATTCATCAAATTTATCTTTTTGATAATTCAATTATTATACTATTTATTAAAGGAAATTATATAATTTTAATAACTTTACAACTTTACAATTATTGTTTGTTTGGCAAACATATTTAGTTAATATTTTCGGGTTGCTCTATTTTAAAATGGTGGAGAAGCATTGTCCTGAACACATTTTCCGTCAATTTGGCGTGCCCAAAATGTTCGCATTCGTTTGAAGTTCCGTTAATCGATATTTTCTTCAATTTGGCACGCCCAAGATATTCTTAAGAATGATCCACTTAAGTTCATTCACTTGATTGATATCTACAAAAGCATATTAGTAAATGGGTACTGTGATACTCTTCGGAAGTTCATCGGTTTATTGATATGTACGGAAAATATTAATACTGATGTGAAAGTGCATTCAGTGCATTGATATACACTAGAAAATGTTAGTAATTATACGGGCTGTGGTAGCCATCTTTTTTTGCTCTTATGCCGGTGAAGGTTTCAAGTTTTCTATTTATAATATTTTGACGCCATAATTAATAGTTGAGATCTATTTAATTTTATGGATTAGATTATCTTTGAGACTCAAGGTTTTTCTTATACTATTTTGCCTCCTCAACCAAAGTTGAGATCTAGAATAAGATTATTTATCGGAATCTTGTAGGATATTTACCTAATTATCTACAAGTTTAGAATGTTTTTGATTAATGGAAAAATTATTGTTCTATAAAGATTGTTATAAAGATATAAAGCTGGTCTATTTAAAAAAGGAAAAAAAAAACAAAAACTAAACTTTTGTCCAACCACGTAAGGTCAGATATATGAATCACATCTTGCCGTCATATTCATATTTTAGTTTTGACACATTTTTTTTTATTTATATTTAAATGTGATATATTTTTTATATAGTTTCTTTTCAATTTTTTATTGGTTTTTCTCTTCACCTTTTTAATTGAGTTAGTGATGTTGTATTTTTCACATGCTATATCATGGAGTTTGAAGGTCTCTTATGTACATATTCAAATCATTTTAAATGTGTTTATATTTTTTTTTTCATTTATTGGAGTTATTTCTACTTTTTTTAATAAATTCATTAGTTTTTCTATTTACTCTAGTGTATCAACACATGTATTTTAACATTCTCATATCTGTTACTTTTATTTTCTGTTTATATTTATATTTAGTTGTCTAACACTCTAATTTATAAAGTATCACTGGTCTTATGACGATTTTATAAAATTTTGCCTTTAATTTTAATGATACTTTACTATCATAAATTATAAATGATGCACTTTTCTATTTGTTCCACCTTGAATCTTATGTATAAAATCTCTATCAATTTTCCCTTTTTTCAATAAGAAATTTTAATATTGAAAACTTTTATATCATTTAATCCATGCACGTTAATTTTCACATTTATCCATTATTAATTTTTATGATTTATTAAAATGACACTCCATATATTTAATATTCGAGAGTTCTTTTTTTTTCTTTCTTATTTGTGCGATGGAAAACATTCTTCGTATTTATTTTTGGCCACATATTTCTTTTAAGAGCAATGATAGGGGGAGTGAAATTCTGGAGTAACTGACGTGGGAGTGATAAAAAGACAAACTAATACCCTAACCAAATGATGAGTGAACCCTAATGGGTAAGGGATAAATTTGTCTTTTTATCACTGCCACGTCAGTCACTCCAGAATTTCACTCCTCCTATCATTTCTCTTCTTTTAATTATCTACTCATATTTTATTAGAACTTAGATAATTACACTAGTATTATTAATGCGTGCATTGTTAAAGTTTACACTTGATCAACAAGTAAATTTTAGGTTCTAATGGTTGGTTTTGAACAAAAGCTAATTTAATTCTAAGATTATTATTTATATTTATTACTAAGTGATTATGAAGGTTATACACAATAGAAGTACTTATTGGGTTAAAATAGTTTATATAATTATATGATAATTATGACATCTATTATACTATTATATTCACTTTTGGAAAGTGAATTGAATTTTGTAATAATTCGTTTCTTGTTAGACAAGAACACCTTTTTGGAAGGTTATATTATTATAAATAGATGTTTAATGTTAGGTCAAGACAACACGACTCTTTCAATAAGAAATTACGTAAATAAGAAAAAGAGTTTTTCTTATTAGATTTTTAAAGTGTTGTTTAGAGGGATCTAGCTTATTAACCTAACGTTAAAATCAATCATTTGAGAATTTCGAAATAGTTCGTGTGGATTACCGTTAGAGGCCGGATACTTGTGCGGCTTGTTGGTTGATTAAACCTCGCTCAAGGATTTCGCTAGCATCTCTCGAGGTATATTTTATATAGATTATTATTAAAGGCCCTATGAAAATCAATTATAATACAATTGTTATATTTTCCACTGCGTTTTTACTATGTTGATTTGCTTATAGTTGTATCAGAGCCTAATTTGATTTATCTATATATGATATATCATGTCGTGAATGATAAATTGCTTATGTATGTATATTTGATTTAATTGAATTAATTGATGCGTTTGTGACATTGTTTTAAAAATTCGTTTTTTAAAATAATTGGTCAAACATGTGAATTTTTTCTTGTTCTTCAAATCTGGTTTAAAAATTTTAAAAAAAATGAGGGGCCGACAGTTTTGGCCGGCAACTTGAACAAAGCCGCGCGACTAGAAAACTTCGGCCGCGACCACATGAGATCCTGCCGTGAATGTGGCTGAAGTGGCCGGCGAAAAACAGCAACAAATAATGATGTTAGATCGGAATCCCACCTAAAGCCATCGGATCAGATTTGGAAATATGGCAGTTGGGCATCCGCGTGAAGGTGATTTATATTTGATATGACATATGTGATTTATATTTGATATAAATATATTAAATTTTCATTTCATGTGATTATTTGAATAACATGTCATATGTGATTTATATTTGATAAAATAATATATTTATTTATTTGAATATTGTATATTCAATTGATCAAATAATTTTCACAGATGATATGTATGTATGATGAGACCATAAATTAACCCATTAATTAAATATTAAATCATATTTAGTTGCATTCCATTATTATAGTTTAAACTATTTTTATTAGAGCAACTTGTTGAGCTACTTCCAGGTTATTTTACTTTAAATATGTTTATGATATGAGATGAGATATCTGAATAATGGGTTTGATTTAACAAAGACTTTTGGCTTGTTGAGCTACCTCAAGGTCAAAATGTATTTGAGGCAAAGAGTTAGGAGACATATGAGATATATGTATCTAAAGAGTTGATGGTCTAACTATCTAAGAGTTAAAATTTGTTGTAACTGGTAATTGTTACCTACTTATTGAGATTATTTTTGACTTATTGAGCTAACTCAAGGTTAAAAATAATTAAAATAAGATCTTAGCCACTAAGAATTTTTAAATTCTCGAATCAATTTAAGGGATATTGATTTGAATAAAATAGTGGGAGCAAAACCAAAAATTTTCATAAGTCCATATTTTTTTATTTTGGTTTTGCTTATTGCATAAATATGAAATATTTTTCTATCTTTATTTTCTGTTGCAGAAAATTATCTATAATATATTGTTTGACAATATATTAATTGCTCAAGTTTTATTGATTGAATTTTACAACCTAAAAATTATTTTAGGTATGAGAAATCGATTTATGTCCTTAAAACTTTTTTTTTTCTTGATGATGATATTGATTAAATAATCAAACATACATATCAGAAACATAAAGATGATTTTGATAATGTATATTGTCTTATGCTAAAAAGGCATTCATGAATATTTATTACAATAGTTGTATGTGAATATGTATGCTTTTATAATATTTTATTAGATGAAATGATTGTATGATATAAGAGTCAAAATTGAAGATATATGATATCTCTCTCTTTTTTTTTTTTTTTTAGTTGGCTAACCTCTGCTTGAGGTGGGGCGCCACTCCCAATATATTAGATAATTTTTTGAGTGATGGATATACCCTAAAATCACTCTTACAAAATGCAAGACCATTAAGAACAAGCTCCCATTTACATGCCAAATCCTAATGGGAGATTGTGCTTAAGGTCAACAAAATATGAAATGTGGAGTACTACTCCATTTACACACATAGGCTTAATCATAAACTTGGAGTACTACTCCATTTACACTTGTCAATACAAACGATCAAAAGCAATGGAGATCTATCTCATAGGGCTTGTAGGGACAGCCCCTTTTGTACAAAAGTCTAGTGAAATCATGTAAATACGATAATCGGGATAGAGTCCTTTAAGCGCATAGTATAGGTACATGATTCCCAAAAATCATCAGTGGTGAATAGCAAGCGATACAGCACAATCAACAATAAGATATAGACTTGAACCTATTATGACATAAGCTAAGCAACTAAATAAATCCAACTCAAAAAGTCAGCACCATCAGGATATAGCACATGCCCTAACATCAGCAGGCAGGAAACATTTAGAACCCGAAACTTAGGCAAATTGTCCTAACATCCGCAGACAATGGCCTTCTCTTACCTTCTTACCACTTTTTTGAAGTATGGGAGTCCCATTTTGTCTTGTCTTAGAGCATGAGAGCAGCATTGGGGCAGTTAAGTTAGTAGCAACATGACTAGCTAAGCACCTGGCAGCCCTGTTTTCTTCTTTGGTGATCTTCCTCACATACCTCACTTCTTGAAGAGCCGAAATCTGATCCTTCAGCTGGATGCACCTCCAATATTCAAATTTTTACTTTTTGAACAGTTGGATTAAGTCTGTTGAGTCTGAGTCCAGGTCCAAAGAGTGGGGGGGACATGGCTTTAATGTTCTGGATTCCTTTGTGAATTGTGCAAATGAGGACCTGCATTTTAGACACTAAACTAAATGGAAAGTTAGTGACAATAAACCAAGAAATAACATCCCCTAATGATTTTCTAATTAGACCTGCCCCTTGCATGTGATTCTGTGAAATATGGCATGCCACATTCAGTTTCCAGCAATCCTCCTTTGGAGGCGTCCAAGTTATACCAATCATTCTTGAGGGGGAACTGAATGTATGCACTTCATGCCAAAATTCAGACCAACAATTACTGAACTTTCTACCTGTTTTAATTTGTACTAAACTGATCAAAAGTTTGAAAATATTACCAGCAGCTGTGTCAAGGGCAGACATAACATTTTCAAATGTGACTTTATTTCTGCATTTCCAGATTTCCCAGCAAATGAGAGAGGGAGTGATCTTACAAATGAATTGGAGAAGCTTGCTGCTAAGATGAGTAGACCACCATTTTAGGGGCCTGAAGACCTGATTGTAAATCCCTACTTCAGCCCCAAAACTATTGCCCACTTGTGTTGTAAACCTGCAGTCAGAGAAGAGGTGGAATTGTGTTTCCTCTTGCTGGAAAATATGATATCTCTCTTACGAACTCATTTAGAGCAAAATGGTAAATAATCTTTAGTATCATCTAATGTGCTAAAGGTGATTAGTCTCATTCAAAAATTAGATTTTTTAAATTTTTGTTATGAATGAAGTTGAGATCTAAACATTGCTTGAATTACTTTATAAGACAACAAATGATTCAATCAAGAAAAAAAAGTAAATTGTTTTAATATTTGAGTTTTCTAAGAAAGTGAAATTGGACCTTGATTTTAAGAAAATCAATAAAAGGGCGTTCAAACTTAACACAAAATAATAAGGACAAAAGTTTAAATGGTATTAAATTCTACTGTGGTCTATTAAGATAGACATTGGAATTATAATTAAAAGGTTCATCAAGATTTTGAAGCAGAAGAAACTTGGTGAAGTTTCTACTTCAAGTGAAACAAATGTTTCTGCTTATAAATAAAAATTTGGGTATTAGATACCAGATTTGGATATTATATTTACATAAATATGCAAGATTTAAAGATAGGAGAAAGTTGGGTAAAGAAAATGCATTCTTATATGTGATAATTGAATGTGACAAAAGTTGTTACATTAACCATGTGAATATAGAGTTTTCTTTATTCAGAAGATTAATCCGTAATATAAATGATTGTTATAATTAGTACTTACTAAAATATTATTTCTATTTCATGTTTGACATGAATAGATTTACAATAATTCAAAAGAATAAATATTGTTCTTTTTATTGTGACAATATTTTAAGGTGCTGGTTAATTTGATAACAAACTTTATATATTTGATTTGGATAATCTTCTTTTCAAACATAAATACAAAGAAACAAAAATTG
Organism: Ophiorrhiza pumila; assembly: GCA_016586305.1. Taxonomy (NCBI): domain Eukaryota; kingdom Viridiplantae; phylum Streptophyta; class Magnoliopsida; order Gentianales; family Rubiaceae; genus Ophiorrhiza; species Ophiorrhiza pumila. The sequence continues at coordinate 7,781,340 of BLIW01000001.1, read as the reverse complement.
ATAATTTTATCTCTAACACTGTAGATATGGTTATATAAATGAGAAACGCATAGCCAAATTGCATAAAGATGTTTATTTAGAATCACTTGATTATAAATCATTTGATAAATATGAATTTTATTTATTAGAAAATAACTAATTTACCTTTTACTTAAAAAGGTAACAGATCTACTAAATTACTAAGTCTAATACATACAGATGTATGTAGACCTATGATAGGGGAAATATATGTATGAAATATGTTCGTGGTTGCTATATACCCCTAATAAAAAATAAGCTAAACAACCCCTTAACGGTGATAGTAAAGCAAATTCGTTCCCACATGGAAAGCACAATGTTGAAACTTTAATAAAATATGTTTGGGTTTTTATATTTATCAAATTAAAGACAAGAATGTAAAAGATAAAACACAATAATTAAGATGACTTTGATTTAAATTACCGATTAAGCAAATGTACTATCGAGATTATATTTTAGGGTTATTAAAAAGTACAAGCACATCCTATATATGGTCATGTAAAACAAGGGTAAATAACATAACTCACGCCCCCTATGTAGCAAGAGGCAAGGAATGACTTAAGCATTTCCTACTTAGATATTAACTAATTTGTTAAACCCTCCTATGTGGCAAGAGACAAGGTTTACTTCCTTAATTAACCCGAAATCTAATGCAACTACCAACAAACAAACACTCAAATCCAACAATTCCTATGTGTCAAGAGGCAACGCCCGAACCAAGTCACACTAATGATAAACTAATCCCCCAAACTCCTCCTATGTAGCAAGAGGCAAGGTAAAATTAGCCTAACAAATTCACAATCAACCTACAAGAGATCCCAAACAACCCACTCTAATCCTCTTATGTGACAAGAGGCAAGATTAAAGCAAGTTATCTCTAAGTAATTCACTGCACTATAAGAGAATATTCATCATACATAATTCACGCGTCAAATCATGTATAATTATAAAGAACACAGCAAAACTCATTCAACTAAGACCATAATATAGAACATAAACATATAAATTAAGCACAAAAATCCTTATTTATAATCCTGAGAGCACAATAGATTTAGCCAAGCATGGCTAAATCAAACATCATAACATTAATAATTAAGCACATAATTAAAAACATAACTTGAAAAAAAAAAGACAACACCTTGAATTGTAAATCCTAGGATGTAATCTTTAACTTGAAAAAGAATGAATTCAATAACAAATGATGTCCCAAATCCGCATAGCTGCAAATTTCCGTGCAATAACCAAATAATAAAACACTAGCTATTATAAAGAGAAAACCCTTGCTTAATGCTCTCAAAATTGTCACACTCTAAAAATATGAAACCCTAGCCCTATTTATAGTGATTGTATAAAAATATTTGCAAATAAGTCCTTCACGAAAACCTTGTCGGACACGAAACCTCAAAGTGGACCAAAAATGCAATTTTCTAAAAATAATTCGAAATTGCTCACAATCGCGGATATCGCGACGTGCAGGGTCGCACGTCGCGACGTGCACCCACGTCGCGACATCAGAGGACCCTGACGTCGTGACGTGGCTCACTGTAATCTGCAACAAAATTCATAAATTCCAAAAAACAGATTTTAAATTCCCATTTTCTCCACGTCACGACATAAAGATGCGCACGTCGCGACGTGGAGCAAATCTCCACTGTTTCCCGAACTTTCTTCCATTCACCCTTCACTTTGCACCCGATTTGACTTTCATATGACTTTTCTCCTCCAAACATTCACCATGGTCGACAAACCTACATATAAAACACTAAAACGAATTAAATTGAACAAGAACGACTAAAGAATTAAGTGTAAAACACTAAGTAACAAGTGAATAAATTCACCGTATCAATTTTCCCCACACTTAACCCTTGTTCGTCCCCGAACAAACTAACAAACAACAACAAACCTAAAATAAAAGCCTAACACAAAAGTTCTAAAAAATACTCACACAAAACAACAAAATGCATCCAATTCCATCAATTCGATCCAAGCACAAATGCCATGTAAATACCTCATAATATTAAATATTCAAATGTCAAGTACATATAATATACGTCACCAAAAGTCATCAAAGTACATTAAAGTACTCATTTAAACACGTTGAGCCAATCAGTGTGTGTGTGTAATAGGTTTCACATTAGTTCATAACTCATCTACAATCACACCATAAGCAAGGGTTCCAACAACTAAGTCTTTGTCTTGACTTTTCTTCACTAAACATATTAAAAATTTATTATTCAACTCATATTAATGAGGATTCGCTCATCAAACCTTTAGGTTTCCAAAATAATACTCGTTCCCCTAAACTGTCACAAATCAAAGGGTATTTCACAAGAAAACATGACATCCACTTGGAGTACTATCTCACCTTTGGGTTTTAGACCCATTCCCACTCATGCAAGTTCTCCATTAACTATTCGTTTAAAAGCAGTCTCACAGAGGAGTGACAATATGAAGCCAAAGTATTGCAGCTTCTAATCTCCATTATCATCCATATGAGTTCTCTTAGGGTTATTATTAAAAGCAATCTCATAGAAGGATGATAGTATGAGCATAAAAAGCTCAACAATTCAAAAGCATTAAGTGCAAACAATTATGCAAGCACATTTATTAAAGAACTCAATTTAAGCGAGTTATATAAGTTTCAACTAAACCAAGTGTTAAAAACACACCAACCTACTTAATGATTACAAACTCGTCAATCCCCTTAGTAGTTCCCCTAAGTGCATAAAAATGTTTGACTCAAAATGCTAAACTTTCCATCAAAGACTCGACTCCCTCTAGATAGTATATTATTTTCTTATCCTACATCGAATCTTTCGATATAAATGCAATCATTGGTAACATGACCTCTGTCACAACAAGATCACAATTTTCAAAAATTGGATACAACACATAAAAACACCTAAAAACCTGGGTTAACTACGAAAAGAATTGTCATTACTGAATTTCCTATTCACGAGTTAAGCTTTATGCAAGGGGATAACTAATACGAATGGGACAAAAATAAAATGAATACCTAATTCTATTAACATTAACTGTAATCCTAATTCCATTATCAATAATTAAATTATTAATGTGCATATTTAAAAAAAACAAAATAATGAAAAACAATAATGGAAAATTACGAAAACTAATATACAAAGCAAAAATAACGAAAAACAAAGAAAACAGAAAATAGGACTCCCCCATACTTAAATTCCACATTGTCCTCAATGTGGGAAAGAAAGGACACCACCTAATCCTGCTGCATATCATCTCGCTGAGGAGGCTGAGAACTGGATCCCTTGCCTCGAGAAATCTGCTGTTGCCGACTCATCTACTGAATCATATCAGAAATTTAGCTCATCTGATGGAATAAATTGGCGTATTCCATCTTCATTTGATCAAAGCGCTCATTAAAATGTGTCATCTGGCATGTTAGATGCTCCTCCAACTCATCCATACAAGTATGCACTCCAGCGAATGTAAGCAGATGTCGTGGTGGAGGTGGATGTGGAGGTGGTGGTGGAATCGGCTCCTCATTCTGGTCCTGGTCCTAATCTTGCTCTTGTCCTTGCTCTTGTTCCTGCTGTGGCTCCGGCATTGGACCTTGTCTTAACCGCTCAAATGAACTCAGCTTGTAGGAGTTATACATGGCATTTGACAGGCCCGTCTGAATAGCATAATTAAGTATGGCCTTGTCGCTATCGTTGGACGCCTGATAGATGCTTGGGATGAGCTTCCCAATGATAAAATAATGTCATGCCTTGGGGATTTTCGTTATCTGTGCCAGCTTGAGCTCATTAATCCAGAACGACGACATAATGGAGGCAAGGCGTCTAGCTGTAATGTTGGAGTAAACTTGTGGAACTGAGAATTGGCCTCCTACCAATACACGGTACCCACTGTCCTCAATGTCGGGAGGTCATAGTATTCATTGAATTTTGTGCGGCTGATTGGAATAACACCACAATGCGAAGTACACCCTGCCTTGCATAAGGATAGTTCGTGTAAAACCCGTAAACTAACGTAGCATTTCCTCCGAGAGGTTGGTGGTAGAGTTGTTGCCAATGTCGATTCTGAATTTGAGACGCGATTGGCTCCACCATGACTTTTGGCACTAGCTTTTCATAATGGAAAGTCTCGGCCTCTCGGCACATGAAGTGGAAGTTGTCAAATCAAGCGGGGTTTGGATGCGACGGTGGTGGAGGAGGTGGTGATGGTGGATTTCTAGAATTGGTTCGTGAACGCTTCGGTCGGCTTGTCATATCTGTCGAAAATAAACATATGAATAACAAACAAAAAGCCAGATTGACAAGGTAATGTGAAATCCAAATATTATAAACCAAAACACACTTTCACATTTAAGCATCCACCACTGTTCAATAACAACTCCCCCACACTTAATGCATATTACGTCCACAACATCAAACATATTAGTCAATCACCGTTCAAAAACTTTTGCAAGAACAAATTTACACAAAAACTCAACAAACTAAATCTATATGACTACTAATGCACCAAATCACCAATTCAAGCACAGAATGTATATACCTTAAAAATCATAATGTGAACAACTTTAGAACGATCCATAGTTGACCTTTACTCAAAATAATCACATAGAGGCATTTTGTCAAACACGTTACATGAATGTGAAGTTCAAGCATGATTGGCGTCTTCTAATTCAACCAAGTATCATAGAGTCATTTTAACAAACACCTACCATGCATTAGAATTTCATGCCTCATATAACCAACAATTGGAATGGAATAACCAACAATACCACGACAATGTATTCTACTATATTAACACACTTATATTCATTCATCATAATGTCAACACAGATTCTAACGATCAAAGAATATTGTAAATGACACATAATCGTATATATATTGAATCAATTACGCATCACAATTGGCTAAGTAGTGTCAATATAACATATAGAAAACAATTAAACACAAGAGTACAACAAATTTAACTAAAAATTCAAACTTTTACCTCTTGAAGAACAAAATCAAATTTCAAGATTCTTGTGCGTTGTGATGGAACTAAAGTCCTCTACACCGCCCCAAAGCCTCCTAGAAGTAATTGTAAACACCAAAGGCAATGAATTTCTCTAGAACTTCGAAGTAAGGAATTTGTAGTCTTGAAGAAAAAATCTTGAAAATTGAGGAATTTGGGTTGTTTAAGCGGTGAAATTGTGATTATTTGTTGTTATTTTGATCCTAACTCAACCTACAACACTATTGTGGATTGAATTGGTAGAGGAAACTAGAAAAGAAAAGAGGAAGTTGAGAGAATTTTTGGGTTTTTTTTGAAAAAATACTTATGAAAATTATAAAGCTGCTTACGTTTTAAAACCCAAATTTTTTTTTGACACGTACTTGGACGTTGTGACTTGAAACTATGCACGCCGCGACGTGGAATCCACTGGACGTCATGACGTGGCTCACTGTTTGGAAAATTTTAATTTTGCTTTTTATGGACGTCGCGATGTAGAGAGGCCCAGATGTCGCGCGTGGGTGAATTTCTCCACGTTTTTGCATTTGTAAATCATCAAACTCCCCTAATTCCTTTCTCCAACCTACAAAACAAAATTTGCACATAATAAATCATTAGTTAATGGAATTTTAGCCTAAATTTTAAATAGCAACATAATAAAACTTAAAAACAAAAAATATAAACTTGGCTTGCCCCCCAAGAAGCACTGTATTTATCGTCGAAAGCTCTATGCCTTTTCTTATTCTTCCTTTGGTGTTTCGTCAAGAGTCGCCTTTTCAGCATTCCATATTACTTTTCACCTTGAGAAAGGTAAATCTTCAATCTATGGCCATTGACTATGAAAGAATGTCCTGTTTTCTCATTGATAAGCTCAACTGTACCATAATGAAACACTGTTTTCATCCAATATGGACCAAACCATCTTGACGTAAGTTTTCTTGGGAAAAGTCTTAACTTAGAATTATATATTAAGAGCAGCTGCTCAGGCTCGAACTTTTTATGTAAGATGCGTTTATCATGCAACTTCTTAGTTCTCTCTTTATAGAGAGATACACTTTAGTATGCATCAAATCGAAACTCATCCAAATCATTGAATTCTAGCAATCATTGCTCAGTTGCCTTCCTATAATCCATTTTCAATTCCTTTAAGGCCCAGGAAGTCTTGTACTCAAATTCAATAGGTAAATGACAAGTCTTACAAAAAACCATACGATATAGAGATGTACCAATAGGGGTTTTAAAAGTTGTGCAGTAGGCTCATAATGAATCATCTAATTTTGTTGCCCAATCCTTCCGAGAAGGCTTCACAACCTTTTCTAAAATTCTCTTGATTTCCCGATTTGATACCTCCACTTGATCACTTATTTGAGGGTGGTATGAGGTTGCCACTTTATGCCGAACTCCATATTTGGTCAATAAGGCTTAAAAAGTCTTGTTACAAAAATGTGTGCCTCTGTCACTGATTATTGCCTTTGTGGTTCCATAACGTGTGAAAATATACTTTTTGATGAACCCTACCACACTCTTCCCATAATTGGTCAGTAATGCAATGGCTTCAACCCATTTATAAACATAATCCACAGTCATAAAAATGTAAGAGTTACCATTAGATTTTGGGAATGGTCCCACGAAGTCTATGCCCCAGATGTCGAAGATTTTCACCTCCATAATGTTGTTTAAAGGCATCTCATTCCTCCATGAAATATTTTCTGATCTTTGGCATTCATTGCAGTGTTGATCCACTCTTGAGTGTCATGGAATAATTTTGACCAATAATGCCCCAACTGCAACACTTTATAAGTTGTCCTTCGTCCTCCAAAATGCCCTATATAATCAGATTCATGACATAAATGAAAGATGTATTTTTGTTGTTCCTCAAGGACACATATTCTAATTGCTCGGTCACTGCATACTTTGAAAGATAAGGAACATTCTAATAGTAGTAGCTTGCATCATGGATGAGTCTTTTCTATTGTTGGGTAGATAAATTGGGTGGGACTTATAGGGAAACTATATAATTAGCAATATCAGCATACCATAAAGCTTTATCTGCTGCTTCCACTTGAAATAACTGCTCATTAGGGAAGATTTCTTGAATTTGAACATTAATGTCCTCTTCCAGATGCTCATGCTTTTCCAATTAAGAAAGGTGATCTGCAATATGATTTTCAACTCTCTTTTTATAGCAAATTTCCAAGCCACACTCTTGTAAAAGTAGAACCCATCGGATCAACCTTGGTTTTGCATCCTTCTTGGCCATTAAGTAACGGATTATTGCATGATTTGTTTAAATAACCACCTTGACTCCCAGCAAATAAGAACAGAATCTATCCACAACAAAGACAACTACCAATATCTTTTTTCTGTTGTAATGTAATTACACTGCGCTGCATCAAGTAAACGGCTGGCATAATGAATAGTGTGAAAAATCTTGACCGTCCTTTGACTAAGAACTGTTCCTATAGCAAAATCACTAGCATCACACATAATCTCGAAAGGGGCTCCCCAATTTGAAGGTTGAATCACTGGAGCTGCAACAAGTTGGCCCTTAAGAAAATCAAAAACTGCCTTGTAGTCATCATTAAAGTTGAATACAACATTTTTTTCTAAGAGATGGCACAAAGGTTTAGTAATCTTAGAGAAATCCCGGATAAATCTCTAGTATAAAACCCGACATGACCCAAAAAACTTCTAACTCCCTTGACATTTATTGGATAAGGTAGCTTGGCAATGAGATTCAATTTTGCTTTATCAACCTCTATGCCTTTAGCTAAGATCTTGTGGCCTATGACAATACCTTCTTGTACCATAAATTGGCACTTCTCCCAATTCAAGACCAGATTTGTCTCTTGACACGAGCTGTCGTAGGCTCGTCAATTTAACCTAAACCACTATGTAGTAGTGATGAAGGATCGTCTCCACAGGGAGAGGGTTATGTATCGATTTCAATTTTGATAGCAAAGAACAACGAAATGATATTACTCGAACACTCTAACACTGAACAAGCTAAATGAAACAGGAAATAATCGGTAAGGGAAAATGCGTTGCCTCAAGGGGAAACAATTAGCATGGATTTCTGTTCATTATCATGGACTTGTGTATTATGTGAGGGGACTGTCTACCAGTGATGTGAGGTTGATTGGCCTGTTGGCCCTCACAGCTCCAGATCACAAATACCCTAAATCTTCTCTTGCTAGAGCAAGATCTCGGTTCCAAGTAATACCCTAGATCCCTATCCTATAGGCCAATTCTAGTTCTAATCTCAACTGACTCCCTTGGTAGGGCAACCAACTAAGTTAAGCATTCGAATTGAACCATACAGATAAACTCAGCCCTTATCATGTAATTGACCGTAAGATTGTCATTTGACAACACACAACCCAGATCACAAAGCAAGTAGGTAACTGAGACTCACAAGACATAGATTTCAATTCATTACAGGTTTTATCCAATTGACTTAGGTAGATCCACATAGATCTCAGTGGGTACCGCAGATCAATTTATGATTTGGATGAAATTATATGAACCCATTGATATAAAACAAGCAATGAACATCAATCAAGATTTGGCACAGATAAATTCTATTTCAATTGTCTCAAACGAACTAGAAATCCATACAATTAAACCCTCAAGGCAACACTATGAGTCTAGCCGATCATGATGATCGGCTCACAATCCATGATTACAATCAGAAAGTTCAAGATACAACTATCCCCCGTCTCTATTCTGCTCTCAATCGTTCTTTTAGGGTTTGGTATCTTGCTGTGGAATTTTTCTCTCTCTTCCTCCCCGACTCCTCCGTCTCTCTCCATCTTCCTCCTTTTATCCCTTCCTCGTGTCATTCTTGATCATGTTGGTTGAGTCATCTTTGCTCCCCTCCTTGATTCTTGCACGTGTCCTGTGTTACAACAATCAGAAAATGATATGAGTTCACGTGGTCACCCCAATGACTTAAATATTAAGAATCAGAAATACACAATTACAAACACCTAGTGAACATGTCAATTGCTATGCTTATGCTTTGTGCATTTGGTGTATGTAATGTGTCTTGCCTTATGTGTTCACATGTGTGTAAGACTTATAGTGACATTGAGTGTGACAATGTATGACTTGTGAGCTAGTGCATAGATGAAGTGAGTGGGTGAGCAATGTGCTGAGCATCAGTGAAATGAGAGTGAGTAGGATAATGAATTTAGTGTAAAAAAATTACATGAGTGTGTGAGGTGCTTGAGAGGGTCGGCCGTCGGGACTGACGGCCGACCAACCCGGACGGCCGACCAAACGGTCGGCCGACCTGTGTGTGTGTTTGTGTGAGTTGTTTTGTGTTGTGCGTGTTTGTGAAGGTTGTGAGTGAGTGAAGTGCAAGAGAGTGTTGAAGGTATGTAAATGGATGAATGTGTATGCATTTATGTGAAGTGCTAGTGTAGGTGTTTGATTTACAAATTCAGTGCATGCACAACTCATTTCATGTCTCGTTAACACTTCATATCACAAAACCATTTTCATCATACGTTCATTCATCACACTGCATTCAAAACATCAACCAACCCAAACCAACCTGTGTGTGTTGTGTGTGTTGTGTGTGTGAGTCGGCCGACCGTTTGGTCGGCCGACCAACTGTGAGTGTGTGTTGTGTGTGTGTTGTGTGTGTGTTGTGTCGGTGGTTGTGAAGTGTTGGTGTGCTAATGTATGTGATTTTGTAAACCTTGTGAAGCACAACATGTTTCTTAGTTCATCCTTCATCACACAATTGCATCAATTCATGACACATTTTCTCAACACTCTACCAATTTTCACATTTGATAGCTTCAACACATTTTCACACAAAAGATGTTCATCATATGCTCTTTTCATCGTAAATGCATGCAAAGTTCAAGTAATAAGAACAATTAAGCACAAATAAGTTGGTGCACACACAACTTATCATCTCTACGCTTCTTTCAAGCACTTTAACCAGATTATTCAAGCACCGATCGAAAGAATGACTAAAAACTGAGAAATCATCCATGATACCTCAATAATGTCTTCTACCACGTCATGAAAAATGGCTATTATACACATTTGAAATGTGGTGGATGCATTGCATAACCCAAAAGGCATTCTTTTGAATGCAAAGGTACCAAAATGACAAATAAATATGGTCTTTTCCTGATCCTTTGGGTTAATAGTTATCCGATTATACCCGGAATAACCATCCAAAAAATAATAAAAGAGATAACCAACAATCCTATCCAACACTAGATCCAAGAGGGTAGCGGAAAATGATCCTTGCGGGTTGCCTTGTTGAGCTTGCGATAATCCATACAAACTCGTCATACATTAATGATACGAGTTGCTAGCAACTCGTCATTATCTGTCTTGACCACTATCACCCTACTCTTCTTTAGTACACATTGGATTGGACTTACCCATTCACTATTAGATATAGCATAAATCATCCCAAAGTCCAAAAGCTTGATCATCTCCTTTTTAACCACCTCCATCATTGCAGGATTCAACCGACGTTGTCTATCGCATACTGGAACTGCATTATCTTCCAAAAGAATTTTGTGTATACAAATAGATGAACTAATTCCCTTAATGTCGGCAATAGTCCACTCAATTACTCATTGATACATTTTTAGTACCATAATGAGCTTCTCTTCTTGCCATGGTTCTAATATAGCTGAAATTACTACGGGAAAAATGTTATTATCTCCTAAGAATGTATACTTGAGATATGACGGGAGTGGTTTGAGCTCCAATTGCGGTGGCTCTTCAGCTGAAGGTTTTAGCCTATTTTCCATGCAATCAAGAACTTCAATTGGACTCACCTCAATGGGCTCCTCACAAACATCATTGGTTTGCTCAAAAATTGATGTATCAATAAAAACACATTCGACATATTTTGCAACTCTAAAGCTATATTCTCATCAATCTTAAACAGCTCAGAATTAGATATATGCATTAAAGAGTCATCCTCATTAACACTATATGTTTTCATAGGATTGCATGCAATAACTGAAGACTCAATAACATCCATGAAAAAGCAAGTATTAATGTCTCTAGGATGCTTCATAGCGCAATTAACATTAAATGTTACCTCTTCGCCATTGACACGAAAAGTGATTTTCTTGCTGCGCACGCCAATTAAAGCATCTCTAGTAGCCAAAAAAGGTCTTCCAAATATAATTGGAATCTCCTCATCCTCCTCAATGTCTAAGATAATGAAGTCCACTAAAATTGTGAATTTATCCACTATTACCAAAACATCCTCAATTATGCCCATAGGAGTGATATTGGATCGATCAGCCAACTGAAGAGTGATTGCCATCGGTTTGACTTGCTCACCCAATCCCACATTGACAACGATAGAATAACGCATTAAATTAGTACTAGCTCCCAAATCACATAATGCCTTAGCAAAATATCTCAGCCAATCCTGCATGGAATTGTGCGGCTTCCTGGATCTTTAAGCTTAGGAGGGAGATTCAACTTCATTAAGCATTGTCCAACTTCATTCAATTGGATTACCTCCTCACACTGCAAAATCTGCTCCTTATTTGAAATAAGATCTTTCAAGAATTTTGTGTAAGTAGGCACTTTCCTTACCAAATCCAACAAAGGTATTTCCACATAGAGCTACTTAATCATCTCAGTAAATTTGCTAAATAGAATTTTCTCTTTTTCGGTTGTACCCTTTGAGGATAAGGTAATGGTGGGATTTTTCTTCCTCCTTTTATCTGTACTTTCTTCTTTGTGTTCTGCTTGCTTTGGAACATCTTCTACATTCGTCTGAACCTTAACAATATCTTGATCATCCTTTGAAGAATCTTTCTAAGAAATCATAACAAGTTACAATTCCTCACCACTTCAAAGTGTCACAGCATGACATTGATCTTTTCCCTTTGGATTAGAAAAAGTATCACTTGGTAAAGTCCCTATTGGTCTATTATGCATTTCATTCGCCAATTGGCCCATGTGAGTCTCCAGATTTTTAAGGATAGCACTGTGCTCCCTTAACATACTGCCTTGAATCTCCACTCTTTTCTCCACATTGGCTACTTGCTGTTGACGTTCTCCAAATAACTTGTCCATCTTGACTCCCAACACTGTTATCACATCATCGATTGTTGCTTGTGGGTTTCCATTCTATGTGTTTTGTTGGTTACCATAACCAGGTGGATAAGTTGGTCTTGATGTATTATACTATTGGCGATTCTGTTTGCCCTGATACTATTGGTTACCGCCAGATAGCTTCCACTGATTTGAATTGAAATTCCAATTGTAATTGACATACTGCACTGGCTCATTAGTGACTTGAGGACATTTATCCATATGATGCACCCCTTGACATAACCCACAAGATAGAGTGGTTTTGTTTCCCAAGGCCGCCTGGATATTTGCCAAAGTGCTCTACATGGATGTCATTTGTGCCTCCAAGTTAGCTATTTTTTTCCAATTCTAACATACCAATTTGCCGTCTTCCATGGTTGCTTCCTGTAATTGGCAGCATAAGTTCATTACTTACTATACGTTCAAAAACTTCTTCAACTTCTTCTGGTGATTTATCACACAAATTTTCCCCAGTTGTGAGATTAACCAAATGCATAGTATCACAATTAAGTCCATTGCAAAAGAAATTTAGCTCTCGTCCTGGTTCCAACTCGCTATTTGGGCACTTACTAAAAAGCTCACGAAATTTATCCCAAACTTCTGTGAATGATTCATTGTGACCTTGACAAAACTGTATGAAATCCATTCGAATCTTGTCCATTCGGGATAGAGAAAAGTATTTGGTCATAAATCTCTTTGCAGCTTCATCAAAACTTTCAAGCTGCCCCCATTAATAGAGTCATACCATCTCTCAGTTGATCCTTAAAGAGAGAAAGGAAACAGCATTCTCTTAAGAACATCATGAGGAATATGGGGAAGATTGCACATGTGACACACATTAAGGAATGACCTTAGATGTGCATGTGGGTCTTCAGAACTCATCCCATGGAAAATCTGCCCATTATGAATCAAATTAATAAAAGCCGATGGAATTTGAAAATGCTCTCTAGTATCAATAAAAGGCAAATCCAAGTTGTCCATCCTAGGTCATAATGATTACCGTAACGATGATGCAGTACATCTGGCTGTGTTGATGGAATAACCGGAGGGTCCACTAGAGGAATAACAACATTGGGTTGATTACCTTATTCAGTCATTACTTCAAATTTCAACTTTTTCTTAACACGCAAAGTCCTTGCAAGTTCAGGGTCCAACTGATAATCTACTAGTCTAAATGATCTTGTCCTGGGCATACAATCTATCTACCCCCAACAAGTAATTCTTCAAAGAATAATAAGGAAAAATAAAAAACAAAATAAAAATAAAATTTCAATACGACTGCTTTCCCCCGTAGCGGCGCTAAAATTTGATAGCGGGAAATATATGTATGAAATACGTTCGTGTGCTATATACCCCTAATAAAAAATAAGCTAAACAACCCCTTAACGGTGATAGTAAAGCAAATTCGTTCCCACATGGAAAGCACAATGTTGAAACTTTAATAAAATATTTTTGGGTTTTTATATTTATCAAATTAAAGACAAGAATGTAAAAGATAAAACACAATAATTAAGATGACTTTGATTTAAATTACCGATTAAGCAAATGTACTATCGAGATTATATTTTAGGGTTATTAAAAAGTACAAGCACATCCTATATATGGTCATGTAAAACAAGGGTAAATAACATAACTCACGCCCCCTATGTAGCAAGAGGCAAGGAATGACTTAAGCATTTACTTACTTAGATATTAACTAATTTGTTAAACCCTCCTATGTGGCAAGAGGTAAGGTTTACTTCCTTAATTAACCCGGAATCTAATGCAATTACCAACAAACAAATACTGAAATCCAACCGCTCCTATGTGGCAAAAGGCAACGCCTGAACCAAGTCACACTAATGCTAAATTAATCCCCCAAACTCCTCTTATGTGCAAGAGGCAAGAGCCAATGTAAAATTAGCCTAACAAATTCACAACCAACCCACAAGAGATCCCAAACAACCCATTCTAATCCTCCTATGTGGCAAGAGGCAAGATTAAAGCAAGTTATCTCTAAGTAATTCACTGCACTATAAGAGAATATTCATCATACATAATGCACGCGTCAAATCATGCATAATTATGAAGAACACAACAAAACTCATTCAACTAAGACCATAAGATAGAACATAAGCATGTAAATTAAGCACAAAAACCCTTATTCATAATCTTGGGAGCACAATAGATTTAGCCAAGCATGACTAAATCAAACATCATAACATTAATAATTAAGCACATAATTGAAAATATAACTTGAAAAAGAAAGGTAACACCTTGAATTGTAAATCCTTGGATGTAATCTTTAACTTGAAAAAGAATGAATTCAAAAACAAATTATGTCCCAAATCTGTATAGCTGCAAATCTCCATGCAATAACCAAAGATGAAAACCCTAGCTATTTCAAAGAGAAAACCCTTGCTTAATGCTCTCAAAATTGTCACAACCTAAAAATATGAAAGCCTAGCCTTATTTATAGTGATTATATAAAAATATTTGCAAATAAATCCTTCACGAAGACTTTGTCAGACACGAAACCTCAAAGTGGGCCAAAAATGCAATTTTCTAAAAATAATTCGGAATTGCTCGTGATCGCCGACGTCGCGAAGTGCAGGGTCGCATGTCGCGACGTGCACCCACTTCACAATGTGGGAGGACCCTGACGTCGCGACGTGGCTCACTGTAATCTGCCACAAAATTCATAAATTCCAAAAAATCGATTTTTAATTCCCATTTTCTCCACGTCGCGACGTGCAGATACATACGTCGCGACGTGGGAGGATCCCGACATCGCGAGGTGGAGCAAATCTCCACTGTTTCACGAACTTTCTTCTATTCATCCTTCAATTTTCACCCGATATAGCTTTCATATGACTTTTCTCCTCCAAGCATTCACCATGGTCGGCAAACCTACAAATAAAACACTAAAGTGAATTAAATTGAACAAGAATGACTAAAGAATTAAGTGCAAAACACTAAGTAAAAGGTTAATAAATTCACCTTATCAACCTATATTAATTCTAATTAGAGAAAGTTTTTTATACTTCAAATGATTATATTAAATATAGTTATATATGTACTTATTGAAGTATATAACTAAATTTTTTGAAGAGTTCAAAGAATACAAAATTGAAGTTGAAAAACAACTTGATAAAAGTATTAAAATATTTTGATTTGATCTAAATAGAGAATACTTGAGTCAAGAATTTTAAAATTATCTTAACAAAAATAAGATTGTTTCTATATTAAAGTAATAATTGAATTTTATTAAATATTATTCAATTAATGATAAGCCATACAATTCTCTCAAAATTGTTTTGAGAAGATACCCTAAATATTGCATTTGATCTTTTAAATTATATTCGATTTAAACCTATCGATTTTACCTCATATGAGATATGGTATAGGAAAGAACCAAAATATTTGGGAGTGTCCTATATTTAATAAAAGGTAAATAAGATAAGTTTGATACAAAATTTTCATCTATATACTATTTTGTGGAATGTCCAAAAAAAAGTTTTGGAAATTATTTCTATAATCTCAATGAATATAAAATGTTTGTCTCATATTTCTAGAAGAATAGTCTATTCTAGAAAAGGCAAGTGGGAGCATATAGAACTTGATGAAGTTCTTAAACCATAATTTAGTAATGAAAAAAAGATAGAATTAGAGCTTGTACCTCATGGTGATACGGTAGGACATGAACCTCTCAATACACAAGTAAATTGTATGTTTAGTAGGATAAATCGTCCACATGAGATTATGTGTTTATCATTAAGAATTATAAGCCTACTATCTACAAAGAAGTCTTATTTGATAAGAAATGTAAAAGTGGTTTTGAACCATAAAATTTAAAATGGATTCCATGTATGACAACAAGGTATAGACCTTAGTCAATGCATCTAAAGGGATAAAATCCATAAGGTGTAAGTGGGTATTCAAAAGAAGACAACCATGGATGGTAATATTGTTACCCATAAAGTATGAATATTGGTTACTAAAGGTTATACAAAATCATAGTATTGACTATGATAAAACCGTTTCACCAATTGCCGTATTGAAATCTATTAAGATTTTACTTGCTATAATTTCCAAAAGGGATTAGTATATGATAAAATTTAAGGGTTTTTATGTCTAAATACCCTAACAAAGTATGCAAATTATAAAAGTCTATTTAAGGACCAAAGCGAGCTTTTAAGAATTCAAATATTTGTTTTGATAAGATAATCAAAAAGTTTGATTTAATCAAAAACAAATACGAATCTTGTGTTTACAAAAGATTATTGGCAATATTATTGTATTTCTCATATTATATGTAAATGACATATTAATAATGAGAATTTACATAACTACTCTTAATTAGTTAAGGTGTAGTTGTTCAAAAACCTTCTCAATTAAAGATTTTTAGAGAAACAACTTATGCATTGGAAAAAGTCTATAGAGATAGATTTGATAAGTTGTTTGGTCATATACAGTCAATATATGTATATATATATATATATATGTATATATATATTGATAAAATGTTAAAAATGTTTAACATGCATAGATCAGTTTAAAAAATTTATATTCCTATATTTGGTGGGATTTACCTTAGGACATATGTCCAAAAACTGACATTAAAGAAATACAGTATGGAAAATATTCTTAAGAAGTAAGATTAATTATGTATGCTAAGTAAGACCAAATGTCTCCCGTGCTCTAACTGTTATGAGCAGTTTTTAATCCAATACTAGTGAAAGTCACTAGAAGTAATCAAAAATTTTCTTAAATATTTGAGAAGAATTAAGAACTTATTCTTGAATGTTGAGCTAAATATATATATATATATATATAGATTCATAGATATTAATTTTTAATCTTATAAAGATGATTACAAGTATCAAGATGGATATGTATTTATCCAAAATATAAATATTGTTATTTAGAAATGTTCCAAATAGATTATAACAACATATTCTACAATAGAGATTAAGTATATATATATAGCTGCTTGAGAAGTTGCTACAATATTGTTTGGATGGAAATAGTTTCTTCAACAGTTGAGGAACTAAGGTCTCATCAACGATCCAAACATGTACTAAAATTTTATCATCTGATTAGAGAATCACTGATAGAATTTAAGTAAATATACAAGAGATTCCTGCAAAGGATAATATAATTATTCATTAACTAAACTATTATCTCAAAAGAAACATGATAGTCATGTTCATTCATTCAGTATAAAGTTCTGAATGATTGGTTTGAGTCATAATGGAAGAATGATTATATAATTTTATACAATAAAGATATGGCATATTTATTATTTTGTAACATATATATGTCGATATATATATATAATATGGTAAAGTCCTTAGAATAATATTTATTATTCTTAAATTTCCCTAGTCATAGTATTAACAATAACAAGGACGCTGTTAATGCGGATAGACTAGTATATATAGTGATATATGGGTGAATCATTGGAGAATGTGTTCACTGGAATGATCCGCTTAGAGATTTCCATATCATTAACTATTTGAGTGCCAATGGTATAATCTCTACGTGACAGTAGTGTAAGCGATCATTTGACTTGAGATTATAAGAGTATCTTTAGTGTGGATGTTATGTTTTGACTCTATTTATCCATAACCATAACTGGATATGTGAGCGGTAGATGTTGGATATAACAAGAAGCATAGATTGATAGTTTATAATCGATATATGACTCACCACTCCTAATAGTGGGAGAGTATATTCCTTTCTGGCTCCACTTGTTGAAGTTCAGCTCAAAGTGCACATATTTAGTAAGTAAATTTGGAAAAATTCTAAATTTATTTATAAAGAGTTGAATTTCGGTATAAGAAAGAAATATAATTAGTACAATAAAGAGTTGGCGCTTATACTTTACTCTTGTACTAATTGAAATATAGGATGGTGAAAGGATGATAATTACATGGTACTGGTTCATGGATAGGTGAAGTCGATCAATTGACTTTTCCTAACTCTTGGGTGGTCATGATGTCTTGGCTAGAGACCGCTCTTGATTTATAAATTTAAATAAATTAATTGTTGAATTAATGATAAATTAAAATTGTTTAATTTATCCTATCTTAGAAGCTCCGTGAATAAATTATCTTTAGTCTAAATGGGAGTTTGTTGGTTTTCTACAAAAGCCAATTTAATTCTTAGATTATTATTTATATTTATTGTCAAGTGATTAGGAATCTAAAGGGTCACACACAATAGAAGTACTTAATGGGTTAAAATGGTTTATATAATTATGAGCAATGATAGGGGGAGTGAAATTCTGTAGTGAAATTTTGGAGTGGCTGACGTGGCAGTGATAAAAAGACAAACTAATACCTTAACCAAATGATGAGTGAACCCTAATGGGTAAGGGATAAATTTGTCTTTTTATCACTGCCACGTCAGTCACTCCAGAATTTCACTCCCCCTATCATTTCTCTATAATTATATGATAATTATGGCATCTATTATACTCTTATATTCACTTTTGGAAAGTGAATTGAGTTTGGTAATAATTCCTTTCTTGTTAGACAAGAACACATTTTTGGAAGGTTATATTATTATAAATAGATGTTTAATGTTAGGTCAAGACAACACAACTCTCTCAATAAGAAATCACGTAAATAAGAAAAATGGTTTTTCTTATTAGATTTCTAAAGTATTGTTTAGAGGGATCTAGCTTATTATCCTAACTTTAAAATCAATCCTTTGAGGATCCCGAAAGTAATTCGTGTGGATTACCATTAGAGGCCGAATACTTGTGCTGCTTGTTGGTCAATTAAACCTCACTCAAGGATTTCGCTAGCATCTCTCGAGGTATATTTTATATAGATTATCATTAAAGGTCCTATGAAAATCAATTATAATATAATTGCTATATTTTTCGCTACGTTGTTACTATGTTGATTTCCTTACACTAATATGATTTAGTTAAAATTGTTAGAGGGATGCATTTATTTAGTAATTAAATTTAAACAGAAAATTAGAAATTAAATGAAGTGTATTTGGTATAGTGAGAGTTTTAAATGGACATTAATCATATAAAATTTTGATAGAGTTGGTAAAATAAATATTAGACTTTTGAGCAAAGGAGCAAAGTTTCATTCAAAAGAAGATTTAGAGAAAAAAAATTGTAATTATTTGAGAGTCATTTATATCAATATAACTGTTTTTTTGGATGGTGCTAAAATCTTAATGAATGATTGGTCCATGTATGACAAAGCATAGCGCGGCATAGTGTTATTTACCCCTAAATTTCACGGTGGCAAAGTGTAATTATCTATGTCGATTATTTTTTTTTCCACTTTTTCCAATGCATGGCTTAAAATCTCCTTAAAAAAAAGAAGAAGTATGGATTAATTATAATCTGTCCTTATTTCAAAATGAGTATTATACTTATTATTTAATATTCTAGTCAAATATTACTGAAGATGCATAGTTAGCGAATTAGTGCATGTACTTACTGTTGAAGGACGTGGAAGACTTTTTGCCATTATTCTTAGGAGGTAAATTGTTGACGATATAAATCGAAGGAGCATAGTGCAATTCCAAGTAGGAATTGTAACATTATTTGATTCACTTGATATTTTGTATTAAATTTTCTTAGTTTAAAAATAATTTCTATCTATTCTCATCGTTAGTTTTGGTGACCTCTTTTATCTTGTTTTTTAAAAGACTAAATTTTCACTTTTCCATGATAAATTCATGCTATGTACAATCCTAATATTACTTCTACAAGTTATTTATGCATAAAAGGTTCGAATTTAGAGCAGAAAATTGCCATTCAAGAGGGTTCTGCATCCTGCATGGTTGGAATGAACGGGAACCAAGAAATGACTTTTGATAAATTTAACTATTGGATTAGACTTTCCAATACCATTCAGGTCATCTATTGCAAGTTATCGTGTTTGTAAATTATTCTATCAGCAAAACATACTATTCAATGTCATCTATTTGACATCTGTACTGCAAGTTATCGTATGTGTAGGAATTTTTCTATCAACTAAACATGTGAAGGAGATAATTGGTGGCATCTTGTGAGTTTAGACTATATCAATGTTAATTATTTATGCATAAAAGGTTTGAATTAGAGTAGAAAATTATGGATTGAAGGGCACCATGGTTGGTACAAATGGACATCAAGAAATGACATTCGATTGATGGCAATTGTTTGGTTAATGAGAATTGGAATTATAAAATAGCACCCAAAATCAAATATAGAATACTTCACAAGTTCTATGTTAAAAAGTTGGATTTGCTAAAATCTCAGCATAATGGTCAAGTAAAGTATTGGTGATTACATCTGCTTGGTTAAAAACTTTATTTAATCGCATTAGTTTATTTTTCTTTCTTATTTTGACTTGCTCAAATTAAACATTATTATTTTTTATTTCTCTCATTATTTAATATTAAAAACAAAATTAAAATTTTAGTTGAATTTCATTCCGAAAAGAGTAAAAATTCGAGTCCAAATCAAAACTAAATTGCAATAATAGAATTATAAAATCAATTTTATTCCACACACAATATATATATATATATATACACAATATATATAATTTTGTAAACCGTGCACTCCTCATCTTTTCCACTTTTTTTCCAAAATATATTTCTTAGAATCACTCAAACCATATTATTTTCTACAAAAAACAAAAACAAATAAGCTAGTTTTTATAAAACAGGTTCATATATGAAACGAGAGTTAAATGAGATTAATATTAAAATTTTTATTTATTTATTTATATTTGATGGTGTTATTATTATTATTATTATTATGAGTAATGCTAAATATAGTAAAAAATATTAGTGAAAACTAATAGTCACTGACGTGACAGGTATAAAAAGATAAAATATCTATTGTGTATAAACAGACAAAATCATGTACCACTTTATAAAAAATTAACACGTGTACAATCACTTATCAATTAGGATTCACATATCATTTGGTATAGTTGTTTAATGTTTAAAAATAAGATAACTAACTAAAATGACACACTGTCAATTTTTTATAAAGTGCTACATGAAAGTAGTACAACAAACATAATTGTCTTTTTTTTATACCTAGAACGTGAATTGGTGAGGGATGAATTTTACTATAAGTATAATACCTCAGAAATAGACTCCTAATACAACAAGTACTGTTTAGCTCATAGGAGTCCAACTCCTTCTCAGCTATTATTTCTATTTCACGTATGTGCTAAGAGTTACAATCATATTACAACTCTTACATTATAGGAAACATTTCTTCAAGGTATGTTATTAGAGTTTCAATACATCTCTAATTCAGGTATGTATTCTATAAATACCTCTCCTCCATCACTTTGGAGGGGGATTCGATTCAAGTACTCTCAATTGCTTATCGATAATTGCTTAAGGCTCGTTACTGACTTAGGCATCGAAGTTTACTCCCTGGGACCAATCCCGAGGACTTTTGCAGGTACTCGTTGTGTGAAATTTTTGAGACTCATCATCAATCACTATTGAATTTTACTAATATTTTTTAGTGTATCTATTATTACTCTATTATTTTATATTGTTTTTTTTCTTTTTCGCATTGTTTATGTCAATTGTCAAATAAAGGCGAGATGCCAATCCGCGTTTGTGGCTGAGCTGACTCAACTTAATTAAAAAACAAAGAAAGACAAAAATAACCTCCATCTTTTCGTAAGCCCACAAAGTAACACGTCAGTGCTGATCCATTTCTTATAGTAAACCACACAAAACAAAACACAAGGACAATGTCGTAATTTCAAAAACAAACAAGAGCACCTGTCTCGTATTATTCCACCTCCCATTACCGACCTCCCCACTTCTTGAAAAGTCCACTTTTTCTCCTCCCCATACCTTGTAGAAAGTTCTAGTGGGTCCGGTATAATGTACAATTTTTTTTGTTTTTGTTTTTAATGGAACATTATATATATATATATATATATATTTGCATTACAAAAAGAAAATTGTAAAAATCATTCTTTCATATTTGTAGAATTTTTTTTCATTACTCATAATTAAAATAGTATAATTTCATTACTCATATTAAAAAATTGTATTAAATTTATTCTTTCACATAATTTCATTTGATATTTTTAAAGGAAAGTATGCATGTGTATATCGTTAGACGATATACAAAGAGTATATTTTTTTCGTTAAAAAAAATTTAATATAATTAGAAATAAAAAAATCAATTTAGTGTAATTGACAAAGTTGAATTATTTTAAATATGAATGATAATTTTTGTCAAAAATATGTGAAAAATATTTTTGCAATTTTCTCACATGAAAATTGAGCTTAAAACTTGATTTAATTTAAAAAAAAAGGTCTTTTTTCCTTATTTTTAGTGTCAAAGTTTAATATTTATTAAACTACATCCATAGCTCTTTTTTTCATTTTTTTTATTTACATTTCTTAAAAGATTATTTAATATTTAATACTACGGAGTCACTCTTTATATGTGTATAAATTAAAGAAGAAGGATAATTACCTAAAATTAAAATAATAAAAAAATGGAATATTTTATTTAGAGGTAAAGTTTTGAAATTCACCTTAAAAACAGTACAATCTTTTAATAATTTAAGGACAATAAAAATTATGGTTGCAAGTGATGTAAAGATTTTACTAAAATGAGTATAAATAAAAATATATCCTTAATAAAAATAACGAATTAGATTTGGAAGCCATAAACCATTAATGATTTGAAGAGAAACTTGTAAGAATTTTTTTTATTCCTTATATTCTAGCTTAATTAATAAAAAAAATGTATACTCTTTTGTATTTCCAAACAAAAAAAAAAAAAAAAAAAACTAAAACTTAGTAGGTATTAAAAAAAAATGGAATAGAGAGAGACTTGAATTACAATACTACATTTATTAATTAATGCACATAATATGCTAAATGAAATGTCAAAGTTATGATAATTTTAGTTTAGCAAAAGTTTCATTAACTCCATTATTATTTTAACTTAATTAATGTCAAAAGGAGTTGTATCAAACGCATAAATATTTGTACTTTTCACAAAGTACAACCATTTCCAGCTCATAATCCAAACTCCAATGAAATCCCCATAACAAAATTTTCCAATAGTCCCCACTCCTCATATTTTTTTTTTTCCCTTTTCCTTTTCATTCCCATTCCATTTCTTATTCATTTCTTTCAATCATAAATCTCTCCATTTCTCTCTCTATCTCTAATTAGCAAAGCCAGAGAAGAAGAAGATAAAAAAAACAATTCTCAAAGGAGAAAAACTTCCATGGCTCAGAAGAGAGAGAAAGAAGAGACGGAACTCAAAGTTCCGGAATCTCTACCTCTATGCACCCCTACTATTCCCGTCTCTCCACCACCTCAGCTCTCCGGCTCAACAGATGATCCGAGATCTAATTCTGCGAGGTCGCCGGAGAGCTCAGATCCGAAACTTTCAGTCAACGCTAGAACGTTGCCTGACAGATCGGATCTGATTTTTATCGATGACATCGATAGAAAGGCGGTGGATGTAAATCTAAATCGGTCCTTGAAGAAAAGGCCGAGAGAAGCGGTGAATCGGTGTTCGTGTTCGGGTTGTCGGAGGAAATTAGGATTGATGGGATTCCGTTGCCGTTGCGGTGATATGTTTTGCTCCGAGCATAGGTATTCCGATCGACACGATTGCAGTTATGATTATAAGGCGGCTGGACGAGAAGCGATTGCTCGGGAAAATCCGGTGGTCAAAGCGGCAAAGATTCTCAAAGTTTGAAAGAGATTCGAAATCCAAGGAATTCATTTCAAATCCTTAATTGAGTCAACTCAGCTCAACTCAGCTCAACTCAGCTGCAAACCAGCAAAGGGATGGATGGGGATGGGGGAGATTCTCTGTATGGGGGAAGTATTGGATTTGAGGGAACGGCGGGGAGGTTGTGTTTTTTCGTTGTAAATTTGACAAAAGAGTGAGGGTATTATTGTCATTTAAATTTTATCATATGATTATTGTGGTAGTGGAAATTCTTCTTTTCTTTGTGTTTGCTTTAGTTTTACTTTTAGTTGTGTTTGTTTTTTATTTTATTCTTAAAAACTTTATTAACATTATTGTGCCACTATTATTCTTACTTTTTTAAAAAGTTTTTTTGGTGGAGAAAAGGCCAAATGATCTAATTAATTCAGCATAATATATTTTTATGGATAGGAAGAAATGTAAAAAAAAAATTTTATCACTCATATAAAAATGATATAATTTCGAAATTTTATTTTGAAATTGTGTGTTAAAGATGAGCACATATAAATTCAATAAAATAATAGGATTTAAAATAAATTAATGATAAGAAAATAAATTTGTTATAAGAGAAATGATACTGGAGTGAGTTTGTCCTCATTTAATTAGGTTATTAGTTTATTTTTTTACACATGCCACGTCAGATACTTCAAAATTTCATTCTCCCTATCATTGCTCTTGTTATAATTACGATAAATTTAGGATACATTTGTTATATTTTGTTATTGTGAGTAATGAAATTTTATGTTTTTTTAAATTGTATAATAGTTTTTTTAATAAATAAAAATTACAAATTTTGCAATAGTAAATACAAAAACAAATGTTTAATATTTGCTGGTTGGAAGACAGAACATGTGATTGTCCGTCAGCAATGTCGGCGTGGCAGTTTCCGTCCCCTTCATCCAATGTTAGAGTGTGGTTGTGTGAAATACTCATTTAAATGTTAAAATGGAAAAAAATATTTAAAGGGAAAATAAAAACAATAATAGGAAAATACAAGAAGAATGATGGGGATTGATGTGGGATTGAAAGATAATTTCTTTTTTTTTTTTGGCTCAAGAGTATGAATTTGTTCTTATTCATGTTCAAGTATTAATAAATAAAAAAAATGCTCAAGTATTAATATAATTTTGTAGTTGAATAATGATCCTTTTCTTATTATAGAGAAATAGTACAACCTTTTTGGATTTTCTAACATTGCGTTTTTTTCCTTTTATAATTAAAATTGGTTGGTATTGGATTTTTGATAAGTTAGAATTTTTTTGTGATATTCTACTTATATGTACAAATTGAATTTAATTTTTTAGTATGATAATTCACTCAATTTATAATGTTGATAGAAGTAAAATGGGAATTAAAGAGGGAGAAGATACAAAATTAAGAGGGTTTAAACTATTGAATAAATGAGCCGAAAGGGAATGAAACTTTGCAATAATTTACATATATTTTTGCACAAAAAACAAAGTACAGTAAATGACATTATTTGTTTTGCTTTGGGGTATTTTACCTGACCACATTGTTGGAGAAAGAGTCATTATATTGCTATTAGGTTAAGTAATGCATATTGATCAAATTAGTGATGGATTTAGAAATTGGGAGAATTTGTATTAAGGGCGCGTCTCATGCTCTTATTATTAGATGGAGTATAACTTTAATGTATTTATTATTAAAGGCGTCAAAATAATTTTATTATATTATATACTTAATAAACGTTTTTAGTACCCTTCTTATTAATTATAAGAAAGATTACGTCAAATACCTAACTTTCTATCTTTTACTATCCAATCTTTTATTAGTTATTGTTAATAATTTCTTGTGGATAAAATTTGATAGTAACTTAGATCATTATCAAACTATCTTAAATAATAAAATATACTTATCATCAAACTCTTTTAATTTTTAAGATTTTTTGTAATGTCTTAAATAACAAAAGATAATCATTGTCAAAATCTTTTACAACGTAAATTTTTCTTGTCATGAATATATTTATTATTAAATTATCTTAAATCATAAATATTTTTTCATTAATATATTTAAAATTTTAAAAAAATGATTAAATAACACAACATGGAAAAATACAACAACTTTAAAATTAAAAATTAATAATAAATAATTGTACTTGCTTACGTGTTTATCAAATAATTAAGTTCATTGAAAATATACCAAAAAAACTTAAAATTCATTAAAATTATTTATGATTTGTGATATTAGTTTGAAAAATTCTTGGGTACGTTTTAAAACTTAATTTTACAGTATAACATAGTTTAATAATGATTAAAATTTACATGAAAGTTTATGGATAACAATTAAATAAAATTAATATTAAAATTATTAATAACACTTATGAAACAATAAATGATAAAATAGTTTATGATTAGATTAATGTGTTTCAGACTTTCAGTAATAAAAGAATAAAAGAAGTAACTTAACATGGAAATTTATTAATAACAATTGTAAAACAGTAAATGATAAAGAGTTTTAAGATATAGTTAATGATTAGATTGATATATTTTAGTAATAAAAAGATAAAGAAAATAAGAGTTTTTATCGTGATGAATTGTTTAATTGATGAAAAGGATAATAAAGTCATTGGTTAATTATTTAAACTAATATAGATATTTTAACGTCCTTAATAATAAATATATTAAAGTTGTGCCCCCATTTAATAATAAAGACATGAGGCGCACCCTTAATACAAATTCTCCCATAGAAATTAGTATTTGGAGTAAGAAACTGTATATTATTATTAGTGAAAGTTATATTTTAATTTTTTTTTTTTAAAAAGAAAGCCAAAGTCGGGGAGGAAGAGACAAATTTTTTTTTTAATCAAATTCTTCACTGGATCAGATGTAACTAAGGTGTTTTTTACCATTTGACCACATTATTCGCTTTAAAGATATATGAGATTTGCAATTTTTTATTTTTTTTATTCACCTACCTTGCATCACATCCAAACCCCAAGCTTAATTCGAACATTAGACTATTAGAAATTAAGTATGATTAATCATGTAATCAGAAATTGAAGAAGATTGAAAGGAGTTTGAGAGGGTATTGAGAAGAAGAAATAATCCAGGAATTATAATTGTGATTAGAAAAATTGGAAAACTGAGTAATTGAATAATTTTATAACCAATATCACTTATTGGTACACGTATTTATACTACATTTTCCACCAATAGAAATACAGATTAGCTAACTACCAAGCTTAAATAACTATTAGCGAATAGTATGACATCTAGAAGTAGAGATAAAGTGGGGGCAATGGGGCAATTGCCACACTGCCCTCACTAAAATATTTTAGGGTTATGTATATATGGTTTTTGCCCTACCAAAGTTTACTATAAGAAATATATGGTAATATATTTATCCACACAACTCAATATTTCTTCTAGAGATTTTGAATAAAATAAAGACTAAATAACTGTTTTTGATCCGTTGTTCCACTCTTGTGTGTCATTTTATGAAAAAATTATATGTATTTTTTTAGTTAGTTATCTAATTTCTAAAATCAAACTAAAATCCTAATTATGACTGAACCCTAAACGTTCGTTTGGTTGGTAGGGAATTTAAGTTGGTAAAGTGATTTTTTTTAAATTACCAGATTCTTGTGTTTGTTTCAAACTGAGACAATAATCATTTTCTTTACTTTTAAATTCCTGTGTTTGTTTCGATTTAGAAAAGTAAAAAGAATCCTGAGGAAAATAAGTGTAAGATTCAAGGATTATGCATTTTCTTTAAAAGTTAGTATTGTAATACCTTTCTTGAGAATTCTGACTATGTGGCTCTTTTTTTATATTTATTATTTATATTTTGAGTTTTATTGAATTTCCTACTTAACTGAAATTAAAATTTTAGTAGTTTTTAAATGTCTTTATGTTGACTTTAAAAAGGTAATTCAATGTAAAAATAGTTAAATAGATGGATGATATGTTACTTTTTTTTTTATTAAAATTATTAACATTATAGGTGTTATATATATATATATATATATATACACTTAAAAAAAACTCAAAATTGTATTTATGTTGCTTTAGACTTTTTCTTTCATACTTTTACTTAATTAATTTTCATCATTTTATATTTTCAATACTTATTGTTTAATAAATTTTGGCTATTTTTTTATATGAATTTGTAAATTTATTTTTCATTTATTTGATCAACTATTCTTTCTTTAGTAATATTAATCAAGAAAATTTTTATTTTACACTCTTTTATAAGTTTTAGTTAATAGCTTAATTATTTAATTAAATTAAAAATGATAATTTTTACAATGATAAAAATATAAAACATAATATTAAAACAGTTATTATAAGGTAAAACATATAATTAATTAAGTTTCATGATATAATTTAAAATAAAACTATATAAATGGTTTTGTATAAGTATAACATACAAATGGAATTCAAATAATATCATTTGGTTCAATAATTTAAATCAAATAATAAAATAAGAATCTTACTAAATTTTCTAAAAATCTATCCAAACACAGTGTAAGTATTTAGATTCCTCACAATTAAATTTCAAGGAATCAGATTATCAAAAAAATATTCATTTTCCTCAAAATTAAATTTCCAAAAATCACATTCATATTAAACATTACTCTCTTACCAATCAAATGATCCTTAAAAAATAGATAATAGTACACGAGTCATCTTTTTATAGAGTGGGTTACAAAAGTGACACATCATATCCATTGCGCTAAATAACCTAAAAAGTCTAATAAAATACCTACTTGTTCCGAAAACATGCATTAAACCACTTTCATTATACGTGTTTTACCCTCCTTCGTCCATTGCGCTAAATAACCTAAAAAGTCTAATAAAATACCTACTAGATCCGAAAACATGCATTAAACCACTTTCATTATGCGTGTTTTACCCTCCTTCGTTCTTTCTCCCTTATTAACGTTTCCAATTTATTTTTAAAGTTTTCTTGCAATATCAAATTGATCTTACTTCTATTGCTCATCCCATCCTGGCATTAACTTTAGCAAATTACTCTTGCTTCTATTACTCATTCCACTCCGCTATTAAGTCCGACTATTCAATTTTCATCTTTCATATCAAAGAGGCAAAGTTTTCAAATTTTAACACTATTATGGAATACAATACAGTTTTTTATATATGTATTTTATTTTTTTTTCTTTTATTCTTACTATGTTAACTATTTCCTAATATTTTTTTCCTTGCAATATTATAAAAATCAAAATGCAAAAAAAATATCACTCAACTTTTTTCAAATTTTAGGTTTTAATCACCAAACTATTAAATTATCCAGAGAGGTCATCAAACTATTTAAATGTATAACTTTAGATCACTTCGTCCAGTAAATCTAGAGAAATCAATTTTTTCAAGAGAAAAAATGCCCTAACATCATAATATCAAGGATAAAATCGTAAACCCTCAACTCCCTCCGCTTCTCCTTCATGACTGCAAAACTCTCTACCTCATCCAAATGGAAAAATTCAATCTTTATCTGAGTTCTTCAAACCTCTATTTACTACTCCCCTGATCCATCCAATTTAAGTGCCGTTTTAGAAGTTTTATTTTGTTTTAAGCAAAACATACAATTTACTTACAATTTTACCCTTCTTTTATTAGATAAAAGAGAAAAATTAATTTTACCCTTCTTTTATTAGATAAAAGAGAAACTTTTTATTGATTTACACATATTCCAACCAAAAATTGTTATTTATTATTAATGCTAACAATATTATTTAGGGGTTATTTAGTCATTTTATGATATTCTGCAAATCTTCCCAACGTCACTTATAGTGAATTAGAGGGAGTACCATTTTCTCTTACCAACTAAATTGATCCTAATGATTCTTATCCAAATCAACGTTCATTTGATAATCCTCATATCATAAACCTAAAAATTTTTGTAAAAAAACTCAATGATTATGACCCTTCTCGTGAGGTTGCTTTCCAAACTATTGTTAAAGAAATTTTACATCCCTAAATGGAGAAAATGCCATTTTGTTGCCGAATAGTTTAAAACCATGGCAAAATACTCTTTTTTTCTTCCATTGGATTAAGACCCATGGAAATAAAAAGGATATCAACTGAGAGTGCTCTAAAACCTTGATTATCCATGGTAAAATTGTTCTGATGCAAGTCCCTAGGTATCCGATTATTTCGAAGAACCAAGATGTAGAAAAATCTAATTTTTTAGATAAGGTTGTGGAGTAGTTTGAGATGATAAACAAAAGTGAGTTGGAAAAATTTTAGTGATATATACGCATATGCAATGGAGGTGTTTCATAAAATTTAGGAAGGCTGTAGAGTAGTTTGAGATGATATATAAAAGTGAGTTGAAAAAAGTATAGTGTTATATACGTGTATGCAACGGAGGTGTTTCAGAATAAATTTAGGAGAAAAATAATAATTACTTATGGGATTGGGATTTTGATTAAATTCAATCATTTTTTAATTTTGATTGAATTAGAAAAAAAATTTAAGTCCAAAAAATTGTGGATTGTTGCATCTTCCTAAGTTAGACAGAAAGAAAAAGAAATTAGAAGACACGGATAAAAAGAAAAGAGAATATATTGCCCTAATTTGTTCAAAAAAATATATACTAGAGTTAAATAATGGGTTCGTGATGCTTTATCGTTATTTTCAATTCTTTTTCCAAGGTAACTCAAGCATGGTCTTGTATATTGCATGCACTCATCTTTTAGGTTGCCATCTTATTGAAACACGTCCATTTTTGCATGCATGCAACACATATTGTTCTAGGATATATATGGGCCCTCTTTAATTCGCTTTTGTGTCTATTGAAGTCAAGCAAGCTATAGTTTGAGATCCGTAATATACTATGATGGATTTGGTGCTTTCAAACATTTGAGCAGCTTCCATTTTTGCAATCGTAACATATGAGGTAGTACTATTTTAGGTTTCATGGAAAAATTTCCTGTGAATTCCCAGACTCCTTGACTTTCACATTATTAATTAGCTTCTAAGTCATGGTTAACATGAGCTCCCTCCCTAGCTAGCTGCAATTGTGTTAGCTTTATAAATTCTTTTTTAAGTTCTTTCATTTGTTTTGGAGAGGTTGAAGGGAGGATGATTAATGGGGAACAACCCTTGCATTGACCATTTGAAGTTTCAACTTTCAAGTTTGGCTTAGGGGATGGCATAATCAGCCTCGGTCGCGGATTGAATTCGTGCTCAAAAATTGTTCGTGATCGATGGATTAAGAACAAATTAAAATAACTCAACAGACTTAAAGATTTTGTTACTCTCACTTGGATTTGGAGCTTTATAATCAGACCATTTTCAGTTTATCTACAATCGAGTATGCATGCAAATCCTATTACTATCTTTAATTGTAAATGTGTCTCTCTCTATTTTCCTGACTCGTAACTTAATCTACATGTATTTGACATGTCGTAATTAATCTAGGCAATTAACTTAATCTACTCGTTTTGATGTATTGAACAATATAATAATATAAAGAAATATTATATAAAGGATCACAACGCATGAAGTGACCTAGATATCTTATTAATGAGTTTATAAACTTTGAGTAGAATATTATTTATAAAACTCCTTCTCAAACATGATCCAAGATGGAGGGGAAAAATACCAATCTCATTTTTGGTTGAAACTAATGACATGAACCTAAACCCAATGCAATTAAGAAAGTGAATAGAATGTTGATATGGTTGAAAATTCCAAGAAGTGATCAAACCCTATATATATGGATAGATTCCAATGTTTGAAAGATGCAAACTTAACGTTGTCGTACACATGCACAAGGTTTCTTATGTTGGAAAGGTCCAAAGTTATGGAGTTTGCCTAAATATTCACTTTCTTGTGCAAAAGTTATATACCTTAAGAAAGTACTTTGAACTCTTTCTTTCTGTCATTTTCTTTTTGGATCTTTTCATTATTTTGGAATCTCCATCCTTCACATTTATTTGATTTCAATAAGTTATTGTTTGATTTCTCCATAAGAAATTGGCAAAATTTTCTTTCCAAATGGTAAACTTTCTACTATCGGCACACTAATATTTTTCAAAGTTTCTTTTTTAAGTGTTATGTGGATGACCATAAACTAATGCAATAATGTTTCTTAACTTTTAGGCTAAGCAGACAATTACTAAGGCTCTGTTTGGTTGTAGTGTTTTTTTTTTAATTTATTTCACAAATATAAAATTATTTGTTTTCTTTGTTTATTTTTTCTACAAAAATTTTTAAAACAATCAAAATGTTTCAATAATTATTTTTGCTACGGTGAATTTTAATAATAACAATTATTTCTAATACAATTTTCCACCAAAACAAACTTATAAATTATTAATTCAAATTTAAAATTTAAAATTTTATTAATAAAAAATTCTCTAATACAAATTCCAACAAAACGAACTTATCAATCTAAACACTTCCAAAATATTCATTTCTTATAACAAATTCCAACAAAAAAGATTTCATCATAAAACCTAAAAATACCCCATCCAAATGGAGCCTAAGGGATTGAAATACAAACAAAATAACACTAAAAAAGGTGCCTAATTAAACTATGGAGCCGTTTGCTTCGTATTCCTCAATTGGAATGTTAATGCAAATAATTAACCCCAGTATCACTATAAGTGTATATCATTAACCCCATCAAATTTGGTTGGAAAGTGAAATGAGTTTCATTTATATCACAAGTGTTTGGTTTGTTTATCTTTGGCAATGAGTTTCAAATTTTCATTTTCAAAATATTTAAAATAAAAAATCACCATTCTTAAAATATAAAAATCAACAATCTCAATAAAATATGTGTAATATATGAAAATGTGTAGTACGTGTAAAATATATATAGTATGTGAAAATGCGTGTAGTGTGCGTAAAATATATATGATGTGTGAAAATGTGTGATATGTGTGTAAAATGTATTTAATATATGTAGTGTGTATAAAATGTTGTTAATGTGTGAAATATGTATAGTGTGTGAAAATATGTGTAGTATATGAAAGTGTGTAAAATATGTGTAATATATAAATATATATGTAATATGTGTAAAATATATGTCAATATGTAATATGAGAAAATATGTACAGTGATAGATAAGTGATTGATTAAGGGGTTAATCAAAATTGATAGTAGACAAATTAGTGGGTAATGATAAATGGATAATTTGGGTTTATCAAAGTGTTTGAATGATAGTGATAGTATTTAACCAAGCAACATTTATAAGAATGATTGAATGATACTGATTGCCCCTTACTAAACGGCTCCTAAAGTCAATTGTGTAAGTTTTTACATTCCAATATTTCTTCTTTTTTTTTTCATTAGTTCAAAAGAAAAAAAAAACATACCCAATATCTTTTCTTCCATGTATTGTCATGATTTTGCTAGAAAATTAAGCTATGAGTGTCCTGTGAAATTGGGTTCATTCATATAACGGCGAGTTAATCACGATTTCAATGCGTAATAAAAGCAATAAGAAATTTGAATCACAATTTCACTATCGATTAATTGTCCGTTTCATATATGAACCACATCTTATATAAGAACCAGTTTCACATGAGTTTTTGCGATTTTTTTTAGGTAATCTTTTGAGCTAATTAATGAATTGGGAAATAGAGTGTAAAAATCATTAGCCTTATTTTTCATAAATGAAACCATTTCAAAATAAATCTCCAACAAACTACTATAAGCATGCAGCCTACAGGAAGTCAACATTGCAACACAGGAAAGCAAGTAAGAATCAACAATAGCTTTATGCTTTGACAAAGGTTCATCGTCACATAGTTTCTTAAACCCCTCTTCCCCTCTCCTACACTTCATGTATACCCCAAGTTCTGAATATTTCTTGATTTACATATGTGCACATGAGGTTAACAAAATTTTACATACATTCAGCTTAAACGTGGATGAATATTTTCCAATTGTACATATCATTCAAAAACTAATACACATTTTGGGGACAGAATGCATGTATAGGGCTCCTTGTTGATGATCCTTATCGATGTAATCAGACTTTTTTTTTTTTCTTCACAAGAGTATTTGTGTTTTTTCTTTAAACTTAAGGCAAACTATGCCACTTCATTGAATTTCTGTCTCTCAGGTTAGGACATCACTGAATTCCAAAGATTCAAATCTGTCAATAGCAACACTCTTTTGGTTTTGACATTTTATTTCATACCACACCTCACCACTGAAAACAGTGAAAGACAGTCGAGAAAAGTATAAGAAATTGAGAATGAACACATGAAGAACTCGAAGACCATCCTATGGTTTTATCTGTACTTTTAACCTTAGCTGCCAATTGGATATAGTCCCTTATCAATACAATGATCACATAAGCTTATATATTACTCTAACTGGTCTGATCACTTCAACAGACCAGTAGGAGTAATCAAAAGAACTGGCCTAAGGAACAATGAATGCAAAATGAACTCTATCACGGCTAATTCATACTGTTTGAGAAGGATCTCCCCTACCTATATATACATCACTAATAACTGCAACATTGGATGCATCATCAACAGTTGGACATTTGAATGATGCAACGCAACGTGCAACTATAAGCCTCAGAACAGCTTTCTCCTGACATTTCGGTTACCTTTGGTGGCGTTTTGAGTTTCAAGCATATCCTTAGCCATTGACTTCTCTGGTAGCAATTGGCCACTGTTTCTTAAGTACTCCTCTGTGGCTGGTGTTGCATTCGATGCCATTTCAAAAACCTTTAGTTCGAATTCTTCTACGGGGAAACCAAGATTGTCCATCATTGTTTGTGTAGAGTTTAATGCCATTTGAACATCCTTTGATTCAAACTCTTGTTCCTGCAATGTGCCTGGCTTCTCCATGACAACATTCCTATGCGGCATCAGCTCTTCTCCCTCTGGCACTAAGTCCAGCATTAGCTGCAACACAATAAACCAATACCCAGAAAAGAAAATAAAATAATTACAACATGTAGAAAGAGCATCAGCATTTTGGTTTATACATCATGATTTATCAAACCATTCATAGAAATCCAGTATATGGGACATTTTGACTTCCAATTTTTGTTCGAAAATCGTGACGATGCTCATTCTGTAAACACATATGGATGTAGAGTCTAGCCACACCTTTACTTCAATCTCTATTTTCTGGAATAGGGTCTAATATTAACTTCAGTGGCACATGAAATGTTTAAAAATGATTCCATAACTAACCAGCAGAGATTTTGAATCTTCAATGATTAAGAAGCTCAGAAAATACCACGGATAGAATAACAAAGCACACCTAGTAAACTCAAAATAAGATTTATACTTTCTGTACCTTCCAATCAGGGAAATCTAGTCTGAAAACGAATTGAGTGTACTCGGCCTCCCCTGACAAAACTGAATCGAAATCTGGAGCGTTTCTAGGAGCTGCAAATCAAAGAGAGCAACACAAAAAGAAAATGTCAAGTCATGTGAAGAGAGAAAGAATGAAACTGTAATAATCTTATAGTGGAAATGATTCTGAGGAATGACTTACAAACGAAGTGAGAGCCGTTATCATCCACCTTCACTACAACCCGACCATCTTTTACTAAGAAAGACAGTGCAAATAAATTTTCAACGGTTTGAGCAAAGGAATTCCTGTTGAGCATAAGATTTTCAAGCTTAACAGTCTTCTTTTTCTTTAAGATCTTAAACATCAACGCAATATTCTTGTCGGTGCTTAGATTCTCTTCTTCGACATCAGTAATCTGTTTCGAGAAATAGATTAACATGTAATTCAGGTAATCAATTAGGAATGCGACACATTGCCAAATTGGTAATGCAAATACATGTTTAGCTTATCCATCATTGCACTAAAGAACCATAAAATTCTTCAACGCTCAGTAATACCAATGGTAGAGAAAAACTACAATTGCTTGAAGGGTTCACATGTTGTTATGGCAAGAATGCTTCTCTTCATGATCAACTAACTAATACACTTTAACTTCCAGCAGATAATCAAAAACATGCTGGACCAATTGATGCACTAAATGAACCTTTGAAGGCTGATTGTTTGGTTCATTGCTTTTTACATCAGCAAATCAGATTTTTCATCCCATGACGTTAAAAAGTATGCAGCAAAAGAGATTACTTTAGAGGAAAAGGAAAAGGAAGAATAAAATATCAGCTGTAAGAATTTCGTAACATAATTATAGGACTCGAATTATCAATAATTTTACTGTCAATGCAAAAGCATAAAGGAATTTGTTTTCTCCAGAATGATTGAGAAAGAACACTTGACTATAAAGATGAGCAGGGAGAAAAGCAATCACACCTCCTGTGGTTTATCACGTAGTTTCGGCCGATACTTTCTATTAGTTACCTTCCTTTGCTTAAGCTCCAAATTTTTCATGGGTCCAATCCTAAGAAAACAGTGAATACATGAAAACCAAATTAAGAAAGAAAAAAAAAACCCTAAACACGAACTATAGAGTCTAAGAATTGAATGGAGGACTAACATGGTCAGACACCCTCTTGCTTTCTTGAAAATCCGTGCAGCAGCAAAACCAATATCTTCCCAACGAATTGAATTTGCAGCATTCTCAGATTGTTCTGTTCCACAGCCTACCCCAAACTGTCTTATTAGTGAAGAAACAAACTCAGTAGGGCTAACAAAAGTACTATGTGATTTAGCAGCCGTGAACAACGTGTTTGTAATGCCAAGCAAAACCTCAGCATCTGCAACTTGCTCCCTTGGTTTAACAACTGAAAATCCAAACGATAGACAAACTTTCACTAGAGAATATTGGTACTCATATTAATCTTCAGTAAAGAATACACAAATTTAAGTGTCATTTCCAGTACAAAGGAGGATGTAGTAATTGTTGAAAATAAAGGAAACCCATGCTCATAATGGCTTGCTTCTTTCTAAACCTCTCAAGAGGAAAAATTTTGTCCTAATCTGTGCCAGAAACAGCAAAATGGTGCCAAAAAAGAATAAGCAAAGAGACAAACAACTGCACAGTGGTGTAGAATGAAACAAGAACATGAAGTATCAACATATAAAGAGTTGACACTAATATAAAGACAGCATCTTTTCTCCATTTGCTATACAGATCATACCTTATCAGTGTACAATATAAGTTAAGATCATAGCACTATGATTTACTTAATCAAAATCCACCAAATTAGCTGTATGATTTGGTTTAGAAAGCAAGTTATCATGTGATTGTTTGTTTCTTTACATCACTACATACATTGATGACAAAAATCAAGAAAGGGTTACTCAAAACATACACATTAAGACGGTGCAATTTGAAAAACAACAGCTGAGAATTTTAAAATTGAAATCTTTGCTTGCAATCATAAGGAGGCAGAATACAACAACATACCCGTGTAAATATTGGCTATTCTAATTCTTGAAAAACAAACAAAAAAAAGATCCTTTTAACAGGGATTGAAACTGTTCCATCATTACAATTCTTCAAATTAGAAGATATTATTAGCTACTTCCATTAACTTAAGCCCAAATCACAAACTAAAATAACAATCCGGTAATTATTTCCATATGGAAATGCACTAATCTCTCTGAAAACCGAATCTTTGACCCCAAAAGTTGAGATCTTTGCACGTAGAACAAAAGAAATAACATCAACTTTACCAAGTAAACTACATTCGATTCCTTAACTTCCTTGGTTTATATATAGATTACCATAGTTTTTCTATTAATTAATTCATTCAATTTGGCCCTCTTTTTAAAGAATAAGTTGA
Organism: Ophiorrhiza pumila; assembly: GCA_016586305.1. NCBI lineage: Eukaryota > Viridiplantae > Streptophyta > Magnoliopsida > Gentianales > Rubiaceae > Ophiorrhiza > Ophiorrhiza pumila. Next base: position 7,743,847 of record BLIW01000001.1, on the reverse strand, counting down.
TTCGTTACCAATATTGGGCAAGAAGACATGGAACTTTAACATTGGTATCCTTAGTCCATTCTTTTGAGTTTTGCCCACGATTTCAAACAGCAATATCAAGAAAACAACGTACCTTTGGCATGCAACTTTTCCACATCATTGATAATGCTCGCAAAATTCTCTGAATTCACACTTGCTATCTCATCTCTTTCCTCTACAACAACCAAAAATATATATAAAAATCAAAACTGTGAAATCAATATCAAAAAACAAAGTGAACCCAAAACTAAAAACAAAAAACCCATCAAAGATAACCAAATCTTTTACTCAAAAAAAAACCAAAGTTCAAAGTTCGATGAGTAGTACCATTAATACGATGATGTAGTGAAATATACCCAAAACGCACTGCCCTGCGATAGGGTTCTGTTTCCTTTTCATCTGTAGTTTTAATTTTCGGTTCTTTTCTTCTTGCTCTTTCCCTCGTTCTTACCATCGCTTTTTTTTTCCTTTGTTTCCGGCGAAAATTTTTTTGGGAGTCGAGTATTATTTATATGCTATCTACAGTTTGAGCAGAATTGGGCCAATTTCCAAAGTTTTTTTCCTTTGTCGATTGGTTTTCTCTATGAACTGGGTAATAACAATCAATTCAAGAACTTCAAAACAAATAACGGGGATTAGTAAATTTTTCAATTTCGACTTGAAATTAATCAATTAATACTTTCCTTATCGGAACAAAATATGCAATTGTGTAACTTATTTGACAAGTAAAGTTTTAACTTTTAACTTTAAAGGAATAAAGTGAATTAGTCACTATTGACTTACTAGGCGCTGATATTAACCAATTAATATTTTCTCGATTATAACAAAATATGCAATTGTGGCTTATCCGATAAGCAAAGTTGCATTAAGGCTTCTAACTTTTAAGGGGAAAAAAATTTATTAAGGGGGATTAGGAAATGGAAGAGAGACGAGATATTCTGTGCAAAATTACTCTATCTTTATCTTTTAATATTCAAAACCATATAGTTATACTAAAATTAATGATTAAAAGCACAAATACAAGCAATGAATCTTTTGTATCACTTTTATGTATCACTTCTTATATCACTTTATAAGATTTTGATACTTGTACAATCACTTGTTCCTTAGGATTAACTAATTACTTGGTTAGGGTTTAGTTTTATCTAAAAAGACATTTGTCACATTCATAAAGACTGATATAGAAGATCCAAAGCCATAAATAGAATTCACTCATTTTTAGATTATGGCATAATAATAGTAAATTTAATTTATTGATGTTTATACTTTTAGTTCCTAATTTTAGTGAATATAGTTTTAAATATTGAATATGATAAGATAGAATAATCTTGGACAGAGATCCGATGGAAGATTTTGCTGGATGGAAGATTCTGCTCGATGTTCAAAACAACTTCGTTTCACTAAAATCACGTTGTAAGGCTCATTTACATTTGGGTTAAAGGCTAATAATTATAATTTTTATTTTAAAAATATTTATATTTTTAGTCCCTACTTTTGGATAGAATGATTTTAGGCAAAACAATTTCTAATATGATCAGTATTATTGACAAAATTTTACTCTAATTGCGAGTCTATAGAAAGGAGAATTTGAATTCTTAAAAAGGGATCTTGAATCACATGGATATAACTATACGAGGATTACACAATTGTAATATATTTATTTTAATTTTAGAAAATATACTAATTTATCAACCGATTATTTTTTTTTTTACATGCACAAAATAATACATCTTTGTACATAAATTAATGTGCGTATAATCTATAATAAATAGTTTAAACTTTTACCATTTTTATGAATTTAATTCATGATTGAGGTGCACCCTTTCAAAAATTCACCCGTTTAGCTAATTCGTTAGCTTGTAATAGCTAGGAAATTAACAAAAATCTTTTATTAGTCAAATAGTTAATTCAAATTATTGATTATTTATTTAACACGTGAATTTTGAGCTATTTTATTAGTATTTTATGAGTTGTAAAGATATTTTAAAAGAAAATTCATTTGTTTGCATAATTCCTTAATTTAGAATCATATTCGTAGGATATGTGATATTATGATCTGAAACTATCTTAAGCGTGTTCTTTTGTTGACTATATGTTTGAATCTTTTTAAAAAAAAAAAAATCGTGACTATAAAAATTTTAACTTTTATATTTTTGTTGGATTTTTTTATTACTTTTTAAAGACAATTACATTTAGACTTCGTCTACATATAATAGTAAAGCGGTAAGGTAAAGTTTTCTTCGTCCTTCGAAGACGCTCCTTCTCACATAATATATAGCTTTAGTAAATTTTCCGTTTCATCATTAGTAACATTTAATTGCATTAATTGTCTTTAATTGTTTTGTAAAATAATAGAATACAGAATGTACTTGCTAAATTATGCCTAATTCATATTCCATTCAAATCCGTTTTGATGAAGAATATTTAATACTCCTTATTATAAAAAAAATCTCATTTTCTAACTCTTATATATCTACATTTATCTACATATAATATTAAAGCGGGAAGGTAAAGTTTTCTTCGTCGTCCAAAGACGCTCATTCTCACATAATATATAGCTTTAGTAAATTTTTCGTTTCATCATTAGTAACATTTAATTGCATTAATTGTCTTTAATTGTTTTGTCAAATAATAGAATACAGAATGTACTTGCTAAATTATGCCTAATTCATATTCCATTCAAATCCATTTTGATGAAGAATATTTAATGCTCCTTATTATAAAAAAAAATCTCATTTTCTAACTCTTATATATCTACATTTATTACTAATAATTAACTTATTCATACTTTATTTTAGTTGTGTTTATTAAAAAAATGTCTCTTTATTTTCTAACTCCTATCTATATTTTGTTTTATTTAGAACCTTCTTAATTTACGTAATCATCACTATTTGAAATCATTTTTTTTGGGTGTGTGTTTTTTGGACTAATAGTTATTTTTGGGCTAATGTGTTGTTGCAAAATGTATTTCCGACCTTGTATTTGATGGGCATGAGTGGTGAATCCTATGGTGGTCATGATACTATGGTATGTTGTGGTTTTGAATTATGTTATTTTACATTATGGAGTTTTTGTGGGTTTTATGTAAATGGCCTTGATTGATTCAGTTATACGAGTAAGATTGATGAAAAAAACCATTTGCGTTGACCTATCTTATTTGTATACTTATTTCTTTATTTTTTGTAGAAGTAGATAGGATTCAACTGATAATGCAAAATTCTTGATATTTTTGGAAAGGTATATATTCCGGAATATATTTTTTTCAAAACTTTTCCATGCGAGTGTGTGTGTTTTGTGGTTGGTGTCATCTAAGACTAATGTATAACATATCTTGCAGATATTCATAGTATTTAAAAAAGATTAATTGGTGGAGGTTAGAGTTTGAAATTTTGTAGTCGTTATGCCTCATCTAAATGTATACTGCTTAATTATGAGAAAGGGATAAATGGATGAAAACGAAAGTTATGTTGCAGTATTTATAATCTTTTATTTTCTTTTCCGATTTTTAGGTCATTTTTAGTGCTTATATGAAGGCATAACTTGGTTAGTTTTAGTGTTGCAAATGACTTATAACTTGGTTAGTTTTTAGTGCTTGCTTGCTTCCTAACGTGGATGGACATTTTCATCCTTATGATGTTTTTTGAAGAGTAGTTTCTCACGAGGTTTAATAGTTTACTAAGTGTTTATGATCTTTCATGCTTATATTTTATTGTTGTAATGCAATTAAATAGTCATTTGTTTTCTGGCCATTACGATTTGGACAATTCTATTTTGCGCAGAAAACTTCACTTTTTATTAGGACGATTTTAAGTTGACAAGAGTGCCATACATTTACTATAATTATAAGTTGTGGATCACTTGATTTCCTTTGGAGTTGATGTTTTGATTGGCATGAAATTAGAGCACATTCGTCTTATAGTCATTTCTTGTCCTTTGCCCTGAAATTTGCTCAACATTGTGCATTTCACAAACTAAGTTTTGACAAAATTGATCTTATTCTTAAACTTTGACACTGTCCTTAGTTGTTCTGTATATGAAATTTTTTTATAAATAAAAGTTGCAAAGCAGTGACTCTTTCGAGCCAGAGGCTGTAAAAATTTGTTGTTCTTTTGATACTTTCATGCAACTTTTTCAAGCTATAGATGGACACAAAAAACTCACAGGATGTTACTTTGCATTTAGTTATTGAATGATGTCTCTTCCTTTATGTTGTGTTTGTGATTTACTTGTCTTGAATAATCAATTATTGCTAATCTTTTTGTGGCTTGAGTTATGAGAAATACTGTTTTAGATTTTTGTTTCTTCACATTCTTCTCCTTCTTCTCCTTCTCATAATATTTGTTTGCATATTTTTATTGGTCGTGTGATTTATATGTAGTGCTTAGGATGTATCATTTTATTATTTAAATTGAAAAGTAAAATACTATATTAGAGAAGTTAGATACCTATTTACAGGAGGTTAGAGAAAATTTGGGTTGGATAATGAACTTAAAAAAGATTATATTTGCCTGTTTTAAATTATTGATAGTGAGATAGATTATAATATGATTAATGTGAAAATCTTCCATGTCATCAATCGCACAAACGAAAACATCCAATTTTGTATATTATAATTGGTGGAATATGTTGAATGATTTATCATTTCAATCAAATTAGCAATCGCATATATGCAACACCCAGTTTTGACTTTTCGTGATTATCTTAATATGATGAACTATATCTACCTTCAACTTAACTTTTGAAGACAAATTTCTGCATTTACTATGTTTTTATATTCCCTAATTTTGCACATTCGTAATTTTTGAAAATAAAAGCCTTCAATTATGAAATTACTTCATCTTGACATCCCTTATTTTATACTTATTCAAAACTATTAATAGAACATGTTTCTACTTTCTATTTTGTATTAGTAGATTGCCATAATACCATTATATTAATTCACCGTGTAGGGCACGGTGCAATTCTACTAGTTATTCTAAATATTGGAACTATAGTTCAAGGGTGTTTTTTGCAATTAACTCAAAGTTATATCTGGAATAGATATATTTATAAAAAAAAATTCAAATCTATTTATATTTGTGTATTTTTCAAAAGAAAATCAATAAGTATATTATAGGCTTTTAAGTTATTTAGAGGCAACTTGAAAAATTCTAAAACTACAAAAATTAATTTTGTAATTCGTTATACTTACACATAATACTAAAATGGAGAGAAACAAAGTTTGCAATAGGATGAAGGAAAGTTTGCTTTAGTATTGAAGTTTTTTGTATTTTTTTGCTGAATTTCCAAAGTTACTGCCTGTTATCCTTTCATCAATGCCAACCCAAACATGAACTTGAACTTCACTTCAGTACATATGAACAATCTTATAGATTTGTTAACCCAACTTAATTCACTTGTCCAAATATGAACAATCTTATAGATTTTTTCTTAACAATCTTGTCTACAGATGCAGTTGTGCTATTGTCGATATTGTACCATCAGGCCATTTTGTAAGTTATGTATTGTGATAGCCTCTTTGATCATATTTAAGTGTTGTTTTAGTCAAAAATTTTTGTTTTCAAATAAATATCATTTTACATATATCAATACAAAAATACTTGAAAGTTTCAATTTTATCCTCTACTTTATTTTTCTAAAAATCAATGACATTAGTTGTTGTTATTTATTTTTAAAAAAATAGGGATAAATAAGATATTTTATTTATTTTCTTAATTAGTGTGCATGGTGTCAAAATGTCACTTAAAACTTAAAAGTGATTAGAGAGAGTAACATTTTGTTACAAGATGAAATAGAGGTGTAATATTAATTGTTCAAATTGAAATACATAAAGTTATCGACTTGGTGTAACATTAATTTTACAAAGGACAAATCAACAGAAATATCCCTTACATATCCCGCTTTGAGCTTTTTTGTCCCTCACATTTTAAAAGTAAAAAAACTGTCTCACACTTAATATTTGTATAATTTTAATCCCTCCTTCAACATCTATTAAGATTTTTGTTAAATTAGGGCACGAGAATAGCGCATGACCCTTTTTTAAAGGTAAAAAAGGTATGACAGACGTATTTTTGGGGTTTATATATTTTCTCCTCCACCTCTACCTCCCCCGTCTCCTCTATCAATTTTGTCACCGCTACCCTAGTCTTTCCCCCACTTCTCCACCTCCCCCTCTATCTCCTCCTTATGTGTATCCACCAATACAATTGATTCATTCACCAGGTGAAATAAGACTTGCTTTGGGTGGATATATGACTTTGTATGCTTATTATTTTATTCATTGAATTGCATTTGTGTGCAGAAACTTAAGCATATTGGTTCTGAACAAACACCAACAACTATTATAGAAGCTATTAAGAATCGAATAGAGACACCTAGAACAAGTTCGTATAGCATGGTGAAAATTGTCGAGAGCTGGACTTTCAAATCCAATCAGGAGTTTGAGGCTTTGGCTCTCATGAAGTTGAAAGAGAATGCTGACATTGGCGGATCTAAGGGGGGTGAGCAGGTGTGGCCGCCCCCCGTTGCTCCTAAAACTAAGGTTTAATACTTTTATTCCCACTATTTTAGCACCGGTAATCTTGTTCGCTTGGCCATTCAATATGGTGAAAAATACGATAAAAACATAAGATATTTATACATTTGAATCATAGTATTTGATGGTGGTAGGTAACTAGAGGTGGTAGAGATAAAAGGGGAATTGAGTTTTAGTAATTAGTTTATAATTGATTGAATGGTTGAGATTTAGAAAAGAGAATGTAGTCTTATACTTTTTTATCTTTTAATACGTAGTAATTAAAAGTACAAGTAAAATTTGATTTTGATGACTAGGCTTATCATAAAATAAGGAAGTTAAAATTTAATTTGATTTTGATAGTTTGACTTGTCATAAAAAAAAAAGTTAAAATTGTCCACTAAATTTAGAAAAATAGACAATCAAATAAAGTGTTAAAGTTGAGAAATCTATAAGCCATGAGCTAAATTTGAATTGTTTTTGTCTATTTTGTTTCAATTTTGAACATATTGAAATAATAAATTAAAGGTATTCTATGAATTTTTTTTATGACAATTTTAGTATACATGGAGGATAAGAATAAAATAAATAATTTTTCAATATTTATAACAATTGTAGACTTATATGACACATTTGTTTTATGTTTAAATATTAATAAATAAGTATTTTATTAGTAGGTGGTATATATATATATATATATATATATATTCATTATTATGATTGTCAATTAATTGATACTTTATTAGTTATATATATTTATTGAATGAAAAAATTATTTTATACTAATTATATATAAGTACCCCTCAATTTTAGTTTTGATTCCGCCACTGAATGCTGAACAAGCTAAAAAGAATAGAGAAGTTGAGTATATAAGATCAAGTGATTGCTCTGGTCACCAACATGCTTAAATTGAAGCACATATATAATTGCGCCAGAAAATCACAGGAGCCCTCATCCTTGTAGTTATTCATTTTGCCCATGCCAAGTTTTCTCTGCAAAGGCATTTGGAATGATCTCTGTTTCTGATTTTTTCCTTCTTGTAATTTTTAGATGATATGTAATGTCAATGCTTTTTAATTATTAAGCAATTTATATGGATTGAGCTTGGGCTTATTGTTTGTCCAAAGACATTTTTTACAACTATATTAGGCTTACCGTTTTTCATAAGTGAAGGTGGAGAAGATAGGAGGGAGGAGAAAGTTGAGGGGAAAAAGGTGGAGGTGGGGGTGAAGAGAGGCGGCGGAGGTGGAGGAGAAAGTGGAGGGGAGAAAGGTGAAGGTGGTGGTGATGAGGGGCGGCGGAGGTTGAGATGAAGAGGAAAATTATAGAAACTCTAAAAATATGTTTGTCATGCCTTTTTACCCTTAAAAATGGGTCATGTGTCGTTCTCATATCATGTTTTAACGAAAATATTAATAGAATTTCAACGTGGGGTTAAACTTATACAAATATTAAGTGTGAGGGTCTGTTTTTTTACTTTTCATATGTGAGGGGCAAAAAAACTCAAAGCCTAATATGTAAGGGACGAGTTGAGATCCTCTGTCCAAGATTTTTCATGTTTTATCCTATTTTAGATTGAAATTACGTCGTACGGTTGATTTTAGTAATATTTATACTTTTAGTTCCTAATTTTAGTAAAACTACGTCGCTTTGAACATTAAACACAATAATACAGGATAATATTGAATAGATTATCTAATCTCATAAGGGGCATTTCTATTGATTTGTACTTTTTCAAAATACATGAAGTTACACATTTTTTAAATTATATATAGGGTGACATTCTATTGATGCTCTCATATGAACCATTCATGATTTAAATTGAGATGTAATTTTTAACTATTTTAATTTATAAAATTGATGTTGAGATTCTCTGTGTACCGGATTTGCCGGAAAAAAAAATCTTTTCGTTGACTAGTGACTACACATGAGGTGTAACATTATTTATATTTAAAGTTAGACCAAACTGCCCAGATGGTCACTAAACTTTTTGGAAATCCGCCTTTTGGTCCCTTAACTTTTAAAGTGGCCTAAAAGGTTACCAAACTCTTCAAAAACGCAACTTTTGATCCTTCCGTCCAATATCTCCGTGAGTGGAAACAGAAATCAACTTTTTGAGGGGCATTTTTGTCCGCACAAATGTGAGCCACGAAATCAATCCACGTGTTAAATTTCAGCATTTGCACATCGATCCACGTGTTATATTGGTTTTAATTTTATTCAATTAAAAGTAGTAAGTAATTGAATGGGAATGAATCTAATAGAATAACTGCATTTGCACAGATATCAAGGCAATGTTTCAGATTCCTTCATTCCTCTCTCTCTCCTTAATTTCTTTTTTTCTCATCATCATTTCTATAAATGTCCATAACCAAGACAGTGACTCTGTGAAACAAGATCGATGGATTTACAAACAACCAATTATCTTCGTATCCTTTCTTTAATTTACCAATCTATTTGAGGTTTCTATTTTAATGTTTAAAAGAAGAATTTCTTAGTCTTTCAAGTACTTTTTCAGCTCATTTTCTGGGCCATTTATGAGAAAACAGAGTTTGGGGTCCTCTGTTTTTCTTGCCTGTGAGTATAGTGTGAAAATGAAGTAGGACTTTCACTAAAGGACCAAACAACTCGAAACTTTGAAGTCGTTTTCATTTGGATTTTCCTCATTTATCAAACGTAAGACAGACTCAAGTGGGTTTTGGTATTCTTGCATAACTTGCTCCCCTATGCTTCTTAAAAGGGTTCGTCTTTTTTGAGTTGCATTTGCTCTATTTGGAGTTCAAGGTTGAGATTTTGAATAAAAGAAGAAACTTTGAAGGTTTGCTTTCTGGTTATGATTTTATCTCACTCCTATCCATCCAATTCTCATGTATATCTAAACAAATTGTGTTATCCAGAGGTAAAGACCAAATATTTTGTATTATAAGACAATAGTCTTTTGGATTTTTACAACATAACACCACCACACTCTACCGCCGCCGCCACTTTATAACACCCACCACCACCTCACCTTTCACACCCACCTCGTTGCATACTTTCCTTTCTCCAAACACCTCCCCTTTTCCAAACACGATGATAGTGCTTTCCTTTCCAAAACCCTCGTTAAATAGTATTCATCAACTACCAAAAGCCTGCAACAACAAATTTTGGCGCAACTCACTTAGGTTCTCTGAAGAATCTACCATCTCCACTTCAAACAAGGCAACTCAATTCGAAAAATATTTTCAAATAGAGCTCGATTTGATTGTCAATTTTTTAAAAAAAAATTGGCCTCACATCACCTCTCTCCACGGCGGAAGTAATAGGAACGAACTAGTTGTTAATCAATCAAGACAAGTTTTGACGATTGTAGAAAAATGATTTACCCGTTCAAAGAAATTTGGTAGGGAATGTACTGTTTGTTGGTTGCTTTTGGCGGATTTACCATTCTAACCTTGTCTTTTTGTTGTGCGGACAAAAATAACCTTGTTTCCGTTTCCACTCACGGAGATATTGGACGGAATGACCAAAAGTTATGTTTTTGAAGAGTTTGGTGACCTTTTAGGTTACTTTAAAAGTTAAGGGACCAAAAGGCGGATTTTCAAAAAGTTTACTAACTATCTGGGCAGTTTGCTCTTAAAGTTACAAGTACACTTTTATTTGACAACATGACATGTAACATTAGGTGTAACATTATTCTCATTGAAATAGATGAAGTTACTCAGTAAAACAAAATTGGACTAGGAACGCTTGAGATAGAAAGAAGGCAAAAGTAAAATTGATCTATAACTAATCTAATGTTTAATCTCAGAATTCCTATGTTGTTTCAGAACTCCTAAATTATCTCAAATACTCAGTAAATGGCACAACAACTTCAGCCACGTCAACCTCTACCATAACAAGGGTAAAATTACAAAATTATCAAGTCTGTATGGATAACAAAGGGTAATATGCATCACTCGAGTTCTAGGGTCTTTTGCCGGTAAGGAAATCAATAAAGTACATATAGGAAAATATACCAATTATATGAAAATTGATTTTCACATAATCTTTATTGATAATCTATATAAAATATACGTCAAAAGATACTACTAAAAATCTTTGAATGAGGTTTAACCGATCTAAGCTACTCTCTGGAGGTATATTATATTAAAATTTGATTTCCACATTATCTTTATTGATAATCTATATAAAATATACGGTAAGAGGTAAAAGATGCTAGTAAAAATCCTTAAATGAGATTTAACCAATCTAATCTACTCTCAAGATCCTCGAAAGATTAGTAAAAATCCTTAAATGAGGTTTAATCTATCTAAACTACTCTTGAAATTCTCGAATGATTGATTTTAATTCAGGTTTAACATATCTAAACTACTCTCGAGATTCTCGAATCATTGATGGTGTGTCATTTATGTACCAAAATTAATACTCTCCTAAAACTATTAAATAGTATAGGGAAGTGATATCGTTCTTACGAGGAACAACAAAATCTTCTTAATCGTTAATTTGCAATTTTGTCACAACAATTAAAATTAAAAATATCACTAATGAATTTAATTAATTTAAAACAAATTAATAAAAAAATCAATAAATATAAAAAATACTGAATTTAATTACTTAGAATAAAGATCTGGCAAATAAGTAAATCCACACTAATCAATTTTCGTTGTTCATTGACGCAAAGATAATAATCTCATATTAATCAGTTAGTTATAGAACACCGAGAATCAGCTCTAACGTATCCCAATCCTTCCTTGATTATTCGATAGTTGACAAGTATTTGCTTAATCAACTATTTCCCTATTCATAACATAACCCCGCCGGAATCAGCCGAACACCAAGTTTAATGTTATAAAAGCATTAAACATTAGAAGAACCTAACTCTAACAAATCATACCATGATCAGCATGCAATAATTTGTTAACTGATTGTTTTCGTCTACCTAGACAGTAGCTTTACCACTAATTAATCTTACTTATTAAATCCAGTGATTTAACCAGGGACTAATTGGCTCTACCTAAATTTACTAAAGTTGATCAGGCTTTAATCAATCCAGATCATTATATTTATGCTCAGAAAAATCAAGGAATTAATTATGAAATCATTAGTTAACATAATTCGGTCTCACAACTTATTCATGAATAGTGTTTCTTTACTTACCCGCAAGATAAAGAACTACTCACAATACATAATAAACACAACAAATCAATAATAGATTAATGAAATAAGAACTAAATTAAGTATAAAATATCAAACCACCCAAACTGTCCTCTGGGCAAACGACTGTACTTGCTGCTCCAGCTAAATTCTGGACAACGGCTACTGTAGAAAAAATACGAAGAAAAGCTGCGCCTAAACATTTTGTCCAAAAAAAGATAGCCAACCCTAATTATCCTTCTCCCTTATATAGAGGGAAAAACATAACTTCCTAATTTAACTAAAGAAAGGAATCTTCTTGTTTCCAAATTCAAAACAGCCACACACGGCTTCAATCCTTATCACATAAAATAATTGCCTAATTAAACTCTCCCACCAAATTGGTATCTTCCAAGAATTCTTCTCCTTGCCAAACTCTTCCATTCTATCTTAAGCCCGTAATTCTTCTTGAAATCCCTCCAAATCAATCTTTATTTTCACGCCATGCTCCTGTTGTAAACTTCCAGATTCTGCAAAGATTATCATCAACTAGCACCAAACTTCCCCCACAAAGCACATCAAAAGATATAATATAACTTGAATAATTAGTGCTTATCAATTGATATAATGCCAGGTTAATAAGTTAGATCCTCTAAACAATACTTTAGAAATCTAACAAAAAAAATTATTTTCTTTATTCATGAAATTTGTTATTAAGAGAGTTTTATATTGTCAAAACCTAATATTAACCATCTATTTATAATAATACAATCTTCCAAAAATGTTGTCTTCTAAAATAAAAAATCAAATTATTATCAAACTTTATTTACTTTCTAAGAGAGAATAGAAGAATATAATAAATGTCATAATTATCATATAATTATTAAATCAATTTAACTAAGAAATAATTCTATTGTATATGACCATTTAAATTTCTAATCACTTGGCCATGCATATTAATAATAAGAGCAAAAGGCAAAAACTGTCACTTAACTTTTTCTAAATTCGGGTTTTGGTCACTCAACTATTAAATTGGTTAAAAGCATCACTGAACTCTTCAAGTGTATATTTTTAAGTCACTCCGTCCAATTATTCTGCTTGTACATACGAAAACCTAATTTTTTTTAGGGTAAAATTGCCTAAACACTATAAAATTGAGGGATAAAATCGATAATCCACCAAAAATAGTACCTCTATTCTTCCTCAAATCGCATGGAGTGGAAAATCATTGTCTAACTTGTTTTCTTTTTTTCAACTTGCAAAGTTCATGTACAACTAAAGAAAAGTCAAGCAAAACAAAGGTTTACATATGTTCTTGAAGGTTCATGTACAACTAGAAGTTCCAAAATTGATATGTCTAAGTCTGCATCAGTATCCAAGATATAAAGCCTAACTGAAACATTTTATTCGAGGCATCGCATTACATACCAAAAGTCAATGTGTTCTGCAACTTGCTCATCCTTGGTTCTATCTTTTTTGTAACCACCATATATGAGCAGGTCCAACTAGTAAGAGAAATAATCGCAAAGTGCACTTCTTTCCTCTAAATCCACTTTTGCTGGTCCACACTGTCGATGAGATCGTGGTGCTACATGAGGGAGGTGGCTTGTCTAGTGGTAGGAGCTGATTTAGAAGTGGAGAGTTGAGTGAGGTTCGCGGCTTGCCGAGCCGCTGCAATTTTTTGTGTACGGAAACAAAAATTTTCTCTACGTATCGATGAATTAAGTTCTATCTCTATTTCTACACGCCTATCCAGATCTATTCAATTAACCTTACAATTAAAGAAAAAGCACCATATAATGAAAGAATCAGGTTTTATATACAGAAGTTGAATGAGTCAGCTACCCAAATCTATTGAATTAAATCGATGAAGAACATAACGGTGTTGAATGACGGAATGACTTAAAAATGCACATTTAAAAAGTTGATTGATGCTTTTAACCAATTTAATAGTTGATGATCAAAACTCGAATTTAAAAAAAATTGAGTGATTTTTTTGCCTCTAATAATAATCTTTTAAATTCCTAATCACTTTGTCAATGCATATCAATAATGATTTTTTAAATTCTTAATCACTTGGCAATGCATATTATTAATAATCTTATAATTAGATTGACTTTCATACAAAATCAACACTACCTTTTTCCATAGTCTCATCCTTCTTCAATTCTTGCTTAGGTGGACGATTTATTGCCTCTCATTCCGCTCCCACCCAGCTTTAGAAGAAGCAAATGCACTGTGCACCACTGCCCGTTAATCTTTTTCTGTTAACTTGTCGTACCACAAAATCAATTAAAACCCTTAGCGCTTTGTAGTTATTGCAATTATTAGGTTTACTGGATGTAAAAATCGAAAGCAACAATTTTTATCACATATAAATGATTTATTTAGAAGGATAGGGTAATATTCAGAAGGGTAATAATCTGTCCGACTCCTTAAATGATTAAAATATAAAATTTCAAATCCCAAAATTCCACAATCCCAAAATAAATTTTAAAATACTTGTAATGTATACTTATTTTAAGGAAGAAAGCTGATTTAAACAGGTAAAAAGATGTTCATTAAAATTTCCCAAACTTCACAAGATTGGAAATATAACTCTCAAGAGCTCATGCTCAGGACACTTTACTTCTTACCTCTTTTCATAATGGTTAAAAATACCAAACTTGCCTTGTTTATATATGGCCACCCCCTCAATGAAGGGCGTAGATTCATTTAGCCTTACTACTATTAAGAATCTTTAGAGAGTTCTAAACAAATCTCTACCGTTTTGAATATTTCTTGCTAATTCCAGCAAAAACTCTAGCGAACTTTATGCTAATCTAAAATATTCTTAACTGTTTTAGTAGCAACTATTATTCCAATACATTTTTAAGAGATGCTGTTTTAAAATTCTGCACCACACTTGATAGAGAACTAGCCCAAGGTCTAAACAAATTAATTAAAATAGTTCAATTAGAAAAATTGGAAATTTTTTAGTGTTAGTCTTTAATTTCTATTTTAACTCTGGATTAACATTTTGATTTTAGTTGTTAATTCCTATCATATTTCTAGATTAAATTAAATTAATGTTTTTGGTTTTAGTGTTAATTTAATGCTTATTAAAACTCTATTTGTTATAATTAAATTATATTCAACCAAAGACTTTCCTTAAATGAATTAGAAAAACAAATTAGTGTTATTTTTTATAGTTAATAAACGGAATAAATTTAAAGCCTTCCTAAACAAATTAGGAAGCGGCTTGGTTCAATAGGTCTTTAGGTTCTAATGCTTTAATTAATACTAATAAAATATAATTATATAATGGGGCATTTGGTAGGGGTAAGATAGGTGATCAATGTGAATGACTCTCAATGATTTCTATTGATGCTATTTAGAAGTGATTAATGGGAATGAAAATAAGTTAATCATTTTCCTATCTTGATCAATTAGCTACTCTCCCTTATTTTTTTTTCTCAATCAATTTTTCTTTTTTCTATTTAAAAAAAAACTAATTTTCTTTACTTTTCACACATTACACATTTACACACACTATACATTTTTCATACACTATATATATTACGCACAATACACATATTTTCGTACAGTATACACATTTTTATATACTATATATTTTTACATACTACATATATTTTTTACAAGCTATACACATTTATACATACTACATATTTTACATATTGTTTTACACACTACACACATTTATATATACAACGCATATTTTCACACATTACACATATTTACACGTATTACATATTTTTTTACACATTTCACATTTTAGACATACTATACATATATTTTTTATATACTACACACTACACGTATTTTCACACTACACATATTTATAAATAAGTATCATTGAATGAATAGAAGAATATTTGTGTGAGATTATATGACACGGTATGAGATGTTAGGAGAAAAATAAATTTTAGTTTTTGGCATTACCAAAGTTGAATTGAATCAAATAGCATCAATCATAATAATACCCATTATAAAATTTGAATCAAACAGTAACATAATAATCATGATTCTCACTATTGTGATCAATCTTCAATCAAATCCATTGTGATTGTTATTAAAAAATTTGAACCAAACACCGAACACCAGCCTTATTATCACTCTATTTTAAGAATTAAACAAATTCAATATAGACTTTCCTAAAATAAAATTTATTTGAAACCAATTAAGTAGTAAAATAAGGAAAAAAAATGCAAAATGAAATTCTCCATAATTAAAAAAAAATTCATCACTCAAATTTGAAATAATACAAATTTATCACTATATTAAAAATATATATATCAATTTGGGTCTTTTATCTAACTCCATCTACTTCTCTAATGTAAATAAATAAATATTTTGTATCTAACTTCAACTACTTCTTTAATTAAAAATATAAATGTGTAATAGTCAAACGATATGTATGTGTATGTTTTCTATTATATTAGTTAAACTACAAAATTGGATGGAAGAATGAATCTGGTGCAATTGTTTCATGCGAGGGACAAAATTACATCATTCTATATTTGAGTCATGAATTTTTTTTATTAAATGTTAATGACAAGTTTTACAATTTTTTCATAAAATAATTTGAAATAATTATATCACACTAATTAATTCATTATCAATTAATATAGAAAGATAATAAATTATGGTTCATCTTTTTTTATAATATTCAAAAACTCAATAAGAAACTATAAATTATATTTAAAATAAACCCAATTTAATTTATAATTTTTTTAATGATATTACTTATTTGAATATTAACTTTTTCATTATAACTTTCAAATATCAACATTATTTGACCCTTATTTAGGAAACTTAAGCATATAGCTAATGAAAATTGAAATTCCTCGATTTTTTTATTTTTTATTTTTACTTCAAATTATTTTTAAAATCAAAATTAAAAAATAATATAGGTATTTCTAAATTTTCTTATGATATTACATATTTGAACACTAATCTTTTCACTATAACTTTATGTTAGCCCTGTATGCAACATAAGTAGGGGTGAATTAAGTTGCACAATTAAAAATTTTGCAATAACAAGTTATGCTTTACCAAAAAAAAAATCACAACAATTCAAATGAAATATACAGCGGGCTATGATCACATGAACAATATGAAAGTCAACATTATCAATTAATATAGAAAGATAACAAATTATGGTTCATGAGAAACTATAAATTATATATTTGAAGTCAACATCTATTTTTTTATAATATTCAAAAACTCAATAAGAAACTATAAATTATATTTAAAATAAACACAATTTAATTTATAATTTTTTTAATGATATTACTTATTTGAATATTAACTTTTTCATTATAACTTTAAAATATCAACATTATTTGTCCCTTATTTAGGAAACTTAAGCATATAGCTAATGAAAATTGAAATTCCTTGATTTTTTTATTTTTAAATTTTTACTTCAAATTATTTTTAAAATCAAAATTAAAAAATAATATAGGTATTTCTAAATTTTCTTATGATATTACATATTTGAACACTAATCTTTTCATTATAACTTTCTGTTAGCCCTGGATGCAATATAAGTGGGGGCGAATTAAGTTGGGCAATTAAAAATCTTGCAATAATAAGTTATGCTTTACCAAAAAAAAAAAAATCACAACAATTCAAATTAAATATACAGCAAGCTATGATCACATGAACAATATGAAAGCCAATAAAACATAATAATGCAGCAATTAAAGTTAAAATTTTAAAGAGAAAGACACAGAAATTATAGTGGTTAAAATCTTTCCATTGGAGCACTTAACATCCAGTGACTAAGTTCTCATGGTTACGATTTCATCAATCCACTAATGGAATCTTTTCACCAAATATGAGACCCAAACAATTTACAAACCTTACAAAGAAGGTGAAAATAACTCAATAACTATCACTAGAAATCTTTCAACCTTACAAATTGAAAATTACAAATAATGGAATGCCCTCTTAATAGAGTGGATATAATCACTTGAAACTCTCACAACAATTTCTCTCAGAGAATATTTTTACAAAGAGGAAAGATTGGCTCACAAAGAATGAGGAATAATTTAAAACTCGATGTTTTTCTCTTTTTTAATTATGAACAAATCAAAAACTTTTTGATCTTTTGGAGAATGTTTTAACACTTATTTTTCTTGCTCAAAGATCAACAACAAACCGTTATGTATGTTCCAAATATTTATAGAAATCATTTGCAAACCAAAATAGAACAAAATATTTATTTTTCAAAAAACTAACCGTTAATCACAAAATTGGAAAATTCAAATGGCTAAAATTCAAGGAGTCGTTGGAATCTATTGTTGTGCAAAACTTGAAATTTTCAATCTTCACACTTTCAGACAATCAAAACTCGAACAGGTAGTAGGATTAAGGAATGAAGACACGCTTTAATTATGTAAAAGGAGTATCATAGGATTAAGGAATCGGACTATAGGTACTAAAGTGCATTATGAAATATTAGTTGGGGAAAGGAAAACAAGAGTTCCTAAATACATGGGTAAAACAGTAATTATACCAAAGTTATTTAAGTAAAAAAAAATGTTTTAAAGTCATGCTAAGAGCTATATTGGCTCAATTGAACTCAGTACAAATTTTTCTAATCTATTACAGTTCTATTTTGAACTATTGTAGGAGAGTTTGAACACTAAATAAGAATATCGAATATATGAGAGAGGAAATATTATTGGGAGAATTCGAATTCTTAAACTCTAATTCTGAAGAACTTTAAGGTACCTTTTATTTTTCTCAATAAAATTTTCTTTCATTAACCACTTTTACGAGTCCAGATCCTCTGTCCAATATTTATTCAGCCCTATTCTGTCTAACGTTTAAAACTACGTAGTTTTATTAAAAATAGGGACTAAATGTATAAATATCATTAAAATTACTTTAAAATTATTAGATCCTAACCAAGGAGTCCATATCCTCTGTCCAATATTTATCCAGTCCTATTCTGTCTAACGTTTAAAACTACGTAGTTTCATTAAAAGTAGGGATTAAATGCATAAATATCATTAAAATTACTTTAAAATTATTAGACCCTAACTAAGAGATTAGTGAACCCTACGACGTAGTTTTAATTAGGACAGAATAAGACAGACAAAATCCTAACCAAGATATTAGTGAATCCTACGACGTAGTTTTAATTAGGACTGAATAAGACAGACAAAATCTTGGACAGAAGATCCCGTGTCCACTTTTACTCAGTAGAAATTTCTTTTAGGCCATCACATAAGCTCAAACTATTGGTTATATGGCAGAGGGACCCCATAATCCTAACACTGTACAATGTGAGTAAAATTTTTATGTAAAGGTTTTGTTAATTATAGGGTTAAAAGTATTTAACCCCTTCCAACTCATACATTAGTTGCAATATACCCCCTCAATGAAATAAATAGGCACTTTACCCCTCTAACAAATTTGTTAATGACTTTAACAATTAATTACATATTTAAAGATATTTGGACAAGAATGCCTATACATTATTTTCCTATAATCCTCTCTAATTTCTTTGATAATATTTATTTTATTTTTTTATTTATAAAAAAGTGCTATAATTTCTTCTCATATTTTTTGAATATTTTTGTATTATGGTTATGGAATTCTATTTATAAAATTTCTAATAATTAATCATCTAAAATGCAGGTTTTTTATATAATTCCTTCTTACAACTTATTTTCACTCATTAATCATTTGGAAAAAATATAAACTTCTTGTTTTTATATTTGATAATTGATAATTGATAAATTTGTGTATTCACCTTGTGTTTTTCTCTTTTTTTCTATAATAATATTCAAACCCTTTTTTAATAAAATACATTCTTATTGCTTTTCTGATTTATTTAATATTAATAACAATTTAATATTTAATATCATTATAGTAAATATAAAAACTAGAAGTGCTTAACCCTTAATTTAATGTCAAATTTATTAATTATCAAATATAAAAACTAGAAGTTTATCTTTTTGCCAAATGATTGATGAGTGAAAAAAAATTGTAAGAATGAATTATATATAAAACTAATATTTTATAATTTTATTAGAAATTTTATAAATAGAAATTCCATAACCATGATACAAAAATATGAGAAGAAATTATAGCACCTGTTTTATAAATAAAAAATAAAAGAAATATTATCAAAGAAATTGGAGAGGATTATAGGAAAATTAGTGTATGGGCATTATTGTCCAAAAATCTTTAAATATGTAGTTAATTATTAAAGCCATTAACAGAATTTGTTAGAAGAGGTAAAGTGCTTATTTATTTCATTGAGGATATATAGTGCAACTAATGCATAAGTTTCAAGGGGTTAAGTGCTTTTAACCCTTAATTATATGTATGTAAATTCTTTTAATTATATGTGCTTAGTTTAAGCTTAATATAAATTTTTTCTAGAATAGATTATATCGTTAATGTAAAAATAAAAAAAAATATATCGTATAGGATAAAGGTAGTATACAAAATGAAATTTGGACAAGTTTAGTGTATGAAATATTGAGTCACGTAGAAATCATTTTGGCGTATAAGAATTGCTAGGAAATTGATTCAATGCATTAACGTGATTCCGAAGCAAAACTTTCTTTTACACACTTGAACATTTCCATTTGGCATAAGCAATTGATCTTTATTTCATTATACCAAAGTTAAGGCTTTAGTTCCCAAGCAAGAAGAAAGAGATTTTCTAACATTCACTCTGCGAATAAAAAATTATTTTCCTCCAATTTATATGTTCTGTGCGTTATTGTGTTCTTAATGAGCAAATCCCTTTTCAGGCATGCATTCGTGCTTTCATTGCGATTATGATTTATTCCACATATTGGTAAAAATAATGGAGATATTCATACATATAAAAGTCGAATTTATACATGTAAACGTCGAACTTTAGTGATGCACCCATAATTTTAAGATTCGCAAATTAAAGAAAAAACAAACTTAGCATTAGGCCAAGTCAACTAGAGAACAAAAGCCTTGGTGGTGTTGCCATTTTACTTACAAAGTTTTGCCCAAGAGATTGTAAGACTATCTCTCTTTGTATCACTGTATTATATATGGAGAGTCAGAAACATAGTGATCTATGAATAAAAAGATGTTAATGTGATTGAAATCGTGAAACATATCATCACTGATATTAGATGTACTGTTGCTAGTTGGAAAAGAATCAAAAGCTGCTGAAAGAATAGAGATTTGAGTATAGTTTAGGGTTTTGATGAGAAAATTTTTCAAGAAAATGATTCTTGAAAATTTAGAGATGTTATTTATTTTGTTAATTGATGTTTGATTGGTGGATACTTGTAAATGATAATTACTAAAGCTATTATGCTTCAATGAAATTTTTAGCTTAAAAAAAAAACCTAGAGAACCAAAGCAATTAACTGCAGCCTAGAGTTTGCAAGGATAGAAACCGTTAGCATAAAAAGAAAAAGAAATTATGCTCAAGGATTGGGGCTTTGTTGATAAATTATACTGGAGTTCCTTCCCTCTCATTGTGATAAAAAAAATAAATAAAATAAAAAAATAAAAAGAGAGAGAGAGAGAGAATAAGGTAAGGATGGCGAAGTAATGGGACATATAAGAAGGAAGAGAGAAGAGGGCCAAGAGAAGAATTCGGTGGAATAGCAAACTAGGGACAAAAATAAATACGAGGATGAACTAAGGGGCGTTTGGTAATGGAATAGAAGTAGTTAATGGTAATTAACAAAAGTGATTGTCATTATTAATGTTTGAGAAGGGGTAATGGGAATAACTATTCATTAATGATTACCTTAAATGAGTCAATGGATGATTCCCTAGTGTTCCCCCATTAATCATTCATTACACTGTATTGGGTAATCGATTTTATCCACTTCTACCAAATAACTCCCTACTCCAATATGTACTTTAATAATAATAATAATAATATTAACATTAATTAAAATAATAATAGTAATAGTAATATTAATAATAATATTATTATATTAATAATTAATAATAATATAATTATTATATTAATAATTAATTATAATAATATTATTATTATATTAATAATTAATAATATTATTAATACTAATAATTAATAATATTAGTAATTAATAATAATAATTATTCATTAATAATAATTAATATTATTATTATTAATGATTAATAATATTAATATTAATAATTAATAATGATAATAATATTAATTATTAACAATAATAATATAAATAATTAATAATGATAATAATTAATAATATTAATCATTAATAATAATGATAATAATTAATAATATTAATTATGATAATAATTAATATTATTAATCATTAATAATATTATTAATAATGATAATAATTAATAATTAATAATAATATTAATATTACTAATTAATAATGATAATAATATTAATAATAATATTATTATTATTATTAATTAATAATACTAATAATACTAATAATAATAATAATATAGATACGAACTCTAATAAGGGTAAAATAGAAATTTTGACTGATTCCCATTACTATTGTTGATTTGAACCAAACAACATCAATCATAATAATACCATTATAGGATTTGAATCAAACGTTAACAATGCAATCATAATTCTCATTACCATTAACCCCTCAATCAAACCCATTGTGATTGTCATTGAAGAATTTGAACCAAAAGCTAAAGTGAACAACAAAGGCACCGATTGAGTTTAGTTTTCTAAATATAGAATTTGATCTCACTCCAAATTTGAATGGCGTTACCCTTGGTATAGTGTGTGAACCTTTGCGATTAGAATTCGACTAGTAAAAATATCACTTGATTTAGACATTAGACACTAGTGTGTGAACCTGGCAAAATTTGCCTTATTACAAAACGTGTTTTAATGATGATTGAATTCCTTCTATCATGCGTTAATTTACCCTGTCATACTTAGTACTTTTATGAATCTTATCTAGATTGTGTGCCATCCCTTGTCTTGCAAAGGATAAAGCTTGTTATGATATTTGGATTTTATGATATTGTGCCAACTTAGAATTGTTATACTTGTTACATGTGATATATATGGAAATAGTAGATATATGTGTTGTGGAAATAAATGCTTTGTTGAATTAAAGTGAGAGTCACCTCTACATTTCACACAAGACATTATTGTCTCTATTCCTTTGACACTGTGTGAATTATTTATGTTGGGCATGAATTTGCCAATACTACTTGATTGACCGATTGAGGTCTAATCACGAGTGGTTTATCAATGGTCGATAATGTAAGATCTGGCGAGTTCACATCAAAAGTATATCATTACACTTCATCCTTATTAAGTGGAATTAAGGAGATTTTGGTTCCATAAGAAAGGGTAGTGATTATTCGGTTATATCAAACTATGCCTACAAGTCAATACTGTAAGAGTTGATAACTCTGTCAGGTCACGCGCGCCCAATTTGTTGAGAGTCATGTGGCTAATACTAGGTCAGCTAAACAGACCATAAATAGCAAATGTAAACCCTTATGTACTCCTTTATCGGACAATGTGTCACTTGAGGTGAATGTTTTTTATGACTTTTTACTGTTAGTTTCTTTGTGGTATGTATAAATTATTTTGACATCTATTATTTTGATATCTATTATTTTTAAAATACCGTTCTAAATTCTTTATCGTTTTACAAAAATATATTCAATTCCCACCCACTGAGCAATAAAGGCTCATCCTATTGTGTATATGTTTTTCAAAAGAGTAAAAGAATATGACCGACAAGGGTGGCACATAGGTACAGCTAAAATAAATGGAGCCACCGCCACTGGTGGTGAGACACTTGACACTAAATCTTGTAGTACAAATGAAGTCATAATTTAATATTGTAAAATGTGAAATTGCCTCGGAATTGTTATGCTTTTTAGTGTCGAAAAGAAATTTTTTTTCTGGATTTCACTATATGTTAGGGATTTTCAAATTGATCCATGGTCGGGCGTGAGTCGGGTAGAACGTCCTAACTCACTTCTCAATTTGTGGGTGAGTTTGGTCGCTACAATTTGCATTTCCAAAACTATATGAAAAATTTTTGTAATTTGGTTGAGTTAGGGTGAGTGCTTTTCAAAAATAGGATAATTTCCACGACAAAGTAATCTTTTTTTTATTAATTGATAATGAAGTAATGATTTCTAAAATTAAAAATTAAAATAGAGAAAATAACTTTGAATTAAGAGACAGAAAAAACTCGAAGGGGGTAATAGTTTTTCTTTTATTGAAACTCTTTTTAAATTAAAAAATAAATGAGAGAATATAGTAACTTTTTATTTAACAGTGAATAGTTGAAGTATACGTGGTGAAAAGAATGTTAGTTACGAAATTAAATTTAAAAGTGTATTAAATTGAAAATATTTTTTAGAAACTATGTAATTTTTAGAAACTATAGTGATATATAATACCGGAAACAAAGATTGCAATAAGATCGAAAGGTTTTGCTTATTAAGGATATTAAATGTAAATTAAATCCATTCTAGTCTGAAGACCCAACCAAGTAAATTAAATCCAATCTCTTCCAAAAAGACCCAACCCAAAGTAAATTAAATCCAATCTCTTCCAAAAAGACCCAACCCAAGTGCGGCCCTGTTATCATTTGACCAGTGCCACTGCCAACACAAGTTGGTTTTTTAGAAAGATTTTCTAGATATTTTTCTAACAATGTTCTTGTCCATCATCTTGTGAAGTAACGATCTTGTAAATTAACAATTTGAATAGAAAAATTAACGATTTTAGAAATGTTGATTTTAATATAAAAATATTATGGATTTTCCATTAATACAAAAAATTAGAAATTAGGGTTTTCAGTTTAGAGTTTGAACACTTGATTTTGTTGCTAATACCAATTACATAAAAATACAAACTATAAACTAAATTGGTGGGTGAACAAAAACAAAACAACATTATAGATTGGTGAGTTGAACAAAAACCAAACAATAATAGGGGTAACACTATCCTTCAAATTGCACACTCTGCACACCCAAAACAAAAATTTGACTAAAAATAATTGAAATAAGAAATTTGACTAAAAAATCGTTGAAATAGTAAATACGCATCACAATCTACTCATCCAAAACAAAAATTTGACTAAACACTATTGAAATAGAAAGGATTGCAAATGAAATTTGTATGATGCATCAAAATGTGATTTATTCAAAGTGTTGTCTATTTCTCTCACACACATACATACCATGATTAGAACGTCAAATTCCCAATCACAAAATCCCATAATCAATAATCAATTGCCATACGGTTTCAAAATATTTTTAATTATGATATATATGTAATTATGATTTTAGGGAATATTAAAGAAAAAATCAAAACGATGCATAGTGAAAATGTTTGTTAAAATTTCTCAAACAAACATATATAGTGTGAATATACTAACTATATCTCTTTTTCGCAGTTCTTTACTAATATCACAAAGTGACAAAACTTGCCTTGGTTATAGTTTATACAATGTCAACTCTTCAATGAAGGGCGTAGATTCATTTACTCCTACTACTATTTCGAATCTTTACAGAGTTCTAAGCAAATCTTTACCATTTTGGATTTTCTTGATAATTCCAGCAAACTATAGGCAACTTTAGGCTAATCTAAAATATTCTTAATTTTTCTATTAGTATTTATTCCAATAAATTTTAAGAGAAGCTATTCTAAAATTCCGTACCCTCCTCAAATGAAACAGGGCTACAGATTTTTTTGTTAGTCTTTAATTTCTATCGTGGATTAGAGTATTTAGGGATTTTGGTTTTAATTTTTACTACAAATCTAGATTAAATCAAATTCTAACGTTTTTCTAAACAAATTAATAAAAGAAGACCAATTACAAAAATTGGTAATTTTGGTTATACTCTTTAATTTCTATTATAACTCTAAATTAAAATACATTTTCATTTTAGTCTTTAATTCTTATTATAATTCTAGATTAAATTAAATCCAACCCAACTATTGGAGTCATTTACCCTATCTTTTATAGATATAGCAATATTTATTATACTCAACAAAATTATATTAGGTTTGAAATATTTAAGTTCTGTAATTACATTATGAAACAAATTCTATCACATAGGAGCAAGATTGACTGAATTAACTATGCGTGGTATCGTTTGTGACATTTAGTGTTTCATTCCTTGTTTTATTCTATATATACAAAATAAGTATTTTTAATTAAAATCCTATCAAGTGATAGTAACCCATAAATGTTAAATACACGTGTTGTGTACCTATAAAATGAAACAAAGAATAAAATACCAAATGTAAATCTACTGAGATTAACTATGGAGGGAACATTGTCCATAAAATGAAATAAAAAATAAAATACTAAATGTAAATTTATTGGGATTAACTATGGAGGAAATATTGTGAGAGACCATATCCTCTATCTAATATCATCCTCTCTAGTTTCTCTATCTAATATCATCCTATTTTATTCCCTCTAATGTTCAAAATTATGGTAGTTTCATTAAAATTTGTGACTAAAAGCATAAATATCACTAAAATTACTGTACAATTAATAGATCCTAACCAAGATATTACTGAACCCTAGGACATAGTTTATTTCTAAGACAGGATAAATATTGGACAGAGTATCTCATCTCACATTGTGAGGGAAATTATTAATTAACTGTTTAATCCTTAAAGTTTGTTCACAAATAAAATATGTCATTTTACCCAAAAAAAAAAATCAATTTTCAATCATAACTTCCTCACAAATGTCTAGTACTTACATGTAATCCATGAAGAACTATTTATGGTACTATCATTAATTATAGCATCAATAAAAATATGCAAGGCAAAAGTGTGTGTTGTAAGAATTTTAACTGAGGAACGTACGTGTGTGTATACATGCAAGTTTGATTGAAAGTTGCACTTTCATCATGCAATCATTTTAAACCAGACTTCAAGTATGCCATTGATGTTTATCATAATAGCTATAACAGCTTGAAAAAAGTAATATGGAGATGTGAAAACTCAGCAAAGCAAAAGGGAGCCAAAAAAAAACCAAATAAATTGCACTAATATCCCTCACTTGAGGTTAGAGACGATCATCTATCGTAATTATGTACAGTAACGGATATAGAAAATAGAGTGTAAAAATTCCAAATTGAATAACGTTGCGGGTAAAAGTTATATTTTAAATTTTGGGGATCAAAATTTTAACTTTTTAAAGATCTAATAAAAAAATTTCATTTTTCCAAAAAAAAAAAAAAAAAAAAACAACATCCTTGAATCCGCCCCTGATTAATTATATAAAAACTTCTCTAATTTAAAAATGCAAACAACCATCCATGCCATACTGATGAGGTGAGGAGATATCTAATTTGTCGTGTGTTCAAAGAAGTAATGATAAAAAAGAAAGAAATATATATTCATGGCAACATTTTTGTAAATTCTGAATCATGTGCTTTATAGTTTTAATTGATTTCATTCAAAATTTTCTTATATATGATAGATAAGTAAAAAGATAAAATTACTAAAATATTTAATAAAAAAATTAAGACATATATAAATCTTTTCCACTAGTGGAGTCTGCAAATCGATCTGTAAACTTTTCTTTCAATATATCCATGATGCAAGATGTGCAGTGGGGTTTTAGCATTCCTTATTGACAGCATACAGAGGGAGGATGTTTAGCTTTTATTAATGGTGACCAGACCTGCCTCCAGCAAACGTGCAGCAAGCTAGGAGGAGCCTAAAGTTTGCATCATGACTTCAGCCACATCTTCTGTTTAATTTCCATAAAGCTTATATAGCCATATATCCATAGCCCACCCAAACCGACCATTGCCATATTGCTGTCTTTGACCATTTTCATGCATACTTAGTTCCAAAATTATTTCAATTTTATGTTGTTCAACTTGCATGACAATTAATGAATGAGACAAGGAGCCTAATTCAGAAATTTGCTAGATGGTATAGCTTAATTAACTAGCATTTCTAAAATGTTATTAGCTAGTCAACTTTTATGTGAATAATTTTGAGCAATGGAGAGACATTTAGACCTGAGATTCGTGTTAATATTTTGTTAAGGAAAATCATAAAAATCATCTTTCATATTTGTTATATTTAAAATGATATAATTTTGTTACCCTGATCATTAAAAAAGTTATATCAAATTTATTCTTTTATCCAATTCCTTTCGATTTTTTAACGAAAAATATGCACATGTATATTGTCTGACAATGGCATGTGTACATTTTTAAAAAAATAATAATAAATAAATTTAGATAAAAGAACAAATTTAGTGAATATTTTTAGTATGATTGACGAAATTGTATCATTTTAAATGTGAATAATAAAAAAAAATCAAAAACTGTAAAGAACTTTTTTTTTTTTTTGCAATTTTCCCTTTTGCTAATTCAAATTTGGGTATCTTTTGAAAAGACTACTTTCAATAATAATAATTGTGTAGTTAATCACTTAATAAGGTATTTTGAATTGTATAACTGTTGTCACACACATAAACAATTAATTCATTTTGGGTGATTTGAAAATGAATAAACTCTCATACATCAACCCCATTATAGAATTTGAATATATATATACACACACCTCCCAGATTTAAAAAATTATACTAGATCCCTATAAAAGTTTTAAAAAACCTTTCCTTAGAAGCTGGTATATTAAAGGTTTGTGAATCTTCATGTATATTATCATATACATTCCACCATATTTATCCATGAAGATTCACAAACCTTTCCTTAGAAGCTGGTTTCACCAAAGGGTATATATTTCTGGGCAAAAGCTATTTCATTCACAACATATATTGTAGGGGGAGGGCCTATAGGTCGGGTAGCGGGCTGAAAAAGGCACAAGAAACATAATCATCAAACCAGCCATCTATCTATCTATCTATCTATCTATTTATCTATAAAATTAAAAGAAATTAGTCTTTAAAGATTTGCTTTGAAGAAATTTGTGACAGAATTTGACATAATTAATTGCATCCAAAACATATTAGCAATACAAAACTCTTATGAAACTGATTCATATGCAGAATATGGTTCATATATGAAACGGATAATTAATCACTGTTATAATCGTAATTCTAATTTTTTACGTTTTTATCACATGTTGAAATCGTAATTAACTCGCTGTTACATATATAAAATCGCTTTACAAGAAACCAGCTGATAAAATATTATTCTTCCTGAACAATCATATTCATATATATGCATTTTGAAACTATAATTATGCTTTTAATTATTACATACATATATAAAAGATTGAAGCTTAATTTTGATCAAATATAATTTCATAATTGCAATCCTAAGTTATGACAAACGTGTGCTCTTCCAAAACCAACACCACTCAAAAGGGTTCTAAAATAATTTTCCTTATTTTTTTAAAAAAAATTGGTGGGTCAAC
The DNA here is from genome assembly GCA_016586305.1 of Ophiorrhiza pumila. Lineage (NCBI taxonomy): Eukaryota > Viridiplantae > Streptophyta > Magnoliopsida > Gentianales > Rubiaceae > Ophiorrhiza > Ophiorrhiza pumila. The sequence goes on along the minus strand of BLIW01000001.1, from coordinate 7,714,862 downwards.
TTTATAAAAATGCCACACCGTGCGGCCAATATATGCAAAATAATACGAAAGGAGATACTTAATTTTATTGCACTCATTGCATTATTGAAGTCTACAAATAAAGCCAAAATGGAAATTGTGTATCAAAATAAAGTCTTTTGGCCTACGATGATCTATGACAGATAGCTGTTTTAGTCATAATTTTCTATATTATCGTTGAATTCATCAATGCTTGAGCAAAACAAGGCATCTAACTAATACTAGTCTCTTCATTATTATTATTATTTCCATCTATTTTTCGTATGTTAGGTCATGATCAACAATCTAATCTCTAAATAGAAAATATATATTATTTATTAAGATTTTTGAATGATATGCATCCCACTAGATTATCTTCATTTTTGCACATAAATTGATCATTATTTTACTAGGCATTGTTCAACTTACCATCCGACCAAAGTTAGTAAATTAAGGGCATGCATTAACCCTATACACTAGTTTTGTCGAATTCATGAAATTCCTTCCACTTCTTGTTGTATAAGATACAGTACAAGATTGCTTCAATCAGTCATGTTCCATTTTGTAAGTTGTTTGGGCTATTGAAGTTATATATATATAGTCAAGAATTCAAGTTTGATTAGTTTGTGAGTTATTGGTACAAGTATCTTTATATATTGCCTGAATTTAACAGTGTTGGGAAAGAAAAATTAATGCATGATGTTGTATTGAGAGTCTTTTATATATTTCGGCTATATTGTACTTTCATAAACTATATGTAGGCGGTTTTAAATTAAAAAAAATACGAAAGTTGCAATAGGCTAACACGAAATATAAAATTTTATTACACTTTTTATGATATATCATATTAGAAATCATATAAGAGTTGGGAAGTTTTTCACTTTATGGAGCGCGTACGTTAAAATGTCCGATTACGTTGTTTGGGTAAGAACTGCTACATCTCTAAGTGTTTGAGCATAGTGTGAAATGTACACAATACTTATACATAAATAGAATATGATAATGAAGTATAATCAATATACTCGATATCCAACAGTGGAATAAAAGTTTAGTTATTGTTGTTGTGCATATATATTACAAAAATTAATTAAGGTCCCATCTCAAACTATGAATGTCCATTTAGTCTGCCAGCAATTAAAATGCATGTTTTATTCACATTCAATAGCTAAATTATGCATGAAGATGTGGAAAGAGTTGCGTTAAGTTGGGACTCTTGTTGACAAAGTTTTCAAACTTCCATCTTCGGAGCAATAAATAATATGCATGATATATGGAAACTTGCCCTTTATAAAAGACAAATATACTTTTCAATTTTGTTTGGTACCATGCAGTTCTAAATATATTATCAATTCAACTATTTAAGTAGGTTACTGCTTCAATATTATTGTCCCCCCTCTACTTGATGATCCATGATCAAATATTAATATCAATCCATACATAAAACTAATTAATTAATTAAATTCTTTAATTAATTAATTACATTGATGAAATCATGGCCGACAAGGCACATCATCAAAGTGTTCATAACTTTTTCTTTCATAAAAGTAGTACACAAGTCTCTAACTTTGACATCAGTGGAGGAATATATAAAATGATCACTAAAAAAAAATCTTGAATTTTTTTCTTTGAACTTAGGTGGAAGCTTTGCCTTTTTTTCTTTGAACTAGGTCATGATCATGGCCGACAAGAAAGCATTTGTGAAACTTGAAAAAATTTATTTAGGTTTCAAAAGAATTTCATGGTGGGGCAATATGTCAAACAGATCAGTATGAAAAGAAAGCCAAAAATAAAATGCTATTCAAGATTTTGTGCTTCTTAAAGTGAAGAAAATATAGGATTTTAGGGAAAAGGATCCCTTTTCCAAAGAGGGCATAATATATTGGGGATGTTGAGTCAGTAAGAACTGGTCTTCCACAGTCTCACCAATACAATTAATAAGATATATATATATATATATATTTATGATTCAAAAGGGAATCGAAAAAATTAATTTCTAATGTAGATTATTCAACCCTCATTTGTGTACTAGAATTAAATAATTTTAACATATTTAACTACACGATTAATAATATTAACATATTTTATGCAAATTAGGGTTGATCATCTTGTACTACTTTTTTTTAATGGGTATTGCAATGGGTTCATTTTATTGTTATCCCAGAGAAATGGAAACTGAAATAAGTATTCCATCACTTAATTAATTTCTTCTGAACATTTTATAATCTAATAGAATAAAAGAGAAGAAAAAAAAAGAAATTAAAAACAGCAAAAAAGAAATGAAAACAAAATATTCTAACATGTTTAAGGTGTGCTTAATTTTGTCCATCAATGTTTAAATTGTGTATTTAGTTTCAAAGGGCTTAATTCATTTTTTTTTATTTGAACCATAGTGTATGCCTAATGATTCAGATGGCCTTTTTTTGGGGGGAGGAGGGGGGGGGGGGGGGGGGGGGTTGAAATTATAAAGCATTTATTTTCGTCTCTTCCATTGCGAGATTCACACCTAGTTGATGATGCTTTTCAGGGGAAAAAATGATTTAGAAGCTTTTGGGAAAACAAATGCAAGGATTTCTTTTGGCTTTCTCATATTCAAGTAACCTATATTAGGGTTACTAATTTCTTCTTACTTTTTTTCTTTTGTCTTTTTTAGTAAAACACTTTTAAAGAGAATAAAATAACAACCATGCATTTAATTATATCAATCAATCTTGAAAAAATGTAAGAAAATCAATGATCAAGCATAACAACAATTAAGTCTTTATCTCATTAAGTGACATCAGTCATATAGATCACATCTCTCCATTGTGTTTGGTGGGCTAATATATATATATTTATTTATATATAGAGGTAACATGTCTTTTTTATAATTTATAAAAATTTTTTTTGAAGTATTCTGATTCTCTAGTTTCTCCCTTTTATTTTAATTCGTAAGTAATTCTCTATTTTGTACATGCCTTTACAAAAGAATTAACAAAAATTTTGAAAATTTAATGATTATTAATTAAGGAATCAAATTAACTAGCCATGTAACAAATGATATGCAACTTTTGCTTTTCTTAGACTCATCACAAATTGAGTAATGGAATCATGTTATGCGCAAAGCAGACAAATGAAAAGCTACACGGCATAGAATACTTTTTGTGTAGACTAACTTTGGAATGATCTTAGGCTCATAGGCTACATTTATAGGTTAGGAACCTTCCAAAATCCTTTTCCAACTAAGCTTAACATTCCAAAATCCTCCCCAAGGACTGCAAACTTTGGTAATTTGTTATTAACAACTTCATCCCAATTTTTTTACCCTAAATTAATACTATAATATTGAATATTCACAATTTGTTTTATATAATATATATATATATTCAAAATCCCTTCACCTTTCATTAAATTCCTCTATATTTCCTATGGTTTATAGTTTAGTAAATAGTTCACTAACAAGGCTAGTATTTTAGGGGAAAATTAATGCAAACATAAATAAAACTTGGGAATTAATTAATTTTTTCTATAGTATGATTGATTTTTAATCAAATTAATAATCCAAGTTATTGATGTGGAGTGTTTTCCTACCACACAAAAACCAAACATAAAGATAGTGTAGTTTATTAGAAGAAGAACCAAAAAGGAAATCAAAGAATGCATAACAGCATAAGAGGAAGAATAAGAATGAGCTAGATCAAATTCAGCATCATTATATATTCACTTCTATACCTTTCTTAGGTGATTTATGTACTAAAAAATTTAGATTTGATATATCAACTCTACCTAATTGCATGATATGGCAGATCACCAAATGCACTAATTATACATGTAATAGAATCTACTATATATTAGTACTCTTAATAATTTTAATTAATTATGCTAATCATGTATAATCAATTCAACAGAATTGGGTCCTCATTATGATGATATATAACGACTGCTACAACCAAATTGGGCATTTGCTTATGTTAATAAAAATTACAAAAAAAAAAAAACTATAACATGCCTATGATAGGTGTGAAAATGAGAATTTAATTCTTGAAGATTTAGGAATTTTTGAGATTTTTTTTCCCCTAAAATTAACGTTATAGATAATGAAATTCTAAATTGCCTAATAATTTAGTAATGATATACTTTAGAGAAAGAATCAAAGTCAATAATTCTCATATGATTTACTATATCTAATCCAATTGATTTTCTCAAGATAATACTCACTTTGTTTGAAATAACATCGAAATATAATATTAACTTGAATATTTCATGCTAGCAAAAAAAAAAAAAAAAGAAATACAGTGGCTTAAAGTTTTTTTCTTTGTATTATTTATAAATTAAATGAAAACATATTTCTTTAATTAGTTTCAACTCTCCAATAATGCATGCCAAATCAAAAGAAAAAATCTTGATTTTAAACAAAAAAAAAATACCATATATATGTTCATATTATCATATATGTAATCTGTATATATGTGCATACAAATTTCTAATACATGATAAATTTAATTTAGATACTGTGATATATATATATCTATCAAGAATTAAAAAAAATAGCCAACCCTTTGAAGAATTCGTTAATAATATGACAAAAAAAATTAAAGGATGAGAATCGACAGGCTAACAAATTAAGTAATAATTCCAACGAAGCACAATAAATTCAATATATTGATGAATAGCAAAGGCATGCGTTCGTGCAGTTCCCTCAGATTATGGGAAAAACCCATGTGAAATTTGTCCGTGTGAACTAAATATTGTCTGTACTATATAATTGTTTGCTTAAAACTTTATTACACGTGTTTCCCTGTTTTGTTCTTGAAATTCTATGGCCACATTAATTAATTCAGCCAACTCACTATACCTAAATTAATTTATTGTGCAGACATTAATAATGGAGAATCCTAATGGGTTTGTTTTTATGTATTTAGAGAAGTTTTAAATTTTGCAATTATTGATGTTAAAATGGAAATGATGTTAAAAGATGGTGATGACTAATTGAAAGAGAATTTATTCTTAGTTTTGCTTTGCATATATCCCTTGTAAGCATCATTCTCTTGTGAAACCGTTTCATATATAAGACTTGTATATGAATTTCACTTTAACGTATAAAATATAAAAAATTAGTATATAAAATATAAAAAATTAGCTTATTAATATATAAAAGTATCAACATTAGTGTATAACACATAAAAAATTAGCATATTAGCGTATAAAAATATAATTCACATATCACGTCTCATATGTGAAACGGTTTTACAAGAGGTTTTTGCACCCTTTTAATTCCAAGAAAATTCTAAAGAAAAGCTACAATCAGTGACGGAGCTTCAACAAATTTATGAGGGGGGCCAACATTAGTTTATACTTTATAGTAACTAGTACTAAACTTAATCAAACAACTAAGTGCCTAACAATTCTAACATTTCGTATAAGATAAAAACATGTCAAACAATATCATATTCATATTCAATTAACTAAAAGAGTTAGAAAGAAACAAGATAACAAAATGCTTACATTAAAGTACTGCTCGACGTTCCTTCAATGACTTGAAATCTTTGATAATAGAATCAGAATCAAATTTTTCAGCAATCTCTTTCTCAATATGAACGACTAAGCTATCAGCAAGAAACTCATCTTCAATTTTGTTGCGAAGTCTCGTTTTAACTAATTTCATAGCTGAAAAAGCTCGTTCTGAAGTAGCCGTAGAAACAGGAAGTGTCAAAATAAGACGAATCAATCTAGTAAGCAAAAAATATACCTTTGATTTTTCTGTCACCACTAGGCTCTTCATTATTTGTCTTCCTTTCTAATTCTAAATGATGCTCCTCTTGAATCGATTCAAAAGGTACTACTACTACATTATCTGACTCCTCAATAGTTTTTCTTTTGAAAAATGCATCAATTGTTTTCATCTTGCCCAGAACTACCTACAAACAAATTTAAAATTTTCATCAACTTAAATTTATGCATTGAAGAATTTGAAAGAAGCTTAAACTTGGACAATTAAATTAGGAAGTAAACAAAATGTAGTAATGTACACGGACTGACATAGACTCACATAAGAATGAAGATACTAAATTAAAAATATGCATATATATATATCAGTCTAAAATTAATCAATATGGTACAATTGATACTAAACTAAACTAAAACTACTCATCATAAATTAAATATGATATTGTAATTTGTATGATATTGTTTTAAAATATTTTAACACTAAAATAACAATAATAATTAATAAAGACCTAATGAAACAATCAAACAATGAAACAATGAAACAATAATGCAAAAAAAATAATAGGATTGATATCAACCATATCTGATATCAATATAGTTTGAACTTTGAAGAAATTAAATCCAATAGAAAATAATAAAACAATTTTTAAAAAATGAAAGATTTTATTTTAAATATTTTTATCAAATAATTACCTTAATTAGTTGTCAGGACCTGAGGTTGAATCGTTGAAGGCTTGAAGCATCAGTCATTTAGTCGATCAAATAGCTGAGCAGATTTAGAAATTAGAATAGAGTTATTGATGTTTGGTTTTGTAATTTACTAGTTTGCACCACACAAAAAACTGCAGAATAGCAATTAGCAAAGAAAACTTACAGGAACCGTGGAACGCCGAACGGGAGACGAAGTCACGAAGGACTGCAGAACCGAGAGAAGAGAAATATGAGAATTGAGGAAAGTGGGAGAATTGGAGAAAGATGGACAAAATTATAAAGAAAGAAAAGAAAAGTTAAAATTTATAAAGTAAAAGTTAGAGGGAACCGGGAATGAGATTAGAATATTAAAGTATTACTTTCTTTTAGTTTTTTATTCTAACTTTTGGAGGGGCCATTTTAATTTTTATGCCCAATTAAATATATATAATAATTTTTTTTTTTTTTGTAGGGGCCATGGCCCCTACATGCCCATGAAAAGCTCCGTCTCTGGCTACAATAGAAGCAGATTTGGAGTTGCAAAATCAGAAAACTACAATTAGGATTTAACATAATTAAAAGTGTTGAGTAAAAGCAACAAATCATGACATCTAGTTCTAATAGTTAAACATCATGAGGTTTTTGAACTTTGAAGTCCCAAGACAATGCATTTTAATTTCGTTTCATATATATATTTTATTAATTTTGTTGTAGTGGTGTTGAAATGATTCACCTTTAACACTCGTTGGAAAATATTCTTTTTGTGCTGTTTCGTGGTGATGCTGGGATTTATCTCAAAGGAATTGACCATGATTGTAAGCTTTTGAATAATAGATTTTAAATTTTAAAAAAAAATCGAGCACAACAAAAACAACTAAGGTGTGCTTGGTTCATGGGAGGTGATAAAACCAATATTTTACATTTATTTGTTATTATTTCATGCATGTTATTAGCATTTTATGTGTTAGAATTCATGGTTTTATTATATTTTTCAAGTTTATATGGGAGATGAATGGAATTATGGAAAAAGAGCTAAAATAGTGCAAGGAGTTGAGTAGGTTTGCAAGAAGAAGAATTTTACCAAGAAGGAAGAAGAGTTTTACCAAGAGGAGGAAGAATTTTACCAAGAAGGAGTTTTACTAAGGAGGAGAATTTACACTACTACAATACCTGGATTTTACACCGGTTTTTGCGTACATTTTACACCGATTATTCACAAAATGAACCGGTGTAGATAAAGACGGTGTAAAAGGTACAGGTTTTTCACACCGATATAAAAAACCGGTGTAAAAAACATATTTTACACCGGTTGAATACAAAACCGGTGTAAACTGCATGGATTTTAACACCGGTTGTATAATAAACCGGTGTAAAAAACAGATACACTGTTTATACCGGTGTAAAATAAAACCGGTGTAAAATGTATTTTTTACACCGGTTCATTAATGAACCGTTGTAAAATGTGTCTCTGTTTTTTAAACCGGTTTATAATACAACCGGTGTTAAATTCCATCCATTTTACACCGGTTTTGTATTCAACCGGTGTAAAAACAGATTTTTTTTTTTCTTCTATATGTATTTAAACATTCGCAGCAACTAACAGCAGAAAACAAAACAGCCCCAAATTGATACTATTTAATAAAAACTCCACTCCAAAATACATATTGAAAACGATAATCTTGATTGCTAAAATCAAATGTAGTAGCATACCCATATTACATATAGAGATAATGTCCTAACGTAATACAGAATCAAATCTATATCAGTCTTGCACGATCAACGCCTCATGATTAATTAAATAATTACCCCAAGCTTCTCGAGCAATATTCAAATCGCTTCTTGTAAATGATTTGAGGTCTTTATTGAAGCACTGATACATTCAAAAGAAGTCATTACATTAGCAACAATTCATATGCAATTTTGGGAAAAAGTCGTAGTTCTTACGATAGAGATAATGCTGACTTAAGCTGGAGCATAAGGAAAAATATGTGGACATTTTACCACGTTGTAAAAATAGAAGAAACACTTTTTACACCGGTTGTAAGGAAACCGGTGTAAAAGGCACACTTTTTACACCGGTTGTAAGGAAACCGGTGTAAAAAGGGCACTTTTTAAACCGGTTTCCTTATAACCGGTGTAAAAAGTGTGCCTTTTACACCGGTTTCTTATAACCGGTGTAAAAAGTGTACTATTCTTGTTTAATATTACAATAATGCCACCACGTCTTTATAAATTACACCGGATTATGTTTAACCGCTTTAAAAAGGGCGGTTTAAAAAGGCTATTTTGCAGTAGTGTTAGTGGAAGACATTGTTATGTTAGTTGGGAAGACTTATCTTGTTTGCAATTAAGATTTCCTAAGATTGTGGAGAATGAATTTGTGGGTTTGTTGAGAGATATTTCAGCCATTATTTTGTTATTGGGTTGTTGAAAGAACTCTTTAAATAAGGGGAGAATAATTAGCCAAGAGAAGAAGTAGTAGGAGGAGAGTAGAGTAGTTATTAGTTTAGCTTAGTTTTCTTTAGTTTAGGAGTTAATTGTTTTCACGTTATATTCCATTCCAGTTATCTTTTGAATTTAATAAAACCTTCATTATTTAATTCAAGCTTTCAAATTTCCAGTAAATTTAGTTAAGACAATTGAATAAGATAAGTTCTTGGACAAGTATTATCAACTTCCTATGCTATTGGAATTGGATTTTCTTCAACATTAACTATCTTCAAGAGGTTGTCAACTAGAGGTTATTCCTTTTTGATTCATTTCATTCAAGGTACATCTTTAGTTTATTATTGAGTACATTATGAATCCAGCTTTATTTAATTCTTTTATGTGTTGTTTGGTTATGTCTTCATTCTAGATTTATATTCCAATTAATGAATTGATGAAGCACTAATTAAATAACTTATGAGATATAATAGGGCTTAACTAAATTTGTAATTTAAGTACCTTTTTATGGCCTGAGATAGATGGTTTATGAATGTTCTATGATACTTGAATAGTGCGCAATATTTGATTTATTATAGAAGATTCTAATGCCAATTAAAATAATGGATCCGTGTAATTGTCCATTTAGTTCTGATAGGTGGTAAAACTATCATTCATCGATAGTGGGCATATGGGGATGGTATAAGCATATGGCATTCCATAATGGGCATATCATAATCAGGTTTCTCTCACCTTAATGGTGTTAATAAACTAAATCTAATGAGGCGTCCTCTTAGGTTGTTTATTAATTAGAGAGTAATTAATAAGGCATTCCTTTTAATTACTGACATGTAAGGAGAAATGAGGTTATGTCAGTGGCGTTCCCGGTAACTATAACTGATTTATTTGGATTACATGTTTAATATTTGTATCAAGGATCAAGTTACTGATTAGTGTGGATTCAATGAATTAACTGGATTTTTCTCTTATTGATTAAACTCGTTAGTATTTTATTTTGTTTATTTGGTTCTAATATTTTGTTGTGACAAGTTGAAGGAAAAAGTTGCATCCGTTCCCTTGGGAGATGACCCTACTCCGTTGCTATACTAGTAAAGAGTAGGTTTTAATTTTGGTTGCACAACGACACGACCGGGAGGAAAGGCAATGTTAAAGATAATGATAATATTATGTAATGATAATGATAATATCATATATTCCTTCCAAAATATAGAGGTATGAAGTATTATCCAAAATTGAGATATAGAAATAACTTTAAAGGAATGATTAGTCCATCTTTTTATTTCATTCTCATTCTTTTACCCGTCTAAACCTACTAACCAGGCATACTTTAAATCTTTATCCACTAATAAGATGGACTATATAGATCACATTTTGCCATCACACTCGAATTAAATTCATTTATTCATTTATATTGAAATATTTACGAGAACTCTTGAAACTAAACCCTCATAAAGATGCCCCGGTTATTCCCGAAACATCATAATCAGATTTACAATGCTCTTCATAAAGTGGAAAGAATTCTAATATTTATATAATTTTTAATGTGTTTTATATTATAAGGTTTGACGAAATTTTATATTAATACGTAAATTATCACAACCTTCTTCATCATCATGTATCAATAATAACAAAAAATATATATATGTCATACACATTATTTTCATATTTGCTGATCATGTACAAGATGTAAAGTATAGTGTGACACCAAGAAAGTAGGTAATGTACATGTAATGGAGAATTTGTAGATTATAGACAAAGAAATAAACAAATTAATTTACTTAAAGACGAATATAGGCTGTAATTGTTGTCTATGTGGAAAAAAATGGCATTGAGTACTTTAAGACTACATTATACCTCACTCATTATAACACGTTCAACAGTACTGTGATCTGATCATTTCCCTCTTGAAACAGTGTTCTGATGATCATGGCTGAAAAACATTTGGCATTAAAGTGGGAATTTTGATTTTTATGACTACACTGAACTTAGTCATGATGATCAAGAACTTCTGATTTGGAGCATAATGCACTTTCATAAATCATAATTAACTTCTTTTCTTTCTTTTTTGAGCATAAATGGAATATGCTAGTAATTAAAACACAAACAAATTAAGTTCAAACCATACATGAATTTGGCAAAGCACAAATCTAAGATTCAATCAAATTTCTTGCCCGCATAAAGGGAAAATTTCTATTCGATTTTAGCAAAATGTTTTGACATAAAAGCCCGAAATAAATATTCTAGAAATCTTTTCTCTCAAGATGCTCTTTTTTAAGTATAGCTCAACTGTAAAGTGATATATTGCAACTGATTTTTTTGTAAACTATGTGTTATATTAAGTACAAAAAAGATTAAAATATATATTTAGGATAAATTATATCAGTTGCTCCTCAACTTAAAGTTCATTTCAATTTCGTCTCTAAATTTTTAAAGAGTTTTATTTTTATTTTTTATGTGGCAATTTCAGTTTAAATAATCCTTTATTCATTTCTCATGCAAAAAAAATCCAACTCCAATGACTACGTGTCGTGTATTTGTCTATTTTTGTCAAGTTTTATGTTATTTTGCTTATCATATATATGGGTATTAAATGCGTATTCAAATTATATTTTAAATTGATAAAAAAAATAAATGAATTATAATTTAAAATGCAAATTACGACGAAAATAGAACTTTATGAAAATTGAATTAATTTACTCTAAATTCTTGTTTATAAAAGATGAATACACACAAACATGCACAATATGCATATTTTTGTATATGTTTACATGTAAATCTATCAGAAATTAATATTCATATACTTAATTGGTTGTTAGTAACAATTCGTCCGTTGATTCTTTATGACCTTTCCTTTCAAATAAAAATGTGTATTCATATACTATTTAATTATTTATTTTTTTATTTGATCTATATTAAATCTTCTAAATTTGTTTGGGAGTAGCCCATCAAAATCTTCCCCAGATAATGATTGAATTGATTCTTCAATTTGTCAGAGTGTAATATCCTGCAAACACAGCAGCAGTTAGACACTAGCACATGGCCTTTGCTCAATATATATGCAATTAATCAACAATTTAATTAATTAATCTCTTTGTACATTGATTTTTATAATGTTTTGTCATCATAATTGATAATTCATATATAGACAAATCATGTTTATCTTCCAAGAGCAATTCATTATTGTTGATAATTGGATTTGAGTGCAATAACACATTCTTTAATAATTATTTTCTTAAACATCCATCAAATCTATCAATTAATGTCATAGTTAGAAAATCAAGTTTTTGTGCTTAATTACCAACAATTCAAGGAATTTGACAGCTCAAACTTTTTGTTGGTTGTTTAGATATGATTGACTATCCATTCAATTAGTACACCCTAAATTCTTGGATGTCATTCAGTTTATTTAAGAGTGAAAAATAAACAAAAACTAAAATAAAATTTACCAAAAAACAATGGAATTATTAAATTTTTGTTTCTGCTTGAGAAGCTATAATATTAATCCTAAGCATAACATAGTTAGTATAGATACCATATTAAGCGCATGTTTCACAAAAGAATTTAGATCTAAAATTATTTGATTCAAATCTAAATCAATTATACTTGATGGATAAACACCCATTCTACATCTTAATAGACTAAAATAATATGAAAATGTAGGCAAAATCATGATACAATTTCAAGCGATAAAATCTTCTATAATGCTTAATTTGGGAGCATAGTGAATTGTAGAGTTTTAAAACATGTATTAATATAACATAATTAACACCATTTAAATTTTAAACATATTCACACATAATTACATACTACACGTATTTTCACACATTATACATATTTACACACACTGCACTTGTTTAAACATATTAGACATATTTTTATATATTACACACATATTTACACATACTAGTTAACACATTTTCATATATTACGTATATTTACACATACTAGTTAAAACTTTTTCAAATATTACACATATTTACAAATATTAGTTAACACACTTTTATATATTATACATATTTACACATATTACATATATTTTCACACACTACGCATATTTTCACATACTATACAAATATTTTCACACACTACATAATTTTACACATATTACACATATTTTCATACACTATATTTACTTATAAATATTTCACACGTTATATATTCACACATAATACACACATTTTAATATTATTTGTTTATACATACTACATAAATTGTTAAAAATCAGTTAGATTATCCAATAAACACTTATTCAATTATGAGTTTTGCTATCATTATTGTTTAGTTGTTTGAAGAGTTATTATCCTATGAGATAATCTCATATACAAAACTTACGTATAAATTTAATTTTAGTGTATAAAATACAAAAAATTTAACATATAACATATAAAAAATTAACGTATTAGCGTATAAAATATAATTGATGCATAAGATACGTGAGATGGTAGAGTTTTTGGATTGTATGTAATAAACTCCTTGGTCCACCAAGGTGAATTAGTCCGAAATGCACGAGTAGAAGACTAAACGAATATTCATGGCATTTACACATCAATTGTGTGACTATGTGTAGCCAAAATATATACAGATTACAGACGGACAAATACAGTTCTAATAATAATGGATGCTAAACATTTGTCACCAAATTTAACTCATAAAACTCATAAAAATCCAAACAAAAAATTTTCCCAACTCACAACTTCCTCTCTCTCTCTCTTTCTCTCTCTCTCTCTCAGTCTTGACAACCCTCCAAAACCCAAAATACACCCCCAATCCATTCTCATTCATTTCCTCTATATATGTATATTTAGAGCTTGACAGAGCTTTCTCTAACCATAATACTCCATCATTCTCTCCCTCATCCCTTTCTTCCCAACACACACACACACACACAAATGGATGACAACATTAATCCTACTACGTGGCCGGACATTGAAGTTGAGCTGGAAAATCTTAAAGCCATCAAAGTACTAGGCAAAGGTGCCATGGGAACTGTCTTCCTCGTTCATCACAAATCAAATGATCCTACTGCTACCTTCCCTTTTGCCCTCAAAGTCGTCGAAAAGTCTTCCTTGTCTGTCAAGCCCGATGCAGACCGCCGTGCACGGTGGGAAATATCTGTCCTTAACCAACTTAGACAAGAAGAATTTCACCACCCTTTTCTCCCTTACATTCTTGGAACCTCCGATACAAATGATTATCTTTGTTGGGCTACCCCTTATTGCCCCGGTGGCGACCTCAACGTCCTCCGTTACCGTCAATTCGATCGTGTCTTTTCGCCCTATGTCATCCGGTTTTATCTTGCGGAAATCATTTGTGCCCTTGAAAAGCTTCACGGGATGGGCATTGTGTATAGAGATTTGAAACCTGAGAATATTTTGATTCAACATTCTGGTCATGTCACCCTCACCGACTTTGATCTTTCACGTACCTTGTCACCCAAGAAAATGGAGACCTTGATTTTCTCCTCCGAGCCGGACGTTGAGCCTTCCGGGAATCTCAAGAAACAACGGGATCGTCATCGGAGGAACCTGACGCGCTTCATCATTATTAACAAGAAGAAGGATGGATTAAAGAAAGCAAAAAGTGCACGGGTTTCGCCCATGAATAGAAGAAACGTTGAATTTTCCAACGAACGTTCGAACTCATTCGTCGGAACGGAAGAGTACGTGGCACCGGAAGTTGTACGTGGAGATGGACATGAATTCGCGGTGGATTGGTGGGCATTAGGAATTCTTTGTTATGAAATGCTGTATGGAACGACGCCGTTTAAAGGCAAAAATCGAAAAGAAACATTTCGGAAGATCCTCATGGTGCAGCCGGAGTTTGTCGGCAAACCCAACCCATTGACGGACTTAATCAAAAAGTTGCTAGAGAAGGATCCCACGCGCCGGCTGGGGTACCAGGGAGGCGCGTCGGATATTAAGCAGCATGAATTCTTTAAAGGTCTAAGGTGGGATTTGTTAACGGAGGTTTTACGACCGCCGTTTTTGCCGTCGAGAGATGAGACGGAGGAGTTAACGAAAGGCGGAATTGACATACGTGATTATTTTGAGAAGTTGAATGCTCCGCCATCACCGTCGTGGTCACCGTCAATTGATGAATGTCGACATAACGTTTCGTTGACGGAGTTCTAGCACACGTGTAAAGTAATCTTTTTTTTTTTATTATTTAGGATTTTGTTTGTACATAAAATAAGAAGTAGGACATGAAATATGGCGTTAATTAAGATAGATGTTAGTTGTTACACAAACATTATCATCATGATTGTAAATTCTGTTTATAAATGGATTTACCCACGCGTTTGTGGTGGCGCGTGGTGATGATAAAAGGGGTATTGTTGGTGGCCTTCATTCTTGAACTGATTGTTCATTTTATCAGCTTCAATTTATAAGCCCTTTTTCCCATTTGATTTTTGAATTTAGAAGAGAGGAATTGATTGTTTGATTTGGTTTTGAAGCAAATCTTGTAGTTCTGTTTATAAATGGATTTACATACGCGTCTGTGGTGGCGCTTGTGGTGATGAAATGGTTATTTTCGTGGTCATATATATATACACGAAGAAGAGTTAATCACAAACAATAAAAATAATAAAAAATTATAATTATAATTTAAATTGTGATTAATTATATATTTTATATATGAACAATATTTTATATATAAATTATTTTTACAGAAATTTAGGCAATAATTCTTGAACTGATTATTTATTTTTATTAGCGTCATTTTTTTAACATTTAAATATCTGTATTTAGAAGAAAGGAATTTGATTGTTTGATTTGGTTTTGAAGCAAATCTTGTGAAATCTGAAATAATCAAACTCATCAATACTAATTCTTTTCTTGGAATGAAAGTAACACTGATGACACAAATTCATGATCAATTCTGTTGGAGAAGCTAATCTAAAGTAATTGATTTACATGTACAAGAAACTATTGTTCTTTGTTGTCTTGAGGTTAGGTAACCTAAATAGATGTGTATTTCAGAAGTTTAGACTTCAATTGCCAAGAGATTTTTTTTTTTTTTTTTGCAAAAAGAAGAAAGGTGAATTTGGGAGTTTGAATTTAATTTTTTTTAATAAATATAAATTATTTAGATTACGTTTAAGATATATTATAATTTAGCATAAATTAGTATATACTCTACAACAATGTTGCAGAAGAATTCATCTCCATGTTTGTAAATATTTAAAAAAGAAAACCTCTTCCTCATTTTTGTGAAAAATAATTTTCATTATTTACATTTAAAATTACACAATTTCGTTATTTACACTAAAATTACGCACTAAATTGTACTTTTTATTGAATTTCATTTATTTTTTAACAGAAAAGATATATACGCATGTCATGGTCGGACAATGTAAGCATACATAACTTTCTATTAAAAGATCATATTGAATAGAAGTATAAATTTGATGCAATTTTTTAATGTAAGTATTAAATTTGTATTATTTTTAAATATGAGTTATAAAAAAAATTACAAAACATTTGAAGAATAATATTTATAATTTTTCCTATTTAAAAAAACCTAAAAAAGAATAAAGAAAATTACATTATGCACAACATTGCTAACGTTTTTTCAAGAATGTTGCGATGCCTGGGACGACATCATTGTGAAAGAAAACTTTGTGGACTTTTTTGTTTCCCAAAGAAAGTGGCACAAATAAATAATGATAAAATAACTTTAGGTGCACGAACAAAATTACAGGGACTTTTTAGCTTAGTGCTAGGAACTTGATGACAATGGAGATCGATCTTTAGCACTATTTATTCGATTTGAACAATTTCCATGATATTTATGTTAAAACCCTTATAATATATCTTAGAAATGAAAAATAACTGGGAAAATTTCTCAAATTTTTGTCTTTCAACTCTCAGTCGCACAAGTTAAACGTTAATTCGAGATGAAATTTTTAAGGGTAAATTACTTCAACCGTTCATCAACTTGAGGTTTTATTTTACTTTTGTCCTTATTTTTAAAAAATTTTATTTTCGTCCATCGTGTTATAATTTGGTTTAAAATCATCATTCATCTATTTTTATTATTTAAAATTCAATTTAAACAATTATTTTGCACGCATATATATGATAAATATAAGGGCATAAAATTTATAGAATTTAATATATGCATGCCAAATAGTCACTGGGGTTTGACTTTTTTCTAGCATAAAAAGTGAACAAAGAACTATTGAAAACTAAGAATGCGGCATGAAGGATAAAAATATAACTTTTTAAAGAATAGAAAAAAAAAACAAAATGAATCCCAAGTTAAAGTTAAAAGAACAGTTGAAATAAATTACCCAATTTCTAATAGTAACACTATTAAGTAAATCTACAATAAGTTTTCCTGTGAATTACAAAAATAACTTTGGAAAAAAATAAGGTAGCTCATCAATTTTAGATAATAAAACATTAAGCGAAACTATGCATGGCTCTAAATGTATTATGGAATTACAATCTAGATTAATTTAATATAGAGTAATAATAGAGAGTACAATTTTTTTTAATTAAGTAATTTCACGGACATGAATTTCATTATTACTCATTTATTTATTTAAAAATATCAAGTCGTGTAAAAAAAATTGTACTCCCTTCAAAATAATATTTTCTAGTGGTTGACAACAAGTAGTGGTCTTAGTAGGACAGTAGTACTAGCCCTTCTCTTTAATCCATAATACAAGTGACTTTTGTGCTGGTTTAATCAAGCATTAAATTATATTATTCCAAACAAATTAAAAAACAAGCATTAGCAAAATATCATTTGTAAACTAATTAATCAACCCTTTTGCCTTCAATGTTTTTGTTTTTTAATTTTTAAATTGCTTAAAAGGTGTGCCTTTATGATTACTGGACAAAATGTTCTGAAATCACGGGACTGAATTTGATGGCACTAAGCCTAACTAAGCACTTTAAGCTAAAACACTTTTTAAGAATTCCACTGTGTTTGCATATTAAATGTAGAGTAATGACAGGGGGAGTGAAATTCTAGAGTGACTGACGTGGCAGTGATAAAAAGACAAACTAATACTCTAACCAAATGATGAGTGAACCCTAATAGGTAAGAGATAAGTTTGTTTTTTATCACTACCACGTCAATCACTCCAGACTTTCACTCCCCTGTCATTTCTCTTAAATGTACACTTTCAAATCTTTAAAAACTGTTAACCTCAGCGTTCTTTATTAGAGATATAGGAATCGAGAAGATTATGGAATCTTTAATAATACAAATGAATGACATCCGACAATCAATTTCAAGAACGGTCAGAACACAAGTGGAAAGAGTAGAGTTTCCTATGTAATTAGTTGCCATTTCTAATTTTTTTATTTGTGATGGAAATGGTTTGGAAATATATATTGTTCTAACGTTGTTCTTGTGGCATTGATATAGGGCTGTTTTTCTGTACAGTAAAATTTTGCATGAAAAAGCCATAAAATGAACAATATATATTGACAGGCACCAATTAAGCTAACTATTTTGATAATTTCTGTTGGAATCATCAACCTTGTTTGATTGAGATCGAGTTTCCAATCAGTCCTAAAGACCAACAGAGATTCGGGGAAAGATGGTATCAAATGCAGCCTAGTCTAAGTTTCGCTGTAATATAGTAGAATTTGATAGGAAAAAAAAAACTTGGTTTGATTGAGGTCAAATTTCTTTTATGTGATTCAAGAGAGTTCTATGGTTAATTCGGGTCATGAAGAATCCCAAGATTTAAAAATTTTATACTTTATTTCAAAATAAATTAAAAAATTTTCATTAGGTTCTTCAAAATATTATAATTTCGCCTCCCAAAAATTAAATATAAATTTTGTTAATAATATTATATAATTTTACCTCCTAAACTTTACTTGTTGAATCAGTGGATTATTTTTGCATATGTTATGAGTCGTTATTTAGGGGTTGGATAGAAGGGTGTAATATTTATCAAGATCGTCCTGATAAATTTTTTGTCAGCACCAATCATTGAATGCCAAATCAGCATTTTTTTAGTGTTACACTACAATAACAATACACTCCACTCATACCATATAATTAACTAAAATCTTTAAATTTAAGAAAAAAAAATTAAATGCACCAAAATGATAAATCTTTCCATAACTCATCCATATATTAAAATTATCATGTATTTATTAGATCCAATATTCAAATCACTACAAAATTAAAAAAAATAAAATATCAGTAAAATTAAATCTACAATTATTAAGCCCTAATTAGATACGAGTGAACTCTACGATATTTTTTTTATTGAAATTAGGGATTAAAATAATAAAATATTATTAAAATTAAATCTACAATTATTAAACTATAATTCAAATGTGACCGCATTGTTTCACAAAAATCAGAAATTAAAAAAATAAAATATCACAAAGTTAAATCTACAATTATTATGCCCTAACCCAGATGTGAGTAAACCATATAATGTGATTTTAATCACAGGATAAGATAAAAAATATTTAGAAAAAAATCAAAGATGAAAAAATGTATATCTTTAATTTTTTTCAAGCTTAATTTAGTATTTAAATGGTTTTATAGTTAACTATATGGTATACGTAATGTGTATTTTTATTAGGGTGACACTTTAAAAAATGTTGACATAGCACAAAATAATTTATGACTGATAAGGAGTTTATCAAGAAGATTCTGATAAATATTTTACTCTTGTTCATAATATTAGCTACTTAAATGTTAGGTTCTGATTCATCACATAAGAAGAATGAGTTAAGAACAATTAAAGTGACCTAACTTGTGAGTTTAGTTGTACAATCATAGTCATCAAAATTTGCCAAATCAACATTTACTCACATCAATTTCGACAATTTATTCTTCAAGTTTTTCAAGGAAAAAAAATCAAGTTTTCAATTTTTCAATTGAATAAGGATTTAAAAAAAAAAAAACTTGTCTAGCATCTCTTTTAGAAAGCGAAGATGGGAAAATGGGATGATTGAGTATCCAACTCTTGTATTAAAACAAGAATTTTCTATTAAAATTTCCAAAAATACTTTTTACAACTTCGATGAATTTTCTAGTTACTATTCAAAACAAATAAGCAAATAAATAAATAATGGGTTTATTTTACATTCTCTTAACTATATGATGATGTAGATATATAGGGTGTATTTTCATTCAAATGGGGGAAAGTTTGGTGCCTTTGGCTTTGGGGACTGCAATGCTACTTACCTTTTAAGGCAAAGTGAATTAAAGTTGCCTTGCTTTGAATACATATTTTACCTATCGTCCCTACATTTTGGCCCAAGTTGAGTGGTGAATAATTTCTTGCATAGTTTACCATGATCATGGTTAGTGGTTACTTTGTAACTTTATGTGAAAAGCACAATTGAAACATATACACACATTCTCACTTTTTCTAGTGGGGCAAAGTTTACTGAATGTCAGAATTAGGGGCCTTGCTCTTCAATCACTCGGTTATATGTCTGTTAGTAAGATCAACTTTCATTCTCATTCACTAAATGCATTTTTGGTGTAATGTTATCACACGGGATAGATAATTGAAATACAATCATTTTTCACAAACAAACAAAAAGTCACAAATTTCGCGGAATTTAAAAAGAGTTTATTCAATGGAAATAATATTGTAATATATAATGATAAAAAGTGGTTTACAAGTGTTTATATATATAGTATTAAGAAACCCTAATTTGAATTTTGAAATAAAATAAAAATAATTGCAAAGATTTAAGTGGGACTAAAAGTAGCGGAAGCAAATGAATTTTGCTAAATTGCACGCATTTTTTTCTACTCTTTAGCCTAATCTTGTAAAGCTCATAAATCATTTTCAACCGGTTCCACATTAGTTACCAGAAAAGAAAGCAAATATGATTACTCAAATTAGGTGAGAACCACATTTAGATTATGTTTTGGTAAACTGCCAAAATGTTTTAGATTGATCTGCACCATGCATTCAAGTTTTTTATACGGCTAAGTTTGCTTAAGTTCTCTACATGAACCTATGCAACTTTTTCTTTTGGTTTAGAATGTGAGGGGGGAGGAATGGACCATTCACCATAGTAATGGTTGAGCACTTTTTAAGATTGAAAAACAGGTCACTCTGAATCATTGGAGCAGAATGGATTCTTGGAATAAACATTTGTAGACAAGAAGGAAAAGGTTGTAGGAAGAAAGAATAAACATTTTCAGTACACAACAACAATACAATATTTTGCAACTCTCCATGTGCTCAGCATAGGTAGCTGTTTTGAGTACAGTTTTGTACACTCTGTCTATATTCTACACTATGTATATAGTAATTTTCTGATTGAACAAGACTGAATTAAAGAAGAAACAAGAATGTACCAAATGATTAGAAACCATCATTTGTTATAAGCAAAATTTTCTTCACTCACTAGCATTAGCATTGGCAAAACAGTCCAAAATCATTCTTGTATATGTGCAAAATCAAAAGACTGAATTCTTTCTGTTTGTCGGCCTTATTTAGGATCCAATATGTTGGATCCTTTTCTCGTGACCATAATATTGGTCCCATGTTTTCTGGAAACCAAACAGTGCAATTTTGTCTTGTGGCCTCCATATTTGAGATGATAATTTTTGTGTAATATTATACTATCTTATTTTGTTCAATACTTTAGATAACGTTATTTCACTAAAATCAAAATTAAAATGGTAAAGTTCACTCATATCTCGATTAGAGTTTAATAATTGTAAATTGAATTTTAATAATAGTTATGCTTTTAGTCATTGATATTAGTGAAAGAACGTTATTTTGAATATTGAATAGAATAAAACAAGATAGTTTTAAACAGAAGGTGGATATTATATCTCCATATTTATATAGGCCTTTGGTTATGCATTTAGTTGAAGAGATCAATGCCAATCAGCAACAAACAAATAGGAATGAACTTCAGCTTCAAAATGGTCATTGATGGATGGACTGTATGTGCCTTCTTCGGTTCTTGCCCCCTTTAACTGACAAACCAAATGTTCCATCACAGTCTCTTCTAAAGCTATGGTTTTTTTTTCTCTCTTCTTCCTTCTTCCATATGACCCTTTCTAATCATATCTTTACTTGTCTCAACTTTTGCAAGTAGGAATGTGGGAATAGAAGTTAAAATTGTACGAAATGAAGTGACCTCAAGTGGGTCAATTTTGCTCTATAATGTATAATGTAAATATGACCTGAAAACTATTCTTCATCACAGTGTCTATTGCTCTAGCGACATAGGAAGACTTGAAAGCAAATTCCACATGCAATGCTGAATTGATTAAACTGATACATCATTCTCCAGGAGAGCTCTGTGTTCTGAGCTATCATTGTCTAAAATGTAAGCTTGCCAAGAATTCAATGAACATTTGAAACATTATTAAGCGGTTGGGTTTTCACATAATACGTCAAAAGAACAAAAGGGAAAAAGCAGTGCAGAAGAAGTGACTTATAAAAGTTTGACAAAGAAAGTTATTTGTTTACTTCTAATCAAGAAACCAGCATTCTAATATATGGCGTTATTATCATCTATTCTGCAGCAATATGCAATGCTTGTCATTCAATGGATTGAAAGAAGGCGTAGTATATATGGAGTGAGAAAAGCTATAGTATTGTTCAAAATGGAACATTTTAAAGCAACTATTATGTTTTGTTCTGTTGGTTGGGTGGGGGATAGGGCATGTATTGTCATTAGATTTTACAAATCACTACTTGGATTAATTGAATGTAGTTTAAGTTCCGAAGATGAGGAAGGTTGCAACAGTTTAGCATTCGGCGTAAAATTTTTGTCAAATCCTATATTATGGATTTACATTAGAAATCGTGTTAACGTTAGGACGCTCCCAAGCAAAGAAAATGAGATTAGATTGTACACGGTGGCGGTGTCGAAATGTAAACCATACAATCGATCCCACTTAGTGTGATAATGGTTTAATTGTTGTTGTTGTTATTCATTTATGTAATCCACCTGTCAAAAGTTGGAGATGCAATTATCAAAATTCAGTCGGAGAAAGGTATGAAGGTGCAAATGCAGCAAGCTATACAAGATTGCCAAATATACAATAAGATCAATCTTTCTACATTAAACAAAACATTGCAGATTGTATCATAATCTACTATTTCACGAGGCAAAACAAAAATCATTGAGAAAATGGAACTCATGTTACTGTCCCAAGGCAGTCCAAAACTCAAGTGTATTCTCTGCAAAATGAAGAAAAGTTTGAGCATATAGTGCTAGTATTTTGGACATATTCATTCAACATGGAAAATATGCCCCATGCAACACTCTGAACACTGCTTAGACAAAGCACATGAAACAATAACACTGACAATCAGAAACAGCTCACATTTGATACGATGCAGAGAACAGAACGCACATTCTTGAAAAATGAAGTTCGATCGTAAGGGACACAAACGATTTAACAGAAGCCCATCAAAAGGTACAGTTTCTAGAAACTTTACAATTATGACTTTTGTCTAGAAAGAAGCTAAATCTGTTTTAACCTGTACTGGAAAGATGCATGCATGTGCATTGTACTTGCCATGGCTGCTAATTTCATATGTATAACAATCAGTTTTGTTCCCTAACTTTACCTCATAATCTAAGTTGTATCATTAAGATCTACAATGATCATCAATATTAAGGTATTCTAACTTAAAGTTTTCAGCAATGAAAAGTTACAATCATCTTACTCAGATAAGATATACTGACTCTAGGACAACACTATAAAATATGTATAGTGTATAAAAATATATATGTAACGTGTACAAATAAAAGAATGTGTGCAAATATTACGCATAGTGCATAAATATGCCTAGTATATAAAAAATATATAATGTGTAAAAAATATGTGAAGTATATATGTGAAAATGTGTAGTGTGTAAATATGTATATCATATAAAAAGTATGTAGTATGTAAAAGTGTGTGTAATATGTAAAAATATATGTAATTAATGTCTGAAAATGTATAGTATGTAAAAATGTGTAGTTTAAATATATAAATGGTATAAAATATATGTAGCATGTAAAAATATATGCAATGTATGTAAATAGATGTTGCGTTTGAAAAGAAAAAATAAAGTATGTGTAAATGTATATGTATTAGATATTCAAACCATCTTGATTATCGGATCAAATCTTATGTCTAATTTTTACTTTTTTATTTTGTCCAAACCTCAATACTGTTTAGTTTTACTAAAAAAATGCCTTAATATGTAATTTTTTACGATATATATATATACACACACATATATATTAGCAGTATAAAGTTTTTTTAGTGAAATTGAGATTTTGGATAGAATAAGATAGAAAGGATTGGACAGATAATTTTAATTATGTCATATTGAAAAATATCACTTAAAATTGTATCATGGTTTTATGAACCTTTTCAAATCCCCTTATTTCATTAAGATTTGCAACCCTTAATCAATGTATTTGAATTACAAAAAACTTTACTCTTGTTTCTGTCAGTCTCAATCAACGAAAAAAACTTCCATTGCTTTAATAAACAAATTTGGTATTGAAAAAGGTTTGTAATAGGAACATAAATTGTAAAAGAATCCATGCAAAAAAAAAAAAAAAAATGAACTTAGCCGAACATCAATAATTCAATGAACGCATAATGTTTTCAAGATAACATTTTACTGCACTTCTAAAAGAAATCACTAAAAATCATTTATAAGACCTCAACCCTAATAATTAATCACAAAAATTTAGGTTAAACGAATTCATATCTAAGTAGTGTTTCATATATGAAACAGACAGTTAATTGACGTTGAAATTGTTGTTTTAATTTCCTGCTATTTTTATCATGGGTTGAAATTGCGACTAACTCACTATTGCATAAATGAACTTACTTCATAAGACACAGGTCGTTAATTAATTGGACGAATAAAAGGTTTTGAGAGCAAATTTCGTTTGAGTCTAATCCTTCCAAATTAAGCATAAGAAAATGAAGAGGACCATGGCTGATACCCCAACGAAGGGAGTGAAAGTAGGCAAACTGAGAGGTCGTAAGGAAGCAGAGGCCTCAACAACAAAACTGATGAGAGCAGTAAGCAATCGATGATGAGAATCCCATAATCTTCAAACTAAGTTGATACATTAAAAACCGTTGAAGTTGGTTCAGGAGTTTGCCATCCCTACATTATTTAAAACTTGCATTCCTCACAAACTAGAGGTATATCTAGCAGGGCAACAGTTTGCTGTTTATGACCAACAATTGAAGTAGGGTTAAGGTTCTTCTGACTGCATTTTTCAAAGGGTGTTTTGTTTTCAAATTTCAACAGCCATAAAATAAGCTTTGAGCCAAACTATGAAGGTTTTCAAAGTTCTTTGCTTTAAGGTCGGCCAGATTTCATGCTTTATTTTTCTTTGAAGAGTCTATCTATATATATACAGATACCATTAGGAAAAATGCATGGCTGATTTTACTTTACCCAGAGGAAGACAAATGAATATGAAATGCTAGCTCTCTTGATGATTGGAGAAGGTTTTCTGTTTTGCAGATACCCACAGGCGTAAAAATGGATTAAAAACAACCCAGTTCAGGTTTCTGATCAAGAACCTATAATTTATTTTAGGATCGTCGTAGAGAAAATGTATTATTTTAGGCAGTACGGTGTTTTCTGTAATGTCAATGACATTAATTACTGATAATACACTAAGAAATTTTTGGTATTTGATGATAAATACCTTCCTGTGATCTCATAGTTTCTTCTGCTAATGCAGTGGCAAAATTACAACATATTTTGAGGGAGCTTAATTGTATAAGAAAAAAATTTTCTCATACAATATATATATATATATATATATAGATATATATGCTAAAATATCAAATTGATAATCATAATGAAAAAAACATAAATAATTTCTCTTGTTTTTTCCGTAATTAAATAATTATAATCTATAAATTTAAAATGAATTAATTACAATTCACAAATAACCTATTAATAATAAATATTACTAAAAACATAAATAAAAAAACTTACATCAAGATATTACTAAAAACTTACATAAAAAAATTTAAATGTTACTAAAACTTAAATATTGGAAAAAAAATAAAAACATCAAAAATTTACATTAAAAAATTAATTATTACTAAAAAACTAAATATTGAAAAATAAATAAATAAAAACATTAAAAACTTACATTAAAATTAGTGTTAGAAGCAACGAAATAAGCTCAATACCAATTGAAATCCGAAAGAAGTCAAGAAGGAGATTGTCCACTATCCAATGAGTTGAAGGTGAGAAGAGAGAGGGAGGCAGCCACGAGCACGACTAAAGGAAGGGATAGTTTAATAGTTGTTGTTTTCCTAACTATAATTTAATAGTTTTAAGGTTAGTTAGTTTTCTAAATGGTTTTTATTTTTTAATTATAATTTAATTGTTTAATGGAGCAATAATAAGGATTAACAGAAAGTTTAGGGATTAGGTTGAATAAAATATAGTGAGAATTTTTATTTTTTATTTTACAGTAATTAAAACGACGTCGTTTTACTGGTTGAGTAATATTTTTTTTTACTCTTAATTAAAACGACGTCGATTTATTTAAGAATAATAAAAACAAATTATCCATCTTCGTCGTTTTACTGGTTAAGTTTTTTTTTTTTTTTACTCTTAATTAAAACGACGTCGATTTATTTAAGAATAATAAAAACAAATTATCCATCTTCATCACTAAGTAATTTGAAACGAGCTACCTCTCCAGTAGCACCACGGCGGAGTGCGAAAGGGTAGAGAAAGTATATCAATACCTTGCTCACCAAAACGAAGTCAACAATCTGGTACTACTTGTACCCTCGGTTTATGTTTTTATTTTATGGATAAATAACTTCAATAATTCCTCCTGATAAGTATTGTTTAGATTTTTCATCTTGAAAAAATTATCATTGGAATGATCATCTATTAATTTTTTGAGTAATGATTGGGGGAGTGAAAAATTAGAGTGAAAACCCAAAGTGACTGACGTGGCATGTATAAAAAGACAAACTAATCCATTACCTATTAGGGTTCACTCATCATTTGGTTAGGGTATTAGTTTGTCTTTTTATAACTGCCACGTCATTCACTTTAGATTTTCACTCTAATTTTTCACTCCCCCTATCATTGCTCTAATTTTTTTTATCCATCTTGACAAGTAACATCTATTATCTGTCAATTCACACTATTTATTATTCAAAACCATATTATTTTGTAGAGCATAGCTAATTAACCATGTTATTTATCAATTCATTATTGAGAGTGACGTCGTTTTGCATTGCATGACTATCAATCGATAGAAAATGAATCCGTTTGTCAGTTGATACTGTTCATTATTCAAAACGATTTCGTTTTGTACCACATGAGTAACCACATTATTTGTCAAATATATTAAAAAAAATAAGTTGATAACCATTTATGTAATAAATTTCAAGTTGAGATTTTAAAATTGAGACCAAAATAATATTTACAGCGGAGTTGAGAACTAGAGTAATTTACTGCTATATAACCCATTATTATATTCATTAGCGTGTATTTTAAAAAATTAAAATTTAGACGGAGAAATTATATAATATTACAAATAATTAAAGGTTATTTTAATTTTGGAAGAGAGAAAAGATTTTTTTTAAAGATTTAATAAAAAAAATTAGAAAAGCTTACAAATTTGACATAAGGATTGAAACCCTCTATCTTGGGAGATGAGATTTTGTGTTTAAAATTATCTTATCTTATTTTATTCAATGCTCAATACGATGTAGTTTTACTAGAATCAGAATTAACAAAAATATGTCATTTCACTAAAATCAAGATTAAAACCGTCATATATATGGTTCACTCACATGTGTTTTAGGGCTTAATAATTGTATATTTGAATTTGGTAATATTTATACTTTTAGTTCTAATTTTAGTGTTCGCTCACATGTGTTTTATTACTTAATAATTATAAATTTAATTTTGACAATATTTATACTTTTAATCCTAATTTTAGTGAAATGACACCGTAGTAGTATTAGACGTAATAAGATATGATACTCTTATGGTGACGATTTGATCTCCTACCTGGACAACAATTATGTATTTATACTATTTTAAGAATGGAGAATTTGCATTCCTTAGTCAAATTAAAGGAGCGTTACAATTAGTTTTAAATCACACCCTCCAAGGGATAAGAAGCGGTGGTTATTGATAGGATGGGTGGATTAGGCTCAACATTCTGATTCAAATCAGAGCCCTATTTCTTGGACCAGTAGTGGGCTTTGAAAACATTTTTATACCCAAAAAAAAAAGTCCTTGTTTTGATAGGACCAACAAGCTTGACAAAACAATGAAAATTTTTGTTAAGCTATTAAAGGTTGCATAAGAGGTTCTCAATGGCCCAATTGTAACAAATTTAAAAAATCATTTTTTACTTTAGAGTTTTTTGTTATAAGCTTTCAAAGGTTTCAAAAGAGGTTATCAATGGTCCAAAATATGGAATTGTCAATTTGGTTGTAAAAGACGGAACAAAAAGTTCTCTAGTTAGGCCCAATTTGATAAAACAATTCAAATTTAAAAATTGATTGATTCAAATGTTAATGGATTAAGAGGATGTAAAAATGTAGTTCAAAATCATGATCAAACTTTAAACGATAAAATCTGAAATAATGCTTAATTTAAGAGGATGGTCAATTATAGAATTTTAAAATATTTTTTTAATATTATATAATTAACTCAGTTTAACTTCTTTTTCTTTTCACACATAATTACATAAACTACACATATTTATATAAGTTGTATACATTTTCACAAACTATATAGACTTATACATATTAAACACAATTTTTATATATTATACATATTTTTACACATCACATACTATGCATATTAACACACATTATATATGTTCACATCTAATACATACATTTTTACCTACTATATATTTATATATAATACACACTTTTTCACAAACAATATATTTGCACATATTAATTAACTTTCACATAATACATATTTTTATATATTTTCTTTTTAAATGTGAAAGTTAATTAGATTATCAAGCATATGCAATTAATGAATTTAACAATTTATTACTTTCAAATTTTAAACTTCAAATCCAGTCAATTTTATCAAATAATTCCTTAATATGACTTTCATGCATTCCTCAGAGTTTCCTATATTCTTTGTTGCACTATTTCTTTGATTTACAAAAATATGATTTTTTTTGTTAAGTCAACCATGATTAAAAATATATTTATCTAGAAAAAGGTTTTAAAGCAGACAATTCGAGGTGGATTCAATTTAGTCAAACATGATTTATGTTTTCTACTTAATTTACTCATAAGCTCTTTTAGGTGGTGTGGGTGACATATATTCATAAACTTTTGTATCATTAAAATACTGGTTAATTAAAACTGATGCCATCTCTTTAAATTTTTTTGTATCATTAAAATACTGCTTAATTAAAACTGATGCCATCTCTTTAAATTTGAAAGTATATGTTAAGCAAAGTAATTAGCCATGTTGGGTAATTACCGAAATAACTATTTTCAAGAGTGGAGGATAATTTAGATATTATTAAATTTCAATTTTCGTTATACTTGTATTAAAGGATTCTACCATTTTTTTATTCTTTAGTAAAAGATTTATAGTTATAGATAGGCCGTGTGATGAAATTGAAAATTGACTCAATCTAAAGTTCAAAATTTGAAAATAATAAATTATTAAATTCATTAATTAAATATGTATTATACTGAAATTTCTACAATATGTATAAATATATGATGTGTGAAAATGTATTTAGTATATGTAAAAAGGCATAGTGTGTGAATATGTTATATAATATGTGTCAATATATGTATTAGATACAAAATTATACATATGTGTTTGGTATGAAAATGTGTGTAATGTATGTAATTACGTGTGAAAAGGAAAAAAATTAAATTGTTTTAATTATGTCAAATTAAAAATGTTTTAAAATTCTGAAAATGCTCCAAAATTAAATAAATTAAGCCAATTTTTATCGTTTAAAATTCTATTATCATTTCATCATTTTGCTTACGTTTTTAATTTTTTTAATCTATTAAAATTTTTTATATATAATTATCAATCAAACTTATTTGGTTCAGATTGAATTAATTAATTTTCAAATTTGAATTGCTTTATCAACAGACTCAAAGATTTATATTTTACAAGAAACAAGCAACTGATAATAGAGAAAATACATGACAATTGACATGTCAAATAACATAATTGGGATTAATACACAAACTTCTTGTGTTTGTTCTTAGGAAACTTCTCTATCATAGCCACATTTATGTATTAATATTGCATCCTTCTCCAGCAAGAAGGATCACGTGTAATGTCGTGCAAGTCTTGATTGGCCGCTGCCACATCGTGATAGATAGAGAGCATCTAATCTTGTGGGGGCAAAATTAATAATAGAACAACTGGAAGATACATTGCTTTCTTCTTGAATCGATTCATGCAATATTATGATCAACTTTTTGGATTTCACTTGTGCCATGGAATTGGCAAAAAAGGATAGCTACCATCATCGTATCTTCCATGAGAACGAGTTGACAACACCCTTTTTGTGTACTTCCATGGAATTGACAAATTAAAAGTGTTTATGTATACGCATTTTTCTTTCTGTGCTTGTCGTATTAGGTAACTAAAGACTAACCCTAATGGATTTAAATCTTTTTTTTTTTTGTACAAAAGCGATACTTTCATTAATGAAGATAAATTATAATACATTACATCTAAATAGTTGATAATAAGTGCAATTAAACTCATCTCCTCAGTGAAAGCAGGTGAACTGCAATACATGCAATCTAACCAATGATCTAATGCCAAACAAATTTGAGTAGAACAATACTCAAAATCATTTACAAGTCATGAAAAATAAATATTCACTTGGTATTGAAAGTTAAAACTGGATTCTTCACTTCTCAAGCATAACTAAAATTGGAGTAGTTTCTTCTCCCTAATAGTAGAGCTGGATTGAAGTTTTTCACTCCCTAATAGCTATTCAAAACCAAACTTTAACCTCCAAGCAAAATTAACTAAAAACAAAGACTTCTTCCTTCCAAATTCACAATCAAAATCGATTGATCTCCAATGACCAAAGCCAATATGTGAGAAAGAAAGTAATGGTTGAAGAGAGAACCTTGAGTTCCTAACAAGCCGATTGGAGAAACTTTCCTACATCCCTTCTCTATTTTTTTTATACTCTGCTTGAAAATAAAAGCTTCACGATGCTTACACAGCGCCGTGTCCAAGCTCTGCATCCAAGTTTCAAATTTTTTTTCCTTCACCATGATATTACTCCAAAAATGGAGATTTACTCTCAAATAGAGAGAAAAAAACTCCCATTTGGGAGACCAAAGCACTCTCGTAAAGAGAGACAACACCCTCCCATAAAAGGAGACAAGAAAATTTTGGTTAAAAATTTGGATTTTGGGAGGTGATATGGTGGGGAAGCGGCGGAACTGCCGCCTCCCCTTACTGTTTTTGAGAGTGGTGGGTTTCTTTAGGTTTAAAGAGAAAAGAGGAATCAATGATGAATTTACGTGATTTCACTTTTCAGTTCAGGTGGATTTAAATCTAGTTTAATGTTGTAAATTTTGGAGTTTTTCCACTCTTATCACTTTTTCCACTCTTGTTCTTAGATACTTAGGCCTACTTCTCTCTGTTCTTTCTGGTCATTGGTAAGGTAAGATTTAAGTAGTTTTAGGGTTTGTAATATCACCTTTTTGTTGGGATTGTTATGCCCCTTTAGTGTTTTCATCTCATCATTTTTTTAGGATTTTTCACCTAGACTGTCAAGTTTTTTATTTTTGGCTTTTTGTTTTACAAGAAAAAGATGTTTTTGAGACATAACAAAATGTGTCTTAAATGTTAGATTTTCTATCTCAAAATGTTTTTGAGACGGTGATCAGATGCTGAAATAGTTATCTCTAATACAAGCGTCTCAAAAACAAATTGAGACAGTAATGATGTCTCAAATACTTTTTAAGACGAGATTGAGATAGTGTTTCAATTGTCTTAATACTATTTGAGACAACTTTATTTTTGTCTCAAATATGATGTCCCTTTTGTTAATATTTGGAGACACTAACTTGAGATGGCAACATACCGTCTCAAATAGAAATAAAGACAGTATTTTTTGTCTCAAATGTTATGGCTCATTGGACACCTCATCTCACTGCAATGTACGATGTGAAAAAATATATTACCATATAAGTTTACCATCAAATTTATGTAATTTCCATCTTAAAAATTAAGAAACATCTTGTCTTAATTTATAAATTAAAAGTAATATCAATAACGTAAAATGATAATAATTTGTACCCTACAAGTATTAAATACAATTTCACACAATTGATCTAATCATAGAAATATATGAATATTCAATATTAATCAATGAGCAAAATACACTATTATTTTCATGAAAACTATACAATCGAAAATCTAAAGAACAATAAGTGCTGCAAGTTCAGAGATGACTTCCATTTGTATATTCATCTTCAGAGTCCTGAAAAAATAACATTATAAACTCTTATTAGATGTAAATATAATGAAATGGATAGCACAAAAAGATATTTTAAAAAAAAATTGATTCTAGGACTAAACATATATGATACAAAGAATCGTTAAACATCTTTCACACAAAATTCATAAATCTCCAATTATGACTAATTAAACAGTTTAAGTAGTTCCTAATTATAATCTCAAAAATAAATTGGCAGTAACAAAAGGGAAGCATTATTCATTATTACATGATAACCCAAAAAAAAAACAAGTTCATAAAAACTTTTAATTCCATAATCATTTAGTTATAAAGAAGAACCAAAACATTAGGATCAACTACAGGAAACATAGAAATTCTCAATACATATATAAATTACAACCTATTGGGTACATCACATTTAAGTGTTGAAAAAAATAAATTTTTTTTAGAATTCATTATATATATATATATATATATATATATATATATATAAAGCTAAGCACCTGATTTCAGTTGTCACGATTATAATTAAAGTTCACTCTCTAACTATAGATCTACTTGTACAACTTCAAAATAAGAAGTTTAGTTACGTGAGTTTCTCAATTAAAGGCTTTCTATCACGTGGTTCATTTAACAATAGAAAAAAAATAACAAAATTATACTTGATCCCATTTAATGTCTGTAGGTAACTTATGAGGACACATAAACTATTTTGGAATTTTTTGTTGAAAATTCATCCATGGAGAGACGTGGTAAAAGAATCAAGGTCACCACCGGTCATACACTCTATCAGGGACATCGAGTCAAGGTCATAGTTGCGGTACTCCTAAACCTCCTCCGCCTCCAACTCTACCTTCTTCTCCACCCTCTATGTTCGTAAATGATGACTGTGCTAAGAAATATCATAGTTATGTTAGTAACAATAAATTCATTATCGTTCCTAGAATTTTTCGTAGTAATGACCTTGTTGATTTTCCTTTAATGATTGAAAAATTGAAAAATCAAAAGTTGTGGGATACTGTGTCTATAGGAGAGCCTATTTATTCGGACCTTATTTATGAATTTTTCGTCAACCTCCAACTGCCTGGTGGTGCCATTTTGACCACTCAAGTCTCCAACATGAACATTAAGCTTGTTACTAATTACCTTAGTAAAATATGTGGGTGCAATTATTTTACCAGTTAAAATGATGACGGTAAAAATATTATTCAATATTGCAACAACACTTGTGGGCTACCAAACTCCAAAATTTTGATTTTGGAGATATGGTAGATGAATTGTTTGATAGGGATCGAAGGTTTTGTTTCATCCTACACTGCTCTGGTAAAAACCTAAGTCTGGATGGTAGAATCTTTTTTTATATTGTGACCAAAACATCCATTCCTTCCCAGGGTCACAAAACCGACCCAAACACATTGAACCTTTATCTTCTCTATGTCATCCACAAGAAAATTCTGGTTGATTTTGGGCGTATGTTTCATGAACATGTGGACATAGTTCGTAAGGATCAAAGAAAGAGTATCCCGTATCCTATGCTAATCACCAAAATTTTTAGGCATTTCAAAGTCCCTTTCGAGGGTCACACCACTAAAACCATTCCCAAAAACAACTTTTTTGATGTCACGTTTCTCAATTCCATGGGCATCTTTCTTGTTGGGGGTAAGTGGTGCTATCACAAGGGAGGCAAACAACCAGAGCCAATAAAAGAAGCTACTGACAGTGACGAAGATATTTCGTTGAAGCCCCATCACGGTGACGAAGGTTTTTCGTCCTAAGCACACCATCTTACCAATCTCGAAATTGACGAGGATTTTTCAAATATAATGAAAGATATTTCGAGTCCATCGGTGATCGGATAGATAGTGGCTTTGTGGGTCTTCACACCAAATTTGATGGTTTGTCCCTCGTGTAGACAACTTGGCAAATGATATGCATCATAGCTTTGATGTGCTCATGATGGATAAGCAAAAAGAAGCGCGCATATGCTTCCAAACGTCTCAAGGACAAGGGTTCGATGCAAGATTGATCCAATTGTGTAATAGATTAGGTCATTTTCTTGTTAGAACAATGTGTTAGTTCATTAGACTATTTTTGTCTGCTAAATTTGGTTATGGTCTTTTTCTTGTACTTAGGTAGTGTTAGTCTTTGTCTAACACCATAATCTTATATTTGTCTTCTTTAAGTTGATGAATGGTTTGTCGGTTCACGGCACATCTAATATTCTTATTTTCGTTTTTCAAGTTAGCCTATGTGTTCTTCTTGTTTTCGTGATGTTTATGTGCTTATTTCGTTTGTTGAAATCCTTGAACTTGGATATATTATTGTGCAACTTGCATAGATTTTGGATATTTTATTGTGAAATCATGAAATTTAAGGGGAAACCCTGCCCAATTTTTTCCTAATTTCAGCACTTAACCACATTTTTGTTGATGACAAAGGGGGAGAAGTAGTATATATATTGAGGGGGAGTTAATATTCTTGTTATACTTTGAACATGCTGTGTAAAGTGTGTATGTGTTGAGGGAGAGTTAACATGGTAATTGTATCTTGAACATGATATACATGCAATATATGTCTTTTTATTATTATCCTACATAATATGTTTGTCATCATAAAAAAGGGGGAGATTGAGACATATTGTGCCTTAATCCATTTCTTTTAATAATAAAAAACATATTTGTGTATACTAATGAGTTGACTGAGCTTGTGAATAAATTAGGAATAAAAAGTGAAGAAGTAAAAATTCAGAGTGGACAAGACATAAAAACACGTTAGTATTCAAAGTTCCCAACTCCCTAAACCCAAACAATGTAAGTTAGGTCATTTGAATAAGCAAACCTTTTGAAAGCCCAAAACTTTACAAAAATCTTTTTACAAAATGAGTTTTATACATTAAATGATGTATAATCTTACATGTTTCAAAAGATATCTTTAACAAAATAAAAACTTTAAAAAATTCCGTTTTACATGAATTTAGACGACCTATGGTTCAATTTGGACGTTCGAATTCAATTTGTGAAAATCTTGTTTGAGTCTGTAAAATGAATTCAGACGACCTCCCCTGCTTTTGGACGTTCGAATTTGCATTTCTTATTTTTTAAAAAAATAATCAAGTTCGGACGACCTTTTTTGAGGTTTGGACGTCCGAATTTATTTTTGGCCAAAATTTGTCCACAACTGTAAAATTGTGAATT
This sequence comes from Ophiorrhiza pumila, assembly GCA_016586305.1. Classification (NCBI taxonomy): domain Eukaryota; kingdom Viridiplantae; phylum Streptophyta; class Magnoliopsida; order Gentianales; family Rubiaceae; genus Ophiorrhiza; species Ophiorrhiza pumila. The sequence continues at coordinate 7,679,407 of BLIW01000001.1, read as the reverse complement.
TGGATAACCTCCAAGAAGTTCGAATGTGCGAATTCAATGACTTTAAAAATTAGGCTTTTTCCCAAAATGCATTCAAACGTCCAAAATCTTGTGAAGGTCACCCGAATTCAATTTTTTAGGCCAATAACGAATAGTTTTGTGCATTTAATGCTCAACCCAATTCTCATTTAACCATATAAAGGGAATTTTTCTGCTAGGGTTTCCACTAAGAATATTCATTGAGAAATTTCAAGTGCAAAATCTCATTCAATTCTCTCAAGAGCAATTATTTATTTCCAACCATCAAAATCTTTGAACTTTCAATTGTTACCTTATTCAATATTGATATAAAATTTATTATTGTATTGAATAGTGTTGGATTAGAGTAGTAATGAAGCATTTATTGAGTTCATCTATCCTTCAAGAGGGCTTCTTATTTCACTCTCAAAATTGGTAAGATTGTGAAAGTTACTCCTAGGTGGAGTGTAAAAGTCTCATCTCATAGTTTAGGGTAGCTATTGGGTTGAACTTGCCTTATTAATTTGTATGTGAACAAGTGGGTTTAAATCTCACATTGTGAAGAGATTCAATTTAGTGAATTATGAAATCCTAAACTAGGTGCTTAGGTAGTGGATGTAGAGTTTTCAAAGGAAGACTTGAACCACTCTAAATTCTTGTGCTGTGCATTTGATTTTTTTCTTGTTATTTCTCTTTATTATTGCTTATAAGTATATTGAATATTGTGCATCAATTCTTATATTATTTTATCTTCATTCTCTTATGGTTGGTGAACATTTTAAGTTAGGTTGAACTAAAATTGAATTAAGTTTAATTGATTAATTTAATTGATTTTTAATTAATTTAAGTACCATTTAAACCTAATTCATCCTCTCCCTCCCCTCTTAGGTTGTCTTTAAGACCTACAGTCATCCCTGCATTGAAAAAGACCATTTACATTGAGGAGATTTTGGTATAAGATGTTGTTGCTGTTGTTTTTTTCACTCCCAGGTGGGGAGACTACAGAGTGGGTTGCTAGAGTTTTATTGATGGGTGATTCCTAGGCGTTGTTTGTGGCATAGGCCTAAATACATTTTGCCCTTGATCAGAATGTACGGCATTGAAAGTTCTGTACACTGCTGTATCTAACAAAGTAGAGATAATTGGAATGTAGAGAGGGAGTGTCAACTAGATGTAAGGAGAAAAGTAAGCATGAAGGAACCTAATTTAATTTCTAATAATAGAGAATATTCATTTCTTTGTAGCCTATTGAGTTGTGCGATTTAGATATACGGACATGTTAGAAAATTTTTTGTTGGGATTTGAGCTTGATTAATTGCAGAAGTATTCTAATTACTTCTTACTCTTTTTAAAGTAGATCATGATGTGATATGCTCTGCGTAACTGTCTTCTTGCTCAATGAGGAGTTTTTGTCAATCTCATGGTGAGAAGATAGGTGAGAAGATTTCAAATTCAGTGTCTCAAAAGATTTTAGATTCCAAGTCTCAGAAGATTTCAGATTCTGTCTGTGAGAAGATTTTAGATTCCTTTAGGAAAATGGCAAATTACCTTGGAAAAATAGAGGAGTCCACTGGGATAATCGCCGCGCCGAGATACTCGCCTATAAGAAACTTGCTGCCAAGAAAATTACGGCTGTTGGAAAGCGTAGGATGTGGCAGAGGTTCAGGGATGACGTCAACTATGACGGCGCATCCATCAAATGGCTTAATTTTGGGGAAAGGACTGTTGCAATTGCTTAGGGTTTTGGTACGACAGTGGTTTCTCAATATTATCTTAAGAAATGGCACAAGAAAACAGAGAAAGAGAAACGCATCTTAGATTTATTGGCCAAGGTTGAGATTTCTGGGAATAGTTTGGCGCCATATTGACTGAATTTTTTATGAAGAAGAACTCAGCAGCAGAAGAAGAAAATGAGAAAGAAAAAGTGACGGTGATTGTGTTGTAGCATGTTTCTTTTGAGAAGCCTTCTATAGTAATGGGGGATATTCTTTTCTTTGTAGGCTATTGAGTTATGCGATTTAGATATCCAGACATGTTAGAAAATTTTTTGTTGGGATTTGAGCTTGATTAATTACAAAAGTATTCTGATTACTTCTTACTCTTTTTTAAAGTAGATCATAATGCTATATGCTCTGCTTAACTATCTTCTCGACTCAAGAAGGAGTTTTTGTCAATCTCATAGTGAGAAGACGGGGGAGAAGATTTCAAATTTTGTGTCTCAGAAGATTTCAGATTCCGTCTGTGAGAAGATTTTAGATTCCTTTGGGAAAATGGCAAATTACCTTAGAAAAATGGAAGAGTTCACTAGGATAATCGCCGTCGAGAAACTCGCCTATAAGAAACTTGCTGCTGAGAAAATTGCGGCTTCTGGGAAACGTAAAATGTGGTAGAGGTTCAGAGATTATATCAGTTATGATGCTCTATCCATCAAATGGCTTAATTTTGGGGAAATGACTGTTGTAATTGCTTGGGGTTTTAGTACGACAGTGGTTTCACAATATTATTTGAAGAGAGGGCACAAGAAATAAAGAAAGAGAAACGCATCTTAGACTTATTGGCCAAGACTAGGATTTTTGTGGAAGAGTTTGGTGTCATATTGACTGAATTTTTATGAAGAAGGACTCAGTAGCAAAAGAAAAAAACAAGAAAGCAAAAGTGAGAGTGATTGTGCAGTAGCATGTTTCTTCTGAGAAGTCTCCTGTAGTAATAGGGGATATTCTTTTCTTTGTAGCCTATTGAGTTGTGCGATTTAGATATTCGGATATGTTAGAAAAGTGTTGGGATTTGAGCTTGATTAATTGCAAAAGTGTTGGGATTAGGGCTTGATTAATTGCAAAAGCATTCTAATTACTTCTTACTCTTTTTTAAAGTAGATCATGATGCGATATGCTCCGCGTATCTATCTTCTCGACTTGAGAAGGAGTTTTTGTCAGTCTTATGGTGAGAAGATTTCAAATTTTATGTCTCAGAAGATTTCAAATTCTATCTATGAGAAGATTTTAGATTCCCTTGAGAAATTGGCAAATTACATTGGGAAAATGGAGGAGTCCACTAGGATAATTGCCGGCGAGAAACTCACCTATAAGAAACTTACTACTGAGAAAATTGCGACTGTTGGGAAGCGCAAAGATTCGGAGATAACGTCAGCTATGATAGTCCATCCATCAAATGGCTTAATTTTAGGGAAATGATTGTTGCAATTGCTTGGGGTCTTGGTACTGCAGTGGTTTTTCAGTATTATCTGAAGAGGGGGCACAAAAAAGAGAAAGAGAAACGCATCTTAGACTTATTGGCCAAGGCTGGGACTTCCATGGAGGAGTTTGACACCATATTGACTGAATTTTTTATGAAGAAGAACTCAGCAGCAGAAGAAAAAAATGAGTAAGAAAAAGTGAAGGTGATTGTGCAACAGCATGTTTCTTCTAAGAAGTCTCCTGTTTCTCAGCCTACTCCTCAGAAAGAGCCTCCTATTTCTCAGTCTGCTCCTCAAGAGGATCTATTGAGAGTTTTATCGGCAGGGAACTATACAATCTTTTCCCATATTGTATTAAATCAATAAAAAAAGGTCAGCCTCTATTCGAATTATGTTAGGGGTTCTTTCTCTTTTGCCAGATCTAGAGATACTATAAGTCTTCCATCCTAGATTTCATCGCCGCTGCCATCTGGTTCACCGGTACTACCAAAAAGTCTCATGTTCACGTTATTGTTATTGATGATTTGATTATCTTGGACCACGAAGTCCCCAGTCATGCTTCTGGTCATCATCATATTTTTTATATTGATGAAAAATCTCCTTGTGGTCTGCCACAAGAACTTGGAGTTCGTATCATGGTGCAAATAAGGTAAGGCTGTGATTTTTGCTCAAAAAAATAGACCAAACGCGTTCGAGTTATTAGCTCGTCCAACCCGACAGCATTTATAAGTTGCTCATTCAACTGTCCCTCAGAGACAGGGTCTAGACGTACCATGCATAGTTGTCTCCCATCCCTTCTTTCTATCGGTCCCACCCAGCAAGATACAATTAGGCTCAACGTCTGCAATACGTTATGCCACCCAAACCAACTGAGGGAAGTCGCATCTGTCCTATTTCAAGCATCTACATGTCATGATCATATTGGTGTTTACCCTTTTTCTTTAGAAGTTTAGCGGACGGTCACCCCTCCAACAAAAAAAGTTATAACGGGAGGATTTTGGAAGTTGTTGTGGGTGGACGCTGCAAACTTGATGGTCGAGGTGGTGGAATGAAGTATTTCTTCTGAAATGGAATTGAGGCACTGTTTTAATTTTCTCCTTCAATCGGTAGTTAAACAGGGCTTAGAAATGGCTACGGTTCCGGTTCCGATTCCATCCTTATTTTGGTTTCAATTCCGTCCTGATTCTGGTTCTGGTTCCGATTTTGTTCTGATTTTGGTTGTGATTTTGTTCAAATTCTTATTTTTATTTTGATTTTTAGTTTCGAATTTGATTTTAATCCTACTTTTAAATTTGATTTCTATTGAAATAATGATTAAAGTATTAATTAAAGATTATTCCATCAAAACTTACCAACATAGCTCATCAAAAAAGGAATAAACTACCAAATATATGAAAGGGCCAGCAGATTTGGCTGTGAATTCACCTCAAGTGTTTATCAATATTGCACAAACAATTCCACTTTCGATCAAATTCAGGAAGCATATGAATGAACTTACTCAGCAAATGGACAATATGCAACCAAAAGAAAGCAATGAATATCCAATTCCAATATTGGCGAAAACGTTTAATGAAGCAATATGGTGCGGCCAAACTTTCAGTGTTGTCATTCTAAACAAATGGATTCTAATTACGTTAGTGTATTCAACAATGTTCTGAGTCCAATTTCATGAGAAAATTAGCACTTTTAATCCACAAAGAACATGACCAGATTTTCCAATCCAATTCTGGAATGCTACCGACAGTAGATCATTCTTAATCAGAACTGTAAATCCACTTCGATTCAATTCCACATGGTCTACACACAACACTCAGTGCATCAACAAATTCAAATCAAATCAAAACAAAACAAAGGCTCCACAAAATCTCTGCATCTCATCATTCCTTAACATACCATGACTTTCATGTTGGTTGCTAACAGTTCAAAGATTCACACAAATAGCTTCAATTAAACCTCCATGAAACAAAGCAAATCCATTAGCAAAGCATCACGTAGCAGTTGGTTCACAATAATACAACATAATAATATAATTAGAATAATAATAGTTAGAATTGAACTTAATATATAGAATTTTTAGAATAATAGAACTAGGAAGAATTAGATAAGTGAGATTGAAAGATATAAAAATAATAATAATATTGAAAGAATAATTGAACATTTGAATTATTAATTAGAATTCAACTAGTATAATACAATAATATAATTAGAATAGTGGTTAAAATTGAACTAATATATAGATTTTTTAGATAATAGAATTATGAATATTAGATATATAAGTGAGAAAGTAAGATATAAAAAGAATAAGAGTATATATAGAGAGAATGATTGAACTATTAATTGGAATTCAAATAGTATATTAGCATAATATAATAATTGAATTAGGGTAATATAAATTAGAAAAGTTGATACATAATATAATTGAATTAATAGTTGAAATTGAACTAATATATAAAGATGTTAGAAAATAGAATCATGAAGGATTACATAAGTGAGAAAGGAAAATATATAAATGATAAGAGTATTGAAAAAATGATTGAACTATTGAATTCAAATAGCATATTAATATAATATGATAATAGAATTAGAATAATTATTTAGAAAAGTTGATACTTTAAATGGCCGAACGCTAAACCCTAAACCCTAAACACTAAACTTTTAAACCTAAAATATAAATATTAGAAAAGTAAGAAATAATATTAGAAAAAGAATTATGTGATGAAAATGAAGATATATCAAATATTTATACAATTATATAAAAAAATTTGCCAATTCCGGTTCCACATTTTGAGGAAACAGAATTGGAACTGTCTAGCCATTCCGATCCCGGTTCAGAACCACCAGTGGGGCCACGGTTCCGGTTCTAAAATCAGATTGTGTCCATGTCTAGCAGGGCTCTTACTATTCTGATTTGTTCTTGCTTGTCATTGTTCTCTTGCTCTGATGATGAACCAACATCTTGCTGTGCCACTAAACCAAAAGAGATGGCGCCACAAGTAACGCAAATTAAAACAAGAATACAATGCATTACTGGATTATAAAATTTCAAGAACCAAACATGATAATCACTTTGTTAACAAGTATTGTTAAGAGGGACAAAGACATGTTGTCGAGGATCTTTAAATATGACATGGATTATGATCTTCCACTTATATTATTATATCAATGAGCCAAGTGACATCTAGAACTAAAAGTAAACCCAGCTTAAATAAGCATAAGTCTTTTTTTTTGTCAAAAGCGATATTTCATTCCATAAGAAATGATGTTACAATTCAGCTAAATAGTTGTACATCACATTGCAAATATTGTCGATAAACATGATAGGGAAATTTTTTTTCCAAACTTGTGACTATGTGCATTACAAACAAATTGACTAGTGTTGAATAAACTCTAGCAATATATTACATTACAGATAAATTGACAACTGGCCTAAAACATAAACCAGCTACAAACCAAAAGGTTTTGAACAGCTAATGACAAGTTCTCATATTTATCGTGTTAATATTTCAATTCACCTAAAAAACTGGGAAGATTCTTCAACTTAGAAGCAAAAGTTAAAACTGAAGTAGAATCTTACATCACAATAGGTGAACTAAAATTAACATCCAGTCACAGTAAAATTATACCGTATCACTAGCCCAAAAGTTTCCTTGTATAACCAACAAGAGTTAGAGTTGCATCCGCACAGATCTGCTAAAGATGGAGAAGAAACTACTCTATCTCATCTCTTTCCCTTTCACTCTTTTATCTTCATCTTCAACCCCATCTTTAATCATTAGGAGATGAAGAGACATTTGTTGATACCTAGAAGAAAAAGAAACAGATCGAATTTGCTAAAAATCTTCAATAATGGAGACAATTTCTCTCAAATAGAGAGAAAGCAAACTTCTAAATAATGAGACTAAAAAAACTCCAAATATGGAGACAAATGCTTTTAAAAGAGAGAAGAAAACTCCCACTAAGAGAGACAAAACTCCAAATAAAGGAGACAAAAGAAAGATTAAGTGTTAGATTTGGATTTTGGGGAGGGGCCTCCCCCTAAGGGTTTGAATGCGTGGGGGCTGTTGGGGAAGAAAGTAGAGAGAGTGGAGAGAGAGAATGGGTGGAGAGAGAATGTCTCCAGATTTAAGCATAAGTCAAAAACACAAAAACTTCATTAAGATGTTAAAACTAGGGAAATAAATGAATTATATCATGTAAATTCTAATATCAACAAAGTGTGAGAATCAGGACAGTTCCCAGTTTACAATGTAACTAAGGTTCCTAATTGACCAAAAGCAAGATTGTTTCATAGCTTGGTGTTTTAAAATTAAACTATTATTCTTAAACTACAGAGTGAAGATCACAGAAAACATACCATTTTCAGGCTACAAATTCAGTCTGTGATGAAACGTATTGCAGTCTACAAAAATATTGTTGAATCATTGAAATCATTGAAAATTTCCCAAACCAAAGATTTCTTGGATTTGCACAAGGATGATTGCATCCATCTTGATCATGCTACGGTACCTTAATTAGCGATATAAGGATGAGATCCTTTTCTCATGAATGTGATCATCCTATATCCTTAAAAGGAAGTAAAAATTTTATTTTATTTTTGAGCAAACTGCCCAGGAGGTCATTAAACTTTCACCATGTCCGGCTTTTGGTCACTAAACTTTTAAAGTTGTATAAATGGTCACCGAACTCTTCAAAAATGTAACTTTTGGTCCTTCCGTCCAACTGCTCCGTGAGTGGAAACGGAAATCACCAATTTGAGGGGCATTTTTGTCTACACAGCATAGAAAGGCATGAAAGAGAAAGAAGCCACCATTGTTTCTTGGGCCTTTTCCATTGAACTGAACTGTGCTGCCGAGTCAACTCACATGCATCAAAATTAACTCCAATCTCCAAGCAAGGAGGGATTTGAGCGATGTACGATCTTTGCCTCCTCGATTTTGTCAGATGATGAGTGGCCGAAAATTTTGCCGTTCATGTTCTACTTCTTCCCCTCTAATTATCAAAATTTATTTTCAATCTTCTCCCAATAAAACAAAATTGATATAAACAAAAGATCAGACGGAACAAAAAGAATTTGCGAGCATAGCTGACAATCATCAACAACAACAAGGACCCAGATGGCAACTCGAACCTAATTGATTTGGCCGTAGAATTTAGCCTTGGTATCAAATTCAACGGCAACGCACTTGTTCTTCTTTATGTTATAGTATTAATTCTCTAGTGAAAGGGCAGTCCTCCCATGAAAGACAAGATGAGGAAGAAGCAACTGAAAATGGCCGAAATGGGCACTGAAATTCCGGCTGCACCGGCGTCCATCGGTGCAGGCGTAGTTGCGGTGGTGCAAATTCACCTTCTTGGGCTTTGACAACAATGGAGATTAGACATGACACCACAACAATTTTGGAGAAAAACAATGAAGAATTAGAGTGAATTTGTCTAATAATTTTGGAGAATTTTTGGAGATTAATATGAAAGTCCTCTTCTGCTAATGATGTGGCTTCAGTTGCTCAAAGCTCTTTTACAGGGAATATTTGAAGGAAGAATCAGACGAGAGATTGGACATGGGCAATTCTTTAGTTGAAGATTACAGTACCAGAGCTTGAAGATGGGACTCCAAGTTCTTTAGTGAGCCTAATAACACCATTTTTTAGATAAGAAAGTTAGTTGGAGGGCAATGGTTGGAGGGCAATGGAGATATATCTAACTCATCTTCTTCCTCCTTGCCTTGATTTTACTTCGTAATCTATATCAATAGTGGATAAACACTAAGAAATTTCAGATGTTGTTGTTGAAAAAAGGGATAAATTGAGATGTTAAGCCGATGGATTTACCCTTTCACAGAATGTGGTGTTTGGTGGATTTACGGTTCAATCGGTAGTGAAAGTGTTATTTGGTGGATTTACCATTCTAACCTTGTTTTTGTACTGTGCGGACAAAAATAACCTTGTTTCTGTTTCCACTCACGGAGCAGTTAGACGGAAGGACCACAAGTTGCATTTTCGAAGAGTTCGGTGACCATTTATACAACTTTAAAAGTTTAGTGACCAAAAGCCGGACATGGTGAAAGTTTAGTGACCTCCTGGGCATTTTGCTCTTTATTTTTTAAAAGGAGGCAAATGGTTACTACTATCATATTTTTGCTCATGAAATAGAAAATAGTAGATATGGTGAATATGTGTGCGACTATAATGGTATTAGCATATAGTAACAACTCATTTTTCATCTATTTAACCGTTAATGCTCGTCCATAATGCACACGTATAATACTCGTCCTTTACTCACTTGATATCGTCGGTTTGCCACAGCATGAATCATCATATTATTAAATAGAGTAAAAATAAATTAAATAAATAAATAAAAGGATGTGATTATCCTAGAATTGGTGAAATGTAGCATGAGATATGGTGGAGTGTGTTATTAGTCAAAGACTTTTCCAACCAAAAATTGGCAGAGAATCGGAGAAGTTTCTTGTCATCTTGTATTGCTATCATACATATATGACAATGTCTGTTCCAATTCCATGAACTATTACAAGTCAATTAAGACATTTAGGATATGTATAATATCGATTGATTGACGATTACATAATCAAGACAATCATCTCACGTGCTTAATTAATTAATTATATATATTCTTTCGCGTTACTGTTATTAGTATCATATTTTTATTCTATTGTTTTTAAATGGGAATCATACTTAAATTTGTAATATACACTTTCCTATAAATCCATAATACTATTTGAAAATGTAGCTTTATTACCAATATTAATACGTACACTTTTATAATTAAAGTAAATTACTTCAATTGTCCATCATCTAATGGTTTATTTCACTTTAGTCCTTACTTTTTGAAAGTGTTATTTTTGTCTCTCGTGTTACAGATTTAGTTTTTAATAGTTTTTTGTTTACTTTAATTTCGATAATTATTTGACATACATATGTCCAAATTTATTAATTTTATCCACTTATATTTATCATATGTGTGTTAAATAGTTGTTCAAATTGGATTTTAAGTAGAAAATAATAGATGAAAGACGATTTGAAATCCAAATTATAGCATGATGGATGAAAACAAAACTTTTTAAAGAATTAAGGCAAAAGTGAAATTAACCCCCAAATTAAAGGATAATTTAAATAATTTATCGTAAAAGTAATAAAATTTAAATTTAAAATCTGTATTATAAATTCATCCAAATTTACTAAAAACAATTATTACTTGTGTTCATAAAAAGTTAAGTTAATTTTCTCAAAATGAGATTGTTTTGTATGGAGGACGTGTAATTGTTTTTATAAGGCTTTTTTTTTTCTTTTTTGATAAGTTAATTAATTACTGCACCCATGCACATACTTTGATGTTGAGTCCAGACATATACAGAGTAGTCTCATTGTTAAGTATTGGAATTCCAAGAAAAAACATGATCTCACTCTGGCAAATCGAGTTATTGTATTCCAAGCATAACGAACTTCATCTTGAAAATATACATGATACATCAGTGTATTGGAAAATGTAAATTGATTCAAATCCACCCGGCTGAATAATATTTTTTCTGTTTAAACATAAATAAAGAATAATACAGTTCAGTTCGTCCAAGAAATTAAAATCCAAAGTCATAATGATATAACAATACATGTAATGAGAGATTTGGTAATCAAAACAGCTTAAGATGTATCTTTTCTTTTTTTTAAATCATTAATAAAAAAATTAAATGACTTCATATAATTTCTTAACTTGAGGGTAAGTATTATTTTGTTTTCCAATTTTGAAAAAGTTATATTTTAGTTATTCAATTTGAATTTTGTTACACAATTGATTCTCAACTCATTTTTCATAAATTTGAAAAGTAACATAGTTAGTCATGTATTATCAACTCATTTTTCATCAATTTGAAAAGTAACGTCGCTAGTCATGTAACACTATTTATCATTCAAAATAGCGTGGTTTTGTGTCACATAACTAATGACATTAATTGTTAAATTTATGAAAAAATGGCTTTGTTTTGTATTGCATAAATAACGACGTTACTTGTCAAATTAATAAAAAATAATTTAAAAAATATTTGTACCACAAATTTTAAATTAAATAATCAAAATATAATTTTTCTTCAATATTAGAAGCCAAAACTGAGTAAATATTGGATATAGTTTACCCTTACTAAACTTTTGAATATTATTTCTCTCAAAGAAAATTTTTTCTCACATGGTTTGGGACCCTCAATGATTCTCAATCAATTCAACACAATCCATGAGAACCTCACATTCAAACTGACATTTTGATGGGACGTTTGTCAGAAAATTAATCTTAGCTCAATCACATTCTCATGTTAATAATTCTACGTGCATACACTTAATTGCATTAAATTAAACAACCAAAATTCTTCATGACAAACACTAAATCAATTAAACACGTTTAGTTAATTAACTAATTGATTGATTTACTATGACATATATTAATAATTGATACAAACGTTTTCAACATTACATTTACGTACGTAGTAGTATTAACTTAATTAATAAAAAAGAAAAAAAAAGAAATTAACATAAAAACTTCATAATATATATGAGATATTAAAAGAAAAAACTATGATCTTGCTAATTTCTTTTTTCTTTTTTGTTTAGCAAGTTTTAAGTGGCTTTCCACAGAGACAATCATTGTTATCAAACGATGAAGCTTCAAGATGATCCATCGGCGAACCCTCCGGAATTGGCCCACAAAGATGGTTATGACTAACATCAAAGTGGCCGATATATGTTGCAGAAACAATGGATTTCGGAATGCTTCCTTTGAGGAGATTATAGGATAAATCAAGAACCATAAAATACGATCCGGGACCAAATGCATTCGGAATGCTGCCAACAAGTGCATTCTTGCTCAAATTTAACGTCCCAATTCGTGAGGTGATCAGAGTTGGAGGGATTGTTCCAGTAATTTTGTTGCCATCAAGATTTAACGTTGCCAAAACCGCCATTTTTCCTAGCGATGGTGGTATAATGCCGGAAAGTTGATTCAACGAAAGATCAAGATCGGAAAGTCGATAAATGTGCGAGATTGAATCTGGGATGAACCCTTGTAGACGATTTCGACTGAGTAAAGCCCGGCTAAGCATTCTTAATTTTCCAAAATTTCTTGGTATGGTTCCTCTGAATGAATTATTACGAATATCTAAATGCATTAACGAAGATAAATTCGTTATAGACCTCGGCAACCTCCCGGAGAGTTGATTATCAGCCACGTTTAACACTGTGAGTCTACTCAGTCGGCCGATATCAACCGGGAGTTCACCGGAGAGCTTGTTACCAATCAAGTCAACAATGCGTAGGAACGGCAACGACGTGATACAAGACGGGATATTTCCGGTGATGCCTTTCCAATCAGCGATGGTCAAGCTCGACAACCTCGTGAGCTTACATATTTCTGGAGAGATTGTTCCAGTCATGTAACCAGTCCGGTGAGCTTTTTCGAAGATGGGGTCCTCCGATTCACCACGGAGGTTGATGTCGGCAACTCGGTGAAGCTCCGGATCACAACTCACTCCATACCAGTTATGGCAACAGTCATAGCCAGTCCATGTTTTGAAGATTCCCAAGTAGGGCTCATTCAGTGCAGCTTTCAAGGATAACAGAGCTGCCCTATCTGAAGCTGGACAGCTGTTTATACAGCATATACTTGCAAGAAGGAGCAGTAGTAGTGATATAAATTTTGTGACCACCATTACTGACTACTGTGTGAGTGTGTGTTTTTCTCTCTCTGTTTTTCAAAAACTCACTCAGAGTTTTTTTTTTTTTTTTTTTTTTTGGTTTTACTAAGACAGAGTTTGCATGTGAAGGAAGATTTGAGTGCAATATCTCATGCACGTTTTTGGTTTATATATATGTGTGTCTGAAGGGTTATGAAGTGAAATGACGGAATTGGCCCTCACGTGAGGTGTGTAGAAGTGAGAGGACAAGTCAACATGCGTAAAAGATAAGACTAATAATATTATTGAGATTTTTGGATTGAAATGAAGGTGAGAAGCAACTGCACTGGTCGGCTACGTGGCAACAAGTTGTCCAGGTTCAGGGGAATTTAGGCATAATGAATTCATTATATGATATACTAAATTAATGTTAAGGGAGCTATATCCTTTTTTTTTTTCTTTGGTCTAGAGCTATAAATTGAATAATATCACTTGTAAAGTAAATTAATATATATAATCGTGAATTTCAATATGCGATAAAAGTAGTAGAAAATTAAAACGATGATTAATTGTTCGCTTTGTATATGAACCATTTCTATGGGAATTCTTATATTTGAACTGTTGATCTTCTGTGAATCGAATTCATATATGAAATGAGAGTTAATTGTGATTTTAATGCACAATAAAAGTTATAGAAAATTAGAATCATGATTTCAACGCCTATTAATTGTTCGTTACATATTGTCATATATGAAACATGTTTTATATATGAACCAGTTTGACGAGAGTTTCTGTGTATATTGTATATTTTTTAAAAAAAAAGAACTTTTAATTGTGTCACTTTACTAATTAAATATGATTAATGATTGTATCATAAAAATTGCACTAGTAGGCTAAGATAACCACTTTATGATTCTTATTTAACCCTATAGATAAAGAAGACAAAGGTTTATTGGATAATGTATATATGCTACATCTAGAAGGCACAACAAGAAGTGTTATATGTGGCACTTTTTTCCAACATATAATGGGCATACTAAAAGTTCTTTTTGAACATATTACTATTATTTAATCAATTAAGTCTATATTGATTGATATTACAATGATGGACTAATGCAAAACAACAAATTAATTTATGGTAACTGATTGTATTTTGAGATTTTATGAGTTCAGGAGAAATTAATAATGTTAGCTTCAATCCTTTCTTTGTCCCTAGTTAAATGAGTCTTAGTTTAATTTCAATCATGCATATTATGTTAACTATTACTTTTTGCAAGTGGTTAAAACTTGAACTAAAGTAATTAATGATTAAAGATCCCATTAATTGAATGGGTAGTCTGTTTTAAAACCGTCTGCCGAATACCTAAAAGGATCTTGCTCGTGGCAAGAAAAATGTTTTTTTCCCTCGCGTTCGTTTATAGGAAAAAAAAAATTTCCCTAATGTAATGTTGATTTAATTAGAGATTAAGCTATGTGAAATATGAGCATTATTGCTCTTAATTCTTAGTGTCTAATTCGCTAAATTGCTATTACAATACTTTTGTTGGACAACTAAAACTCAAGAGATTTAAATACCAAGAGAATTGTAAAATGAAGCATTTGCAAGAAGAAGAGAGATAAAATGAGAAATTTTTAACAAATCCTTAGTTTCTTATAAAATGAATTCATATATACAACGGGAAGTTAAACACAATTTTAATTTGGTATAAAAACAGTAAGAAATTAAAATTAGAATTTTAATGACGATTAATTATTGTTCATTATATATATATATGAATCACATTTTATATATGAATAAATTTTATATGAGTTTTTGTTTTTAGAAAAAAATATCTTGACATGGAAGATGGATTTATTAGTTGTGGTCGGTTGTTTACATGTGACATATATACGTAGTTAGGTATATTGTGGTTGAAAAAGGGATGACATCTATTCCAAGTAATAAAATCTTTCACAAGTCAGTAAGGTTTGTTGTATAAAGTTTATGCAATCTTGTTTGCAATCAGAAACTGAAAAGGTATTAATATTCTATCACTTTAAAATAAAAAGAAAGAATAACAGAATAAACTTTTTTATAACTTCAAGAAAAGGATAATTTTTATTGAAAATTATTTTGTCCCATAGATCACTATTAATTTGACAAATACAAAATTATGAAATTAAGCAATGTTTTAGAACCTATAACTAATTTTTGAAGACTATCATAAAGTTCCATTGAATAAATCCTCAACAAACTTGTGACTAAAGGGATGAAAAGTGAAAACATTCCAAGTTTGTATGCACACACAAATTATCAAAATTCACAACTTAATTTCTCTTCTTTAGGGTGTCTTTTTCACTACTATGAAGGAAGTGCTAAAAAGACCCTCAATCGTTTTTTTTTCTTTCCATTTTTCCCCTAAATTAAAATATCTATTCTACCTTTTACTATCACAATGCTAATTGATAATAAGGCATTCCATGATCTATATCACTTGATTTTGTAGCTAAAAAACTATAAATTGCATAAAGAAAGCAAAAAAAAAAAAAAAAAACCAAGAGAATTCTTCAAAATATCTTTCTAAAAAAAAATCTCCCACCCCCTCAAACAATGGCGTATACCGGCCAACCCCCAAGATTTAAAAATTTATATATATATTTTTGTAGGTCTTTTAAAAAACTAGAATTTATTCATCCAAAAATTAAAATATAACTTTTATTAGTAATTTTATACAATTTCACTCCTCTCAAATCTGACTTTTTCTACCAGTACTATCCACAAATAATGTTATATATGCAACAAGTTTAAATATAGGAATTTTCCTATTTCTCCATTTTGAGGAATTTTCCTATTTCTCCATTTTGACAAACTTCTTGTGGACAATTCCAGCAAATTATTGATTTAAATTTTTTTTTTTTCACTTCATAATGGCCTATCCAAATTAATTTTGGGGTCCACGAATATATTGTTCGGACAGATTTCTGAAATTGTGTGCCTCCCCTATTGAATTCACCAAATTTGGTACATTTAGGCTTAGGAATTAGTCTATTTTTCTTTAACTAGGGATGCCCCAAGTTTACTTTGTCCAATTTTTTTGGAGGGACCCTATAAATAAACTAAAACTTTATCATCTTAAATCTTACTGTTACATTGTGCCCACAAATAATGTAGATTTCCTTACTATGAGCTGACAGTTATGGTCCTTATAGAGAAGTGGTCTAATAAGGACAAGTAATAATTTTGTCCTTTTATTATTAAATAATTTTGAAATTGGCAGAATATTTAATTGCGCAGTCTGAAGTTTTTCAGAAGATAATGAATTCTCTTTTTCAACTTATAAGAAATTAAAAAGAAAAAAAGTTACAGTTCAAAGAGAATCAAATATTATTGTTACTAATTTTTAACTTTACTAATTGTAAAGTATAAGTAGCCAATTTTAATTTCAAAAAATGGAGAAAAGTTGCCATAGGCTGACACCTATGATAAAATTATTTTACCACATCTTATGATATGTATTACGTTAAAATGGTGGCGAAACGTAACCCATGTAGCCAACAAATATATAGTTATTATTTTTGGTATAAGTGAGAATAGTAAGCATTAATGTTGCAACATTTTTTTTTTATTTTCAATGGGATATTAGGGAAGTACCCCCTTCTCCCTCTCAAAGAAAAGGTAAAAATATGTTTTTAATTCTATTTTACTATTCCGATGTATAATACATTTTGTTTGTCTGATTATAAGCAATAATCGGTTTTAAATGTGCGAAAAAAAGAGAGTTGTGTTAAATTGACAACAAACATAAAATTTTGTTACATACATTATAATGAATTATATTAGAAATCGTATAAAATCGATCAATTTCTCAAACCCTAACTGCAATAATTTTCTTCAAATAAAGTTGAGTTTCATTACAACAAACTATAATTGTATTCCATCAAATCATTCAACTTTGAAGTTGCTAACATTTATAAAATTATGAATTTAACCTAATTTCCAAGTTCGAGGCGTGACATTTGCCATATCCAAATAAATTTAAAATCACTATTGTGAGAAATTATTTTCATGTGTTTTGTCATATTGAAACACTACCAAACGACAGATTGTACAAAATCTGAGTCTTCTCAATAATGTCTAAAACATATAACATGTTGACACAAAGACCAAGAACTTCAAAGCAAATAAAAAACGATATTCTTTTGAAAGTTTTCTAAAAATCTTTTTCTAAATCTCAAAGATTTACACAAATATTTATGATATGGTAATTTCATATGCAGCACATGAACTGACAGTAGGTCGGCATGAAGGCATTTGGAGATTCAATAATTGTGGATTTCCCAATTGAAGAATTGATTCATTATTATTCACAAAAAATCACAATTAATGTTTCTCTATTCTAATCATTGGCATTAGTCATGGATTCAATTCATTTGACACATGGGATATATGATCATCATCAATATGAACAATAAAAATTAATTACGATTTTGAATGAGGCCCCCACCAATTTCTTTTATTATGAGTTATTTAAAAGAAAAATGGCATTAATTAGTGATCAATCATAGTTATAAATGTTAGAGTTTTAGGTCAAGCAATTCAATATGCAATTGCTTGAAGCATTACACCCTAGGTATTTAATTTGGGATATCCAGCATGCTGAGGTACGCTAGGGTTAAAACCAGTTAATGGACTCTTGCCCATTCAAGCCCATTACAAAGGTTCATTATTTATTGGGCTTATATTAGAACATATTATTAGATTATATTAAATATCCAACAATCTCCTCTTATGTTCTACATATAGCACAATCTAATAAATAGATAATGTAATGTTCAAAACAGATGATTGAATCATTCATAGCACATAAGATTCATTACTCAAAATTATGAATTCTTTAAACACAGTTATGAGTTTTAGAAAAACAATCTAAACTCAACCAAACACTAACAAAAGTGTTACCAAGATCAAAGTTTTAGAAATCTCTAAACTTCGAACATAAGAGTTTTAGACATACTCTAAACTCAAAACAAAATGAGCAAAGCGTATGTAAGTGAACCAATTATTCAAACAATAGTCCCCCACAGTCCATAGCTCTAGAGGAATTATCCATCAAGTAGATCATCCTCTTCAGGATTCCAGTTCGAATCAGCTCCTCCATTTCTATCATTTTCTGTAAGTACCAATTATGAACTTAATCATTTGTGTAACAAAATAAAGCGTCTCAATGATTGAAAATAAATAAATATATATATATATGTATCAATTTCAAAATGCATCAATACCATATTCCAATAAGCATCAATGTCCAGTTTCTTTATAAGAACAAGACCTAAACAGTTTCTTTTCCAAAAAACCATTTCATATTTCTATGTAGAATGTTACAGCTGTCAAGTCCAAATTTAGTTAAGCAGTATCATCAAATATAGAATGATACTACCGCTCTAAACAGAACATCCAGAGTGAGTAAAATCACCTCATCATATGTGGAATGAGACAACACACCCAAAAAGATATATCATCAGATGTGGAATGATATATTGACAACCATAATCATCGTCGAAATATTATCAAGTGCTTATCTTAGCTATCAAAGGGAGATTCGAAAAATTCAAAATTAACATGAATGTAGGTTAAGACATATCTATATAGTCTTTAACCCCAAGAATGTAGGTTAAGGCATATCTATATAGTCTTTAACCCCATATCCCCCACAATTTTGAAGATTCGAGCTTTGTTCAGTCCCTTTGTTAGAGCATCAGCCAGATTATCCTTCGATCTCACATCGACCAAAGTAATAATACCATGTTCTATGAGATACGTCAGCATGACATGTCTCAGTCTAACATGTCTCCTCTTACAATTAAAGAGTGAGTTTTGTACTACTGAAATTGTAGCCTGATTATCACAGAACATACTTAAAGACGTAATCTTTAAGCGAATTAGTGGAATATCCAGGATCAGTTCTCTTATCCACTCTGCTTCTCCTCCTGCGGAAGCTAGAGCAGAAGTTCTGATTCCATAGACGATAAAGCAATGCAAGTCTGCCTTTTGGATTTCCACGCAATAGCTGCACCACCCAGTGTGAAAATATAACCACTGGTAGACTTAATATCCCCTATGGATGAGCACCACGAAGCATCAGAAAATGCTTCCAAGATAGGAAGATGACCACTATAACATAGTGCATGGTTAGAGGTACCCTTCAAATATCGCATAAGTCGCGTGAGGGCATGCCAATGTTCATGGCCGGGATTACTAGTGAAATGACTTAGCATGCCTACAAAAAAAGCTATGTCTGGTCTAGTGCATGCCATCGCATACATGAGACTACCAATCAATTTAGAATAAGGCAATTGATTCATGCTAGCTGCCTCATTGGGGCTCAGCCATTTATTAGAATCATACGGTGTCTCTACCACAGTATATTCACTGTATCCCCATGTAGAAAGCAGTTTTTCAATGTAATGAGTTTGGCTAAGAGTAATACCTTGCTCTGCAAAACGTACTTTCATACCAAGAATGGTATCAATCATACCAATATCAGACATGTTAATTGCATTTGTTAACTCAGTTTTGACGTCATTCACTGTAGAATGATCGGAACCAAGTATTAACATATCATCTACGTACAAGCAAATAAGCGTAACTTTAGTTGACATAGAACGATAGTAAAGGCATTTATCTGAATAACTGGATTGAAATCCTAAACTCATTACTACCTTGTCAAACTTTTGATGCCACAATTTAGGTGCTTGTTTGAGACCATACAAAGATTTGTTTAACTTACAAACTTTGTTCTCGAAACCTTTTAATGACAAACCCTTCAGGTTGGTTCATGTAGATCTCCTCATTCAGATCTCCATTAAGGAAAGCTGTCTTTACATCCATTTGATGCACAACATAGTGCTCAATAGATGCCAAAACAAGAAGAATTCTTGTCGTAGTCAAATGACAGACCGGAGAGTAGACATCAAAATTATCTATCCCATATACTTGGGTATAGCCCTTAGCTACTAAACGTGTTTTATACCGAGCTATAGATCCATCAGAATTAAGTTTCTTCTTCAAAATCCACTTGCAACCTATAGTCTTATCCCCTTTCGGCAAATCGGCTAGGTCTCAAGTTTGATTTTGTAACAAAGAGCTCATTTCATCATCAATGGCTTCTGTCCATAATAGAGAGCCCCTAGATCTCATCGCTTCATTATAAGTGGATAGATCATTTTCTAAATGGTAAGTGACAAAATCCTCACCAAACGTATTAGAAACTCGTTGTCTTGTAGATACTCTTAAAGGTACAGATTCAGAAAGGATCCAAGTGTCAGAGGAAGTCAATTCAGATTCAATAAGTGTCTTTGAAATGATTTCGACAGTGCCTGATACTGTCAACCCTTTATCTCGAAGAAATTTATCTTCAAAGAAAACAGCATCTCTAGATTCTATAACCACATTGGTTGATAGATCTAAGATCCTCTGCATTATCTAGGTATACACAAGTGTTAGTCCTAGGTCCTTGGTATCCTTACATAAGCAATACAACCACAAATCTTAAGAGTATCATATTTACAAGGATGTTTATGCCATATCTCATAAGAAGTTGAAGACAACTTAGAGTGCGGTAACTTATTGAGGATATAATTAGCAGTCAAAGCTGTCTCTCCCCAATAACAGGAAGGCATGCTAGCTGTCAATAACATAGAGTTTAACATTTCTGTTAACGTCCTGTTCTTACGTTCAGCTATGCCATTTGATTGAGGTGAGTAAGGAGTAGTAGTTTCAAGGATTATGCCCTCTGAAGTACAAAATTCCTTGAACCCTGTCAATGTATATTCTCCTCATCTGTCACTCCTCAACTTTTTGATTTTCGAAATAAATTCGTTTTCAACACGATTCTTGAAAATTTTAAATTTATCAAAAACTTCATCTTTTGATTTTAGCAGATAAATATGACAATATCGATAAAAATTGTTTATAAAAGTGAGCAAATACTTCCGACCACCTCTAGTGAGAGAACTTTTAAAGCCACAGATGTCAGAATGTATTAAGTCAAGAAGTTGTGTACTCCTAGAGACCGGATGAAAAGGTCTTCTAGTAATTTTAGTTTGAGCATAGACTTCACATCTATTAAATCTGATCGAAGTATCGAGAGGTATATTATGACTTTTAACTAGTCTAACTATTTTCTTGTAGTTCACATGTCCTAACCGATTATGCAATATCATTGGATCAATTAGAGTTGAACTAACTTGGCTGACCGTTTCAGTTCCATTACTCAATTCATACATACCACCATTCAAGAATGCAAAACTAAAATAATGAGAGTTAATAGATAAAGTGACTATACCATTAAAGAAAAATAAATTCAGGCCAGCATGTTCTAAGCGACTAATAGAAATTAAATTCTTTTGGATCGCAAGAACTATTTTAACATGTTTTAAAGTTAAAAGTTTACTTGAATAGAGGTTGATATTTGAGTACCAGTGTGAGTCACGATCTCCGTTGCCTCACTAGCCACATCAATAGTTTCGTTGGCCTCAGTAACATCATCAAGTAACTTTTTAGTTTGGCAAACATGGCATGTTGCCCTAGAATCTAACCACCATTCTGAAGAAGTACTGACCTTTCCATGATTACCTACCATAGCAAGAAAGTTTTGAGGCTCAGTCTTTTGCAGCTGCATATGTGCTTCCAATGGTGTGCCAGATTTGTCCTTTTTTTGGTAGCCTACAATCTGCTATAAAGTGGCCCCCATTTCTCACAATTATAGCACTTGCTCTTCTTTTTCTTAAAGATTGGCTTTTTGGCCTCTAATTGTTGAGACTCACTTTTGTGAGACTTGGATTTCTTAGAAAATTTCTTGAGATATATTACCGCGTTAATAGCTGACTGTTGCTGTCTAACCATCTCCAATGTATTTCTAACTCGATTCTTATCCTCTATTCTAATAAACCGTTTAAGAT
This sequence comes from Ophiorrhiza pumila, assembly GCA_016586305.1. Taxonomy (NCBI): domain Eukaryota; kingdom Viridiplantae; phylum Streptophyta; class Magnoliopsida; order Gentianales; family Rubiaceae; genus Ophiorrhiza; species Ophiorrhiza pumila. The sequence goes on along the minus strand of BLIW01000001.1, from coordinate 7,657,607 downwards.
CATCCAGTCCCACCTGAACTTTCTTTCTGTACATCTCTATTTTGAAAGAATGCCATGTAGATGGTAATTTATAGATAATGGCACCAACAAGAAAAGGATCACAAACATTGATGTTTTCATTAGTCAATTTAGATCTTAAGTTTTCTAGATCAGTGACTTGAGGAGTGATTTCCATGTCTTCCTTGAATTTGAAATCCATGAACTTGTTAACAAGATGTGTTTTTGACAATTCCTCATCCTTCTTAAATTGAGTGTCTAAATTGTCCCAATTTTCTTTAGCAGTCAAATTCATCAACATCCTCAGTGGTATCAGCAAAAGTACTTAAAACAGTATAAAAATATTTTCATATTTTAAATCAAACTGAGTCTTTCGTTTCCAGGAATTAAAATCAGACCCACTAGAAGACTGAATTTTAACCATATCAATTAGCACATATTTTTCCATTTTTTAAAAAAATAAAAATTGGAAGGAATGCACCTGATGAACAGTGCCGAAACAGTGCCGCTACACTGCTGGAACAGTTCCGCCACAGTCCGGAACAGTGCGCTACAGTGCCGGAACAGTGCCAGAATAGTGCCGCCGAAACAGTAACACCGCCACTACAATACTGTCGATGCTACAGTACTCTAACTTTATAATGCTTCAAGATTGTTAGAGTTTTAGGTCAAGCAATTCAATATGCAATTGCTTGAAGCATTATACCCTTAGTATCTAATTTGGAATACCCAGCATGCTGCCCCCAACTAGCATATATATAGAGATACACTAGGGTTAAAACCAGTTAATGGACTCTTGCCCATTCAAGCCCATTACAAAGGTTTATTATTTATTGAGCTTATATTAGAACATATTATTAAATTATATTAAATATCCAACAATAAATTGTGTATTCCTTACATGTTCTTGATCCTTCCTTATTTTGTTTACTTTATGCTCCTTCGAGAATCAATGAAAAAGAGATAAATTTGATGGTTTTCATTAGGGGTGTAATCGAGCCGAGTCGAGTTCGAGTACATCCTTAATCGAGTAGCTCGATCTTTTTAAGGGTGGTACTCGAACTCGACTCGAGCTCGATCGAGTACCTAATTTTTGAGCTCGAGCTCGAGCTCAACTTCGAGCATCGAGTATCGAGCTCGATTTTTTTATTTTTTTTAATTTTTTTTAAATTTTTTTTATTTTTTTTATAAAAAATTATAGGATGTATTTGTAATTTTTCAAAATTAGTATGGTAAAATAATAATTTATATAAAATTAAGGACCAAATTATAAATATAAGTTGCTTAAATTAGAATTTATTAAATATTAGGTACTAAAATATAAATATAAGAATAAAAATTAAAAAAAAATACATACTCGAGTAGCTCGACTCGAGCTCGAGCCCATATAATCTGAGCTCGAGCTCGACTCGAATTCCAATTCGAACTGCTCGAACTTGACTCGAACTCGGTCAAACCGAGCTCGAGTCGAGTAGTTGACCGAGCTACTCGCGAGTAGCTCGATCGATTACCAGCCCTAGTTTTCATGCATGATGGCTTAATTTTCTATTGATTTTTTTAGTCATCTTTATATATGTTAAAATTTTTGTGCATTCAACTTTTTGCACAATCTTTATGCACAAGCAATGCTTATCTCAATACAACTATTATATAAAACAAAAATCATTGAAAATTTTGAAAACTCAAATTTCATTCCAAAACAAATTCTCAATTCCCTTTTGATTTTGAAACTCTACCCGGTGAAGTCACAACAATCCTCACTTGATGTATAATAACATTAAGCAATCCATCAAAATTCACACTATCAATTTGTTGAAAAATGATTTGATTTCAACTTTTCCAAATATGGTAAACCATTATGGCCAAAAACAACTTTCTGAATGTTCCAAGGAAATTCACCATTCTCATGTATTTGAGGGATTTTATTTATTTGAGTAATATATTGTATTTTTTTTCTCTTGTACTTATATCGGATTCAACGAATAATTGATCATGCTATTACACAATATACATTACTCTAACACTTGCATTCCCATGCTCTTGTTCTATTTTTAGTTTTGAGTTTTTATGACGAGCACTGTACTACTATTATGTGCCACTCCACATACTAGTTACAAAAAAAAAACTTATATATGTACATTCGTTTATCCCTTATAATTCATTAATAATTTGATATAATTTTAATTTAATTTTTAAAAATTAAATAATATTCCCTCTAATTCTAAATAAGTGTCGTTGTGGAGTTTGTTTTCTGTTGCAAAATAATTGTTGTTTTAGTTTATCTTTACATTTTTGCCCTTATTTAAAACTTTAGACTTTTACATTATCAAGAAATCTGCTTTTTCCAACCACTTTTATTCCACATAAATCAAAACATATCATTATTATTGTATTGAATAAATGAGAGAGAAAAATGTTAGCACAAGCTCTAACAAACTATTTTAATCATTATTGATATTAATTATCATTAATTGGAGGTTTTTTTGGTCATTTTAAACATTCCTTAATAAATGTGAGAATTTCTTAAAATCAGTGAGAATAACTAAAAGGACATGACTCTCAATTTTTGATAAATTGACGGATGGAGTGACACATCATAGTGGTGGTACAAGAGACCAAAAACCCTTTATAACAAAGTAGCCACGATATAAATACATATCTACAAATAGCTTTTTATATGTCAAACCAAATAACTCTAAAATATTAGTTCACCCATCTCCCTTATATAATTTACAGTAACTTTCACTGTAAATTTTCTATTTTTAATAGGGATCCATACATACACATATTCCTTAATTGGCAATTACAGGAAACAAGTTAGATGATTCCAACTTTATCATATATTGTGCTTCTTTTGAAAATGGTATAGCTATAGGCTACTTCCATTTATTTTGATCAATGATTGTATCAACGGTTGGCTATATGCATTTTCCAAAATCCAAATGCTTGTACAAAGTTTTCAGAAAAATCAATTTAGTGATAGTTCAAGATGATGTTCATTATCAAACCATAAAAAGGTTTTCTTTCCCTCACAAATCAGCAGTCGTTTAAGTTTCCAAACGATAGGTTTTAATTTCAAAAGTTTTCTTCAAATCAAAGAGAAACTTAAGTATTTTGGCAGACCATAAACACTTTCGAATAGGTATCCATTTTATACGTGGAGAATTTTTTTGACACCCAATTCCATATGCTCTCTATCGTTACTGATCTTACAAGAATTATGCAGTACACTTGCAAATGCAGTTAACAAATTTCAGGTGTTTTGTATCGATGTGTGTAACGTTTGACGTGACTTAGAACCAGGGACGGATCCAGAAAGAAATTTTAGCGGGGGCTTGCTTAAAAATTTTTTTGCGATTAAATAAATGTGTTTAACAATTAAATTTCTAAAAACAATAATAACAATGTATAAATACACATAACTGCACTATTGGTTGACACTTGATGAACTAGCTTTAGGTTTAAAAAACCTCTCCATAATCTACATAAATAAACAATTGAAAATAAATTCATTACAATCATTAATTCAATCACAATTAATTTATAATTAAAAAAATTAATAATTCAATCACAATTCACTATTAATCTATAAAGAAAATTAATTAAACAAACTAGAGTTTCTAAATTATTATTTATATCTAAAATATCTTGTCTAAATTCAAAATTCCTAATATTAGTTCATATTGAAAAATCCTAATCTAAATTCCAAATCACTAAATATTTAGTCCATAAAATTCTTAATAAAATTACCCAAATTAACTTAATAATTAAAATTAACTACAATTAACAATATTTAAATAAAAAAACTCTAAATAAAAAAAGAAGAAGTAAAATTAACAAACTAGAGTTTCTAAACTATTATTTATATCTAAAATATCTTATCTAAATTCAAAATTCCTAATATTAGTTCATATTGAAAAACCCTAATCTAAATTCCAAATTACTAAGGCTCCGTTTGGACAAGCTATTTTTGGATTATATCATGAAATTTTTTTTCTTGGGATTGGTTATGAGAAAAGAATATTTTGAGAGTGTTTGGAATGAATGATTTTATTTTGTTGGGATTTGTATTGAAGATTTTTTTATTAATAAAAGTTTGAAATTTAAATTTGAATTAGTATTTTATTAGTTTATTTTGATGGGAAGTGTGTTAGGAAGAATTGTTTATTATTAAAATTTAAAATTTAAAATTCAAATTCAAATTCAATATTTTATTTATAAAAATTACTGTAGCAAAAATAATTACTGTAGCATTGTTTTGTGTTTTAAAAATTTTGATGAAAAAGTTGAACAAAACAAACACCTCATTTTGCAATTGTGAAATAAATCATAAATTTTGATGAAACCAAACAGAGCCTAAATATTTAGTCCATAAAATTCTTAATAAAATTACCCAAATTAACTTAATAATTAAAATTAACTACAATTAACAACATTTAAATAACAAAACTCTAAATAAAAAAAGAAGAAGTAAAACTAACATTTCTTGAATTTTGAATGCAAAAAATGGAGATAAAGAAAAAGAGACAATGAGGGAAGAAAAAAAAAAGTTTCTTTACTAGTAAATTTGAAACTTGAGTTTAGAAATTTGGAAGATAGCTAAATTGAAAGGGATTAGAGTTGGAAATAAGATTTGGGAATTTGGGGGAGATAGGAAGGGTTTGGAATTTGGAAAGGAAATATTTGGAAAGGAAATTTCAAAGGAAATGAGTTCTTTCTGTTTGTTTTGTATTGCTGCAGCCCCGTTTTCTATTTTGCATTTTATTTTTAAATCACTTAACAAAACGACGTCGTTTTGTTAAGTGATTTTTTTTTCCTTTTTTTCCTCAAAACAGTCTCTCCACTTCGTCTTCTTCAGCGACTCTTCAACGACTCTTCAGGCAGAGCAGCGGCTGGACTTCAGGCTTCAGCTGCAAGACTACTACTAATCCATTTTTTCCGGCGACGATGGCGGGGGCTTCAGCCTCCTCCAGCCCCCGCCTGGATCCGTCCCTGCTTAGAACAAAACATACTCACAAAAAACAAAAGTCAGACCAAGTGAGCTTAGCTCACTGGGTGAAGAAGGAGTATTTGTGAGATACTCTAAGTTCACTGGCTGTGCTATTCGTCGGAGGAGTATCGTGGGGAGGTGTTAGACTTGGTAACCTATGATTGAAGACTGGCCCTGGTACCCAAGCGGTTTACATCCTCAACTGGCTAGGGAACGGTTGGTTCGAAGCGCAGGAGTAGTCTGACTCAACAACAATGAAGTGGCTTTGTAGAGTTAGTAACCTGAGATATCAAAAAAAAAAAACAAAAGTGAGAGATTGGATCGATGTACAAAAAAATCTAAGTATAACATGGATGGAAAGGATTCAAATTTCAAAGATGATATATCAAAATGCATGTGCTCATGTTCGATAAACATGGCGTCAATTCTGGACCAAACATGCATGTAATTTGGTGTGTCCAACTCCATTAAATTTTGAATTTATGGTCACAAATGCTATCCATATTTTGATGAAATCATCACATAACCGAAAATCTGGCGTCTTTCTTTCTCAAACTCTAAACAAATTGAATGGTGGGGTACGTCTACAATTTAATTCGAACTCGAAAAATAATTAATCTTATGGTTTTCCCCATTTGTGGAATAGATTGTATCATCTATTTAATATTATAGATTAAGACATACTCCATTTGATTCTAAATAAGTGTCGTTCAAGGATTTGCACATTTATTAAGGAATCACTAAAATGACTAAAAGAACCTCTAAATTATAATGATTGGAGTTTGTGCGTAGAGAATAAAACTTTTCTCTCTTATTTAATACAATAATAATAGTAAATAAGGGTAAAAAATTAAGAATAAACTAAAAAGACATTTAATTTGAAACATGAATACAAATCTAAAACGTCACTTATTTAGAATAAGATGAAGTATATCACTAAAATCACTATACAATTATTACACCATAATCAAGATATGAGTGAACTCTAGTTTTAATTTTGAATAAAATAAGAATAGGATAATCTTGGACAAAGGATCTATCTCTTTGTGCAAATTTTGATTCATTACTTATGTTAATCTAAGCTTAATTAATAAATTTCACAAGTTTGAAGTTTCTTATTTTAATTTTTGAATTTTGTTTAGTTTAGTTGTGGTAGCTTTCCTTGTTAGAGTTGGAATAAGTTATTTGTTAGAATTTTTTTAGTTTATTATTTTCTAATTTCTTTGCTGTGTAGGTTGTAAAAAAGAAAAAAAAGTAAGTGTTAAACAATTTGTAATTTAAGAAGGATGAAGATAACAATTAGAGAAACAAAACCATGTTCTGGTAATTGTTATATATATATATATATATATATATATATATATATATATAACATCATATTTTTATTTGTACTTTCTAGATATCCTACAAAAATGATGTCAATATCTCAATTATTTTTAACAAAACTTTTCACTTTGATCAATTGCATGTTATATTGCTTTAATGTTAAATCGACCAAACAATTAGAAAGAAAAGAGTCATGTGGTCAATCCATAATAGCACATAAGTTACTTATGTTTTGTTATATTTGTAACTACTCTCTCCATTCCGAAATGTTTGTCTCAATTTAAGAATGCTATTGTTTTTAACTTCATATTTTGTCCTTATTATTGCTCATCAATTGCTCGAATTTTAACCATACTCGATCTTGGCAAGTAAAACAAAACATGATAACTGTGATACCCCAATCTTACATCGAAAATGTGGAAAGATTATAAGTATGATAAAATTGGAAGTTTAATATACGAGTCCAATTTAAAATATTTAATTTAGCATAGTGAGAACGAGAAAAATAAATTTATGTTTGGATTGCGTCAACAAATTGCGCGTATATACACATACAAATTTATTAAATCTGTGTAGTCGCGTCATGCGTTTACGTGCCATATAAACCTACTCATTAATTGAATTTCATGAGTGAATTAATCTTATCAATTTTAAGTGCATGTGGCTACTAGACTCTATTCATTAGTCTTTGTTGTAACTTGTAAGGTGAAGAAACTTTATATAGTATATCAATTTGGATGAAAAATATTTTCTTCAAATATTCATATATATATATATATATTTATAAACGGGTAAATTGGAGATATAAAAATAATTTATTTTGTTTTCTTAAAGACAAACCAAAAGTATGACAATATTAATGTGGCCCTAAGATCAATAGCATATTTGATTTTGGGCCTTCAGGTAACTGAATTGGGCTTTATTGAATATCGAAGCCGAACCAATTCTCAAAGTTAAAGTCAATTTACACTTCAACGGCGATTGGGTTTGCCCATTTGGATTAATTAATTAGAAAATATATATATATATTTATAAACGGGTAAATTGGAGATATAAAAATAATTTATTTTGTTTTCTTAAAGACAAACCAAAAGTATGACAATATTAATGTGGCCCTAAGATCAATAGCATATTTGATTTTGGGCCTTCAGGTAACTGAATTGGGCTTTATTGAATATCGAAGCCGAACCAATTCTCAAAGTTAAAGTCAATTTACACTTCAACGGCGATTGGGTTTGCCCATTTGGATTAATTAATTAGAAAATATTGCAAGTAAGACCATTGTACGACTTGTTAATGTAATTTATCAATATATTTGGGCTTTGACATTTATTTTAAGGAAATTGTCAAAATAATTATTAACATTGTAAAAAAAAATTATTTTGTCATTTACGTTAAAAATAATATATTTTAATCATTGACATTTAAAAGATACACTAAATTAATCACCAATCAAACTTTGTTAGCTTTTTTAACAAAAAAAACCCAAATTCATATTATGTACTACTCAATAAATGAGTAAAAGTAAAAAAATAATTTATTTTTTAAGCAAAACTTTTTATAATTTATTCATATTCTGCCACTAATGGAAAAATAGTTCACTGATAGAGGGTGATGGATGAAGAATAATCGATTGTAGTGAAGGATTTTTCCTAAATAATAAATCGATTTTGCACTTTTGCTCTTTCATTAAATGACCCGTAATGTGAACTTGCAGTCTTTATGCTAACAATATTTTGATGGAGTAACTATATTTTTTCTTAAATGTTAGTGATTAAAATACATATTTTTAATGTCGATAGCAAAATAAATTTTTATGTGTAATGTTAGTGATTATTTTGGTTGTGTTCCCTTTATTTTATTGCCTTGTACCACAACATTTTTATGATTTTTCTTTCTCACTCTTTTTAATTAGTATTTGCAATTATTTATTTGGAATATCTTTTTTTTTTTTTTCAAAAATTATAGATAATATGGAGCTAATGCTTTTGATACACAGTGATTCTAAGTCTCGTATGCCCCAAAATCACAGTACTTAATATATACTTTGTTTCATATATTATACACATCACATATATATTATATACATACTACATATATTTTCACACACTACATATTTGTATATATACTACACACATTTTAACACCTGCATATTTTTATATATACTATACATATTTTCACATCTTACACATATTTACACATAGTATATATATTTTCACACACTATATATATATATGTACACACAACATATATTTATAAAGATTGTATAAATTCTCGTATAATACATATTTTTATATGTGAAAATCAGTTAAATTATCAAACATATAAAATTAGTAAATTCAGTAATTCATTACTTTCAGATTCAGCCAATTTACAATTTTATCAAATGAGCCTTACTCTTTGATTGTTCATTATGAGGGGTAGAGATATAGGAAAAAAGGATTCATTCTATTTGAGTGTGTTTGTATTGGGTGAAAAGGATAGACATATCATATACTAGTGTGGGCAGAACGCGCGATGCGCGTTAAGTTATGCCCATGGTTTGGAAATAATTCTGTAATTAAATTTTATAAATATGTTTTTAAGAAATATGAATTTAATGATTTTATTAAATATATGGATGTGTATATAAATGAATGATTAGCAAGTAGTATTTAGATATTGTAAGATGTATAAAGACTTATATATACGTGTATATATATATATATTTGTGTGTACATGCCAATATTTAGTTATATATATGTAATTATTTATGAAAATATTATTTTTGTTAGCAAAATTGATGTGGGACAAGATTGGGCCTTGATGCAAACATCTTGAAGCCCAAGTTTCTATTGAGTTTATTTTACTTTCCTAATTAGTTTTGTTTCTTAATTAGGTTGTTTTCTTAATTAGGTGTCTTTCTTTCGTTTCCTAATTAGAATTAGGAATTCTTAGTTCTATATAAACCTTTGTATGCCTTTATTTGAGGTACAACTCTTATTATTCAGATTTTGATATTTTAATATTCTTCAAATTCTGCGGAATTTGTGTCTTTTGTATTCTTTTCGAAGACTGTGTTTCTTCCACGTATCTGTCCCGCTTTAGGTGGTATCAGAGACCAAGGTTTCTCCTTGTTTGCGATGGCCAATCCAACCGGAGAAGATGTTACTCTTTCTGACGTGCTCAGAGAGATTCAAGCCCTATTTGTTCGTATAGAACGATTAGAAGTATCGCGGGCTAATCAGGGAAGTACGGAAGATGAAGATGGTTCCAAGAGAATTGCTCAAGGACGTCAAACTAATCCGATATTATCCTTACCAACTCATAGGAATTTACCTATTGAGGATAGTTCCTCTGATGAAGAAGTTGCAAAAATTATGCATCAAGATCCTAACTCTAGGGCACCCCGACAATATCGACACGAGGAATTTAAATTAAAGGTTGATATTCCTTCCTTTAATGGGAATTAAGTATTGAGGATTTTCTTGATTGGGTTGCGGAAGTTGAAAGATTTTTCGAATTTGCGGAGATCCCAGAAGAGAAACAGGTGAAGCTGGTAGCGTATAGGTTAAAAGGAGGAGCTTCATCATGGTGGGAACAAATCCAAACCCAACGACGGCGTTTGCATAAACAGCCAATCAGATTATGGCCAAAGATGAAAAGGATGCTGATAGCCACGTTTCTTCCACTAGATTATGACCAATTCCTATTTAATCAGTATCATAATTTGGTGCAGGGACAAAAATCTGTAGCAGAATATACAGCAGATTTCTTACGACTGACTTCTCGCAATAACTTAATGGAAACTGAAGGGCAGCGAGTGGCGAGATATATTCATGGATTAAAATCAACTATCCGTGATAAAATTGGCTGTCAATTAATTTTGACCCTCAGTGATGCTCAAAACATGGCGCGAAAGGCTAAATTTATGGGAAGTAGAGAATACCTTGGAATTGAAGGTGTTCATAGAAACTTTGGGGAGACATCCAACCCAACATTAAAATTCAATACGGGATCCAACTCTGATTCAGGAAATAAGAATGTTGTAGAGACGGAGTATAACAAGAAACCAGTGACTAATTCTTATGTGAAGCCGTCAGGGGATAAATGTTATAGGTGTGGACAACCTGGGCATAAATCTAATACTTGCCCCCAACGTCGTCAAGTTAATTTGGCTGATCATGAAAAGGACGTTGATAAATTTTTTAATGATGATGATGGAGTTTGCCCACCTGATGGAGAGGAGGACGAGTTGCAAACTTTTGTTGTTAAGAAAGTGCTGTTAAGCCCCAAACAAGATGATACGCAGCGAAACACATTATTTCGAACCAGGTGCACAATTTTCAATCGTATTTTCGAACTGATTATTGATAGTGGTAGTTGCGAAAATATTATTTCTAAAAATCTGGTTAATGCATTAAAGTTGTCTGTGGAGAAACATCCTGAGCCTTATAATATTGCTTGGATTACTAGTGGTGAAGGAATTAAAGTAACTGAAAGATGTTGTGTTCCTTTGTCTGTTGGTAAATATTATAAGGATGAAGTATGGTGTGATATCGTCGATATGGATGCATGCTCATTATTGTTTGGAAGACCTTGGCAGTATGATTTGGATGCTACTCATAATGGCAGGGAAAATATTTACCAATTTATAAAGAAGGGGCGAAAAATCACTTTATTGCCTTTGAGTTTGGAGCAAAAAGTTGAACCACGTAAAGTAGAGAATTTTTTTTGCTATTACACATGCCAATTCTGATTTTGTAGCGAAAATTAAGAATTCTGAGGAAATGCATGCTTTGTTTGTTAAGAAAGTTCTCCTAACATGGGCAAAGGAGCCGGGCAATAAATGTTCCAATTCAGTTTGTGATTTATTGTCGGACTATCCAGCATTAATAGTTGAGGGACCTCCACTGAGACATATTTTTGCAAGTTACAAGATTTCTCTTCAGGGGAAGAAAATTATATATAAGATTCAGACGGCAAAGGAAATTTCAAAGGGTCTTATAGCACGTGATGGTGAAGGTGTTGATTCAAGAAAGAAGGCCTTTATACGCAAATCACTCGAGGCGAGTTTTTTTCAAGTGAAGGGGACTGATGTGGGACAAGATTGGGCCTTGATGCAAACATCTTGAAGCCCAAGTTTCTATTGAGTTTATTTTACTTTCCTAATTAGTTTTGTTTCTTAATTAGGTTGTTTTCTTAATTAGGTGTCTTTCTTTTGTTTCCTAATTAGAATTAGGAATTCTTAGTTCTATATAAACCTTTGTATGCCTTTATTTGAGGTACAACTCTTATTATTCAGATTTTGATATTTTAATATTCTTCAAATTCTGCGGAATTTGTGTCTTTTGTATTCTTTTCGAAGACTGTGTTTCTTCCACGTATCTGTCCCGCGTTAAAAATATGTAATATATTTTATTGAGTAAGATTTGTTTATTTATAATATTTGAGAATATGTTTTATATTGAAAATTTTCAAATTTGTAACAAATTTTTATAGGTTTTTTAATATCTATATATTTGTTATATGTTTTTAAAAGGTAATAGTTTAAAATGTGTTAGTTGACGTAATTGGCAAAGAGTTTTTTTCATAAATTAACATTTGTATTATCTAATTAATCTGAGGAAAAAGTGTAGTGCATGATATAATTTTTAGGTAATAGATATAATAGATTTGGTTTAGTAGTGGTTCGTAGTTATAGTTTTTTAGTTGTTTTGTTTTAATGTTTAATTGTCATTGTGTTTTTTTTATTGTTTAGTTGATTTAATATAATATGTATTTTGAAGTATTTGTGGGGATAAATTTTAATATAATTTAAGATTTGTTAGGTAATTGTTAAATAAATAAGAATTTCGAAAATAGTAATTTACATTAGAAAATTTTTTTGTTATGTTATCCTTATTAGAATTTGACGACTTTTTGTTATTGATAGTAAGAAATGACATAAAAGTAATAATTAAACGAAGTTGTATTAAGTTAGAAAATAAAAAATTTACGTTTATATTAATGAAGATTTAGCGAAAAATTTAAACTTCAAAATAAAATTATGCTTGAAATAAGAAAATTTTAGAAATGCTTTTTAATTATTAATCATGTTGTATAAGTTGATTGGTTCTTTATTAGTGAGTAAGTTTAAATAAATAAATTTTTTTCTAAAAAAAAAGTAAAATAAAATATTTTTTTACCTTTGTATGAAGTAATATATGATGATAATATATGTTTTGTTTGTTAAAAAATTGAAATAATTAGTAATTGATTAATTATTTTCATATTTTTTATATTAGTGATAAAAATGTATTATTTTAAATGTGCATGATAAAGTATATTTTTTAATTTATAATGTTTAATATTTTTTGCACTTTACGAAGAAATAGTTGTCGAAGAAAAACTTTTAATATTGTTGGACTGGTTATGTATGTATTGTTTATAGTATTTATTTGAAGATCAGCATTACGGACATGACTCATTTAGGTAGCATATAATTTGTAATTCATTTATTTTCTTAGGTTGCGAAATGGTTTTTAAAGAAAGTACTTGTAGTGAATTAAATTATTAGATTTGGCTAAAAGATTTGCTAGAAAGCAAGATTTTACAAGTTAAAAAAACATAGGTAATTTGTGAAGCAAAATGTCATTGTTCTGGAATATTACACGGCTGTAGAATAACTTGTAATATTTTAGTAAAAAAGGAAAACTTGGAACTTAAAGTAGAGTTTGAGCACAAAAGTGGAGTACTAAAATATGACGTAATAAGTGTTTTTCTAACAGCTTATGTCTTGCAGTCTGTAATGGAAGAACTTGTAGTTTTGAGATCAGAGAACCGAATTCCATACAATGTCGACTTGCAGGTTCATCTTGCTGGTATCAGTTGCAGCTATATGAAAGATGCATATATCATTCGTTTCCAAATTATTGTCAACAACAAATTTACGCCACCCTCCTGCAAATATGAACCTCTTATTGTCCTTAATTTGAAAATTGACAGTCCATTGTTTCTCTTCTACTTAAAGAACAACTTGTTGATCTCTGTTTGGCATATTTTTGCGAGCCCAATCACTCTTCAGGGTCTAGTAGCAAAAACAAGTTATTCTTTCAGAATTGATATGTATTAGAATGTAAATATGTTAAATTATAAATTAATTATATGATATTGAATAGAAGTACTCAGTTATTTTTACCAAGCTGAATCCTCCTGAAATGTATGAGGGCTTCATGATCATTTCAAGTTGTTCAGTGTGATCTTCTTCAAATGCCTGTAGCTGTAGAGCTGTATTGGCATTTTTTTCCTTTTTGGTTGGCAAGGGTTGTTTAGTCTTCTTTTGCTTTTTCGTAGCTGTTTAAAAACATTACATACATTAAAGCAATTTGTATATATGTAATTTAATGATTGAAAGTTAGCATCTGTGTAATATAATCTAGTGAAGGTTAAAGGATCATATTCGTATTTTTAAAATGCTATAGATAATAGAAGGATCTAGAAAGTTGAAAATTATAGAAAATAATATTTTGTAAAGTAGAAGCTCAATGAAAATGCGTATGCTTAATTACCTTCTTTGAAGTTGACATCATTCAGAGGTATGTTTGGTTCATCCATTGGAGCTTTAGGATGAGCATCGAGATTGTGACCAGTGAAATATGATGCCTCTTTTTCACATTTAGTGTTAGCACTGAAGATTAAGATCTCAAAAGTGTCTCCTTTATTGTATTCAAAGAAGAGAAAGTCACCTTCTTCCAATGAATGCTGTTTGACAAATTCTTTCCATTGTCCAGCGAAATAAAATACATTATTATTGTTAATTATACTTATTTCCACTGAAGATAATCCTGCATGACAGATTTTAACTTTATTTGGCAAAATCTGTTCCATTTTTTGCACAAAACGTTCTGGGATAGGCTGCAGAAATTAAGGGAGAGTTAAATTATAAAATCAATTATATGTAGATTAAAGTCAAATATGATATTAGTGCATGAGAAGAAATAATTATTAGTTTCATGATGATGTTGTAAATAATTCTATAGAATGAAATTAAAAAAAATAGATATGAATAAATTTAAATGAAATTATTGTGGAAAAGAAAATACCATTTTTTCGTTAAATGAGTTACTGTACTTTTGGCAGAAACGCGTTTTATCAAATTTTTTCCAATACAGTTGCACGCATGGATCTTCCAAATTTGCTGCCATTTGTGGATCTTGAATATTGGATGTTTATATTTGTTCTCTGCATACATAGAATCGTAATTAAGAGGACTTTATACGGAATAAAATATACAGTGAGACTTTAGGATACCAATTAAGTTGAAGATGTTATATTAGATAATTTGTTGCTAAAATGCTGAAATTAATATTTTCTTTGGTCAGTATATTGAAATTGTTTCTTAAACAGATAATCGTGTACCTAAAACTATTAAGATAACAATTTGAAGCAAAATCTTTGCATTTAGAAGTAGTTTTACTTTGTAAATTAAAAATTTTTAATTTCTATTTAAATTTAAGGTTTTTTAGGTATGTTTAATTAGAGTAATTTTCAGAGATGTTGTTAACTTACCTGTGATGAAGTAGATCCTGGTTGACAAGATTGGGTCCAATGTTTTGGAGTGAATCAAGCAAAATCATGTAAGCGGTCTGACTTCCAGATTCCAAAGTTCCATCAAAGTGACATAAGATTAATAAGTTCCAATGTGAACTAAATAATAGACATTCTATTAATACATGAAAGCAATGCATGTATAATCTATGTAGACATTAGTAAAAATTGAAACGAAATACGTACCACAAGATGATTGGAATGAAAACATATGTCTTTGAGAATATCGGTCTTTTTTTAATCCAACTTACCACTTTATCTTTGAAATATTCTGTTGTATACATGTTAAACCAAATGCTGTCTAGATATGTTGATGCTTGTTTTTTTGGTGCTGGTAATTGATTCCAAAGAAGCCTGAATAAAATTACTATGATGAGTCAATTTAAGACAATTATAGTATACAAGAATGAGAATAATAATTTGTGTTACTTACTCAAAGTAGTCAGCAATTGTTTTAGAATCAAGTCTTCCTCCACGTGTGATTGAATTGAACTTCCTTGGAGCTGGGTTTTGCTGGCAAGAAATATGAAGGCTTTGCTCTTTCTTTTTAGTTTTGTCTTTTATAGATTGATGCTTCTTCATTCCATCAGGTGGTATATTTGATTTTTCAGTAGTTTCTGTACAGAGCGCAAATTTTGTGCCGATAAAGTATACAGCTTCTTTTTCACAACTTGTGCTACCATTGTAAATAACAACATTAAACCCCCTTTTTTTGTGTATTTAAACATTAGTAAATCTCCTTCCACTAAATTATGAGTGTTGACAAAATCTTTCCATTGTCCTCCAAAATACATGATCTTAGCATACTCCAGTATATCCAATTTCCAGCAGTAGTTTCTAGGGTCCCGCATAACTATTGTTGTAGGCAGTGGATCTTTAACATTTGTAGTAAATGTTTCTGGAATTGGCTACAAAGCAGATTAATTCAATATGATAAACAAAAGAATTTTACAAAGTTAGTATCTAGAATTTCATGTAATTTTGAATATATAATAACATGAGTACGTAATTTTTTAAATCATAATAGTAACAGTAATTAAATAAGTTATTGGAAATTGTTAGTACAACAATGATCAATTGCAAGTCAGTTGAAAGGTATTGTTAACTTACGAAGAGATTTTCATAAGAGTTTTTGTACTCCTCATAAAATCGAACTTCTTTAAAGTGTGTCCAGTAAGCATGTGCTTGCAGATGTTTTGGATACAGCTCCATTTCAACTGGCCTTTGTTTCCTGTTGGTAATAATGACAATATATTGTAAGTCTGTATGAGTGTAATTGGTAAATTAGTTTTGAATTTATATGAAATAAACTTAATTATTTGTTTAACTTGTTTATTTGTTTTGATCAATATACCGTAAACTTGAAGAGCTACAGCCTACTTATAACTTGTTTCTATCAATATACCGTAAACTTATAACGTTTACCATGTACAACAAATGTAAAATTAAAATTTATTTCATATAATTATTTTTTCATATATCTGAGTGAAAGTAATAATTTTTTTTTTGTTAATTTTTTTATAATTAAGTAATAATAGAAGGCAGAGAGGTAGGTATGTTAGATATAAAATAACTACAATCATAAGAAAAATATTTCGAATTGAACAGATTCGGTTGTAGTTTAGGCTGCGAATTTGTTATAGGAGGGAGTAAAAAAAATAAAAAGTAAATAGGCAAAGATGTTGTTAATGCAGGTCTATTAGATTATAGAGTTGAATCTATTTTTCTGTATTGTGAAGATGGTATCTTAGAATTACCTTTTGAAGACGATGTTGTTGTTGGTAGAGTTGTCAGTCCGTCGAGTTACGTTAAATCGAAAAATCTTTCGATGATTTGTGTATTTTATTTTTCTTAGGATAATCGGGAATTTGCCCTTCAAGTTCGAAGAAGCAGCAATGTGAGGAAGGAACTGTGAAGTTGGTGGAATTGGGGAAGAAGATCTAAAACTTTTGTCTTGGAGACTATTTTAATAGGGCATCATTGCTTGGGTTGAAATAAAATTTTACATTTGTGTTTTGGGAGCTGTTATTGCCAGAGCAAATATTAGACTCCAGAGCAATAATTAACTCATATTCCTAATTTACCCTTAATGAGTTAAAATTCTTATCTTCTCTCTCAAACCTTATCAGTAAGATTTATCCATTCATTTTAACATATTTTCTCTAATATTTGAGTTTATTATCATTTACACTGATTTTTCTTCAAATATTTATTAATATAAGACTTATTTCATTTCCAACTTATACAAAAAGAATATTTATATAAAATAATATAACACTTATTTTTATTAATAGTTTTGTTCTCTCAATTAAATTATAAAATATTTGTCAATATACACTTCAAAAAATTTAAGTTCAGTTTGTTTAGAGTTGTTTTGGTATTTTATTTCAAATTAATTAGTTTTAATATATTATGAGCAATTTAATATTTAAAAATTTTAATAGATCACAAAAAAAATATTAATAACATTTTAAAACTCAAATATAAATTAATATTTTATGATTTTATTTTGTTAAAAAAATGGTGTTAGGAACAAGTTTTCATTATTATAAATTTAAAAGTCAATTTTAAGTATAAGAATTTATTTATAAGAAATGTTAATATTTAAAAATGATAATAGATCACAAGAAAAAAAATATTAGTAAAAATTTTAAAATTTAATTTTTAATTAATATTTTATTATTTTATTTTGGTAAAAAAATTATGTTGTGAAGAAATTTTTATTATTATAAATTTAAAAGTTAAATTTAAATATAATAATTATTTATAAAAAATACGAAGAAAAAAATTACTATAACAATGTTTTTGGTTTTAAAAATTTTGGTAAAAAATTGGACAAAACAAATAAGTTAAATTGAATTTTTGAAATAAAATACCAAAACAACTCTAAATAAACTGAGCCTAAATTTTTTAATGTGTATATTGACAAATATTTTATAATTTAATTGAGAGAAAAAAACTATTAATAAAAATAAGTGTTATATTATTTTATATAAATTTTATTTTTGTATAAGTTGGAAATGAAAATAAGTCTTATATTAATAAATATTTGAAGAAAAATCAGTGTAAATGAGAAGAAACTCAAATATTAGAGAAAATATGTTAAAATGAATGGATAAATCTTACTGATAAGGTTGTAGAAAAGATAAGAACTTTAACTCATTAAGGGTAAATTAGGAATATGAGTTAATTATTGCTATGGAGGCTAATATTTGCTCTGTCAATAACAACTCCCTTGTGTTTTTAAATCGATGTGGTCCAACAGAATGTCGTGGGCTTAAAATGTTAGATGGGCTGAAGTCATTTTTTTTATCTTATTACTGTGGATATTCTTCTAAAAATCTGCTACTAATATAAAATTAATTCAAAGAATAAAGTGATTTACATGTACAATCTAGTATATTTTTATATAGATTAAATATAATATATTGATGGAAATGAATTGATACATACGTTTTTTCATTTTTTTCATAATATATGTATATATATTGATTTTAAAGTATATCATAGAATATTAAAATTTATGTAATTATATATATATTTTTAGTTTATTTATTATAATATACCAAGATTACATTTAATAGATGAAGTTTTATGTTTAATATATATGTGTGCTGTTTGATTTTGTAGATAATTTTATATTAAAAGAAGAGAAAGTTATATATAGGAATGTTTAATAATTGGATTTTAACGGATGCTAAAGTAGCCAATATTTGTGCAAAAAAAAATTATTGGTAATTTTAATTGGATGTATTAAAAATTCTTTGAATTTTTAAAACAATTTATCAAAACGTATTTATTTAATATGTCAGTATAAATGATATGATGTTAGATTTGGAATAAATAATATAGTTTGGTTTTAATTTGAGTGTACAGCTATATGTCAGTATATATTTGATGATGCAAATTTCATAGGAAAGCGACATTTCAACTTCATGTTGTGAATAAACGTTAGAAATATGGATGAATAAATTGTTTGATGTGTGAAAAGAAAAATAATTAGCATATTTGAAAATGAGTTAAAAAAATATTAAATATATATTCTTACCATTTGTTGTCATTGCACACTATTGTTGCAGGCAGTAGATGTTTAAATTTATGGCCATGGTTTGAAATTTTATTTATAATTAAATTTTATTAGTATGTTTTTAAGTTTTTATAATTTTAATGATTTCATTAAATATGTAGCTATACGTAATAAGAAACGGTTTACATTAATATTTAGATATAGGAGGATTTGTAGAGATTTATATATACATATAATTTTTTTTTCTGTGCACATGTTTATATATTCTTGTAGATATGTAATTATTTATGAAATTATATATATTTTTGTTAGTAATATGTACATTATAATTTGTAGAGTAGTTTTTTTTGTAATATATAATATGTGAGAATATGATGACCCGATAAAATTTTAAAGTCGAATTAGAAATGTATTATAACTAATTGTATTGTCTTAGTCTTGAATTAAAGTGTAAATTAGTTATTTTGCTAGTTCATTTTAAAAATGACGTGACAATTTTAATAAAGTAAATTTTATAGGCAAAGATTTAGTATTTAAACAATTAATAAAATGAATGTAAGAAGTTATGTAGAGAAAATGCATTATTTTGGAAAAACACATTTTAATCATTTGTATTTTAATTAGTTTTTGTAATATGATGAAATTATATTGTTGGAAGAATAGTATGAACTTAAAGTGGTTAAGTAAATAAAAAACGATTATTTGAGTGCGGCCATAAATGTATTATTTGTCAATTAATAGCATAAAATTTTTAATGCGAAGGATACAAATTTTCAATACCATACTTATTAAAAATGATAACAGCATAAGTACGGGTTGAGTGTGGAATTAAAAAGATGATATCCTCATTTTGGAGAGCATGATCGTGGACAAATAAAGTCCAATTTTTTGTCAAAGTAGTATTCTTCTCCACCATGATTTCATAAGTATTTCGACCAATTAAAAATTTCAGTGGAGGCGAATTTTTTTTGTGAAGCAGCATCTTCATACCTGGTGGCAATATCTAAAAAGGAAACATTAATATTAGAAGTTTTAATGTTATTTGTTTATTAGATAAAAAAATTTTACTGACCTTTCGCTCTATATCTGCTGATGAAAATTTCATAGAAAAGCAACATTTCCACTTCATGTTGTGAATAAAGCTTGGAAATATGGATGATTTTTGTTTCTATAATGAAAAGAGAAATAATTAGAATAGTTGAAGATGAATTAAAAAAAATTGTAATATATTTTCTTACCATTTGTCGTCATTGCATAATTGGGAAGTATAGGCAAAGGAGATGTCCAAGCCATGTGATTTTGAACATAACTATTACTGAGATGAATGTGATCAAAATAGAATTTACCACGATGTCTGAGAAAGATTCGATCTTGGTTGGTAATAATATTATCTGCACAATATGTACGCCATCCCTGATGAAAATATTGGTGTTTTACCAATATTATCCATGTTTTTTCGCCATCATAAATGCAAATTTCTTGCTGATCAATGAATTGAAATGCTTTGTAAATTTGTACAGGTATTTTCTGTGTGAAACAAAGATAACATATTAATTTAGGGTATATTAAAATGTAAAAGCTTTAATAATTAAATGTTACCTGTTTAATTGTATTTTCGCATACAATTAAAAAACACCAACAATTTTCGGTGGGTGTAAATTTGTTTGAATCATCTTCAACTGATAGGTTTTGTTCATCTGTGAAAGCTGTTGGATCCACAGTAATAATAACTTGTAGCCAATTCTCGACTGATTGAAATGAATACAAATTAGGATAGCCGATATAATGGAATAAGAATGGATAAGAACTCAAAAAGTTTGTTGATATTGAACAGTTTAGCTTATAGTCTTCTTCATAAAAAACAGAAACCACATGAATACGTTCTCTTGAACGTGTTTTAAGATAGTAATTCATTGTGTCATTCTCAGATAATTTTTTCCACTTTATAAATGGATTGTGTAATTTGTCCATTTTGCGTAGCGGTTTCTGTAAGAAAAACAGAAAATAGAAGTTAGATTGAAAATGTGATTTTGTATGACAATACGATCATACGAATAGAAATGCATAGTCATATTAAGCATATATTAAAAATGATTATGAGTTCGGAAATCAAATGATTAAATGGTGAACATATTAGAATAAATAATTCGAACCTTTGTATTGGCAGTAGATAGATTTGTTTTGATGGAAGAAAGTTGTGAATGATGATCGTTTAAATAGGAAAATATTGTTTGTTGTAAATATTGCATATGTTTGAATGCACATATTTTTAGACGTGCATGTGAACTCTGGTGGTGGGGTTTGTTTGTATATATGACAATTCAAAGTTGTTTTGTCAGATTAAATTTATTAGAGGGTATTTTCTATAGTGAATTATTTGTTTTCAATATGAAATAGAATAAATAAATTGAAGTTATGTACATGGTAAATAACTTTCTGAGGAAATATTATGAACACATATACAGTTTTTAAAACTTCAATAAATTTTTTTTTTCTAGTTAAACCGATTATTATTAGAAAAAATAATTGTTTAATATTTTTTTTTGTTTGATATAGGGAAAAAGATTTGTTTAAATTATTTTTGATATAGGGAAAGATAAAATCTGACAGATTCAATTGTGTTGTTAAGTCAGACTGAATAGCATGTGAATCTTTTGTCTATGGTACATGAAAAGAAGAGAAAGTTGTGATTACAGAGCATTGGTAATATTCTGTTCAGAAGGATTTTAAAGTTGACAAGGACAAGTTAAAATAAGGCATAATATTTTATGTTAAGTAGGTGTATTATTATAATACTGATGTTCTGGGACTTCATTATTGTACATTAAATTAATATGGAAGCTTTACTATCTTTTATTGAGAGGAGTACCATGGAATGTTGTGTCGATGTGATTTTCCTATGATGCTATATCTTCATATTATCAATAGATTGTTTACTATGTATAGAATAAATTGGTTAGAAAATAGTAATTGTATTTCTTAACATTAACAGGGAAAAAAATAGAAAATATTTAAAAATCAATATTTTGATGTGTGTTTGTTCATGTGTCAATGAGATGAGTATTATGTATCAGTTTGGTTAGTCTGAAGAATGAAAATGAATGTTTAACGAATACTGTATATATGTTAGAATGTATCATTTGTATAGTAAAGATAAAGAAAATAAAATATTTCATTTAGAATAATACAATTTCTATTCGTATTGAGTTTATATAATTAGTAATATGCATAAAGTTCAATTATCATTGTATTATATTTTTTCTGATATTATATTACACTGGATTACAAAATATTTATATCAACTTACATTTGAACATAGTAGTCAAATGCATTAACAAAAGAGCTTATATTTTTTAGCTAATATAAAACAATAAATTGCTAACATTGAATTCCAAAACAACATGGAATCTACAAAATTATGCATAAGAGGAAGTACTAAGAAAGGATAGAATATAAGTAGTTTTACATATTAATTTGTCGAATTAATTGTCATATTAGGTTTTTTGCTTTTTAGTAGCCCTTTCATCAACTGATGAGTTACCTTCATCTTGATCTTTTGAAGATTCTGCAAATTCATTGTTCAGTGAACATCGAGCTTTGACAATAGTTTCAGTTTGACCTATAACATAATGTGTAACAATAGTATATATTTGTGTTAGAGAAAATAATTTTAAATTACTTATTGACTTTCATAAATATATTAATTACTGTAGAATTTAATACTTTGAGTATGAATATTAAAATCAATTTGAAAACTATTAGAGATATATTCATTACTTGTTTCATTATGTTGCCTTTGTGATGAACTGGAACCAGATTCAATGAAAGGCAGGCTGACAGTAGTTTCTTGTTTATTGGAATCGACAATGGAAACTACTGAGTAACGCTGTGAAGTATCGTCATTCCTCAGCTTTGCTTGCTTAATGTGCACAAAGAAAAATTTATCTTGCAATTCTTTGTGAACATTAATCAATGCAAGGTTTATTTTCTGCAATGTAAGATTTTTGGAAAATATTATCATATGAATAATTAGAGCACCTCGCATGATAGAATGAAAGCAGCCGTAGATAAGTAATATTAACCTGTTCTGTGTAAGTCATTGCATCGAGTGCATCAAATCTAAGTATTTCTTCGGCTTGTTTACCAAACAGGCAAGCTTTAATAGCTCCAGTCTCATATGTCAATTCAACTTCTAAACGGCATCTACAAATATGATATGCACATATTATTTATAAATAGCAATAATATAAATATTCATTATTGTAATAGGAGAAATTATCATTCAGGCAAGTCTAATACCGTGGTTGAGCTAACTGACTTTCTCCACAGGAATTGCAATTGTATTCAGATGCATATGCAGCAGCAGTAGAACTGTAACATTTTTGGCATGCCATGTACCAAAATCGCTGCATAAGATGTTCAAATTTCAAGTGGACCTTCACAAATGCAAACTGAAAAATATGGGAATAGCAAATGTTTTAGCTGTGAGATATATAACAGTGATGAACAGAACGCCTGTACTAAGAGTATTATAAAAGGGATCATCTAATTACCTTTTGTGTAGACAATAAATTACCTATGCAAGTAATATTGTCTTTTTGTTGCAGCAAATTAGCAACCTCATTCTGTAGATACAACTTTTGACGAACAAAGTCATTTATGACTTGATCATTTGCTTCAACCCTATAAAATTTATTGATGAATAATTTAGTAAACCTGAAAAAAATGACATATCTTTACATTGCTTTAATATTATGTTTTTGCAACAACCATTTTTTTAGACAGAGTGCATCCTTTTCTGGTGGATTGACAAGCACCGCTGTATCGAAGAAAGTTGTCAATTCAACACCTACAATAAAAATCATATTAAAACTCTGCAGAGGTAATATTTTAATGTATAACAATATTATTAAGTATAAGAGTGTAATTCAAAACCATTGTAATAGCTAGCTCTAAGTCGGCGACATATTATGACCGGGAAAGTTTTCAAGGCGTCAATGATTTGTTTTCCTTCAACATCCAGCATTTGATTCCACATTGATAAAAATACTGATTGCAATCTAAAATGAAAGGAAAAATGTTCAGACACATAAGAAGAATTATTATAATTATAATTAAGTTATATAAATACGGCTAAAAATGAGTTGGGAAAACATACCCTTCATTGATCAAAACAAACTTTTGGACTGTAGATTTCCCATTTGGAGTTGATACCACTTTAATAGGTAGTACATCAACAACAACAGCGATAATATCTACAAACAATTTACACATTGTAATATATATGTAAATTAAATATTGAATGAAATAAAGTAGTAGGACAAATACCTATTGGCTTTGTTTTATCATCAAGAAACTGGCTCAAATCATCAAATTTTGTATAAGTACAATCCAAATGGAGCATATTCTGCTGATGTGTAACTTGTTGGATCACAGTTTTTGAGCTTATTACCCATTGAATTTTTATACCTTTGCGCCAATATTTTTCTCCCAGTGGTCTGATGTGGGCATTGCTGATACGGTATTTCTTGAATACTTGAAGCTTTGAACCCATTCGTTCAATATCATTATCAAAAATAATCGCTTCTACTTTGATTCCCTGCATAATCAATATAAAGTAGCAAACAGGAGTTGTTTACATTGAAGTAGTAACATATTCTATATAAGGGAGATTTTTTTTAAAAGGTTTGTAATAATTCTATATTAAAAAAATTTATATTTACAAACCCCATCATCTGAGAAGACGAATTTCTGGAACCTAGTTGGACTTCTGGTTGACTGGATGGATTGCAGCTTCTCTTGGACAGTGATTGTCACATTCCAAGGTTGCATTTTGTTAGTCAATTGATCAATTGGAATTTCAGCAGCTATTCTACATAATAGAACATGGTCAAACAATATAGAGTATGAAGCT
Organism: Ophiorrhiza pumila; assembly: GCA_016586305.1. Lineage (NCBI taxonomy): Eukaryota > Viridiplantae > Streptophyta > Magnoliopsida > Gentianales > Rubiaceae > Ophiorrhiza > Ophiorrhiza pumila. The sequence continues at coordinate 7,632,785 of BLIW01000001.1, read as the reverse complement.
ATATGTAATGGATTATGAAAATTGTAATCCAAATAATATTAACGTAGAAATTTAGTTATTAATAAATGAATACAACATTAGATATATAAATAATTGCAAGTCCTTTTGCTAAAGTTGTAAGCTTAAATAATCACTTAGTCATTTCAAGAGCATCTTGAAAAACTACATTTCTTGTAAGACAATCGTGCTTTGTTTCTCCAACAGTTGCCGGCAAAATAAGTACTTTTACTGCCTCTGAAGTCTTGGCTCTGGAAAGAGCAACGTATAATTGACCATGAGAAAAAGCTGGTTCTCGCAAATATATACCAACATAATCAAGAGTTTGACCTTGAGATTTATTTATCGTCATTGAAAAACACAATCTAACAGGAAACTGTATCCGTTTAAATGCAATACCATGTTTTGCATCATCACTTATTTCCAAAGGTATTTTGGGTAAGAATACCATTTTCCCAATATGTTGGCCAGTTGCTATCTCAGCACAAATTGTATGATTACCTAGCTCACGACAAATTAATGTTGTACCATTACATAACCCCTCTACTGGATTTAAATTCCTCAACAACATTATAGGACAGTTATTTTTCAACAACAATTTATGAGGTGGAAGGCTACTTGGATTCGAAGAGTTAAGAAAATCTTCAAAATCACTTTGGTGTTTTTCATCAATTGTTTTATCAACTTGAACATAGGGTTATCTATACCTAATCGATGAAGAGAAAATTAGAGTTGCTTAATAACTTAAATATTTCAACAAGAGGTTTGCTTAATCTTGGTATCAGATTTGCTAGTAAAAAAGTGGTACAATCCTTAAGCGGTTGAAATATTTAAGTTATGATAAATTGTTTTATCATAACTTAAAACAGCATTTACAGTACCATTTGTTTTAGTAAAAAATAAACCCTATAAACCTCATTTTCAGTTAAATAATATTCAACTCCCTCAAAGGGAAAATGATACATTAAATAAAATATTTAAAAAGTTACAAGAAACAACATCTAGTACTAGTACAGAAACTACAGGTAATATACAAAATATTGAAGAAAACAATTTAGAGCAAACAGATGATAGCAGCAGTAGTGATTCAAGCGAAATTAAAGATATAATAGAAGAAATTGAAGATGAACTACAAGATGATTTATTATTTGAATTAATCACTAAAATATTTTAGTGATTAATTCAAATAATAAATCTTTATTGGTTTTTTCATTAGATATCATATTAATACAATGACATGGTGAGGATTTATCTGAATACTCTTCTTCACTATCCGAATAAATTTCATTAATGTTTTCTTCACTTTCTTCTGTGTCACTATTAATCATAATTTTCATGATTTTTAATCGTAATTCTTTATCTTCATCTTTATCAAAAATTTCATTTATTCGTTTTTGAGTTTTACAATTTGTTGCTATATGACCTGGTTTACCACATTTATAACAAGTCAAAAAATCAGGTAATGAATTTTCTTCTCCTTTTATATATTCTATATCAAAATCAAAAATAGATAAAATTCCTTGCCATCTAGCAAATATTTGTTTAGACACTAAATTTTGAATATCCTTTTGTAAAATATCTTTTGCTGATTTACAATCTACTTTTAATAAAAATTTCTTATTATATAAATCATCTTGAAATTTAGAAATACATAAAACTATAGCTAAAATTTCTTTTTTGACTGTTGAATAATTTTTTTGAGCTCCTATCCATACTTTTGAAGTATACCGAACTAATTCTATTTTGTTGTTTAATTTTTGTTTCAGAATACCTCCATATCCTATTTCTGAGGCATCTGTTTCTACTATCATGAATGCATCAGGATGAGGAATACCTAAACAAGGTAAAGACTTAATTTTCTTTTTTGCTTCTTGTACTATCTTAGTATGTTCATTTGTCCATGCAGGTGGATTCTTTTGTAATCTTTGATATAAAGGTGCACATATAGTTCTTAATTTTGGGAAAAAATCTGCTACATAATTTAAACATCCTAAAAATCTCTGTAATTGATTTTTATCCTTAATTTCATCTGGAAATTTTTCTCCAAATTCTAATGCTCTATTAATAGGTTTTATTGTTCCTTTATAAATATCATGACCTAAAAATCTTATTTGATTTTGAAATAATTTCATTTTTGAGGCTGATATAACCAATCCATTTTGAATCACTAATTTTGAAAATATATTCAAATGTTTAAAATGTTCAGTAATATTTTGAGAATAAACTAAGACATCATCTATATATACTATCATAAATGTGTATGCAGAAAATATATTATTCATAATATTTTGAAATTCCGAAGGGGCATTTTTTAATCCAAATGGCATTACATTCCATTCATAATGACCAAATGGTACTGTAAATGCTGTTTTATACTTGTCTTTTTCCGCTATTTGTATTTGCCAATATCCTGATTTTAAATCAAATTTTGAATATATTTTTGCATTAAATAATCTATTCAACAAATCTTTTTTGTTTGGTATTGGATATCTAATCCATTTAAGTACTTTGTTTAATGGTTTGTAATTGATGACTAATCTAGGAACACCTCTTTCTTTTTCAGCTTGCTTATTGACATAAAATGCTGGACAACTCCATGGGGATTTTGAATTTCTTATTAATTTTTTATCTAGTAAGGATTGTATTTCGATTCTACAATGTTGTAATAATTCAGAATTCATTTGAATTGGTCTAGCTTTTGTTGGTATATTTCTTTCATTAAATTCTTCTTCATAAGGTAATTCTATTATGTGAGTTTTTCTTGACCAAAATGCTGATGGATGTTCAGCACATATCGTTTCTTTAAATTTCTTTTCTAATTCTTCAATTTTCTTTTTTATTTCCTCTCTATTTAATTGAAATTCTATTTTTTGATATGTAATTTCTTCTTTTATATAATTTATTTGGTTTTCTTTTTGCCTAATTTGATAAGATATACTATTAGTTTGTAACAAATTTAATTCTCTTTGCCTTACCGGAGTAATAAATTGAAATAATATTTTACTTCCCATTATTTTTAAACTTAATCCTTCTGTAGTTTTTTTAAACGGAGTAATTTGATATAAAAAAGGATTTCCTAATATAACATCTTGAGTTAAATCTTCTACTATGATGAATGTATGCCTAAAACAATAATTATTATTACATATAAATCCATTTTTTAACTTATATTTAACTTTTAATGGATTACCATTTGCTGTTTGTAATTTGTGATTTGTTTTAGAACAATATTTAAGTGGTATGATTCCTTCTTTAATACAACTTTGATCTGCGCCACTATCTACCATAGCAATACAATTTGTATGATAATCTTGAATTCCAATAGTAACATAAACATGCCATTTTTCTATATTAATTTTTTCAATTATATTTAAATATTCTTCTTCATTTGTTTGTTCTGGAATATGAATTCCTTTATCATTATTACTACTTTCTGGAATATCATTATACTGTTTATTTAAAGTAAGTTTTGTTTGGATTTCTAATTCATTGAATTGCAGAGTTTTAATATCGTTTTTTATTTCTCTAATGTCTAACTTTAATTCTTGAATTTGTTGTTGTATTACATTTGTATTGTTGTGAGAAACTATTCCTTGAGAGTTTTGTTCTGAGTATTTGTTATATAATTTTGTAATATTAAATGGTTCCAAAAATTCAGGTTTTTTATCTTCTTTTAATATCAAATCTTTTAATTTTATTAAATATTGTCTTTGTTCTTCAGGGTTTTCTATTTTAGTGATTAATTCAAATAATAAATCTTTATTGGTTTTTTCATTAGATATCATATTAATACAATGACATGGTGAGGATTTATCTGAATACTCTTCTTCACTATCCGAATAAATTTCATTAATGTTTTCTTCACTTTCTTCTGTGTCACTATTAATCATAATTTTCATGATTTTTAATCGTAATTCTTTATCTTCATCTTTATCAAAAATTTCATTTATTCGTTTTTGAGTTTTACAATTTGTTGCTATATGACCTGGTTTACCACATTTATAACATATTAATTTTCTCTTTCTAAATTTCTTTTTCTTAAAGTCTCTTGTTTGATTAAAATTATTAGAGTATTGTTGATATTTTTTACTTCTTCTTTTATAGGGTTTATTTGAATATGTAATTCTTTTAATATTTCTAGAAGGGGCTTTTATTCCTGTTATTCCAAATGCATCACAAAATGAACCTATTTCTTTCTTTTCTGAACCATATTTTGATTGTAATTTTAACTCTTGACATAATTTCAAACCTTCTGACTTGATGAATGAAATTAATTGACCATAACTCCAATCATAAAAATTAATATCTTCTTTTCCTGTTGATGTTTTAATAGCATTGAAAATTCTATATGAAAATAAAGTAGGTAAACCTGAAATGAATTTTTCTTTCCAAAATGGTTGATTACAATCATCTCTTTTAAATACATAAGTTAAAAACATATCTTTATACCATCTAAAATCTGTTAATGTTGGACATCTTAAATTAGTTAAAAATATTTGAGAACTTTTTGAATCATGAGATGGATTTCCTATAAAATGATGAGCTAAAGCATATATTAAATATTCTGGTGCATCCGATATTTTAATTTTCTTTGGATTTCCTTGAGCATCTCTTACTATATTTCCATTAACATCTAATTCATCTTCTTCAATTGTATGTTCTATTACTTCATTTCGTTGATCTTTTGTTATCATATTATCCCACCAATTTTTTAATTGTCCTGAAAATCCTGCAGTAAATGCTACAGCTATATCTTTTGGTTTATACCCTTCTTGTCTATAAGCTACTCTAGCCATTCCCATTTCTTGTAGTAATCTTAATATTTCATATTCTGATCTACCATCTATATTCCATTCATAAACTGCTCTACCATCATATTGACTAGATGTAAACTTTGCTCTTTCTTCAATTTGTATATCTGGAGGTGTTAGTTTTGGATAATAATTTTTTCGTTGATACGGTGCATAATTTGTTTTTCTGTAATTATAATTTTTTCTTCTATATTGTTTTCTAATTCTATTTATATTATCATCTTGTAGTTCATCTGCAATTTCTTCTATTATATCTTTAATTTCGCTTGAATCACTACTGCTGCTATCATCTGTTTGCTCTAAATTGTTTTCTTCAATATTTTGTATATTACCTGTAGTTTCTGTACTAGTACTAGATGTTGTTTCTTGTAACTTTTTAAATATTTTATTTAATGTATCATTTTCCCTTTGAGGGAGTTGAATATTATTTAACTGAAAATGAGGTTTAGATATTTCATTTGGAAAATTATTTTTAAATGGATTATTTATAATATTTGTTGAAATATTTAATTTTTCTTTTTTAATAGGGTTAATAATATTATTATTTTCTTTAGGTATACTATCTATTTTTGTTGAGAGTACTTCTAATTGTTGTGCTACTGTTGATAATATTTGATTTGAATAATTTAATTGTTGATTAACCTTTTTAATATCTTCTAATTCTACTGGTCCTTTATCTATTCTAGCTTCTCTAAATGGAGTTGCTACTATATCTCCTTTAGGTGTATTAATTACTATGTTTAATAGAGGTGGGTGTACCGAAGTAACTTCCTCTCCTCCTACTAAATTCCATTTTTTATATAATGATGTTTGGACATTTATTGATTGGGTGGAATAGACATCTATAATATTTTCTTTTTGAGTAATGAATTCTAGCCACGAAAAGAATGGGTAATTAAATTTTCTCTTATACAATTCCTGTTTCCATTGGTCTTGAAATGATTTATCTAAAGAATTATACCATTCTCTTTTTTGATTATTTTCCTCATCATTAAATAATTCATCTAAATAGCTAAACTTAGGTTTAAATTCATCATTAATAACATGAATAGATTCGGGTTTCATTTCGGAATATGTTGGTGAATTTCTTAATGAATTAGTATTTATTACCTCTGGTAATGGTGACTTATAATGTATTCTTTGACTTCCTGATAGAGGGACTGAATAAATTTCTGAATTATTTTCTGGATTTGTATGTTGACTGAATGTTTTTCTTAAACTAGGAATATCCGATACTGAATGTCTTGATTCTAGTAAATAATCATTCCTAATAAATTTATTTGCTCCGTATTTATTGAATTTAACATTATTAAATTGAACTAAAATACTACCATCTTCCTGTTTGAGTATACTAGAAGCATTTGTTTGTTGTATATTTCTTGATTGATGCTGTGGAATAATTGTAAAATTTTCTGGAATAGTGATTTCATTCCATTTTAATAATTTTGGGGTAATAACAGATGATTTGATTGAATCTTCTTCAAATATGACAGTTTCATCTTTATTTGTTTGTTCTAATTTTAATTTAGGATCAATTAGAGTTTTCATTAATTTAAAACATACTTTGTATAATATTGCAAAACTTCTACTTTGTTTATTGACTTTATTCTGATCTATTTGAATATCCATTACTAATGAATCTAATATCATTTCATCCATCAAACTAACTACAAAATTAGGTACACAATTGAATGTTATCGCACCATCACATATATTTGTTTGTAACAAAGACAATATTGAATCTTGATAATCTATTAATCTTCTATCTCTTAATGCTATGAATATAGGGTTATCTATACCTAATCGATGCATTGGTTGAATTTTTACTTTTACTATTCCATAATGAATATATTTAAATCCTAGTTCTCTATATTTTTTAATAGCTACGTTAGAGAGTAATTGAATAGTATTTGAAGTTTCTGTAAAATTTATATCTTGTTCATGAATCTTTACTGAATATGCATTACTGAAATTTAAACTACCTATATGATATATTGAACTTAAAGATCTAGAATTAATGTCAAATAAAATTTCATGACATTGATTTATACTTTCTGATTCTGCTATATTAGTATTATTGCCAAAATTAAACAATTTCTTAAAATTATTCAAATTCATAACTTAAAACGTACCTGGATTGCTTAATGCAATTAATAGAATGCAGAGTGTATGGGGAACGCAGGAGTGCCTAACCGGGAACACCTTAAGCTGACCTCGCAATGGCTTACCAACGGATTTCCAGACTACTCAACCGCTTACCATGCCTTACAACTCCTTACTCTAATAATTGGTTAAGTAATTTAAGTAGATTAAAAGTTTAGAATCTAAAATTTTATAAAACTTGTTTAAAAGTGGCTTTGATACCAAGATTAAGCAGAGCCACTTTTAAACAAGTGGCTTTAACAGATGATTTGATTGAATCTTCTTCAAATATGACAGTTTCATCTTTATTTGTTTGTTCTAATTTTAATTTAGGATCAATTAGAGTTTTCATTAATTTAAAACATACTTTGTATAATATTGCAAAACTTCTACTTTGTTTATTGACTTTATTCTGATCTATTTGAATATCCATTACTAATGAATCTAATATCATTTCATCCATCAAACTAACTACAAAATTAGGTACACAATTGAATGTTATCGCACCATCACATATATTTGTTTGTAACAAAGATAATATTGAATCTTGATAATCTATTAATCTTCTATCTCTTAATGCTATGAATATAGGGTTATCTATACCTAATCGATGCATTGGTTGAATTTTTACTTTTACTATTCCATAATGAATATATTTAAATCCTAGTTCTCTATATTTTTTAATAGCTACGTTAGAGAGTAATTGAATAGTATTTGAAGTTTCTGTAAAATTTATATCTTGTTCATGAATCTTTACTGAATATGCATTACTGAAATTTAAACTACCTATATGATATATTGAACTTAAAGATCTAGAATTAATGTCAAATAAAATTTCATGACATTGATTTATACTTTCTGATAGACAGGAACAACAATATGGATGAATAATACACTGGTGGTTGAAGTTTATTAAATGGGGTTGCTGCTACTTGAACATAGGGTAATGGAGGAAAATCCTCAATTTGAATGAATTTATTACTTGTTTGAATGCTTGGAGATTGAATTATTGATTTTGAATCTATTACCTTTGCGTAATCATCTGGACTTTGCATCTTCTGTTTGTTTGACATCTTGATCAGTACCTGTATACAAAATAAAAATAATTAGATAAAGGCTATTTCTTTTCTAAAATTCTCTAATCTTTGAAATATGGCCCTATTTACTTCTGGGATTCTTGTAGATTTGTGTGTGTGATATGAGACTAACATACTGTAATAATGTATTTGATGCAAAAAGACTTGATGTTTTATTGACAAAGGATTAGTATTGTATATATGATAAATGTTTGGAAATTCAGAATCTTGAATAATGTGTTCTTTTAGTGAATAGATCTTGAGTATTTTCTTTTTAGTTGTAGGATGATTAATGTAATCTTTTATCCATAACCAATCTTCATATCTTGAATTCTGTGACATTCTCCTGCTTACCTGTAAGAAATTCCCGAGTCAAAAAATCAGGTAATGAATTTTCTTCTCCTTTTATATATTCTATATCAAAATCAAAAATAGATAAAATTCCTTGCCATCTAGCAAATATTTGTTTAGACACTAAATTTTGAATATCCTTTTGTAAAATATCTTTTGCTGATTTACAATCTACTTTTAATAAAAATTTCTTATTATATAAATCATCTTGAAATTTAGAAATACATAAAACTATAGCTAAAATTTCTTTTTTGACTGTTGAATAATTTTTTTGAGCTCCTATCCATACTTTTGAAGTATACCGAACTAATTCTATTTTGTTGTTTAATTTTTGTTTCAGAATGTTTAATTTTGGCAATAGTACTAATATAGCAGAATCAGAAAGTATAAATCAATGTCATGAAATTTTATTTGACATTAATTCTAGATCTTTAAGTTCAATATATCATATAGGTAGTTTAAATTTCAGTAATGCATATTCAGTAAAGATTCATGAACAAGATATAAATTTTACAGAAACTTCAAATACTATTCAATTACTCTCTAACGTAGCTATTAAAAAATATAGAGAACTAGGATTTAAATATATTCATTATGGAATAGTAAAAGTAAAAATTCAACAATTATTCCACAGCATCAATCAAGAAATATACAACAAACAAATGCTTCTAGTATACTCAAACAGGAAGATGGTAGAATTTGATATTATACCAATTTTTAAAATCTTGCAATTAAACATTAAAATGGAATGAAAAAGATAAAATACTAGCAATCCTTGTAATTTTAAAAATATCACGATCCCTTTTCTGAACCATATTTTGATTGTAATTTTAACTCTTGACATAATTTCAAACCTTCTGACTTGATGAATGAAATTAATTGACCATAAATCCTCACCATGTCATTGTATTAATATGATATCTAATGAAAAAACCAATAAAGATTTATTATTTGAATTAATCACTAAAATAGAAAACCCTGAAGAACAAAGACAATATTTAATAAAATTAAAAGATTTGATATTAAAAGAAGATAAAAAACCTGAATTTTTGGAACCATTTAATATTACAAAATTATATAACAAATACTCAGAACAAAACTCTCAAGGAATAGTTTCTCACAACAATACAAATGTAATACAACAACAAATTCAAGAATTAAAGTTAGATATTAGAGAAATAAAAAACGAATTAAGCAGGATCGTGATACCAATTTTAAATAAATTAATTACAAATAACAATGTTAAATAAATTAATTAATTTGACAAATAATTAATTTGTAAAATACCTTGATATTTAAGTGATATGAAAGATATTTTAAGTGTAGAGAGTAGTTAAAACAAAGGGAGTGAATGAAAGGATTATTTTTTATTGAAGAAAATCGATGATCCTTTTCGAATACATGAGTAGCCTATTTATAATTACATTTGGAATGAAAACGTAAGCAATGACCTAATATTGATTTGACAAAAAGTTTGAAATGAAAGCTTGAATAGACTAAAGTAACATTATTGCTATGGTCCTTCTTGAATTGACTTTTTGTGGTCTTCATATGGTCTTCACGTGAATTAGGAATCTTCACTTTTGCTTCCTTTGAATTTTCTCTTCATGGCCTCTACTTTAATAGCACTTAAGTCTTTCTTCTTGATGTGATATGTCCACCACTCTTGAATGTCTTTATCTTTTCCGGAATGATTGCCTTCAATTGAACTTAATGGATATGGAATATCTTGTTGAATAAGGTGTGGGTTTGAACCGCCCACTTCCCTTCTGGCAATTAATGTTGTAATATGAGTGTGATTGAAATCTACTGTTCTTGCCCTGGCGTCCATGTCATGGCATTTTTTAATAAAAGTCATTAATTGATGTCTTGATGGCAGCTGAATTTCCTGCAGAAAAAGTTGTTAAACTTTTTTTTTTTTTTTTTTTATTTTTTAATATTCGAAAGGATCCTGAGCTATAGGTCCTCCGAAGTAATCTTCTTGAACTGAGCTTTGTGTGGATTCTAAAGAAACTTGTGTTTGATTGTGTTTTTTCATGTTCTTGAATGCTAAAAACTGTTGAAATTCTTCCCATGCTTCGTTATTTGATTCCTCTGTCTTTGGAATGTTTGGGTTCTTTGGAATTGACTGAGTTTTTGGGATCTGCTGGTTTGGGCTTGAATGTTGTGTATTATTCATCCATATTGTTGTTCCTGTCTCAAAATATCTTTTTACCGCCTGCTCACAGCAGCTTGATGGATCAAATTTTTCCCACCATTTAATCTTGAATTGCCTTACTAAGGACATTGGTTTGGGCTTTGGATGGGCTTGAATAATTTGGAATTGCCAACACCAAATCCAGGGGACTCTGAGCTCACAATGGAATTGAACTTCTCTCATATACAGTTGCATACTGGATTCAGAATTGAACTTTTTGAGACCTTCTTTTGCTTTGAGTGGCAGAATACTTTGATTGGATCCATGAGTATCCCACCAGTCGTAAAACCACATTGGAAAACTATTTTTGCAATTTTTCTCAAAATTAAAATACCATGAATGATCAAATGCTCGAAAATAGAATGCTTTTTTGAAAGCTTGTTTGTAATCTTGATAATTATATCCAGATGGATTATATGGTCTGGAAAATGATTGAATATTGTATATATTGCCAAAATCATTTGAATTTAAAACCTTTTTAATAATACATTTTGAATGAGTCACATATCCTGATTCAGTTTTATTATGAACTATATCACATGAACCAGAATCTACCAAGATGTATTCATAAAAATTTTGTGTTTTACTTGAATCATCAGAAAACCATGATATTGAATTCGTAAAATATTTTGAATAGAATGAACGTAGGATTGAAATTTCTGGTGTTTCAGTAAATTTTGTTAGTACTAAATATTCATATCCTGGTTTATCAACATAAAGAGGTTTTTGAATCTGAGTTGAGGAAGATGCTTGAATATTTTTGGATGAAGATGCTATCATAGTAATAGGTTTGGTAGAAGGAGATGGGATTAATTGAGTTTTTACTGGTGGTTGAAGTTTATTAAATGGGGTTGCTGCTACTTGAACATAGGGTAATGGAGGAAAATCCTCAATTTGAATGAATTTATTACTTGTTTGAATGCTTGGAGATTGAATTATTGATTTTGAATCTATTACCTTTGCGTAATCATCTAGACTTTGCATCTTCTGTTTGTTTGACATCTTGATCAGTACCTGTATACAAAATAAAAATAATTAGATAAAGGCTATTTCTTTTCTAAAATTCTCTAATCTTTGAAATATGGCCCTATTTACTTCTGGGATTCTTGTAGATTTGTGTGTGTGATATGAGACTAACATACTGTAATAATGTATTTGATGCAAAAAGACTTGATGTTTTATTGACAAAGGATTAGTATTGTATATATGATAAATGTTTGGAAATTCAGAATCTTGAATAATGTGTTCTTTTAGTGAATAGATCTTGAGTATTTTCTTTTTAGTTGTAGGATGATTAATGTAATCTTTTATCCATAACCAATCTTCATATCTTGAATTCTGTGACATGAGTATTCCTTGATTTTGATATAGAATATATAAAAGGAGAAGAAAATTCATTACCTGATTTTTTGACTCGGGAATTTCTTACAGGTAAGCAGGAGAATGTCACAGAATTCAAGATATGAAGATTGGTTATGGATAAAAGATTACATTAATCATCCTACAACTAAAAAGAAAATACTCAAGATCTATTCACTAAAAGAACACATTATTCAAGATTCTGAATTTCCAAACATTTATCATATATACAATACTAATCCTTTGTCAATAAAACATCAAGTCTTTTTGCATCAAATACATTATTACAGTATGTTAGTCTCATATCACACACACAAATCTACAAGAATCCCAGAAGTAAATAGGGCCATATTTCAAAGATTAGAGAATTTTAGAAAAGAAATAGCCTTTATCTAATTATTTTTATTTTGTATACAGGTACTGATCAAGATGTCAAACAAACAGAAGATGCAAAGTCCAGATGATTACGCAAAGGTAATAGATTCAAAATCAATAATTCAATCTCCAAGCATTCAAACAAGTAATAAATTCATTCAAATTGAGGATTTTCCTCCATTACCCTATGTTCAAGTAGCAGCAACCCCATTTAATAAACTTCAACCACCAGTAAAAACTCAATTAATCCCATCTCCTTCTACCAAACCTATTACTATGATAGCATCTTCATCCAAAAATATTCAAGCATCTTCCTCAACTCAGATTCAAAAACCTCTTTATGTTGATAAACCAGGATATGAATATTTAGTACTAACAAAATTTACTGAAACACCAGAAATTTCAATCCTACGTTCATTCTATTTAAAATATTTTACGAATTCAATATCATGGTTTTCTGATGATTCAAGTAAAACACAAAATTTTTATGAATACATCTTGGTAGATTCTGGTTCATGTGATATAGTTCATAATAAAATGGAATGAAATCACTATTCCAGAAAATTTTACAATTATTCCACAGCATCAATCAAGAAATATACAACAAACAAATGCTTCTAGTATACTCAAACAGGAAGATGGTAGTATTTTAGTTCAATTTAATAATGTTAAATTCAATAAATACGGAGCAAATAAATTTATTAGGAATGATTATTTACTAGAATCAAGACATTCAGTATCGGATATTCCTAGTTTAAGAAAAACATTCAGTCAACATACAAATCCAGAAAATAATTCAGAAATTTATTCAGTCCCTCTATCAGGAAGTCAAAGAATACATTATAAGTCACCATTACCAGAGGTAATAAATACTAATTCATTAAGAAATTCACCAACATATTCCGAAATGAAACCCGAATCTATTCATGTTATTAATGATGAATTTAAACCTAAGTTTAGCTATTTAGATGAATTATTTAATTGGTTTTTTCATTAGATATCATATTAATACAATGACATGGTGAGGATTTATCTGAATACTCTTCTTCACTATCCGAATAAATTTCATTAATGTTTTCTTCACTTTCTTCTGTGTCACTATTAATCATAATTTTCATGATTTTTAATCGTAATTCTTTATCTTCATCTTTATCAAAAATTTCATTTATTCGTTTTTGAGTTTTACAATTTGTTGCTATATGACCTGGTTTACCACATTTATAACATATTAATTTAAGAATTATTATAATTATAATTAAGTTATATAAATACGGCTAAAAATGAGTTGGGAAAACATACCCTTCATTGATCAAAACAAACTTTTGGACTGTAGATTTCCCATTTGGAGTTGATACCACTTTAATAGGTAGTACATCAACAACAACAGCGATAATATCTACAAACAATTTACACATTGTAATATATATGTAAATTAAATATTGAATGAAATAAAGTAGTAGGACAAATACCTATTGGCTTTGTTTTATCATCAAGAAACTGGCTCAAATCATCAAATTTTGTATAAGTACAATCCAAATGGAGCATATTCTGCTGATGTGTAACTTGTTGGATCACAGTTTTTGAGCTTATTACCCATTGAATTTTTATACCTTCGCGCCAATATTTTTCTCCCAGTGGTCTGATGTGGGCATTGCTGATACGGTATTTCTTGAATACTTGAAGCTTTGAACCCATTCGTTCAATATCATTATCAAAAATAATCGCTTCTACTTTGATTCCCTGCATAATCAATATAAAGTAGCAAACAGGAGTTGTTTACATTGAAGTAGTAACATATTCTATATAAGGGAGATTTTTTTTAAAAGGTTTGTAATAATTCTATATTAAAAAAATTTATATTTACAAACCCCATCATCTGAGAAGACGAATTTCTGGAACTTAGTTGAACTTCTGGTTGACTGGATGGATTGCAGCTTCTCTTGGACAGTGATTGTCACATTCCAAGGTTGCATTTTGTTAGTCAATTGATCAATTGGAATTTCAGCAGCTATTCTACATAATAGAACATGGTCAAACAATATAGAGTATGAAGCTATATGTAATGGATTATGAAAATTGTAATCCAAATAATATTAACGTAGAAATTTAGTTATTAATAAATGAATACAACATTAGATATATAAATAATTGCAAGTCCTTTTGCTAAAGTTGTAAGCTTAAATAATCACTTAGTCATTTCAAGAGCATCTTGAAAAACTACATTTCTTGTAAGACAATCGTGCTTTGTTTCTCCAACAGTTGCCGGCAAAATAAGTACTTTTACTGCCTCTAAAGTCTTGGCTCTGGAAAGAGCAACGTATAATTGACCATGAGAAAAAGCTGGTTCTCGCAAATATATACCAACATAATCAAGAGTTTGACCTTGAGATTTATTTATCGTCATTGAAAAACACAATCTAACAGGAAACTGTATCCGTTTAAATGCAATACCATGTTTTGCATCATCACTTATTTCCAAAGGTATTTTGGGTAAGAATACCATTTTCCCAATATGTTGGCCAGTTGCTATCTCAGCACAAATTGTATGATTACCTAGCTCACGACAAATTAATGTTGTACCATTACATAACCCCTCTACTGGATTTAAATTCCTCAACAACATTATAGGACAGTTATTTTTCAACAACAATTTATGAGGTGGAAGGCTACTTGGATTCGAAGAGTTAAGAAAATCTTCAAAATCACTTTGGTGTTTTTCATCAATTGTTTTATCAACGCTAGTATAAATATGAAGTTCACCAGGGAATGTATTAATAATAGTATTGTTTACATCATCAACAGCATTATTTTTTGGTGAAAGAATGCAGCGTCCAATTATTTCATGAGGGTTTAAAGCATACAATCGTAAATCAGTGTAAACACAATCCAACAACCTGATAATAAATAAGTTGTATCAATAATAAAATATAAACAATCAATATTTTTTATGCATTGGCATAATGCTGCACTTAGAACAAATGAAGTAATAATAAGTACTAACAATTTTTATAAGGCAAAAATTGTTCCCCTTCATAAGGCAAAACAATTTTGGAAGGCAGCATTATGTTTTCATTTTCATCCATAGGTTCTCTACCTTCACCAATTTTTAGTAAGTACTCACAATAGTTACGATCCAATAAAGCCTGCATATTTTCTTTCAAAAAAAGCTTATGCAAGCATGGCCAAATTGCTGAACTGAGAATTCAACTTTTAATCAACATGTCTCTTGTGCAACCAAAAATAACTGGTAAGGTTTGTTTAAAATCACCACTGAATACCACTACTTTCCCTCCAAATGGTATATCAACATCCATAATATCGCTTAACAACAATTCAAATGCTTCAATAGCTTCTTTTCTTGCCATAGAAGCATCATCCCACAAAATTAACTTAGATTCTTTAAGTAATTTGGCAGTAGTAGACTGTTTACTTACTTGGCACACATTAGATGTAGTAAAATCAAGAGGAAGTTTAAACCTAGAATGTGCAGTTCTGCCGCCGGGTAAAATAGAAGCAGCGACACCTGATGTAGCAACTGCAATTGCTATGAATCCTTGAGATCGCAAAGTGGCAAGAATAGAACGATACAAAAAAGTCTTTCCTGTACCTCCTGGACCATCAACAAAAAAGGATTCAGCTTTATTTTCAAGTGCTGCCTTGATGATAAGATCATAAGCAGCCTTTTGATTTACATTAAGCTTAGATGAAAGCAACAATTCTTCAGCACTTATTATAATGTTTTTCTCACTCTGAAGCTCCTTTGTTAAATATTCTTGTGAGTCTATTATACTGAAGTAAGAAACCAAAGAGTAATCATTTATGTTCTTTCCCATTTGCAGCAAAGCATTATTAATATCTTTCAAAGCTTTATTTTCAACAGAAGAATTAGAATTTTCAGTACAATTTGCAAATCTGATATAATCAGCACAAAGTTCTACTTTAAATGTTTCCCAAATTTTTTGGGGATCACTTGGTAAACAATATACTAACAAAACTACAAATAAAAATTTAAGAGCAGAAGGCATCTGAAAAATGGCACACTCTTTAAGTGTGTCTTCAATGTAAGAATCAGCATGCAAAAAATCCAATTTCAGCACAACTTCTCGAAAACAAGATAACTGCTGACCATTTACTGTAAGCAAATCGGTGTAAGAAGTAGGAGCTTTTATATGAGACAACAAAAGTCTAAGATAATAACGATCACCTTCTATTGGGCTAACAGTAGCCAGCCTACCAATAACAATGCCTTGTTTCTCTCAGACCAGAATTTATTTTTTGAATTCCAAACAAAATACTGAGGGAACTCTTTATATAAACAGTTTAAACTTATTGCTCTTTCATTTGATCTATTCATGCTGAAAAATTCAGTTAACATAGTTGTACTTAAATGACCAGATTGTAGAAGAGCTGCAATGTCAGATTTGTTATGAAAACTTACCAATTGGCTATCTTGCAAATGCACCTGAAGCAAATAAACTGCTGGATTAATTTCATTTAATTTAAAGACAAAAATTCTCCACATTGCTTCAGGTGGTCCAACCCACCTGCCATCTTGGAATAGTTTTATTTCATCAATTTGTTCAAAATCTGATGCACCTATAATATTAAAACTGATAAGATCATGACCCTTGTACATATACTTATACAAATATTTAACTAATTTGACTGTAGAACATATCTCTAAGTTCATATGACAATCAAATAGAGCCAATAAATATGGATTATATGGAATTACCCATCTATTATCCAAATCATGTTTTCTAACTCTAACTTTCCTGTCATCATTCCTTTTACGATATTGTGGATAACCATCATCAACATGCAATGTTTGGGAAACATATTCTTTAAGATACCTATTTCTACATTTACCATTTCTCATGCAAGCATTTTCTTTATTTAAAAACCCACAAGGACCATGCATCATGTGTTTAACAACAGCTGAATATAGGTGGGGGTGAGCATTAAAATCAGGAAGTTCAGCAGAAATAATACGATCATAAGCTTGTGGGTTCAAAGGTCTAAAGTCTGGCCTCAAAATCAACAAAACATGAGCATGCAACATTCCTCTTTTTTGAAATTCAATTGAGTAAACAAAAGCAGAAACCTCTCCAAATTTTTTTTTTAATGAGCTCCATTTTCAACATTTCAAATTTAGCTTTGAAAACTCGAGCTAATAAATCTGGACGTTCAAAAGCACTTTGTTGAGCATGAAATTTTTCTTTTATTTCTATCCAATTTGGATTGCAAGTCATTGTAAGAAAAATGTCCGGCTTGCCATACCTTTGCACTAATGCCATTGCATCTAAATATCTTTTACGCATGTCTCTTGGCCCACCTATGAACGACGATGGCAAATAAATTCTACGACCAATTCTTGAACCTTGAGTATCACCAATAGACACACTATCTATAACACATTGTAAAATTTCTGATCTAATTTGATTCTGATTTTTTCTTTGAAAATCAAGTCGTGTAGTTTCTATTTTGACATACATATCTACGACATACTGTTGCAACAGTCTACCACTGTGCAACAACATAGATTCATCATTGTCTCTGATCTGAAATCTGTAGGAATAATATTCTCTTGCTGAGACATTGTCCTTGGATTTTTTCCCTTCATCAGCAACTAAAATAAAGGCAGACAGTAATTTTTATAGATTAAATTTACAAATAGGCAAAGCTGAAATTATAATTTTTGAGTATGTTATGAAAGTAACAATTTACCTTGAATTTCTAAATCTATGCATTCAGTTGCAGTTGCTGCTAACAGAGAATTCTGTAAAAGAACTTCCTCATTTGAATGATAACTGGTAGACGTGTTTGGAATCCTCATATTTTTTTTAATACCAAAATACCAACCAGGCTGACCCCTTGGAAATAATAGAGGATATTGAAGACTATCATAACAAGCAAAATAATGTTGTATTTGATGACTCATAATTGTATGACTATACACCTGAATATGAGCAGATTTACAAATATTTTCAGTCTCATTTTCATTGAATATTGCTGCTACTTGGGAGACAGTTGGAAGATTATACAACCATTGATCTAAACCTGGATAGGCATTTAAAACTATAGTTTTGTCCTGACGACATGGGACTTGTCTAAGGCTGCGAAAAAATTTAGAGTATGGATTGTCATTGAAGATATCCATTATTATTTTAAGAGTGTCTTCATGTAGTCTTTCAGAAGATTTTTTTCCTATTAACAAGTTCTTCCTCAGTGTCATAAAAATAAAATTGAACACCAGTTGGATATTCATTATTAGGCAATATACTATCAAGAAAGTGATACATTTGACCTTGCACTCTAAATGTATATATTCCAGAACGATTTTTTGTCAATTCTCGATCATACTTTGCTCCAAGAGAAGTAAAAGCAAAATTATTATTATAAGATCTAATATTATTTATAAACTTCAAAGACTGCTCATCATTACCAATAAACAAATGCCGAAGTTTATTTGGCATTTTAGGAGCAATCAACAATATGTCCCCTCCACTACAACAAAACATAGGTGGTTCCAAATGTAACCTTTTTGCATCGCAGTATTGACAGTTTAGAGCAGTCGGAAGTGCTAAAGTTTCTGTAGCAATAGTTTTAGTAAAGGATAATGATCCGTCTGCAAAAATAAAACCTATCATGTCAACATTTAAACTTCCAATGCATTAGAATTTTTTGAAAGGAAAATGTATCATTACTATTTGTTGTCTTTAGCAAGCGCAATTTTCTACGACGTTCCAACATAACATCCTTGTCATGTTGGGGCATATCCTGATATTGTTGACGCCGCTTAGCATTTCTATCCATCTAAATAAACATAAAGAAGTGGAAGTTGCAATCTCCAATACCTAACAAATAAAAAGCAAAAGTACAATATAAAATAGGAAAACAAGACTACAGGGGAATATTTCGAGGAAAACAAAGTCAATCAAACTTGTTGTACTATACTTGCATATAAAAAGGATTATAAAAACCTACTAAAACATACACTGGTTAGTTCATATTTGAACTCTGCAACATTCATTAAGTATAATAATAACTAAAATGAGATCATATGCACAATATGCAACTTCAAAAATTAGCAACAATATTTGTGTCAAACACATATAGGATTGTAGAATACAGTGCATAAAGTTAATGAATTTAAAAGTGAAAATAAGAAGCATAGTAAAAAACATACCCGTAGTTTTCTATGAAGGGCCTATTCCGATTTTGTTAGTGTGGCAGAAAAGATTTCAAACGCAGCTGAAAACATTGAGGGAAAATCTTATTTGAATGAAATGAATAAAACTATTTCATATGAACAAGACTGAAGTAGAAGTGAAATTGGTCAGCACACAAATTCATAAACACCCAATCAGTGTGAACGAAAAAAGAAAACAAGAATGTTTACATGTAGAAGAGGAAATAACAAATTTGTTTCAGAGAAATGGCTAAAAAATGTTATAGGACTAATATTTTTTTCCCAAATAGCCAATTACTGTGAAACCAATAGTGTGAATAGCATGCTTACATAGACAGAAAGGGAAAAAAAAGTAGAAAAATTAGCAGAAAACATATGAACAAACTAATAATTTGTATACAATGATATATTACCTGATTTTGTAAAAAAAAAATTAGAAATCTAAACTGATAGTAATACATTGTATAATACACCTTGTGGGGATTTTAAGCAACAGAGTAAAGGGAACTTGTTGTAAATCAATTATAAATTAAATAAAAGATTAAAATATTATTGTCGAATAAATACTCAAAGAAAAACAAATAAGTCATGTTGACATTGTATTGTAATGACCAACTAAAGTAATAATTAAATTTACATCGTATGCATTAATATACCATTTAAAAAGGAACGGAATAATGTTTAATTATAACTTAATGAAATTATCGAAAAAGCAGGTTCTGTAAGCTACTAATTTTTAAAACTAAACAATGAAAATGTAAAAAAATTACCTGTCTAAGTTGGAGAGAACCTTATGGCAGTGGAAACACCAAGTCGATGATAATTTTGGAAGCACCTAACACAATACATACGAAAACCGTATAAAAAATTATACAGAGAACACGATTTGACATATAAGAAGCTTATACCAGTGGAAAAAGCAAGTGCATGATAATTTCAAAAGTATGTAACACAATAGCTGCAAAAGATGTATTAAATTTTATACAACAAACATAATTTCGAAATAAAGTTTTAGGCAGAGGTTTATTTTGGATAACAGTCAATTAGGAGGCAAGAAAATGCAATGAAAAACATAATGATATTTAGACAATGCAAGAAAAGCTTTTTGTTTCAGGAGCATTAAAAACAATTTCCATCTCCTAAAAATTTCAATACTACTAAACGAAAGAAAATTGATAGTAAGACAAGCGATGTATTTTAAAATAATTTATATATGGAAAATATATGGTATGTAGAAGTATCTTCTCTTACTCTTAATGTAATAGAAAAAGTTAGAGAATTAGAAACAGTAAGTACAAGTAAAAAATTATCTTAGATAAACATGACACAGTACAAGAAAACCTTTTTAAAAATTAATAAAGAAAACATGAAGTCGTCTGGAAGAATGTAAAAACTAAAAACGACAATCGCAAAATTTCAGAAAGACCCCATAAAAAATTTTTTTATGAAAATCATAACGACATGTAAAAAGATAACTATAGATATTTCTATAATAACAAGTACCAAAACAATATCTATATCTTACAAAGTTTCCATAGAATGACATATGAAAAATAATGAGTTCTTTGTAAGAAGCAGTAATCAGAATATAGATTTCGTAAAATTCCTCATACAATCACATATAACTTTCGGACAGGGAAAATACAGAGCAAGAAAATCAAATGAAACTTTATTGCAGCTGTTTGAAAATAATGGGTTTGCTAGAACTTATTGCAGCTCTGAACACCAAATGAAGACTTCAAGTTACAGAAAATAATTATGTATGGAATGAAGGCCATTTTTTTACTAAAACTTTTATCATCTGTGAACACTAAAGGAAGCCTTAATTTTGCAATATTACTATGCAAGCCATCATATAAGATTTTTTGACTAAAACTTTTACCATCTGTGAACACTAAAGGAAGCCTTCATTTTGCAATATTACTATGCAAGCCATCATATAAGACAGAATAATAAACTGAAGATTTATACATAATTTTTTTTTTTGGAAAATCTGTCAAATTGGAAAAAAAAGGAAAAAAACTTTCATTGTAACAATTATTAACATGTGCGAACAGTACAACGAATATTAATTTTACGCAAATATTATTATGTACAGTATGATATAAGGAAAAATACGAAATAATAAATAGCAGATTTATATATATATATTTTTTTTTTAAAAAAGGGGGTTTTTTCCTAAAACAGGAAAATCAATTTAATTGTACAAGTAGACGTATTTTACAGGAGTAAGATTTCTTAAACACAAAAAAGAATATGAATGAGGATTAGAAGAACAAGAATAACAATACAGAAGAGGGTGAATCATAGAAGAAGTGGAAGAAGGGAAGTAAATGAAGCAGTAGGAATTTGGTGAACCAAGTTAAGGAACAACCCCTTTCATTGTAGAAGCAGAAACATGTTATAGAATACAAAATTATTAAAGACAAACAAACAAGAATATGAATCCGAATTGGAAGGAAAAGAATAATACTACAGAACAGCTTGAAAGAAGCGAATTGAAAGAAGCAGAAGGAATTTGGCGACGAAAATGTAAAAGCACATACGAGAGCAAAAGATAATCAGCCAACTGAGCAAGAAATAGTAACTGTAATGAGAAGGTCTTACAAACCACTAATAATGCGTAAAAATCAGATAAGATCTATCGGAAAAAGGGGGAAAATAATTATGAGATCTCATCTTTATCGTCATCGATTTGACATGCAGAGCCACCTGGTGGAAATTGGAGGTCGTCATTCACAAGGATCTGTAGAGAAAATAAGAAGAAACAAGAGGAAATGGAGCTATGGTAAATAAATTAATATTAAAGATCATTTAACAGCATTAAATGCGGCTGGGCAAATTGTATTTGTCAGAGGAAAGAGGGCAATATTTGTGAAGAAATCCACAAGCTGATTGAAAGGCATTAAAATGCGGCAGAGCTATATTGCAGAGCCAAAGTAGTGAAGAAGTCGAAAGTGAAGCTGTGAGTGAACTCTATTCTACAGAGAAAGAAGGACATATTGGAAAAGTAGTAAAAATTGAAGCGGTGGCTAATGTTTATTGGACACAGGGAGAAGGACAGTATTTGAAGGCAAAGCCCAAGATGTGAAGATACAAAGAAGGGAAGAAATTGCAAAAGCTGATTAAACAGTTTACAGCCGAATTGGAGAGAGAAAAGGCAAAGAAAGAACATTGCACATGTTCGGACAGGAATTATTGGCGCAGCATTAACTGTGACTTATTGTCAGGTATTAATTGCACTGACACAAGAAATGGGCTGTGTATTTTGGAATTCTCCATAATAGCCTGGCAAAAAGTAAAACGATGCGTTTTCGGAATGTAAGAGGTGAAAAAGAAATGTGCAAAATGGGAAAATAGGAATTTGTAGTGAAATCTGGTAATACGTTCAAAAGAGGTTTTAAAAATCGCCATGGATTTCGTAAATATTACAATGAAAACCAGAGGCTTTAATCTGAAACTGATGAGAGATGAAAGTGGCAAATACGGTAAATCTGAGAAATTTGGAAAATCTAAAAGAGGGAGCCGCGCATTGCGCAATGAGGGAGGGGGTACTGTATTAGAGCTGTCCAAATGGCCCCGGATTTGCGTAGAATTTACCAGCAGAACCACAAACTTTGACACCAAAATGATGAGAGATAAAAGGGGCAGGGTGGGAAAAAGTGGAGAAGCTCACGCGTGCGCGTTCAAGCGTGAGAACGACCACCTCCGCGTTTATTCTTATAACTTAATGAAAGCTACATGAGAATAGGTGGGAGGTTGA
The DNA here is from genome assembly GCA_016586305.1 of Ophiorrhiza pumila. Lineage (NCBI taxonomy): Eukaryota > Viridiplantae > Streptophyta > Magnoliopsida > Gentianales > Rubiaceae > Ophiorrhiza > Ophiorrhiza pumila. The sequence goes on along the minus strand of BLIW01000001.1, from coordinate 7,609,522 downwards.
AGGAAAAGTGTAGCGTAGATTTTGGGAAAACATTGTGATTTTGTTTTTTTAAACCTACATATGTATGCTCTTAAGACTTAAGCTACCATTTTTTGTTTTTGATTTAGTGAAAACATGTAATTGGTATATTATGGCAAAAAAAAAAACTCATTTTTGTGGGTTATAGTATTGGGTTTTTAATAGAAAATTATAATTTTTCAAAAATTATGCATATATACTTTTAATAATCAGCTTTTACTCTCAACTCAATGAAAAATAGTTAAACTAGTATATTATTGCAAAAAATAAAAAAGTAAAATTTTATTAAATCTCCCTTAGGCTTTTGAGAAAAAAAATCATAACTTTTTACAAGATTATATACACATTCTTTTAACAATCTTTTTTTATATACTCAATTGGTAATAAGTAAACTAGTAGATTATGGGAATTTTTTTTTTTTAAATCTCAATTTTCATGGGTTATAGTCTTGAATTTTCGAAGGACAATATGGATTTTTTTACAAAATTATGTATGCATGTTTTTAATTGTTTATTTTTTTCCCGTTTCCAACATAATCGAAAAAACGTGCTAAATTATGAAAAAGATTTGCAAAGTAAAATTTTGACAAATCTCAATTTCTATGTGTGCAATCTTGTGTGATCAGAAATCACAATTTTCTAAAAATTTATGTATACATACTTTTAATCGTGTTTGAGGGTAGAATTACTGAAAATCTAAGAGAATATATGAAGAACATGTCGTGAATCATCATGAAAGAGGAGAATGAGAGAACTTGAGAGATTCTTTTATTTATCCAGTTAACCTAAACATATTATGGGAGTACTTACACATTTTCTTGTTGATGGGTTGTGTATATATACACAAAAATTTTGATAGTTTATATATGAAACAGACTGAATGTTAATTTTGGTTCATCTATTGTGATGTAAGATTCTATTTCAGTTTTAGCTCTTGCTTCTAGGTTGAAGAATCTTCCAAGTTTTTAGTTGAATTGAAATATTAACATGATAGATATGAGAATTTGTCATTAGCTGTCCAAAAACCTTGTGGTTTGTGGCTAGTTTGTCTTTAGGCCATTTGTCAAATGATTTGTAATGTATTGTATTGCTAGAGTTATTTCAGCACTAGTTAATTTGTTTGTAATGCACATAGTCACAAGTTTGGAAAATTTATTTTCCTATCTTGTTTATCTACTATTTGTGCAATCTCATGTACAGCTATTTAGCTGAAGTGTAACATCATTTCTTATGAAATGAAAATATCGCTTTTGACAAAAAAAAAAGAAAAAGAAACAGACAATTAATGGATGTTGATATCGTGATTCTAATTTCTTACCATTACTATTGTGCGTTAAAATTGTGATTAAGTGCTGTTTCATATATAGAACTAAATTTTGTTTTCTTAGTAAGACAATTTGTTCTTTCCCTTTGTGTATGCTCTTGATTTTAATTTATAACATAAGTTAAATTATCAAACATTATAAATGCTGCAATACATGCTCTATTAGTATTGTGGTTGTTTTGTTCTCCTTCTCTTATTTTAATTTTTCATTGAGAATTGGAGCTCGAATATAAACTCAACTTGCGAATCTCAATTTTATGAAATCATAACATAATTAATATTTTGACAATTTTTCATCTCTCTTTGTTAGATTCTCTAAAATTGTGAGTGAAATTTAGGGCTCTTTAAATAAGTTCATGGTATTTAATTGCGGTGGGTTCATAAAACAAAATTTAGAAGAGTGAAATTGTATGACATCAATAATAAAAATTATATTTTAATTTTTTTTGAAAAGGCAAAATCTATTTTTTTAAAGATCTTAATTAATTTTTTTTAATGTTTTATTAATACAAATATAATTTTTCAAAATTTCTTTTGGTAGGGAGAGGGGGCAATAACTCATAAAAATAAATTTTAAAAATTTTACTTTAGTGTAAGTCCAAAACAAAAAAAACCAACACTTTAAAACTTGTATACATAATTTTAATTAAAAGATCAATATGTCTTGATTTATTTTTGGTGAGAATTTATAATTGTAGACAATAGATAATAATATATTTTCTATCTATGAAAAAAAGAAAAAATAACTTGAATCTTCAATAAATACAATTATCAATTTAAAGAAATTGAAAAAGAAAAACAAACACAATAAATATAAAACAAAAAAATATTAAAAAAAACGCTTTTAGGCATTATTTAAAAAAAAGAAAAATCTAACCTCTCTCTTTCCTCACACTCTCACAGTCGCCTCCCGATCTGAAGCCCTAGCGGAAGCCGACGTTGGTAGCCGTTGCAGTGCCCAAAAATTCGTTCCATTTTCAAAGTCTTCCATCGTTCTTTCTCTATCCGCATAAATACTCCCAAAAAAAGCCCTAATTGGACAAATTGATTTGGAAATTGATCGCCGGTGAGTAAAGCTGCGGAGGTACTCGCACCGTCAAGAACTACACCGGTCAAGCTGCTTTCGAGGTCGCCGGAATCATTCAGGACCGCATCGTAAGCGTTTTTTTTCTTTGAATTACTTTTGATTGAATTCCTTTTAATCAAATTTATTGTTATTGTTATTTTTTGGAATTTTTAAAAAACTGTGACTTGATTTTGCGTCAAGCAGTAAAATTAAAGAAACGAAAAGAATTCTATGGCAAAACAAAGGCAGTATGTGGTTGATTATGATTTTTGTCATGTTTAATGGCACTATGGTTTTTGGGTGTGGATATGTGTTCAAGCATATTATTTTCACATTGCGTTTGGAGATTTTCATAGTTGCCTTGCAAATTCCTCCTTCACTATGTTTCCTTGCTCTCATGTTGGTTTAATACAGTTTTACCTTGTCTAGGACCACTTCAATTCTGTAAAGAATACTTTTAAATGTGCCTTCTCTCTCTCTATATAGGCCTCTCAAGTGTGCTTTGTGTTGCTTATCCATTGCAAAACCAATTAGTATTTGCTTTATCACAACGGAAGCTGGCGAATCAGAATTAGTCAAAACCGATATACTTGTATCTCTGTCATATTATTTTTATTTTCAATAATCCATACGTAATGTGTATTGTTTGATCCTAAAGTTTGAATTTTTCGTGCAAATTAGGGTTTTTCTTCCAATTGCAATGAGGAGGAATCGTTCTAGTTCGTCCAGTGAAACGGAGGAGGGCGAATTTCCCAATTCGCCGGAGGATTCTGATCGAAAAGTGAAGAGAAGTGGAAGCGAGAGGAGACATAGGAATGATAGTGATGAGGAAGATTATCGGGGGAGGAAGGAAGAGAACGGAAGAGGTCGGAGAGGTAGGGATGAGGAGGAGGTGGTGGACAGAGAGGGTGATGATAAGAAAGTAGGGAGGCGTGGAAGGGATGGGACTGGTAGAGATGATAATGGGAGGGTGCACAGGGAGGATAATGATAGGAGGGATAGCAGGAGGCATAGAAGGAGTGAAAGCAATGACAGTGACAGTGATAGTGAAAAAGGGCATAAGAAGAGGGAATTTGTTGATAGGTATAGGGGTAGAGATAGGGATAGGGATGACGATAGTGAAGGTGGTGGTGGTGATGTTGATAGGAAAGATAGGAGAAAGGCAAAGGAGGATGAAATGGATGATGGAAGGGAGAATAGGAGGAGAAGAAACAAGCACAATGAGGAAGCTCAACAGCACAGAAGGAGGGAATCGGATGATAGGTATAGAGCTAGGGACAGGTATGAGGATAGTGAAGGTGGTGATGATAGTAGGAGAGATAGGAGGAAGTTGAAGGAGGATGAAAAGAATGATGGGAGGGAGAGTAGGAGAGGAAGAAACGATCTTGATGAGGATAAAGGACGTAAGACGAGAGAATTTGAGGATAGGTATAGAAGTAGGGAGGAGATAAATGATGACAGTGATGGTGATAGTGATAGGAAAAACCGAAGGAGGGAGAGGGAAAGAGAGAGGAGAGGAAATGATGAGGGAAAAGATAGGAGACGGAAAAGGGATGCAGAGAATGACAAATATAAGAGAAAGGAGGAGAAGGAGAAGGAGAAGAAGAATAGGAGTAAAGAGGAGGATAGGAATGTGGAGGAGAGAAAAGTTGATGGTGGAAAAGTTAATGTTGAACCAAATGTGGTTCAGAAACTTGAGAATTTGGGAAGGAGTGGGGGAGTTTATATACCGCCTTTTAAATTGGCAAGGATGATGAAGGAGGTGGAGGATAAGAGTAGCTCCGAATACCAAAGAATGACTTGGGATGCTTTGAGGAAGAGCATTAATGGGCTTGTCAACAAAGTTAATGCGATAAATATTAAGAATATTGTTCCCGAGCTGTTTGCTGAAAATTTGATTAGGGGTAGAGGTTTATTTTGCCGGTCGTGTATGAAATCTCAAATGGCATCACCTGGTTTTACTGATGTGTTTGCTGCATTAGTTGCAGTTACAAACACTAAATTTCCTGAAGTTGGTGAGCTTCTACTGAAAAGGATTATATTGCAGCTGCAAAGAGCTTACAAGCGTAATGACAAGGTGCATAGCTAATTTCTTGACATATTTGTTGTCTTGCTTATTCATTGATTATTAGCTGAGAAATTATTTTGATTATATAGCCTCAACTGTTGGCTGCCGTGAAGTTTGTTGCTCATTTGGTGAACCAGCAGGTAGTTCATGAGCTTATTGCTCTTGAACTCCTGACAATTCTGCTTGAAGATCCTACAGATGATAGTGTGGAGGTTGCAGCTGGGTTTGTCACAGAATGCGGCTCCATTCTGCAGGATCTCTGCCCCAGAGGATTGCATGGTAAATAAAAACAGTTCTTCAAGTATCTCAAATCTGTTTGTACCCTTTTAACTTGTAATAAAGAGTTTTAACCCAAATGAATAAATATTTGTTAGTGGGTGAAAACTTTCCCAGAGATTCTGCAAATTATGCGACTGAGTGAAGATCTTTTAGTGGTTTTGTTTGCCTTGTCAGCTTCTTTGATGAGTTACACATGGGAAGTGCAATTTCTCTCTCTCTTTCCCCTTCTCATACCTTTTTTTTCCCTATTTGGTGTTCTTTTCCTTCTCCCAAACTGTGTACTTTACCATATATGTGCCACCTAGTCTGTCGTGTTATTTGTCAAAATAGTTTGTGCTTTTTCGACATTGAGTTTCTTCTGGAAAAAAGTTTGAACTCAATTATCTGGTGGAATAGTATGTGAAACTGAGATTTTCTGATACCTCTCTATTTTGTTTTTCAATTGTGAGAAACTTTTTTTTGCTTTAATTGGACAAGCACATTTATCATACATGTATGCATACATAGGCTTGTGTGGGTATTGATATTTGTCATCTTGGTTCCTTATTGAAATAGGTATCTTTGAGCGGTTTCGTGGAATTCTTCATGAAGGAGAAATAGATAAGCGGGTTCAATTCTTGATTGAAGGTCTATTTGCTTTGAGAAAATCAAAGTTTCAGGTTTCACTCTTATCCTTACTATTGTTTTCGTTTTACGTTCTATTGTTCAAAGTTCAGATAGTGTTAGCCTTAATGAAGCAAGAATATTGAAGAATTTATGCAACTTTTTTATGCAGGGCTATCCGGCTGTGCGCCCGGAATTGGACCTTGTGGAACAGGAAGATCAGTTAACTCATGAAATTTCCCTTTTAGATGAAATTGATCCTGAGATTGCTTTGGGTAATTCTGATATTCATTTTAGTTTTTCTTTGGGTTTAACTTTTATAGAGGCTTTAATTGTGTTTGTTTGTTACCTATATTCAGATATTTTCAAACCGGATCCCAATTTCTTGGAGAATGAGAAGAAATATGAAGAACTGAAGAAATCAATATTAGGCGAAGAGTCTGAGGAAGAAGCTAATTCTGATGGGGGGGAGTCTGATGATGAGGATGATGAGGATGAAGAGGAGTTTGATGAAGAGGAAGAAGAACGGATGAAAATACAAGACGAGACAGAGACCAATTTGGTCAACCTTCGGAGAACTATTTATTTGACAATCATGTCTAGTGTTGACTTTGAGGAAGCTGGTCATAAGCTGCTGAAAATCAAACTAGAGCCTGGTCAGGAGGTATTACATCTTCTTCCTATATGCTGTTAAATATTGTGTATAAGCTACCGGAGGTTTAGAAAATTAGAATGTTTCATCTGCCAAAGGTAGAGTTCCACATATTTTACTGTGCCTTTGTGTGCATGCATCTCTCTCTCCGGAATATGTTTAGAAAATTAGGATGTTTCATCTGCCAAAGGTAGAGTTCCACATATTTTACTGTGCCTTTGTGTGCATGCATATCTCTCTGAATTTTGGCTCCAAGGGTTGTATTGAGCTGGATTTTTCATGTTTTGTCTTTGGTTGAAGAAAACGTGACACTGCTTGAGTTTGATTCTTATACAAGTTTTCAGTTCAAAATTTTGAAAAAGCTCACATTCGGTTCAGGAGCTTTAGTTTCTCAGTTTCTGTTTATATTTGTATTCTGATATAGAAACTCCTCCAACTTTTAACTTTTCTATTTAAGTTTTATGAAAATAATTTATTTTCCTACAATAAAATATTGAAAAATTTGTTGATCATAGTTGCAGCTTTTGGAAGAATATGTCATAAATCAGTTTATAGATTTTGCAATAGCAATAAACCCAACTGACCTCATATGGAAAATTTTGGTTGGTGTTCAGAGTAATGGAAAATAAAATTAAGTACTGCTGCTTTTAGAGGTTGAAAAATAGCTGGAAAACTGGAAAACCCTAGCTTGTAGCACTAGGCAGCCTTTTAAGATGATGAACTTTACCACCAATTTCAGTGAGTAAAAAAAATCGCATACACTACCATTAATTGGTTCTCTTATACCAATTGACATGGTGCTAGGTTGTTATTGATTCCCTGCTGCTCTATGGACAAATGGGTTGGTAACTTTGTGTCTTTTCCCTAATTTTTTATGTACTTTGTTTGAGATGTCCATATTCACTTGCACTTGGCACTATTGGACTCTTCTTAACTTCGAAATTGCTCAAACAGAAATTTTATTTCAGATGCCCTCTATTGATATCTCATGATACGTATTAGCCCCCAATAGGTTATAGCAAATGCTGTTGGTAGAATGTGATTGCGTTTTATGTGAGTGACAGGAACATGATTAGAGAGGATCTTTAAGGCTCTTAGTTTCTCATGAATGCCTCTCATTGTACTTCAGAGAATTGAGAGAACTAAAATGCTGTGTTATGGTTGCTTCAATACTAAACGTGTACTATAAAGATGGCATGCCTACATAACAATGCCTGCCCAGTAGAATATGTTATTACTTCAGGATCATATGGCTTTCTTTAGATGCATTCTCTGATTTTCATCCATTGATTCTTCTTGTAGATTGAACCAGCTGCCTTTACTTAAAGATCCTATGGCTGATATTATTTAGTTTGTCGATCAGCTATTTTGTAGTCCAGTTTGTACTTTCACGTTATTTATAGAGAAGCACTTTAGGTTTTTGATTCAGTTTTTGATGTTGCGCAGATGGAATTGTGCATTATGCTTTTGGAATGCTGCAGCCAGGAGAGAACCTACCTCCGATACTATGGACTTCTTGGCCAACGATTTTGCATGATCAACAAGGTTCATCAAGTAAACTTTGAAACAAGTTTTGTCCAACAGTATTCTATGATCCATCGGCTTGAGACAAATAAACTGCGTAACGTGGCCAAATTTTTCGCCCACTTACTTGGCACTAATGCTCTACCTTGGCATGTGTTGTCTTATATACGACTGACTGAAGAGGACACAACTTCTTCTTCCCGCATTTTCATTAAGATTCTCTTCCAGGTATATAAGTTGTATCTTTTAAAGTTTACATTTTTGACCTCTTATTTATCCTGTGGTTTGAATATCATGATGTTTCTGATCAAAATGTTTTCGCCATAGGATGTCGCAACACCTATTATATATTTAGTCTCCAGTTAATCGTTTTCTATTATTCTGATCAAGCATATAGTGTTGGGACTTCTGATTTTGAAGTGACCTTCTTTTTTAAGCTGCTAAACTTCTATTCCTTTATACTGCAGGAATTGTCCGAGCACCTTGGTATCCGGTTGCTGAATGAGCGGCTGAATGACCCAACAATGCAAGAATCATTTGATTCAATTTTTCCCAAGGATAATCCTAAGAATACTAGGTTCGCTATCAATTTCTTCACTTCCATTGGTTTGGGTGGAATCACTGAAAATCTGCGAGAGTATCTGAAGAACATGCCACGACTCATAATGCAACAGCAAAAACCGGCCTCTGAATCTGATGAATCCGATCGTTCTGGTTCTGGTGATTCAGATTCATCTGGATCTCCGTCTTCATCAAGCTCGGATGATAGTGAAAGCGATAGTGGAAGAGATAATAAACGAAAGAAGCGAAGGAGAACCTAAGCATATTATTATTATTATTATTTTGCTAATCATGTTGTACTGCAATCTGTAAAAAATATAGAAAATTTTAGATGATCTTTGAAGATCCCATTTTCGCTTAACCGTGTTTTCTTCTTAATCATCAGGGTTGCTTGAAGGAATTGAGTTCCAGATTTCGTTGTTGGTAGGTTTGTATATTTTGACTGGGAACAGATTTTTTTATCAGGCAGTTTTGGTTCTTTCCGTTTTATCTATGCTCTTGATTTGTAGCAATGACATTGAAGAAAATATCTTTTAATCTTGAAGAAAATATCTTTTACTTAAAACAGTAATCTTTGACCAACTCTATTAACTTATTATTTATTAGTCAGTTTTACACAAAAATGGACACAACAAATTTGTAATTATTATAGCAATTGGCACCTACATTTGAAAAACTTTTAATCTATACTCACGGGAGGAGAATGAATTGAACTGTCGAATTTGTCTTTCGTGAAGACTAAGAATGCATTTGCAGGGTATTCACGGGTGAAGAATGGTTGAACTGTCGAAATTTACATCCTATAAAACATTGTCTAACAACATTGTACCTTTCCATTTTGCAAAACACAACTTAACTTAAAGATCAACACAAAAAATCTTGTGAAATCAGTTCATATATAAGATATGATTCATAAATGAAACAAACAATTAATCGCCATTGAAATCATGATTCTAATTTTTTATCACTTTTCTCGCGAGTTGAATTTGTGAGACGTGATTCATATAATTAATCATCACCAAAATCATGATTCTAATTTTCTATTACTTTTATCGTGGATTGAATTCGCAATTAACTCGAATTGCATATATGAACCAATTTTACAGGACACATTGGGACACCTGCAAATATCAATTGATGCAACTCTGATGAGCATAAAATACTGCATATTTTTATGCACATTTTATTGTGTTTGATGGTGTTAAATTTGTGCTTAATGGTTTAAATCTTTGCAGATTGTGGGAGACTACAGATTGTAGTATGCCATGGAGATCAAGCTGATTTGAAAGGATTTTTAGAAGATTAAGGGTTGGAGATGAGGATTAAGGATTTGGGACAGCAAGAGGATTTTGTGGAAACTATTAAGAGAGAGAAAGAAGAAGATTGGCAGTTACCAAATGGGAGAAGAATTTGATTTGGAAGTTGGTTGTTATGACCATGTATGTATGTTAGGATTTTTTGGAAACAAGTAGATTCTTATCTTTTAGTAAAATTAGGAAAAGATGTTTTGTTCTTCTCTATAAAAGAGAACAGAATAATTAGGTAGGGATATCCTTTAATCTTTGAACACTTTTAGGAGGGCAGCTTTTTCATAGTTCTGCAGTTTTGCAGAGTTCCAGATTTACAACAAGAACAGACGCCCGTCGTTTGCCCAAACGACGGGCGGCTCGGTTTGCTTTTCTTAATTCAGATTCATTTCTTTTAATTATTTGTTTTGTTTTTAATTATGATTAGTGAGTAGTTTCTTCTCTGGCTTTAAGTAAGAAGCACTAATCATGAATAAGTTGTGAGACCGAATTGTTCTTAAGAATAATTTCATAATTGATTCAGTGAGTTTTCTGAGTATAGCGTTCATTATCTAGATAGATTAAAGCCTGATCAACTTTAATAGATTTAGGTAGAGCCAATTAATCCCTTATTAAATCACTGGATTTAATAAGTAAGATTAATTAGTGGCAAAGCTACTGTCTCGGTAGATGGAAACAAACGGTTAATAAATTATTGCATGCAGATCATGGTATAATTTGTTAGAGCTAGGTCCTTCTAATATTTAATGCTTTTGTAACATTGAACTGGGTGATCGGCTGATTCCGGCCTAGTTATATTAGAAATAGGGAAATAATTAATTAAGCAGATACTTGTTAACTATCGAATAAGTAAAGAAGGATTGAAATATGTCAGAGCTGATTCTCGGTATTTTATAACTAATTGGTTAGTAATGAAATTGTAATCTTTGCTTCAATGAACAACGATTAATGATTAGTGTGGATTACTTATTTGCCAGAATTTTATCTTAAGTAATTTAATTTGGTATTTTTATGATATTAATTGCTTTGGTTATCAACTCGTTAATTTATCTAGTTTCCTTCGTAATATTTTTAATTCTATTTTTTGTGACGAATTGCAAGTTAACTAATTTAGAAGATTTGTTTGTTCCTCGTGAGATCGACCTTACTCCCATTAGACTATTTTTAATCTTTAAAGTAAGAATTAATTTTGGTGCAGAAACGACACACCAAATTTTGGCGCCGTTGCCGGGGAACGGCATTATTTTCTTTTTAGTTAATTTATTTTGTTCTTTGATTTATGTCTAGATCGTCTAACCCAAAATTGCTTTTTGATCCAGAAATTGAAAAGACAGCAAGGAAATTGAAGAAAGAGACGAAGGCACAACGCCAAAGAACCAATTCTGGTCTAGAATTTGAATACTCGTTTGGTCCCACAGCGACCAGAACAGAACCAGAATCAGTGTTTCTGCCTGATAGTACGTCTATGGCTAACCTTCCACCTGTGAACCATCTACGTCTCATGGGTGAAAAACTGAAGTCTAAGTGGATTGGCCCTTTTGAACAGAAGACGTGGAAGAATTGCAGCTTTTTCAACCAAGATCTTGAGTTGTTAGGCATTGTCTAGTCTAAGACATTAAATAATGACGCTTATTGGGAGGCAACCCAATTTTAAATTTAATTTTTTTTAATTTTTAATTTTTAGTTATTTATTTAATTTCTTATCAGTTAATAAAGTTTCTTCTTGTTCTAGATTTATGTTGCAATGGTGGGCAATGATGCGAAGTTAATTCAGTTGCAGATATGGAGTGGGTGAATTACACAAATGGGAAGTAGAGTCACAGCCTGTGTAAATAGGAAATTTGGCTCATTTATGATAGTGGCTGTCTGCCCAAACGGCACTATGGAAATAAAAGGGAATTGCTACTGAAAAAGTTTTTAAAGATTTTGTGCTTAGTCATGGTTTCTATGTGGAGATGAGTTTGTTGCAATAATGGAGTGAGTGAGCTACAAAAATGGGAAATGGAGACAAAGCTTTTAAAATAGGAATTTGGGCCCATTAGACTTGCATTATTTTATTAAGAGGCCCACTAATTTTCTACATAAAAGAGCCCAAGTGGTCCCAATTCCCTCACTTGTCCTTTTCTCAAACCCTTGCCATTATCATCTTCTTCTCTTCCTTCCTTCAACAGCCATGGCCATCATCTTCTTCATTCAACCTGGCTGCCATACGTGCTTCCAACTTTATGGACCACACAGTCTACGCTGGCCGGCGGAGGAGACTCCACACCAACAACCAACTACCCTCTTTTCTTTTTAATTTTCTTCTTTTCAGTTTTGCTTTTAATTTTCTTTTAGTATTTTTAATAAATTTATTTTTTTTCCAGGTTAATTATGCACTTGTGGCTGAATAAGGTTCCATTACAAGCTCTCCCGTAGTAATTCTAACGATTGTTTTCAGTAATGGGCTGATTTTAGACGATTTGACCAAGTTGGTTGTTTAAAAATTCTTTCCTTCTATCATAATCACTTGGTGGTATCCTATTTCCTATGTCACTTGATCTTTGTTTGACACTTTATGTTTCTTTGAGATCTATTTGGCATAGTATTTGTAAAGTTAGCCCAATTGTCTTGTTGTGCTTGCAAATTTTTGGCTTGAATTTGACTGATGCACTTGGAGCTCTTAAGTTTTGTGAGCCGAGGGATTCTCTTTCGAGCTAAATCTCTTATACATATATTGTTGATTTTCAAGATGAGGTGATTAATAGCGTTTCTTGGTGTCTGTCATGGTCTCTAAATTTCCTCTAAAGTCGCAGCAATTAGGATTTTAACTTTTGATATTTTCCAATTCTGCAGTCATCGTTCACCCCCGCAGCAACCCCCACAATGATTAGGCTGTCCCTTTTCTCTTTATTTTTTGTAATTTTGTTTTTAACTCTATTTTAGTTTGTTTGCTTTTTCACATGAGGACATGTTATTGTTTAAGTGTGGGGAGGTGTTCTATGTTATGTTTAGTTTTGTTTTCAAATACCAAAAATAAAATAAAAATCAAAAAATTAAAAAAAAAAATTCACAAAAAAAAAAATAGTTTAGTTTTGTTTTCAGTTTGTTATTTGTTTTAAACTGTTTCACTCTAATGAGCATTGTCAGGCCAAACTGAACATAATTAAAACTTGCTTAGTTTATTGTGTTGGTTTTTGCATGATCTTGAATGACTTAAAGGATGACGAATACAAGTTCTGAGTTTATTTTTGCCTACTTTAAAGCGAGGATTTGAGCCAAGCACACAATGACCAATTTGTTGGTGCTTAATTGAATAATTTTTTTGAATGAGTGTAAATTGCGCATAGTTGATTTATTGAATTTGCTTTGTTGTGCATGGATTCTATGGTGTTGAAATTAAACTTGAATATGATAAAGGCATTTAGGATTCAACCCTTTTTTACTTTACTTTTCATTCCTACCTTAATTTACTCTTAGTTAACCCCTTGGAGCCTTACCATTTTCTTTGTGTTTAAACCTACTTAAAAAATTCACCTAAGACCCTTTTTAGCTTTCTTTTGGCCCCTAAGGTGTAAGTGACTAAGTTTGTTATGATTTGTTACCCCTTTGATTGAATAGGAGAGAATTGTATGAATATGTCTCTATATATGTGAAGCTGAAGTGAAAGATGCAGTCGGTTGTTCGACCATACAGCACTGGGCAGAGAAAAAGAAAAATCTGCATAATTTTGTCACTACTACAGAATATATAATTTAAAACGGTCTATTTTAAAACGGTTATTAATAACCCGTTTTAGATAATTGGGGCGGTGGCATTTTTGTAATAAGAATTAGGAAAAACGTAAACTTTCTAAAACGGTTACATTATAACCATGTTAGAAAAGTCTCTTGATGTCAGTTTCTAAAACGATTTGGGAGACAACCGTTTTAGAAACTGTTATCATCTCCGTTTTAAGAACGGTTTCTAACTAACCGTTTTAGAAGATAATTGGGGAGGTGGCATTTTTGTAATAAGAATTAGGAAAACACAAACTTTCTAAAACGGTTACATTATAACCGTGTTAGAAAAGTCTCTTGATGTCAGTTTTTAAAACGGTTCGGAAGACAACCGTTTTAAAAACTGTTATCATGGTCCGGTGTAATTTATAAAGCCTAGAGTTCTGGTTTAGCAAGAAGTTCTTCTCTTCTTTATCTTTATATCGACCAAAAAAATATCTTTATTTCTTTGATTTGAACTCCGAGACTTTACCTTGCGTATACTACTTCTCCTTTGGGTAGCTTTCTCTTCAAGCACTCTTGTCTTAATAAGGATTAGCTATGGAGGAATTATCTTGCTTTTTTATACTTTTAAGACAGTCGATTGAGCAATCGCGAGCTCCAAGACGAGATCTAGGCTGAAGATGGTGGGATCTTCAAAGTCGAGATCTCCGATTCAACGGGGTGAACCTTCTCGTGCTGTTCACCAATTCTGGGAATCAAAAACTTTCGGCAAATGGGAGCTTCTAAGTTGGCAAACGCAACTCCTACCAGAAGAAGAGAACTTTTCTTCCGAGCGGCAGTCAATTGAGAACAAGATTTATGTTGGGTTTAGTTTTAAGAAATTGGAGTTTGATAAACTGGTAGAGAAATCGTCGACGAGAGGTGGGAGTTGTGGTTTGAAGATTGAGATATTTACTGGGCAAAGAGGGAACAGTTCTGCTTGTGGTTGGAAGAGTGGGAAACTTTTAGGGAGTGCATTACTGCAACTGGATTTGAAGGCGGTGGAGAATAGTATTGGAAGTAATAAAGGGTGTGTAATTCACAATGGATGGGTTAGCATGGTGGGTAGGAGTAAAAAGGGGTCAGAGTTGCACGTCAATGTTAAGGCTGAACCTGACCCGAGATTTGTGTTTCAATTTGATGGAGAGCCTGAGTGTAGCCCTCAAGTGTTTCAAGTTAATGGCAATGTGAAACAATCGGTTTTTTCTTGAAAGTTTGGGTTCAGAACTTGTGGCGACAGGAATTTGAGAACGAGGTTAGTTGTTTTATTGTTTATCTATATCGATAAGTTTTCAGTTATTTTTTGAGTTTGATTTTTTGATTGATTTGGTTTTGGATTTAAATTGTTAGTGATGGGACATACATTACTGATTATATAATTAATTTTGTCAGAAAAGTAAAATCTTTAGTATTTACTAGTGATGAAAAGTGACAGATTTAATCAGATTTTGCATCAATTAGATTGAAATTGTTCCTAAATACAATTTCTTTGTTCATACAGGTCATTCTTTTCAGAACCAAACACCAAACCAGGCTGCTTTAGTGGTTCGTTCACAACTGATAAAGAACAACCCATCAAGGAGAGAAAGGGATGGTCAATTACTATCCATAAAGACATATACTTTGATAAAATGTGTTATTCGTGTGTTCAGGTGATGAATGTGGACGGATTGTGGATACTCCAGATTCTGTAATTGGCTTCTGATTAATGCATCCCTCCTCTTTCTGTATTTAGAGAACTTTTTGTATAAGACTTTAAAACTCCAGATTCTGTAATTGGCTTGTTTTTGTATAAGACTTTATTTCTTCTTCTTGATTTCTCTCTTCTTCTTCTTCGCCATTGATTGAAAGCTTCTTGTTGTAAAAACTAAAATTCACTGCACAAAGAAATGAAAAGAAAATATGTTACACCGGTTGAAAAGTAACCGGTGTAAAAAAGATATTTTACACCGGTTTTATTAATCGGTGAAAAAAAAATGCACATTTTAGCGTTTTAAGAACGGTTATACAGTACCATTGTAAAAAACAGTATTAAGAACGGTTTCTTAACCGTTTTAAAAAATGTAGGACTTTCTAATCCGCCCATATCTAAAACGGTTCGGAAAATCTAAAACCCGTTTTAAATAACTACTTTTAACCGTTTTAGAAAGTGAATTCTGTAGTAGTGTGTTTGTGCTGTCTGCCTAAACTGCAGCAGTAAAAAAAAAGAGAGAAATGAAAGAAAAGAAAGAAAAATATGTGAGAAAGCAAGAAAAAAGAAAAGTACATGTTGTGCTGAAATTATTTGATTAGTTTTGAAAATGAAAAGTTGAGACTTGATGCATGCAAGATAAGTGTGGGGATAGTTTACTTTGGGTTGCTTACACCTTGGTTTTATTTTTTTAGCCTTTATTTCATCTTATATCCTACCTTGTAAACCCTAGCCCCATTACAACCCAATTGAAAGACCTTTTGATTCATGTTTAGTTTTGATACTATGATTATCTTGTGACATATTTGCAAACTTGTTGTTAGTTTCCATTTGCAATTTTGATGAGTGGTTGAACCTGATTGTAAACATTAATGAGTGCTTGGAGTGAACTTGGAGAGTTACTCAGAATTTTGTATTTTGACTTGGATGACTTGATTATGTATGAACTTGTTACTTGGACTAAGCTTGAATTTTTGAAAGTTTGGCTGCATTAGTGTTTATATTAGTGAAGTGGTTTAGTCACTTTGTGTTTGGTTGTTAGTATTTTATGTGAATGCTGAGGGACCAGCATCATTTAAGTGTGGGGATATTTGATGAGCATAAAATACTGCATATTTTTATGCACATTTTATTGTGTTTGATGGTGTTAAATTTGTGCTTAATGGTTTAAATCTTTGCAGATTGTGGGAGACTACAGATTGTAGTATGTCATGGAGATCAAGCAGATTTGAAAGGATTTTTAGAAGATTAAGGGCTGGAGATGAGGATTAAGGATTTGGGACAGCAAGAGGATTTTATGGAAGCTATTAAGAGAGAGAAAGAAGAAGATTGGCAGTTACCAAATGGGAGAAAAATTTGATTTGGAAGTTGGTTTTTATGACCATGTGTGGATGTTAGGATTTTTGGGAAACAAGTAGATTCTTATCTTTTAGTAAAATTAGGAAAAGGTGTTTTGTTCTTCTCTATAAAAGAGAACAGAATAATTAGGTAGGGATATCCTTTAATCTTTGAACACTTTTAGGAGGGCAGCTTTTTCATAGTTCTGCAGTTTTGCAGAGTTCCAGATTTACAACAAGAACAGACGCCCGTCGTTTGCTCAAACGATAGGCGGTTCGGTTTGCTTTTCTTAATTCAGATTCATTTCTTTTAATTATTTGTTTTGTTTTTAATTATGATTAGTGAGTAGTTTCTTTTCTGGCTTTAAGTAAGAAGCACTAATCATGAATAAGTTGTGAGACCGAATTGTTCTTAAGAATAATTTCATAATTGATTCCGTGAGTTTTCTGAGTATAGCGTTCATTATCTAGATAGATTAAAGCCTGATCAACTTTAATAGATTCAGGTAGAGCTAATTAATCCCTTATTAAATCACTGGATTTAATAAGTAAGATTAATTAGTGGCAAAGCTACTGTCTCGGTAGATGGAAACAAACGGTTAACAAATTATTGCATGTGGATCATGGTATAATTTGTTAGAGTTAGGTCCTTCTAATATTTAATGCTTTTGTAACATTGAACTGGGTGATCGGCTGATTCCGGCCTGGTTATGTTAGAAATAGGGAAATAGTTAATTAATTAGATACTTGTTAACTATCGAATAAGTAAGGAAGGATTGAAATATGTCAGAGCTGATTCTCGGTATTTTATAACTAATTGGTTAATAATGAAATTGTTATCTTTGCGTCAATGAACAACGATTAATGATTAGTGTGGATTACTTATTTGCCAGAATTTTATCTTAAGTAATTTAATTCAGTATTTTTATGATATTAATTGCTTTGGTTATCAATTCGTTAATTTATCTAGTTTCCTTCATAATATTTTTAATTCTATTTGTTGTGACGAATTGCAAGTTAACTAATTTAGAAGATTTGTTTGTTCCTCGTGGGATCGAGCTTACTCCCATTAGACTATTTTTAATCTTTAAAGTAAGAATTAATTTTGGTACAGAAACGACACACCAAACTCTTACAAGTTTAACCATAGAATCAAATTACCAAGAATACTAATATTTTGAAACTTTTGTGGAAATGCTTTTCTTTTACTCTTAAGGCTTTAATAAGTTTTATAGCTTTCGTTATCTTTTGGTTGTTAGTCTAACTTTTATTTTGGGACAAATTTTGAAAAATAAGAAGAAAAATTTATGAAGAAATTGCAGAAACAAGAATATTATTATAAAGATTCTTACCGCTCACGGTCTCACACAAACATATAAACTACAATATTATTATAAAGCTTTTTTTTTTTCACTAGATGGTTTTGGTTATATGGATTACACTTCTTCAGTGTACTTGACTTAAACTCATTTCAAAAGTTGGAGTCGGAATCTATAATGTACTCCATAAAGTTGGAAGTTTTGTAGTTTTTACACGATTTCTAACGTAATACACATCATTAAATGTAGTAAAATTTTACACTTATTGTCAATCTATCGCAATCCTCTTATTTGTATTATTATTTTTATTTTTTGCTCAAAAAGCAATCCTCTTATTTTTGTTTAGTGTTAGTAGTGTATACAAAAATCAATAGTTCCTTTCATGCTGTCATTTAGTTGCAGTTTGAGAAAGATTATACACTAGAATAGTTTTGCTTACAAGCAATTGAAAATTTGCACAACTTTTTCATTCTTTATTGAAACGTTATGTCTTTCCTATTAGGCATGCATCACATATGCACTGGTGGAAAGCTACTTGGCAACTGCCACATCTCTCTCTCTGCCCCAAACCAAAAAAAAAATAAAAATCAATAAATAAACAAGCAGTGCCCAATGAAAATCCAGATATCCTTAGCAGCATAAGCAACCAATAGCCACTGAACTGTCCATGGTAATTAATGGCAAATGATCAATGCTTGTGATTAAACAATCGTATCAGTTGTTGCCTAGTTGCTGTTCATTTAAGCCATCTTGGTACCACTTCAAGCACTAATGATTTGGGAACCTTTCATCCCAAAAAATTGTTTCATTATCGGTTTTTATTTATATGCATATATTTAAGAAAGGAAGTAAAAAAATTGTGAGCAAATATTTGACATTCTTGTGTATTTCAAAAACAAAATGTATATTTATAGTTGAAGGAAGTGTTTATGTAACAAAATTGGAATGATTTCAAACAAATTATTCTCTAGGGATGGTATAATGTGAAGGCCGTTCATATGAAAGGGGAATTAATTACAATTTTAAAGCACAATAAGAGTTTTAGAAAATTAGAATTACGATTTCAACGGCGATAAATTATCCGTTTCATATATGAAACACGTCTCATATTTGAACTGAATTCACAAGAGTTTTTGTCATTATTGTTCTATGTGATCTCTTAAAATTTTGAGTATAAGTTTATAACAAGAACAACATCTAACTCTCTGTCCTACTAAATAGAATATGGTATATGTTCACATTTGGTTATTGTATTCTGTCTAAACACGTTATCTTAAACTTTGCTTTTTGGCATATAAAGTTTGAGAAGCACTTGAGACCTCAATCATTGAAGCTCTTCCGAGCTTAGTAGAAGTGACCAAAGTAATATAATTGCACCGAAAATTCATTCACAAATGCTTCAAAAGGGAAAAATATGAAAAAAAAACGTAATATTGACAGATTTGTTAAACATTTAAACCATTCCAATAAAATTCTTATAAAAGATCGCATTAGATAGTTAATAATCACTAACGACCGACTGTGCCTTAAATTATATTTCTTTACTGTAAATAACAAATGATTTTTTACCCCTAATGATAGGCAAATAATAACATTGAAAATGAAAACAATTATAGAAACAAAAACTGACCAGATTCCTCTATTCATGATCCCAATTGGGATCTAGTGAAAATTTGATTATTTCAATGATTGAAGCTGTTGAGAGGAATGTGTGGTGATTAATTCAATGGTCCATTATAGCACAAACTATAGCAAGCCCCACTCTGAAATCCAGCAGTACTATGCAGTGTTCTCAGCCAAATATAAAAGTTTCCAACTCAACGGATTTGGACAATAAATAGGGCATCTACAAGTGTCGGTTTTAAAGGACATGCCTTCCCAAATATTCAGGGTTCATTCCATTTGCAACTTCTGTGGCATTGAATAAGTGACAAATGACAAGACTTTGTTACTTGTGGTCTTTCATAGGTTTGTACAATGGCAGATCACATTTATGGTTCTATGATGATCATGAACATATTGTTCATATTTTATAGGGCAAATTTGTGCTTGTGGAATTCATCGAGTAATCGTGGACTACTTGGTTGCCACTAAATTATTTGATGCTATACTTTTTGCTATACATTTTTTTTCCCTTTCGGATGTTATACTAATAGTCATTTGGAATTCAACTGTGTTCGGTTCCTCTCTTTGTGTTAATCAACTTGTCATTTCTTTCCCCCACCTATTAAACCCAAAATCCTACTTGTGTTTATTTTTTTTACCATTGTAATTTTAAAAGTTAAAATTTCCACCACTAAGATTATTATTATTATTTAGCTATGTGACTTCAAAACTTATAATTCTTAATAAATTTTTGATTTTCGATTATTTTAGACTTGGGGTAATAACGATTCAAATCTTTTCTATATGTTCATCCTTGTAGAACTAGAAAATATTTCCGATACCAATGTTAATAACACAATGGAAGCGATATTTATTTATCTCAAAATAATATGTTTGGAGGAGAGGAATACAATCTCAATATCACTTATATGGTACAACCGCCGCACAATAATACCATTCGCTGATCCATGGAATTTCTCCAAGTCAAAAAGGATTTTTTCTCACACACCTCTTTGAGGTCTCTCTTCCAACCCCTCTACCTAAAGATCCCTAATAGTCTCTATTTATAGTGTAAGAGATTTCTTAATTCCACTATTTCCTAATCCAAGACAATAACTAATTAAGAAATTAATTCTAATAGGAAACTACTTTAAGCTTAAGAAACAAAACATATAAGAAATAGCTTAGTTTAATTTTTCACTATTCTTATTATTCAATTTTTAACCAATTCTATTTTTGAAACCAACTTATCAAGGAAATTTGGAATAAATCTAGATTAAATGATAGGCTAGTTTTATGCTAAATATCTAAATATTTTTTCTATAAAGATTTTGGTTACTTTAGAGTTTAATTAATGTTTTTTTTATACATGTTCGAGTTTAAAATGATGTTTGAAATCATTAATGCAATATTGAAAAGTACTCAAAATAAATGTCAAAAAAAATTAACAAGGAAGAAATAAAATAAAAAATATATGAAATAGCTTTCCGCATCGCAACACAATGTTGTCAATAATATAACTTTTTACTGGGGTGCAAATGACAGTAAAAAAAATTTAAAAATATTATTTTATTGAATTTGCATTTGGCTATAAATTTTGTTGAACATATTTATGTAAAATATTTGTCATTTAGAAATTCTAATTTAATATATTTGAAAAAAATAAATTATCTACAATAAAAAATTTTTAAAAATGTTTTTGTAGTTCTCGTTCTAGTAAATATTATTTAAAACATAAGAAAATAAAACTATTTCTTTCATGATTTTTTCATTTATCATGCTAATAACCAAAACTATTTCTTTCATGATTTTGATTCTTGCTGTCGTAGGTTAATCGTGCCAATAACCTATTGGTCCTTAAATTATGATATTCAATCCTAACTTTAGTTAACATATGCTTAGATAGATAGTGTAATAAGGAGGAGTCCTCTTTATTTATTGCTTTTTATGGTCTGTAATGGTGTAGTACTCCATATTTAAAAACTTTCATTGATGTACTGGTAGTTGGGCAGATCCATTATTAGAGATAAAAATCTCTGATATTAAACTTAGAAATAGAAAATTGTTCTTATACCAATACGATAATATGTAGAAGTGCTTTTATTTATTTATCACAAGAATATGTGTTTGGGAGGAGAGGAATACAATCACAATATCACGTGTATAGCACAACCGCCATATAACAACACAATCCGCTGATCTGCGAAATTTCTCTAAGCCGTATGGCTTTCTCCACACCTCTTTGAGGTATCTAATCCTGCTCCTCTACCTCTCTACCTCCTTCACAAATACCTCTAACACTCTCTATTTATAGGGTAATAACAAATCTAAAATATACAAGGATTTGGGGAGTGTATCCCTTACAAATTCTAAATCCTAAAGGAAAATAATTTAATAAATAATTCATATTAAAAATATAATTCTTAATTAATTAAAGTTTAGTTTAATTTTCCAAAAACCCTCATTCAAACTAAACTTTCCATGCAGGACTCAACACCTTCATGCTCACGAGCTTGAACCCCTTTTGAAATCTCTGATGATGTTTAGATCTTGTATTTGGTCTTTGTTTTCATTTTCATTTTTGTCTTCACATATAAGTTGAGACAAATTTCATAATTCCATATCTTGAAAATTGTGAACATGTTTTTGACTACCTTTTCTTTATAAAAAAACTCCCATGTATTGAACATACAATAACTAACATAATTATCATGAAACTCAACAATATTACTATCTTTAGTAATATTTTTATCTTCTTCAACCGTGTATATGGTTTATTTTGTCTCTTTAAAATTGATGATTTCTACCTCCTCTTTATCAGTGAAGTCACCAATTTTCTTTTCTTCTTTATTCACAAGAACAACAAATTCATTCACTTCTTCACAAACGTGATGCTTCACCATAACATTATCATGATGATCAAGGCAATTTTCTTCTTTGATAATTTCATTTTTTAAAGTGGATTCAATACTTGGAGATGAAGGATCAACAATTGGTTGTTGAGCTTGCTCAATATTTTGTCCATTATCTTCTTCCTCAATATAGGAAGACATTGGTGTTGGCCCAACTAATGTTGTTGGCTCTTTAGAAGACCAATCCCAATCTTCCTGTTCATCAAAGGTGACAACTTTGTTCACTACAATCTTTTCTATATTTTTTCCCGATCATCCAATTCTTCATTAATTCTTTGTTCATGTAGAATTAATGAACTCTGCAATTCTTTAATTGTCAATGTGGACAAATCTTTGGTCTCTTGTATCAAGGCCACAATATGATCAAACTTCACAGACAATATGTTGAGAGCTTTACCAACAAAAATCTCATGTGTCAAAAGAAGCCCATTTAATTCCGTCTCATTTATAATCGCAGACAAATGAGAAAAATATGTTTCAATGGATTCGGTCTTCTCCATAGTGAAAAGCTCAAACCTTCTTTGTAACATCAATAATTATTCTCCATGATACAAAGTATGAATCTCTTTTTTAACATCAAGGAATTATTTTGTTGAATTTGGTTGATACCTATGTATATTTTCTCCAAAATATTCCATGCCTATTTTAATGTTTTAGCCATTGAGATTTTTCCAAAAATTGACATATCAACCACCTGGTTAATTTGGGATAACACCAATCTTTCTTTCATCTTTGCATCTCTATAAACATCCTCTGTTATTTGTCCTTGAATATATTGGAACAAGCCAAAAGCTTCAAGATGAGTTTCCATCATAACCCTTCAATAATAATAATTTTATTTTTTCCCAAATTTAGGAACAAAACAAATTAAATCAAACCTTATCATGACTAAGATATAATAACTTAGCTATGAGAAACACCCTAGGATATTGATTTGGATCTAATAAACAATCCAATATCAATTGAACTGGCTCTGATACCACTGCTAGAGATAAAAACCTCAGATATTAAACTTAGAACCGGAAAATAGTTCTTATACCAATACGATAATATATGGAAGCACTTTTATTTATTTATCACAAGAATATGTGTTTGGGAGGAGAGGGATACAATCACAATATCACGTGTATGGCACAATTACCACATAACAACACAATCCGTTGATCCGCAGAATTTCTTTAAGCCGTATGGCTTTCTCCACACATCTTTGAGATATCTAATTGTACTCCTCTGCCTCTTTAACTCCTTCACAAATATGTTTAACACCCTCTATTTATAGGGCAATAACAAATCTAAAACATACAAGGATTTGGGGAGTATATACCTTAAAAAATCTAATTCCTAAAGGAAAATAATTTAATAAATAAATCCTATTAAGAATATAATTCTTAATTAATTAAAGCTTAGTTTAATTTTCCAACATCCACTACCTCTACTTTTGTTTTAGTAATAAATAAAATTAGGAGTGTCGCCCCTTCTCGTGAATGAGGTTATGCCAAAAAAAGGCTAATCGAGCCAATCATTCTACATTTTTAAGAGTTGCAATTTTGGAAAATGTGTGTTAAAAAAAATCCGAATTCCACTTGCTTTGACACCGTTCACTGGGATGCATGTTAATAATTTATATGGTTGTAAAAAACAATAGGGAAAAGTCAAAATCAAAGCATTTTTTGATTTTGCCATTTTTAACCAAAATATGTGTGCTATAGCTCATGAAAAATGAAGATTTGCAGAAAATTTTAATTTGAACTTTTTTTTACAATATTAACTAGAAAGCATAATCACAATCGATGTGGGCACAAAAAAATGTACAAGAAAATTCAAAATCAACGTGATTTTGGGTTTTGCCATTTTTGGCTAAAATACGTGTGTTATAACCCAAAAAAAATAGAAATTTTGTAAAAAGATCTAAATTTCACTTGCTTTGACACCGTTCACGAGGATACATATTCACAATTAATGTGGGTGTAAAAAATAATAGAATAAAAGCCAAAATCAAAACATTTTTTGACTTTGCGATTTTTAACCAAATTATGTGTGCTATAACCTATGAAAAATAAAGGTTTGGTGAAAATTTTAATTTTAACTTTTTTTTGACAATATTCACTAGAATGCATATTCACAATCAATGTGATCGCAAGAAACAATACAAAAAAAAATTCAAAATCAACGTGTTTTTGAATTTTGCCATTTTTCCTAAAATACGTGTGTTATAATAAACGAAAATAGAAATTTGATTTTTACCATTTTTGGCTAAAACAACCATATTACCCACGAAGAATAGATATTTGGTAAAAAAATCTACATTTTATTTGCTTTGACACCGTTAACTAGGATGCATATTCAACAATTGATGTTGGTGTAAAAAAACAATAGGAAGAAAGCCAAAATCAACATTCTTTTTACTTTGCCATTTTTAACCAAAATATGTGTGATATAGCCCATGAAAAATGTAGATTTTGTGAAAATTTTAACTTTCATTTTTTTGATAATATTCACTCGAATGAATATTCACAATCGATGTGTCGCACAAAAAATAGTACAAAATTTTTCTAAATCAACGGGTTTTTGAATTTTGTCATTTTTTGTTAAAACACGTGTGTGATAACCCACGAAAAATTAAAATTCGGTAAAAAAAATCTAAGTTTTACTTGTTTTGATACCATTCACAAGTATGCATGTTCACAGTTAATGTTGGTGAAATAAACAATAGGGAAAAAGCCAAAATTAACACATTTTTTTACCAAAATACGTGTGCTATAATTTATGAAAAATGAAGGTTTTGTCAAAAATTAATTTTTAATTTTTTAGACAAGATTCACTACAATGCATATTCACAATAGATGTGACACACAAAAACCAGTAAAAAATCCAAATCAACGAGTTTTAAGATTTTACCATTTATGGCTAAAATACGTGTGTGATTACTCACGAAAACTTGAAATTTGGTAAAAAAAATCTAAATTTCACTTGCTTTGATACTGTTCACTAGGATGCATGTTCACAATTGACGTTGATAAAAAAATAATTAGAAAAAGCCAAAATCAACACGTTTTTTGATTTTGTAATTTTTAACCAAAATACATGTGTTATAACTCATGATAAATGAAGGTTTTGTGAAAATTTTAATTTTTACTTTTTATAACAATATTCACTAGAATTCATATTCAGAATCGATGTGGGCACAAAAAAAAAAACAGTACAAAAAAAATTCAAAACAGCGCGTTTTTAGATTTTTGCCATTTTTGACTAAAATACATGTGTTATAACCCACGAAAAATGGATATTTGGTAAAAAAATCTAACTTTACTTGCTTTAACACCATTCACTAGGATGCATGTTCACAATTCATGTTCGTGTTATTCACTAGAATGCATATTCACAATCAATGTGGCGTACAAAAAATTCAAAATCGAGGCACGTGTTTAATTTTTCATTTTGGTTTTTTAGAAATTGACAAATAGAAAACAAGGCACGATTTTAATTTTTGTTGCCAGTTTTCTTTCACTTTTTTAGAAGAATTGATTAAATTACGAACCATGATAAAGGATTAAAAATGGATCTAAAATGGAAAATAAACAATATAAAAATATATTTTATATTTAAATATAAATGAAAACATGCATGTATATTATAAGATACGATGGCAAAAAATAAAATCGACTCATATAATGGGATAAACAATTTTTTTAAACACACACCCTCCCATGTACCCCCAAATCTCAAACTCTAGATTTGAAAGTCGCGATGATAACTCTCTAACCACTAAACTAGCCCTAGTGATTAGGATAAACACTTAATTGTAGTAATAGTAGGATTTAGGAATTACTATTAGATCATAGAGAAACTAGTTAGTAAAAATAAAATTAAGAGCAAATAATTTGGATTATTGAGAAAAATATAAAGAACTAACGAAGAACACAATTCATTAAAGTAATAATTATTTTTTGGTCCACAAGAGTTTGAACGTTCGAAATCATTGGGACCAAAAGTGATACTACCCTAAACTCGGGGGGACTAAAAATGCATTTTTCTCTTAGTTATTCGATGAAGTGTACGCTATGTGTGCACTTGTTAACGAACACATGTATGCCAACACTTCCATTAATAGCTTAATAAAATCTGTTAAGTGTCATATTTTGGCCATAAAATAAAACATTTGAAATTAGTTTTGCCAGTTCAAAATCATCGAGGACCCAAAGTAATACAACCCTAAACTTTGGGGACCAAAAAATCATTTTTTCCCTTAAAAAAAACTAATTTCTAGTAGTAGATATGCTTATATATAAAACTTTTAATTTTATTTGTGCTATGATAGACGACACAAGATATGCCTATATATATATAAAAAACATTAGAATGATAAATTTTACAAATGTAGATATGAGATCATATCCCTTGTTCTATTCTATCCAATGTCCAAAATGACGTAATTTAACTAAAACTAGGAACTAAAAGCATATTATCACTAAAATCACTTTATAATTATTAGACCCTAATCAAAAAATGAGTGAACCCTAAGATGTAGTTTAATTTTGGAAATGATAAGACAAAGATAATCTTGAACAGAAGATCCCAACTTGCCCATATATGAAAAAGGGTAAAATACATTAAACTCCCTTATACTATTGTTTCATTTCAGAAGTACCCATGTAGTTCTAATTACAACATTTAACTCCCTTAATTTTTTAATTTAAGAATAGTTAGTCTAATACTTTAATTGTAATTAAGTGATTAAACAAAATTGAGCATATAGTTTTAATATAAAATAATAAAATGACAATATTAACCTTAAAATAAGGAATTATTTAATAAAAGTAATATAAAATAATAAAATGACAATATTAACCTTAAAACAAGGAATTATTCAATAAAAGTAATAAAAAATTAAAAACCAAAATTTTCTACAAAAGAGAAAGAAACAATCCTTTTTGTGCTTTTGTAGGGAAGAAATTATGACACAATCGTGGAATATATTTTGAAAATCACTTTCATTGTTGGGTAGTTTCATGTCAATTAATTTAATCCCGTATTTTAGAGTTTAATTGGATATTGTAGGTATTGAACAATTCTAACCAATGGAGTTCAAATTAGTATTGTAAGTATGGATCAATTCTTACATAGTTAAAATTAGTGTTCTAAGTATTTATCAATTTTAATAGGGTTAAAATTATTTTTGCATCGACTTCATCCCATATTTTTTAAGAATTAATTAGGTGTTTTAAATATTGAACATTTCTTTTTTCACTCATAAGCAATATTTTTATTATAAACATTAATATTACACAACTAACTAGATGAAATTCATTGTATTGTTCAACATCAAGAATAATGCATTACAAGCATCTTAACAAATAACATAAAGTTATAAGCTACCATGGGTCAGAACAATGGGTCATAACGCCAAAGAAACATAAGCTACACCCACTAAGCGTAATGTAACTAATGTAAATATTGACCATTTCTAATAGTATTAAAATTAGTATCGTAAATATTGAACAGAGCTAACACGGTTAAAGTTATCTTTTTTATTGTTGCACTTAAAACTATAGGGGATAAAAGTGTAATAGTATAAGTGAATTTAGAGTATTTTACCTTATAAAATAAAAAAAAGTTAGCATGATAAATTTCACAAATGCAAATTCTAACGTAATTTTTAGTTTTGAGGTAATAATGATAAATTTCACATATGTAAATTCTAACATTAGGAATTATATTAGAATTCTAAATATAATATTACTATTTCTTTTGTAGTATCGTGAAAATTCTATTTTTTTTTTTTTTTTTGTAGTGAAAATTCTATTATAATTATATGCTTTGTGAAGGGAGTTATGGAAGTTCACATAACAAACCAACAAACTACCAACAAGGTATGTTGTTGTCAACTACAAACACGAAAAAAATCCGTGATTCTTTCTTGTCCATACT
The DNA here is from genome assembly GCA_016586305.1 of Ophiorrhiza pumila. Classification (NCBI taxonomy): domain Eukaryota; kingdom Viridiplantae; phylum Streptophyta; class Magnoliopsida; order Gentianales; family Rubiaceae; genus Ophiorrhiza; species Ophiorrhiza pumila. The sequence continues at coordinate 7,581,590 of BLIW01000001.1, read as the reverse complement.
ACTCATTCTTCTTTCTCGAATTTATCTTCATACTTGGTTTGTGTACAGAAGATTCTCTCTTGTCTATAAATGTCGTATAGGATTTGTTTTGAAAAACAGCAATGCCAGCAATATATTTCCTTAAATTTGCAAACTTGCTTTACTGAGTTTGTTTGATCGGTTTACTTTGTCTTTTTGGATAAACTATACAAGAAACCATTCTTGCCTTTCACGAGATTGTTTGTACTAGTGGGCTCAAATTGTCCTGAATTTATTCATTCTCTTTCTATAAATTTAATGTTGAATTTGCTCTGCTTCATACATACTGTTTCAATAGATTCTTTTGGGCTTTCTGGGATTCAAAAGTTTGATAAAGATGGGATTTTTTATGCTCTCAAAAGTTGTACTAACTTTGGTTATTTTGTCTCTGACAATTGGATGGGTTGTGGGTAGAGAGTGCACAAACACTTTTCCTGAGTTGACATCACACACTTATCGATATGCATTGCTTTCATCAAAAAATGAGACATGGAGAAATGAGATATTGTCTCGGAGTCACTCCCATTTGACTCCCACTGATGATGCATACTGGGCTAGTTTGCTTCCAAGAAGGATGATGAGGCAGGAGGATCAAACTAATTGGTTGATGCTGTATAGGCAAATAAAGGATTATAAAGGGGCTAATGGGAATGGAGAATTTTTGAAGGCAGTGCCTTTAAATCTTGTGAGGTTGGACCCCAATTCAATGCATGGATCAGCTCAGCAGACTAATTTGGAGTATCTGCTGATGTTGGATGTTGATAGACTATTATGGAGTTTTAGGAAGACTGCTGGTTTGCCTACTCCTGGTAAGCCATATGGAGGTTGGGAGGATCCCGGTCAAGAGCTTCGAGGTCACTTTGTTGGTGAGTTTATAGTTTTATTTATATTTTATGCCCATCAATTTCATCTGAGTTTCAGATATTGTGATATGTTCATTGAATTTTGGGGAGGATTTTAGGGAGAGGGAATATCTCTAAGAAGAAAATCTACCACAGGGAGCTAAAATTTAGATGTTGCTTGTAGTATTACTAAGACAATTGAAATTTTCATGGCTATAATTGATGTGCTAATTTATTTGTTGATTTCTTTTTTTTTTTTTTTTACTTCATTCATGAAGGGCATTACTTGAGTGCCACAGCACTAATGTGGGCAAGCACTGACAATGATGCTCTCAAAGCAAAGATGACTGCAATAGTTTCTGGTCTATCTGAATGTCAGAATAAAATGGGTTCTGGATATCTTTCTGCTTTTCCCACTGAATTCTTTGACAGGTTTGAAGCTTTAGTGTCTGTCTGGGCACCTTATTACACAATCCACAAGGTAGAAATATTAGTATTATTCTCTTTTTGCTGACACAATTTAGATTGATCCGTTCCCTGACTATTCATTGTTCTGTTAAATTTTGAATAGATAATGGCAGGTCTTCTGGACCAGTACACATTTGCTGGTAATGAAGAAGCATTGAAAATTTTGAAAGGGATGGTTGATTATCACTACAATCGTGTGAAAAATGTAATTTTGAAGTACTCCATTCAAAGACATTGGAGCAGTATAAATTTAGAAGAAATTGGTGGGATGAATGATGTTCTTTATAGCTTATACGCAATAACGGTGAGTTTTATTGTGTTTGAGTTCCAAAATTAGAAGAGTTACAGTTCAGTGTATTAGACTAGCAGTGAAAAAAATCAAACTTGTTTTACTCAACTTGGGAATGTCTGGAGAAATTTGAGTTAAAAAGGAAACTTAAATGATGTATCTTTTGTGTTATTCTGTCTAGATTTTGTCTAAAATTGGTTTGAATACTTTGAGATTGTCTGTTTGTTTATTCTTTATCTTATATTCTATGTCTCAGGGTGATCAGAAGCACTTGCTGTTAGCTCACCTTTTCGACAAACCATGCTTTCTAGGAGAGCTAGCTGTCCAGGTAGATATTGCATTCTCTTTAAGATTAGAAATTTCTCTTTTCTTTTCTAAAGCAGATGATTTCTTTTCTTACAAAATGAGCTCTTTTCTGCTAATTATTAATCCAACCATCATGGATGGTTTCCAGTTTGGAGAGATATGTTTGCTCTAGTCCTGATTAACTACCTTAATACAGTCCTGAAATGGCCATTATAAGGAATTCTATAGTTCTTGGGATACATTTAGTAATCTACTTTAATTTTTTTTCTTTTCAGAACTGAAAATTGCTAAGCATAAGAGGTTGGAATGATTGTCTTGGATAATGCTTGACCACTTTAACCATATTCATGAATGAATTGTTACCATGTTTCACAAAAGCACCTCATCACCCCTATAAATCATTATTCTCGCCTAAAACTGAAAATTAGCTCCTAATTAGCCTGAGACAGACTAATGGCTACCTGCACCAGCCCATTGAAAAACTCCTGGTTGCATAAAAAAGGGCGAACTGTTGCTGTTTAACTTTACAGTCTGTTTATATTGAGCATTTGTATTTTATTTTTATTTTCTTGTAAATCAAGATCTATGAGAATGATATGTTTCTTGTCTGCACTCATTTAATAGTCAATATTATCTGTTATTGTGATGCAGAAAGGGAATGAGTGTTTGATATCTATCATTGTTTTGTAGGCTGATGACATATCTGGTTTTCATACCAATACTCATATTCCAATTGTTATTGGTGCGCAAATGCGCTATGAACTTACTGGTGATCCATTGTACAAGGCAAATTTCTCTACTCTTTTCTATGTTTTCTGTTGTTCATATTAAGCTTGAATCAACTGTCAAGCATGTCATTGAAGGAAGCATACTTGGATTATCAAAAACTTTTACATTTTTCTTTGCAAATAAGTTTGCTTCTATTGTTGACATCTCTAAGGCAAATATTATGTTCCCCTAGATAGAAACTTCAGAGCAGACACATTGACATTGATTTGTGAATCAAAATGCACCAATATTTTAGTGGTCTTAAATGGAACAATGATTTGACTACTTTTCTCTGTCAAGGATAAACAAACTAGTTTTGCATTCTTGATGAATTAACTGGTCTTCTCTTGGATTTTATATAGCAAGTAGTCATCTCCAAAACACATCAATGTGTAAAAGTTCCAAGATGAAATATTATTCTTGGTTTTCCTGGACACATTTGTGACTTCTCAATCTGCGATTACCTGCATATAATTTTATAAAAAGAAAGTATATTTATGTTTCAGACTTAAATTTTTGCTATGTCGATTTTCTAGGAAATAGGATTATTCTTCATGGATACGATCAACTCTTCTCATGCCTATGCAACTGGAGGGACGTCAGTCCATGAGTTCTGGTATAAATTTAAACCTTCAGTTGAGTTAATAACTGAGAGTTATTTTGTTGTCAACTTTTGGTTTCCTATCGTATTTGTTAGACTTCATTCAAGAGTGTTTTATTCTCTCTCTCCTTTGTTTCCATTAATTAATGTGTGAGCAGGTCAGATCCCAAGCGATTAGCTACTACTCTACACACTGAGAATGAGGAGTCATGTACAACTTACAACATGCTTAAGGTATGCTACAAAGTTTTTTTCTGTTTCCTTCTTCATTTGTGGTTGCCTTGCAGGGTGGGGAAAGGGGAGTGGCCAGGTAGTTCTTCCTTCTTCATTTAATGTTTTCATCACATTATCAAAAGAATTGACATGCAAAATGATCAGCAGATTAGAATAGAATACAACTGGTGTGCATTGGCTTTTGTTCTGATGTACAATACTTAGTACTACCAATTTTAATACCTCTTGTAATTTTCTGTTACAGGTCTCACGCAATGTCTTTAGATGGACGAAAGAAATGAAGTATGCAGATTACTATGAGAGAGCCTTGATGAATGGAGTGCTGAGCATCCAAAGAGGAAGGGAACCCGGAGTTATGATTTATATGCTTCCTCTGAAACCTGGTGGTTCTAAAGCTGTTAGCTACCATAAATGGGGAACACCATATGCTTCTTTCTGGTGCTGCTATGGCACAGGTATTCTGTTCGTTTTCATTTTATTTTTGAAGGCTTTTGATTTGTTAGGAACAATTTCCTTTTCTTTTTCTTTTCTTTTTGGGGGATTTTTTTGCAATTCCTACATTAAACTTGAGTATAGATTAACATGACAGATGTTTTCTCTTCTACTCCATGATATTATCTTAAAAATCATGGTTTATGAAGTTATTGGAGTTGATTTTAGCATCTCTAATATGTCCTTTGACTAATTTCGTCAACTGCTAATGGAAGTTTCGTATCGTATTGAAGATAAATGTTCCTTCATCAATTTGTCTTATGAACTTACTCTACTTTAGGAATTGAGTCATTCTCAAAGTTAGGAGATTCAATATACTTTGAAGAAGAGGGAAAAGTTCCAGGGCTTTACATTATTCAGTACATACCAAGCTCATTTCAGTGGATATCTGGAGGAATTCAGCTCAACCAAACAGTAATTCCTGTTGTCGCATGGGACAATCGTCTTCAAGTGACATTGACAATTGCTTCAGGGGTATGCTTTTCAATAAAGTTATCCTGAATAACATTATCTTCTTTGTTAATAATATATTGTCCACTAGATTTTCCTGCCTCTTCTAAGTACTAATGCTTCAATCCCAGATTTCTAATGCTCTTTGTGAGATGGTTTTCAGGCCACATATAATCTGGAACCTATAGCCAAGTCTTGAGTGTTGTATATAAATGTTGCTTCAAATAATTGTCAATACTTAATTTTACATTAGTTGATGACTGCGAGTTTGATTTCACTGCAACTGAGAAACAAGAATTGGTTAGATATGCAGTTTTAGATTGAAGTCACGAAATTAGAAGAATACCTAACAACCTGTAATCAAATATCACAGAAACTCTTTGTAGTTGCAAAAGAACTATAGATGAACTAGTTTGTTGTAAAGAACTAGTTTGTGTTAAGAAAACAAAAAGCATCTTATGCGGAAACCAGGCATGCATAAATCGAACCTAAAATTCATCAGGATGAGAAATGAAAACCAACAAACTGGTAGATAGTTTTCATATGCAGTAAAATCCTTTTTATACCTTGGTGTGGTACTTGCATGTGAAGAAATCCTGTAGTCATCAACTTTTAAGGGATTTATAGTATCTTATCTGCTTATTTCTTTGGAGCTTTATTCTAAGGGAGACAAATACGTTTATTTACGCTTTGTTGCTCATGCAGCAAGCAGACACTGTGCAGTCCACCTTGAACTTAAGAATACCATCTTGGACAAATACAAATGCTGCAAAGGCACTACTGAATGATCAAAGCTTAGACCTACCAGATGCTGGTGTGTTCTTTCTGTACATCTTCCCTTCATTTTATAGCAAATGTGATATGATCTTTCTCATTAGTATTTCTTCTTGTACTTTGCTGATGTATTTTTCCCCAAACATGCTAGATGAGAGTAAAAATATACCTTGTTTGATGCATAATTTCCAAAATTTTCTGTTTTGGTAATCTTGTTGACAACATCCTATTATGGTTGCAGGAAACGTTCTCCCGGTCACTAAACAGTGGAGTTCTGGTGATAAAATCACTCTTCAGTTCCCTATGAGTCTTAGACTTGAGGTCATTTCAGGTATCTTATATCTTAGTGTTTTTTCTAACACACTTTTTATCTATTACAGTGTGTCGCTTTTGTACCTATATCTTCATAAGAAGAGCCAGTGTCACATTACAACTAACAGATTATTCTGAATGGTGTTTCAGATGACAGGCCTGAATATTCTTCCCTCCATTCAATTCATTATGGTCCTTACCTCCTTGCTGGTCTGACTACTGGTGACTGGGACATCATAGCATCTCCAAATGCATCTCCTACCGACTGGATTAGTCCAATTCAAGCAGATTATAATGACCACCTGATCACGGTTTCTCAAATGTCTGGAAAAACAAATTTCGTTCTTGCTAAGTCAAATGAATCAATACAAGTGCAAGAGTTTCCTGAAGCCGGAACAAATGATGCTGCTGATTCAACTTTTAGACTCATCCTAAACGAACCAAGTGCAAAATTTTCATTTTCATTGCCTGTAGATGCTATTGGCAAATCAGTCATGCTGGAATCATACAGTTCACCTGGAATGCTTGTGGCACATCAAGGTGCAGATAAAGCACTCCATTTAATTCCAAGTTCAGAAGACAAATCTTCCATCTTCCATTTGGTTGCTGGACTGGATGGGAAAGATGGAACAGTTTCATTTGAATCAGTCAACCAAAAGGGCTGTTACATTTTCAGTGAACTAAACAAAAAATCTGGTGCAAGCAGCATAACACTTGGCTGCAACTCTGAATCTCCAAATGCTGATTTCTCTCATGCAGTGAGCTTTAATATAGATAAAGGAATCAGTGAATACCATCCCATCAGCTTCATTGCCCAAGGAGCAACTAGGCAGTTTCTCCTCCTTCCATTATTTAGCTTGAGAGATGAAACCTATACTGTCTATTTCAACATTTAGTCATAGAGTGAACTTAGGAAGTACTAGTGCAGATTAGATATAATGCTTATTTGCATATATGGATATTACTTGTGCACTTTCATACTTTTGTTCAATGGCATAACATTTATGGTTCTATGAATTATGATGATCCTGAACAAAATGCTCATATTTTATATGATAGAATACATGTACTTAGAATGGTATAAAAACAAAACTTTACCAATTGCTATTAGCTGAATTGTCCCATCTAAAATATTAAAGCCAAAGCATTAATGGTCTTATCATTATCTTTGTTCAATACATGGGAACCTTTGTACTTGATGTTAAGATGAAAACTAATTTTCATCTTTTAATTGTTACATGTTGATGTTTTTCAAACATTATATATTTTCTCTACTCTAAGTAAGTCCACAAAGATTATCTCTACAAGATTATTATGTTTTATCTGGTCAAATATTCAACAGGAGGTCATTATACTAAAATCAATGACTAAAAGTATAAATAGGGTTTACTCATATTTGGGTTATGGCAAAATAATTGTAAATTTAATTTTAGTGATATTTATGCTTGTTAATTCCTGATTTTAGTGAAATGACTTTATTTTGAATATTCGAGAAAATAAGATATAATTATTTTGGATAGAGAATCGGATCTCAAATAAGTCTAACACTCAAAGTTTAAGTAGAAAAAAAAAGGAACAAAAAAAATACAAGGTTTCTCTGGTCTAAATAAGTCTAACCCTGAACCTTATGTGAGAAAAAAAAGAATAAAGAATACAAAAATAAAAAATTATAACTTTGGAAGAGAAATGATTATTTTGTATTAATATTTACAATATTGCTTTACAATGCTTGAAGTATTTGAATGGTGCTCATGACTCCAATTTATTGACAATTTACCTTTTTGAAAGATGACTTTTGAACATTTTGTCTATAAAATATTTTTATTATCACTTTGTACGATAAAAATATTTTGTTAGTATGCTTAATGGAAAAGTTAAATTTTTGTCCTAGCTAAAAAAATTATTCTTTTTTGTTTTTTTTCATATTTTGGACTATTTTACTTTTAATTTTAATAAACGAATATATTCTGACTAATAAAGTTTGATTTTGAATACAATTTATTATTTTTTTAATATTTTTTAAACTATTTTTAATGTACTTGGTCAATAATAATCTTATATGAATTAATTTTTTTGAAGGTAATAAAACAATAGGTACTTTGTCTAAATTTTTTTAATTCCTCAATAAAAAATAATAAAAAATTTTATTTTATCACTCTAATATTTATGAGTTTTTAGGTTAGGCTATGTTTGGATTGAGGGAAAGGGAGGGAAAGGAAAGGAAAGGGAAATGACGGATTAGAATTTGTGCGTTTGGATATTTTTTTAGGGAGAGAAAGGAAAGGAAAGGGAGGGAAAGGGAGGAATTAGATATACTTAATTTAGTCCACATCTCTTTCCGTCCAAAATTGGGTGGAAACGGAAGTAAACGATAATTCTTTTATAATTAATAATTTATTATTCAAAATTTATCATTCCAACGTAAACTTTAATTTAAAAATTACAACGTAAATTATCATTTAAAACTTATAGGACAAACTTGGAGGCAATCTTTCAATCCTAGTACAATTGATATTACTGCTTACATTCATCTAGAATATATTTAGATTTTATTTGATGTCTAAAACTTTATTAACTTCTAATGGTTGCAAGATTATAAAATTATTATTTCATAATAAAACTAAAGTTTCAATATATTAGAATTCTAGCCACCCAAAAAATAATAATAGAGTTCTACTCTATTAAAATTTGAATTTAATTTACAAATTTTACTAATTTCAAAATTTTTTAATTTAATAAACTTTTAACTACCAAAATTTATGCTACAAGAATCACAAACTCTAAATAATTTAGCTATAATAGAAAATTTATTTTATCTAGGTTCATCATCATCTAACATTAAAGATATTAGATTATACAATATTATACTATAAAACATCATCAAAGCTATCCGTAAATATAGTTTTTAGATTTTCACACAAAATAACAAGTTATCTAAAGAATTATTAAATTTTTTATTAGATTGTTGTGTCTATATATTTTTATTTTATTGATTATATGATTTTTCCTAAATTATATCTGTGATTGATAATGCTAAAGAAGTATAACTCCATTCTTATACCTCTATAAAAGAAAATATAAACTAAATTAAATTATATTTACGTAACAAATGATAGACCAAGCACTACCGAAAGAAATCCAAACTCGAAAATAATTTAACTATAATAGAAAAATTATTTTTATCTAAGTTTACAATCATCATCCAACATAAAGATATAGATATACAATATCAATTATAAAACATCATCAAGGTATCCATAAATAATAGTTTTTAGAGTTTTTCACACAAAAATAACAAGTTTATGTAAAATTAATAAATTTTTTATTAGATGTTGTGTCTATATTTTTTTTTGATTATTACGATTTTCTTCTTTTTCCTAAATATATATTAGTGATTGATAATGCTAAAGCATTCAAAGTATAAATAACAGTTTTAAGATTTTCTTCTTTTTCTTAAATTATATTTGTAATTGATAATGCTAAAGCATTCAAAGTATATATGAACCCACTTTTTATCTCTAAACAATGTTTTTAGTATATCTTTTCCTTTCTTTTCCTTTCTCTTCTAATTTATCCAAACAGGTTGGAAGGAAATCGGTTTCCTCTACTCTAATTTCTTTTCCTTTCCACTCGTTTCCTTTCCTTTCCTTTCCCTCCCTTTTCCCTCAATCCAAACATAGCCTTAGTGTTAATTATTTTTTAATCAAATGGACTGAGGGAAAGGGATGGAAAGGAAAGGAAAGGAAAGGAAAGGAAAATGACCGATTAGAATTTGTGCGTTTGGATATTTTTTTAGGGAGAGAAAGGAAAGGAAAGGGAGGGAAATGGTGGAAAAGGGAGGGATTAGATATACTTAGTTTAGTCCATATCTCTTTCCGTCCAAAATTTGCTGGAAACGGAAGGAAACTATAATTCTTTTATAATTAATAATTTATTATTCCAAATTTATCCTTCTAACGTAAACTTTAATTTAAAAATTACAACGTAAATTATCATTTAAAACTTATAGGACAAACTTGGAGGCAATCTTTCAATCCTAATACAATTGATATTACTACCTACATTTATTATAATATTATTATAATTTTATTTGATGTCTACAACTTTATTAACTTCTAATTGGTTGCAAGATTATAAAATTATTATTTCATAATAAACTAGAGTTTCAATATATTACAAATTCTAGCCACCCATAAAATAATAATACTTCTCTATTAAAATTTGATTTAATTTACAAAATTTTACTAATTTTGATATTTTTTTTAATCTATTAAACTTTTAGCTACCAAATTTGTGCTACAAAAATATCAAAACTCTAAAATAATTTAGCTATAATAGAAAATTTATTTTATATAGGTTTCAATCATCATCAAACATAAAGATATAAATATACAATATTATACTATAAAACATCATCAAAGCTATCCGTAAATAATAGTTTTAGATTTTTTACACAAAAATAACAAGTTTATCTAAAATTAATAAATTTTTTATTAGATTGTTGAGTCTATATATTTTTATTTTATTGATTATATGATTTTTTTCCCTAAATTATATTTGTGATTGATAATGCTAAAGAAGTATATCTCCATTCTTATACCTCTATAAAAGAAAACATAGACTAAATTAAATTACATTTACATAACAAATGATAGACCAAGACTACCAAAAGAAATCCAAACTCTAAAATAATTTAACTATAATAGAAAAATTATTTTATCTAAATTTACAATCATCATCCAACATAAAGGTATATAGATATACAATATCATACTATAAAACATCATCAAAGATATCTATAAATAATAGTCTTAGATTTTTCACACAAAAATAACAAGTTTATCTAAAATTAATAAATTTTTTATTATATTGTTGTGTCTATATTTTTTTATTTTTTTGATTATACGATTTTCTTCGTTTTCCTAAATTATATTTGTGATTGATAATGCTAAAGCATTCAAAGTATATCTCCATTCTTATACCTCTATAAAAGAAAATATAGACTAAATTAAATGACATTTACGTTAACATGATAGACTTATAAGTTAAAATAAAATATAGAACTAAAAATTTTTGAATGATTTTAATTTAATTTTATCTTGAATAACAAATTAAGATTGAAAAAAGATAGTAGATTAAAATTAAAAAGAAAAAAAAGTAGGTATCTCTTCATTTGTTTTTTATTTATTATATTGGTTTATAAATTAGTCATAAGTTATTAAAGGGCAATAATGTAAAACAAAAGTTTTATCTTTTCCTTTCTTTTATTTTACTTTCAATCTCCAAACAATGTTTTTAGTATATCTTTTCATTTCTTTTCCTTTCTCTCCCAATTTATCCAAACAGGTTTGAAGGAAATCGGTTTCCTCTACTCTACTTTCTTTTCCTTTCCACTCATTTCCTTTCCTTTCCTTTCCCTCCCTTTCCCTCAATCCAAACATAGCCTAAAGATGCCTCTATTAGAAAATAAGTAATTATAGGTAGTATGATAATTTTTATGCAATTTGAAAACTCCAATGCAGTGAAATCCAAGTTGGCATAAAATAAGAAATAATTTGTCTCTTTGATAAAAATAAAATATGAAATTTCCGTTTGATAAAATTGAAATATAAAATTTAAAATAATTAAGTGTTTGAATTTTAAACAACCAAATAATCAATTATAAATGTATCTTAATGATGAAATAATTAAAGTTGTTTCATAAATATATTTTTCGATAACTGAATAATTGAAATAATTAAAGTTGTTTCAATTTTGTCATTTAATTATTTATTTCTCAATAAATGTGCAATATTACTATTTAAACAACTAATCAAAATTATTTTTAAAAAATGTATACAATATAATTTTTTTAAAAAATAAAAAATAAAAAATTAATAATTAATAATTTTTAGTATAAAAATAGTATTATAAAAATGAATATAATTGTGACATTTGCATATCCACTGTATTGGAATGTTCTCTTTAAAAAATTTAAAAATATAATTTTATTAACCAAAACTTGATTTAAAAAAAGAAGGTAGAAAAGATTAATTAAATTGTAAAACATAAAAAAATTCTTTATCAAATCACCTATATTAAATAAAAATATTAAAATATAGAAGAAATGTATAGTAAATAAAAATATTAGCATGTAAAAGGAAGAAAGAAAGTATATTGAATAAAAATATTAAAATATAAAAATAAAAAAGAAATTGTAACAATAGAACAGATTAAAAATATATTATAGATAATTATGTTATATTAGAGAGATATTATTTATAATTATAGTATATTAAAATTTATTTTAAAATTTAGCGTATTTTGAAATTATGCCATTTTATGGCTTAAAATTATGGAAGAATTTTGCCTACATTTTGTGAGGCTCTAACTCATTTAAGTAATAAAACTTTTTACTTTAGACTTTAGATCTTTTTGTATCATTTGCTGTATCATTCTGTCTAAAACTCTCTATAAATGTGACATTTGTCCTTCTAAATAAAATTAAAACTTGTAATTAATGAGTCCTAAGAGATAAGTGATTGTATACAAGTAAAAATTTTATAGAGTATTAGATAAAATGACACGTACAAGATTATTCGCTTTATTTTATCACTCTAATATTTATGAGTTTTTAGCGGATTTAGATTTTCTGTATCATTTGCTGTTTCATTCTCTATAAGTGAGGCACGTGTCTTTTTAGATAAAACTAAAACGCTAGTGATTAGTGAACCCTAAGGATAAGTGATTGTACAAGTGTCAAATCTTATAGAGTGAACTATAAGTATAAGTGATTGTATAAGTGTCAAAATTTTATGAGTGAACCCTTTGGATAAGCTAGTGTAATAGTGTCAAATCTTATAGAGTGAACCCTAAGAATAAGTGATTGTACAAGTGTCAAAATCTTATAGAGTGATATAGAAAATGATACACAAAGTGATATTCATTACCATTTTTAGCGACTTTGGATTTTCGTTACCATTTGGTGTAACAGTCTGGGTAACACTTTCTATAAATGTGACACATATCCTTTTAATTGGTTATTTAATTTTTAAAAATTAAACTAAATCATTGGCTTTATTTTACCACTCTAATATTTATGAGTTTTTAGAAACTTTGTGGTATTTGGTGTAATACTCTGTGTAACACTTTTTATAAATGTGGCACATGTTCTTTTAATTGGGTATCTAATTTTTAAAAATTAACTAAAACTATAACAAATGATTAATGACTTTTAAGGGATAAGTGATTGTAAGTGATGCAGAATTTATCGTTAATTAGTGAATTTTAACGGATAAGTGATTGTAAGTGATACAAGTTTATTATTAATTACTTTTTTTTAATCAAAGTTACTAGAAAATAAATAAGGATAAGGAGTAAGATAATTTTTAGGTGATTTGAAAACTCCAATGACGTGAAATCCAACTTGGATAAAATAACAAGCAATTTGTTTTAGTAGGCTTACATAAGAAAGAGTACATCGGATAAATAGATAAAAGATTCTGCGGAAACCCCAAGCCAAATCCCCAATGACATGGAATGGTATAAATAAGAAGGAATTTATCTGGGCATAAATAAGATAAGAGTATATCTGATAAATAGATAAAAGAGTGATTTGGAAACGGTGGAATGGTATAAAATTAAATAAGATAGAATTTATCTTTAATTGGCAATATGATAAATAGATCAAAGATTCTGATAATGTTTCTCCCTATCTCCAATCATTTTTTTACAATTTTAATTTCAAAAAAGAATTTGCATCACTAACACCTTTATTTATACCAATTAATACAAATTTTCTCTTATTTTATGCAAACTAGAACTTCATTTATATCAACTAAAAAAAAAAAAAATACAAAAAAAAAACTCCCTCGTATTTTATTCCAATTAAAACTATACGTTTGAATTCTCAAAATCGCGCAGAAATGGTCGTCCTCTCTATTACTCTTTTGTAGTTCCGTAAATAAAATCATGCATTGTTCCGATCCCAGCAGGGAGGAGTTACGAAGCTATACGAACTCTAAAAAAACGGCTTGATTCTTTCTTGTGGATATATACTTTTTCGTTTTCAAATTTGTCTTCAAACTTGCTTTCGAAGTTATCTTCATCCTTTGGTTTCTCTTTTGCCTATATAAATGCCGTTTAGGATTTGTTTCACAAGGCAGCAATCTTAGAAAAATAGTTTGTTAACAGTTATGTCGTAAATAGCCAAAAGGGTTCGTTCACATCACTTAAATTTGCACACTTGCTCTACTGTGTATTTTTTTTTTTTCTGAAAAAATACACAAGAAACCATACGTGCCTTTGACGAGATTGTTAGTTGAAGTGGGCTCAAATTGTCATAACTTTATTCATTCTCTTCCAATAAATTTTGTTGAATTTGTTCTGCTTTATTCTGCTTCAAATAAAGTAAATTCTTTGGAGCTTTAAAGTAACTTCTTTTTTGGGATTCAAAAGTTTGATAAATATGGGATTTTTTATGCTTCCAAAGGTGCTACTAACTTTGTTCATTTTGTCTCTGACAATTGGATTGGTTGTGGGTAAAGATTGCAACAACGCATTTCCTCAGTTGGCATCACACATTTATCGACATGCATTGTTGTCATCAAAAAATGAGACATGGAAAAATGAGATATTTTCTCGCAGTCGCAACTATTTGACTCCCTCTGATAAGTCACACTGGGATAGTTTGCTTCCAAGAAGGATGATGAGGCAGGAGGATCAAACTAATTGGATGATGCTGAATAGGCAAACAAAGGATTCTAAAGGGGCTAATGAGAATAGAGAATTTTTGAAGGAAGTGCCTTTGAATCATGTGAGGTTGGACCCCAACTCAATGCATGGATTAGCTCAGAAGACTGCCATGGAGTATCTGCTGATATTGGATGTTGATAGACTTTTATGGAGTTTTAGAAAGACTGCTGGTTTGCCGAATCCTGGTGAGCCATATGGAGGTTGGGAGTCTCCGAACGAAGAGCTTCGAGGTCACTTTGTGGGTGAGTTTGTGGTTGTATTTTCATTTTTATGCCTATCCATTTTCTGTGAATCTCAGATATTGTGATACGTTCTTGGAATTTAGTTGCTCACAGTTCAAAATCTTTCCTGGGATTTCTTGCATTGATGCACAATAAGGACAATGTAATTTTTGAAAAATTTTATAAATGGAAAATATTCTTGTGAACAAACAGTTATAGAGATGTGCAGTCTTGATTATGGATTGATTTCTATAGTTACTTTGGTGTGAGAATAGCAGTTCCAATTCAATTTCTGATTTGTATTCTTTTACTTCATTGATGAATGAAGGACATTACATAAGTGCCAATAGCAGTTCCGATTCAATTTCTGATTTGTATTCTTTTACTTCATTGATGAATGAAGGACATTACATGAGTGCCACAGCACTTATGTGGGCGAGCACTAACAATGATGCTGTCAAAGCAAAGATGGATGCAATAGTTTCTGGTCTATCTGAATGTCAGAAGAAAATGGGCACTGGATATCTTTCTGCTTTTCCCACTGAATTCATTGACAGGGTTGAAGCTTTAAAACCTGTCTGGGCACCGTATTACTCACTCCACAAGGTAGAAATAACAGTATTATTCTCTTTTTGCTGACACAAGTTTAGATTGGTCCGTTCTACTGACTATCCTTGTTCTGTTAAACTTTGAATAGATAATGGCAGGTCTTCTGGACCAGTACACAATTGTTGGCAATGTAGAGGCATTGAAAATTTTGAAAGGGATGGCTGATTATCACTACAATCGCGTGAAAAATGTAATCGTGAAGTTCTCCATTCAAAGACATTGGGACAGTATAAATTCAGAAGAATTTGGTGGCATGAATGATGTTCTTTATAGGTTATACGCAATAACGGTGAGTTTTACTGTGTTTGAGTTTCAAAATTAGAAGAGTTACAGTTCAGTGCAGTGAAAAAATCAAACTTGTTTTATTGAACTTGAGAATGTCTGGAGAAATTTGAGTTAAAAGGGAAACTTAAAATGATGTTTCTTTTGTGTTATTCTGTCTAGATTTTGTCTAAAATTTGGTTTGAATACTTTGAGATTGTCTGTTTGTTTATTCTTTATCTTCTATTCTATGTCTCAGGGTGATCAGAAGCACTTGCTGTTAGCTCACCTTTTTGACAAACCATGCTTTCTTGGAGAGCTGGCTGTCCAGGTTGATTATGCATTCTCTTCTCTTTAAGATTAGAAATTTCCCTTTTCTTTTCTAAAGCAAATGATTTATTTTCTTACAAAATGAGTTCTTTTCTGCATATTATTAATCCACTCATGATGGATGGTTTTCAGTGTGTAGAGATATGTTTGCTCTACTCTTGATTAACTACCTCAATACAGTCATGAAATGGCCATTATAAGGAATGCTTCATAATTTTCAGAAATGAAATTGCTAAGCATAAGAAGGTGGATGAAATGTTAGCACCGCTATAAGTTCTAATAGTCATTGTTCTAGCCTAAAACTGAAATTAGATCCAAATTAGACAGAGACATAGCCTTAATGTCTATATGTGCCCATCAACCACTGTTGTCTATCCTCAACCTTCTTTCCTATCCAGTTTGAAGATTTCAAATATTTTCAATTAATGATTTCAGGTTAAGAATTTCCTTGTTGCATAAACTTTACAGTCAGTTTATATTTGAGCATTTGTCTTCTATTTTGTTTTCTTGCAAATCAAGAACTATGAGAATGATATGGTTCTTGTCTGCAATCATTTAATAGTCAATATTATCTCTTATCTTTGTTTTGTAGGCTGATGACATAGCTGGTTTTCATGTTAATACTCATATTCCAGTTGTTGTCGGTGCCCAAATGCGCTATGAAGTCACTGGTGATCCACTGTACAAGGTAAGCTTGAATCTTTTTTCGTTTTCAGTTATTTATATTAAGCTTGAATCAACTATCTGGCATGTCATTGAAGGTAGCATACTCTTGGATTATCAAAAACTTTTACATTTTTCTTTGCAAATAAGTTGGCTTCTGTTATTGACATCTCTAAGGCATAAATTATGTTCCCAAAATATAGAAAAGCATCAGAGCTGAGGCATGGAGTTTGATTTCTCAATCAAGATGCCGCGATATTTTAGTTGTCTTAAATGTAACAATGATTTTACTACTTTTCTCTGTCAAGGATAAAAAAAACTAGTTTTGAAGATCCTTTCATTTACGGTATAGGCTCGTTTATACAACAAACATCGTATGTGTAAATGTTCCAAGATGATTTTGTGACTGCACAATCTGCATATATTTTATGAAAAGAATGTATGTTTATGTTTAAAACTAAAACTTTTACTGTGTCAATTTCCTAGGAAATAGGATTATTCTTCATGGAAATGATCAATGCTTCTCACGTCTATGCAACTGGAGGGACATCAGCCAATGAGCATTGGTAGACATCTTAAACCTTCAGTGGAGTCAACAACTGAATTATTTTGCTGTCAACTTTTGGTTTCCTAGCTTGTCTGTCATACTTCATCAAGAGAGTTTTCTATTCTCTATTTTTTTTCATTTATTAATGTGTGAGCAGGACGGATCCTAAGCGATTAGCTACTACTCTAGGGACCGAGAATGAGGAGACATGTACAACTTACAACATGCTGAAGGTATGCTACAAAGTTCTTTTTCTGTTTACTTTATCTTATTTGTGTTTGCCTTTCAGGGTGGGGAAAGGGTAATTGCCAGGTAGTTCATCCTTCTTCATTTAATGTTTTCATCACATCGTTAAAAGAATACAACAGCCTTTTTCCCACTAAATGGGGTCGGCTATATGAATCACATTTTTCCACCGTACTCGATCTTGGCACAGTTAGATCATTAAAAGAATGAACATGCAAAATGGTCAACAGTTTAGAATAGAATACAACTGGTGTGCTTTGGCTTTTGTTCTGATGTACAATACTTAGTACTGTCAAGTTTGATGCCTCTTGTAATTTTCTGTTACAGGTCGCCCGCAATGTCTTTAGATGGACCAAAGAATTGAAGTATGCAGATTACTATGAGAGAGCCTTGACGAATGGAATTCTAAGCGTCCAAAGAGGAAGGGAACCTGGAATTATGATCTATATGCTTCCTCTAAAACCGGGTGCTTCCAAAGCTGTTAGCTACCAAAAATGGGGAACATTATATAATACTTTCTGGTGTTGCTATGGCACAGGTATTCTGTTTGTTTTCATTTTCTTTCGCAAGTCTTTTTGATTGATTAGGGAACAATTTCTTTTTCTTGCTTTTTTTTCGAGTTTTTTTTTTGTTTGCCAATTCCTGCATTAGGCTTATTGAAGATCTTTCTTGATCAAATTGTCTTATGAACTTATTCTGATCTAGCACTTGAGTCATTCTCAAAGTTAGGAGATTCAATATACTTTGAAGAAGAGGGAAAAGTTCCAGGGCTTTACATTATTCAGTACATATCAAACTCATTTCAATGGTTAACTGGAGGAATTCAGCTCAACCAAACAGTAACTCCTGTCGTCGCATGGGACAATCGTCTTCAAGTGACATTGACAATTACTTCCGAGGTATGCTTTTCACTAAAGCTATTCTTGATTAACATTAGCTTCTTTGTTATTATTGTGAAAGCGCTTTTCAAATATTCCTCCACTACATCTTCCTGCCTCTTCTAAGTACTTAATTTTCGTGTCGTAATAAAATCCTTTTTAAACCTTGATGTAGTACTTGCATGTTAAGAAATCTTGTAGTTGTAGTGATGAACTTTTAAGGGATTGATAGTATCTTAACTGCTTATTTATATCTTTCGAGTTTCATTCTAAGGAACCTGACAAAGGCATTTATTTACGTGTGTTGCTCATGCAGCAAGCAGAAACTGTGCAGTCCACCTTGAAGTTTAGAATACCATCTTGGACAAATACAAATGCTGCAAATGCACTACTGAATGATCAAAAATTATACTTAGCAGCAGCTGGTGTGCTCTTTATGTGCACTTTTACTTCATTTTATATCAAATGAGATATGAACTTTCTCATTAGTATTCCTTCTTGTGCTTTGCTGATGTATTTTACTCCAACCATGATCGATCGATGACAGTAAAAATATACCTTGTTTGATGGATAACTTCAAAATTTTTACGTTTTGGTAATCTTGTTGACAACATCCATCCTATTATGGTTGCAGGAAATCTTCTCTCGGTTACTAAAAAGTGGAGTTCGGGAGATAAAATCACTCTTGAGTTTCCCATGAGTCTTAGACTTGAAGCCATTTTAGGTATATTATCTTTTAGTGTTTCTTTTAACACACTTTTTTATCTTTTACAGTTTTAACAGCTTATTCTGAATGGTGCTGCAGATGACAGGCCTGAATATGCTTCTCTCCATTCAATTCATTATGGTCCTTTCTTGCTTGCTGGTTTGACTACTGGGGAATGGGACATCAAAGCATCTCCAGATGCACTTGTAACAGACTGGATTAGTCCAATTCAAGCAGATTACAATGATCACCTGATCACGGTTTCTCAAATGTCTGAAAAAACAAATTTTGTTCTGTCTAAGTCAAATGAATCAATACAACTGCAGGAGTTTCCTAAAGCCGGAACAAACGAAGCTGCTGATGCTACTTTTAGACTAATCTCAAGTGATCCAAACACAAATTTTTCATCGTTCGGAGATGCTATCGACAAATCAGTCATGCTGGAGCCATATGCTTATCCTGGAATGGTTGTGTCGTATCAAGATGCAGATAAACCACTCATTCTAATTTCAACTTCCTCAAACAAATATGCTGCCTCCAATTCTGTCTTCCATTTGGTTGCTGGGCTTGATGGGAAGAATGGAACAGTTTCTTTTGAATCAGAAAACCATAAGGGCTGTTACATTAAATCTGATGGAAGCAGCATAACACTTGGTTGTAACAACTCTGGATCTTCAAATGCTGATTTCTCTCAAGCAGTAAGCTTTAATATGGATAAAGGAATGAGTGAATACCATCCCATCAGTTTCATTGCTCAAGGTGAAACTAGAAAGTTTCTCCTGGCTCCATTACTTAGTATTAGAGATGAAACTTATACTGTCTATTTCAATGTTTAGGAATGGAAAGATTGGAGTTGGATAGGAAGCCATAGATATAGTAGAGTAAATTATTTAAAGCTTATTGCATGTATGGATATTTTTACTTCTTTTCCTTCCTACAATAATGTATGGATATTTCAAATCCTTTTCTTTCCTAGAATAAAGTAATTATTTAAACCTGGTTGTGTTTGTGGATATTTTTATTTATTTTCTTTCATAGAATAAATTATGTATATTCCTACTCCTTTTATCTCCTACAATAAAGTTTGAATTATTTGATATTAAAAAAAAATGTATGTCTCTTAGAATAAATTTTAAGAATTAATTGGTATTAAATATATGTATTTATCTTTTTTTTTTATTTGGGGTTAATCACATAAGTGGTTTACTAATTATAAATTTGATTTTAATGATATTTATATTTTAAGTCTAGTTTTAGTGAGATTATATCTATTTAATATTATCCTATTTTATTTCATAGATCACTAAAATTATGGACTAAAATTATAAATATTACTAAAAATATGAACTAAAAGCATAAATATTGCTAAAATCAAATTCAGAATTATTGGATCATAATCTAGATAGTAGTTTTAATATTAGATACGTATAATAAAAGTAGGATAATATTGGACACTAACCTATATATGATAATCATAATAAAAATAGGATAATATTGGACACTAACCTATATATGATAATCTTGGACACTAGTGAGCCCGTAGTTTTTATTTTGGATAATATTAGACAAAAGTATCTCATATTTCTAGTTTTTATTCTTGATATAATAAGATAGGATAATATTAGACAAGAGCATCTCATTTTCTAGATTTATTCTTGGATATGATAAGATTTGATAGAAAATATCATATTTTAATGAAACGTGGTCCACTAACCTATATTTGAGCGAACCCTAGCTAACCCTACGTAGTTTTAATTTTAAATAACTGACAGTAATAAATCTACCATGTAATTTTAATTTTAGATATTATAAGACAAGATAATATTGGACAGAAAATTGGATCCTCTATCCAACTTTATCTCAGTCTTATTATGTTCAATAATCAAAACAACGTTATTTTACTAAAATGATTCTAAAAAAATCACATTGTAGGTTAACTAATACCTTGATTAAGGTTTAATAATTATAAATTTGATTTTAGTGATATTAATACTTTTATGTTCAATAATCAAAACAAAGTTATTGTGATTGTGCTTAACTGGGATTGAATTTTTGGTTGTACATTTGCTTTGAATGGTAAAAAGTTGATGATTTGATGCAATAGGATGATTACATGCATATGCGATGCTCACTTGCTTGGACTGGGCAGTTTGGCCTGAAAGCATGTACTTCCATGAAAGTACGAATTGTTTGGATCATTTATTGGCTAGTTGAAGGCCTTTGCTTTGGTTAATGCATCACTAAATTATGTTTGGATGTTGTGCCTCCTTGACTGGATGGTCTCTAGCTGTGGCTCGTTCCTTAACTCAATTCATTTGATTTGCCTCACTTTGATGTTTGCATTTGCTATGGATCTCTCCGTATACTAGCTTATGGGAGTAGGATTGGAATGCTGAAAACCTGCTTGAGCTACTCCATTCGATTGTGGAAAAGTCATTTACTAAAATCATTCTAAAAAAATCACATTGTAGGTTAACTAATACTTGATTAGGATTTAATAATTATAAATTTGATTTTAGTGATATTAATGCTTTTAATCCGAAATCATACTATCATTTCGAATATTTAAATAAGATAGGTTAATATCTCTCAAACATTATTTTCTTTCGAATTGTTATAGCTAAACTTAATCTTTAGACCCTTTATTCACATGATTTCATTTTTAATTGTGTACATGCTTTTGTGATTAACTAGAATTCTAACATAGTTACATCTATATTTCGTAGTTTTAATGGTTGTGATTAATTAAATTTTCAACATGGTCACAACTCTCTTTTCAACAGGTAAATTTTTTCTCAATATTATCTTCTTTTTTTTTACCAAATTACCTTTTTCGTTCTACACTCTAAATTAGAGATAATATTGGGGAAAAAAAATCACAAAAGAGATGTGAGTGCTGAGTAGTCACGATGTTGGAATTTTGATTAATTACAAAAATTAAAGTCACGAAAATAATGTGTGACTACAATGTCTTATGTCTACATAGTATCATAAACAAAAAATAATGTTGGACTATAATGTGCTTGGCTGCAATAACTAAATTATGGGTTAGGTTAATAAAATGAGAATATTTGAAAAAAGGGTGTGCCTAATAAACTTTGTTATCTTCTCCACTACTTACATATAACCAGTAAAAAATTTTGTTATCTTCTCCACGTACTACTTACATTTAATTGTGGACAAGTGTTATTTTTTTTTATTTTTTGCGATTAAATAGAATTCTAACATAGTCACATCTATATTTCATGGTTTTAATTGTTGTGATTCATCAAATTTTCAAAATGGTCACATCTCTTGATAATTTTTATTTTCCAATATCATTGCCTTTTTCGTTTCTAGACTCTAAATTGGAGATAATACTGAAAGAAAAAAAAAATTCACAAAAGAAATGTGACTGGTCACGATCGACTTTGGATCTTTTGTATCATTTGGTGTACATACACCCTCTATAAATACAGCACACGTCTTTCCATAAAATTAGGATCTTATCAAATGATTAGTGAACGGATAAGTAATTATATCGTGTCAAAATCTTATAATGTGTTAAAGGAAGTGACACACAAAAGACATAAGTGATATCTATGTCTGTATCATGTATTATGTAACACTTTGTAAGATTTTGACAGGCGTATAATGATCACTTCACCAATCACTTGATAGATATGGTAGCATAAATAACAAAATCTTTTACTAATTATATAAAATAATAAAAATATTTTAATATTATTAAAATGTTTGGATATAATGTCTATATGGTAGTATAAATAACAAATTCTTTTACTAATTATATAAAATAATAAAAATATTTTAATATTCTTAATAATAAATATATTAAACTTACACCCTATTGAATAATAATGACTTGATAAACCCGATTCTTCCAAATTTTTCCAAATTGGTCTCTTCTAAAATTTTCTTGCAAATTCTTGAGAAAAAAAAAAATCAAAGATTACATAACCAATAATGTTTTCAAAGGAAAGTGGAATCTTGGTACTGTGAATGTAAGGCTTTGTTAATGCATACATTTTCAGTGAGAAAACCCAAGAATCAAATTGGCTATTCATGGTGTGATCTTTACCACTTTCATGTTCTCATTTCTCTTTTATGTTTTCTTCCAATGATGTGCCCAGTTAACAGTTTACATATAATGAAGTATACAAATTAACAAAAACAAATTCTTGTACTAAGAAACCTGCAGAAAAATAACAACCTGCGAAAATGCAGTTTCAACTACTTTTACTTGTAGATTATGTTTGTTTTACGTATGAGTTATTTATGGTAATCCCTATTAGTACTCTTTTGTAATACAGTAAAAAATCATACGTTGTTACGCTCCCTGAAGGAGTTGCCAAGTTCACAGAACTGTTCTCAACTCCAAACTCAACAAATTCGGAAAAAAATCGGTGATTCTTTCTTGTTGATATCTACTCTTTCATTTTCTCATTTATCTTCATACTTCGTTTGTGCATAGAACATTCTCTTTTGCCTATAAATGTCGTTTAGGATTTGTTTTACAAGGCAGCAACGTTTTCAAAATAGTTTTTTACAGTTTTGTAGTAAATGGCCAAAAGGTGTCCTTTCAAATTCCTTAAATTTGCACCCTTGCTTGACTGAGTTGTTTGATCGGTTTACTTTGCTTCAAGAAACCATACTTGCCTTTCACCAGATTGTTAGTAGAAGTGGGATCAAATTGTCATGAATTTATTCATTCCCTTTCTATAAATTTTGTTGAATTTGTTCTGCTTTATACTGTTTCAAACGTTTTGGAGCTTTAAAGTAACTTCTTTTGGGATTTTGGGGATTCAAAAGTTTGATGATGATGGGATTTTTTATGCTTCCAAAGGTGCTACTAACTTTGGTCATTTTGTCTCTGACAATTGGATTGGTTGTGGGTAAAGATTGCAACAACGCATTTCCTCAGTTGGCATCACACACGCTTCGACATGCATTGCTGTCATCAAAAAATGAGACATGGAAAAATGAGATATTTTCTCGTAGTCGCTCGCATTTGACTCCCACTGAAGAGTCAGTCTGGGCTGATTTGCTTCCAAGAAGGATGATGAAGCAGGAGGATGAAACTAATTGGATGATGCTGAATAGCCAAATAAAGGATTATAAAGGGACTAAAGGGAATGGAAAATTTTTGAAGGAAGTGCCTTTGAGTCATGTGAAGTTGGATCCCAACTCAATGTATGGATTAGGTCAGCAGACTAATTTGGAGTATCTGCTGATGCTGGATGTTGATAGACTATTATGGAGTTATAGGTATACGGCTGGTTTGGCTACTCCTGGTGAGCCATATGGTGGTTGGGAGGATCCCAACCAAGAGATTCGAGGTCACTTTGTAGGTGAGTTTATAGTTGTATTTTCATTTTATGCCTATCCATTTTCTGTGAATCTCTCAGATATTGTGATAATTTCTTGAAATTTAGTTGCTAACAATTCAAAATTTTTCTGGGATATCTTGCATTGATGCACAGTATAAAGACAATATAATCTTGAAAAACTGTAGAACAAGAAAATATTCTTGTGAACAGTTACAAACATATGTGCAGTCTTGATTATGGATTGATGTGTATAGCAACTTTTTTTGAGAATAGCAGTTCCAATTCAATTGCTTAATTTGTATTTTTTCACTTCATTCATGAAGGACATTACATGAGTGCCACAGCACGGATGTGGGCTCACACTAAAAATGATGCTGTCAAAGCAAAGATGACTGCATTAGTTTCTGGTTTATCTGAATGCCAGAAGAAAATGGGCACTGGATACCTTTCTGCTTTTCCCTCTGAATTCTTTGACAGAGTTGAAGCTTTAGTACCTGTCTGGGTACCGTTTTACACACTCCACAAGGTAGAAATAATAGAATTATTCTCTTTTTGGGACACAAATTTAGATTGATCCATTCCCCTGACTGACTATCCTTGTTCTGTTAAACTTTGAATAGATAATGGCAGGTCTTCTGGACCAGTACACATTTGCTGGTAATGAACAAGCATTGAAAATTTTGAAAGGAATGGTTGATTATCACTACAATCGCGTGAAAAATGTAATTGTGAAGTACTCCATTCAAAGACATTGGGACTGTATAAATTTAGAAGAATTTGGCGGCATGAATGATGTTCTTTATAGGTTATACGCCGAAACGGTGAGTTTTATTGTGTTTGATTTTCAAAATTTGAAGAGTTACAGTTCAGGATATTATACTAGCAGCAAAAAAATGAAACTTGTTTTATCAACTTGGAAACTTAAAATGATGTTTCTTTTCATATTGCTAAACTTTTTTTGATTGAAAACTAGAACATGTATGCATATACATTTACTGCTCTTATGGAAATTCTTATATCTTGTGTGGAAACTTAGCTTAATAATCTTTCTTTTCATTACAGAAATAATTTCCATCCAAGATTGTCAATTACTAATCTTTATCTTTTGGTTGTATACTTTGATATGATCTGTTTGTTTATTCTTTTTCTTTTATTCTATGTCTCAGGGTGATCAGAAGCACTTACTGTTAGCTCACCTTTTTGACAAACCATGCTTTCTAGGAGAGCTAGCTGTGAAGGTAGATTTTGCATTCTCTTTAAGATTAGAAATTTCCTTTCTTACAAAATGAGCTCTTTTATGCAAATTATTAATCCAATCATGATGGATGGTTCCCAGTGTGGAGAGTTATGTTTGCTCTAGTCCTGATTAACTACCTCTATACAGTCATGTAATGATGCTTGTCCACTTTAGGCATATTTGTGGATGAGCATTTGTGTCCACTTCCTTGTTGCATAAACTTTAGAGTCTGTTAATATTGAGCATTTGTGTTCTCTTTTGTTTTCTTGTAAATCAAGATCTATGAGAATGATATGGTCTTTTGTCTGCAATCATTTGTAGGCTGATGACATAGCTGGTTTTCATGTTAATACTCATATTCCAATTGTTATTGGTGCCCAAATGCGCTATGAAGTTACCGGTGATCCACTCTACAGGGTAAATCTCTATGTGTAGATAATTAGTACTCATCACCTAGAAAAATAGTATGTTTAATTAAATGTTTTGAGTGGACTTTGTGACTACACAATCTGCACAATCTGCACAATCTGCATATAATTTTATAAAAAGAAAGTATATTTATGTTTAAAACCTTATTTTTACTATGTCAATTTCTTAGGAAATCGGATTATTCTTCATGGATACGATCAACTCTTCTCACGTCTATGCAACTGGAGGGTCATCAGTCCATGAGTTCTGGTAGAAATCTTAAACCTTCAGTGGATTCAACAACTGAGTTATTTTGTTGTCAACTTTTAGTTTTCTAGCTTGGCTGTCATACTTCATCAAGAGAGTTTTTTATTCTCTTTTTTTTCATTTATTAATGTGTGAGCAGGTCGGAACCTAAGCGATTAGCTACTACTCTAGATACCGAGAATGAGGAGTCATGTGTAACTCACAACATGCTGAAGGTAGTTCTTCCTTGTTCATTTCATGTTGTCATCACATTTATCAAAAGAATGAACATGCAAAATGGTCATACATAGTACTGCCAATTTTAATACCTCTTGTAATTTTCTTTTACAGGTTGCCCGCAATGCGTTTAGATGGACCAAAGAAATGAAGTATGCAGATTACTATGAGAGAGCCATGACGAATGGAGTGCTGAGCATCCAAAGAGGAAGGGAACCTGGAATTATGATCTATATGCTTCCTCTGAAAGCTGGTGGTTCCAAAGCTGTTAGCAACCATCAATGGGGAACACCATACGACGCTTTCTGGTGCTGCTATGGCACAGGTATTCTGTTTGTTTTCATTTTCTTTTGGATGGTTTTTTTATTGGTATACATTAACATGACGATGTTTTTCTCTTCAACTCCATGATATTATCTTAAGATTCATGGTTTATGAAGTGTTTGGAGTTGATTTTAGCGTCTTTAATAAGTTCTTTGACTAATTTTGTCAACTGCCAATGGAAGTTTTGTATCATATTGAAGATAAATGTTGCTTGATCAAATTGTCTTGTGAACTTATTCTACTCTAGGAATTGAGTCATTCTCAAAGTTAGGAGATTCAATATACTTTGAAGAAGAGGGAAAAGTTTCAGGGCTTTACATTATTCAGTACATACCAAACACATTTCAATGGGTAACTGGAGGAATTCAAATCAAACAAAAAGTAATTCCTGTTGTTGCATGGGACAATCGTCTTCGAGTGACATTGACAATTGCTTCAGGGGTATGTTTTTCAATAAAGTTATTCTTGAATAGCATTAGCTTATTTGAAATTGTGAAAGTAGTTTTAAAATGCCTCTTCTAAGTACTAATGCTTCTCAGATTTCTGATGCAATTTGTAATCAAAGATTGCTTGCCAAAGAACTATATAAGCTGATGAACTAGTTTGTTTTACTGCAGATGTTTCGGACATATTAAAATTTTGCATTAAGAAAACAAAAATCATCTTATGCAGAAACCAGGCATGCATAAAACCAAGCTAAAGTTCATCAGGATGAAAATAAGAAAATGAACAAACTGTCAGATTTTTCATATTGCAAAAAATACATTGATGCAGTACTTGCATTTGAACAAATACATTTATTGATGCAGTACTTGCATTTGAACAAATACATTTATTTATGTGTGTTTCTCATGCAGAAAGCAGCAACTGTGAAGTCCACCTTGAAGTTAAGAATACCATCTTGGACAAGTACAAATGCTAAGGCAAAACTGAATGATAAACACTTACACCTACCAGGACCTGGTGTGTGTTTGTGTTTTTTATGTTCATCTTCCCCTTCATTTCATTTCATTTGATCTTTCCCAAATAGATGAAAATAAAAGTTAACGACATCCCATTACGGTTGGTTGCAGGAAACTTTCTCTCAATTACTAAAAAGTGGAGTCATGGGGATAAAATTACTCTTGAGTTCCCCATGAGTCTCAGGCTTGAAGCCATTTTAGGTATAGTATCTCTTACTGTTTCATTAACACACTTTTTTATATATTTCAACTAACAGGTTATTCTGAATGGTGTTTTCAGATGACAGGGCGGACTATTCTTCTCTCTATTCAATTCATTATGGTCCTTTCGTGCTCGCTGGTATGACTACTGGTGACTGGGACATCAAAGCAAATCCAAATGCACCTCTTACAGACTGGATTCGTCCAATTAAAGCACATTATAATGACCACCTGATCTCGGTTTCTCAAGTGTCCGGAAACACGAATTTTGTCCTGTCTAAGTCAGATGCATCAATTCAACTGAAGGAGTTTCCTATAGCCGGAACAAATGAAGCAACTGATGCTACTTTTAGACTCATTTCAAAAGGAACGAGCGAAAAGTTTTCATCGCTTAAAGATGCTATTGGCAAAAAAGTCATGCTGGAGCCATATGCTTTTTCTGGAATGCTCGTAACACATCAAGGTGTAGATGGAGCAATCCGTTTAATTTCAACTTCCTCATACAAATATTCTGTCCACAATTCTGTCTTCCATTTGGTTGCTGGGCTGGACGGGAAGAAGGGATCAGTTTCCTTTGAATCAACAAACCACAAGGGCTGTTACATTAAATCTGATGGAACCAACCTAACACTTAGTTGCAAGAACTCTGGATCTTCAAATGCTGATTTCTCTCAAGCAGCAAGCTTCAACATGGATAAAGGAATGAGTGACTATCATCCCATCAGTTTCATTGCCCAAGGCTCAACTAGAAAGTTTCTCCTGACTCCACTACTTCATTTCAGAGATGAAACGTATACTGTCTATTTCAGTGTTTAGTCATCAAATGGAACAAGTGGGGTTGTTAGGTAATAAGCGTACAAAGTAATAATTTAAAGGTTATTGCATTTATGGATGTTTTTACTTCTTTTCCTTCCTAGAATAATGTATGGATAGTTCAACTACTTTTCTTTACTAGAATAAAGTTTAAAGTAACTATTTAAGAGGTATCAATCCAATTTTTTCTACAATTAAATATTAAAATTCGTATATCAATTTTATGTTGAATAAAATTGGCATATCAATTTTATGTTTAAAAATATCAATCTAATACAATTCGCGTCTCAATTTTATGTTGAATAAAATTCATGCATCAATCTTTTTTTTTTTATTTGGCTAACCTCTTTTTGAGGTGGAGCGCCACTCCCAATATATTAAATAGCTTTTTGAGCGATGGACATACCCTAATACCGCTCTTACAAAAGTTAATAGGATCCCTAAGACCAATTTTCCATTTACATACCTAGGCCTAATTGAAAGTTGTTCTTAAGGATACCACAAAAACAAAAGTATCGTACAGAAAGTGTAAACATGGAGTACTACTCCATTTACATTCATGATGCTATTATAATCTAATCTATTACAAAGATGATACATGTAGTAAGATAAGCTATCATGTTCGTACATGTATGTTCAAAAATCACCAGTGGTAAGGAGTCTATCTATTAGCTATTATTTGGTGTATGGTCTAGGTAGGAGAACCAGGGGATAGTGCTGATCTACCCTTTCCCAATCAAATATCTTCTATCAGGCAGCATAGTTTTCATAAAGGATTTCTTCAGCCTTATGCTTTCCATATGTTCTCATCAAGTTAGATCAGATATATCAAGAACAAATATGGTAGTTTTTGTCAAGTTCAGAGCTCCGGTTTACTGACACATTTGTTATATAAAAGCCATGTTCTGTTTGTAGGGACTGAATCTTTAAGGGTACCTTGGCAGTTGAGAAAATGCAATTTTACCAATACTGTGCCCTAACATCAGCAGGCAGAAACAGGAGTATAAGAGGTAAAATTGTCCTAGCATCAGCAGACAATTGCCTTATTGTTACCTTTTGTTTCTTGGGATTTTCTTGAAGGTTGGGAGCCCCATTTTATCTTGTTTCAGTATGTTGGTGCAGGCTTGGGGAAGGCTTCTTGAGTTGCTTGAAGTGAGCTCAGCTATAGATCTGGCTGCTCTGTTCTCTTCCTTTTTTATTCTTCTTACTAATCTGAAGAGTTTGAGAGCTTGGGTTTGGTCCTTTAGTTGAGTGCACCTCCAGTCTTCATAGTCTTTCTTTGAGATAAGGGAGAGGAGTTCTTCAGATTCAGTCTCTAGTTCAACCTCTTGAGCAATCAGATTGACATACTGAGAAGCTTTGTGTATTACGCATATGAGGACCTGCAGTTTAGACACAATAATACAAGGGAAGATAGATATATTGAACCAAATAATGACATTACCCAAGGAGTTTCTTATAACTCCAGCCCCTTGATGAATATCTGCAGCAACATAGCATGCTATGTTCAGTTTCCATGTATCCTCTCTAGGGGGAGTCCACCTGATTGCACTTATTTGTGCTGGGGTTCGTTTGGTGGTCACTTGGTTCCAAAAATCAGGCCAACTTGGGCTAAGGGAATTATCTACTTTGATTTGTGCTAGAGCCCGAATAATTTTGAAGACTTCATCAGCAGCTGCTCTGATTTCTATATGAGTGTCTTCAAAGATGAGTTTATTCCTGCATTTCCAGACTACCCAAGAGATAATGGAAGGGGAAATCTTAGCAATGAATTTCAGCATACTATTCTCCTGTGTGGAAGTCCACCAATTATAGGCCCTGAAAGATTGAGTAATCTGAATTCCCAATTCTGCCCCCAATATTTTGCCCAGTTGTGTGAT
This sequence comes from Ophiorrhiza pumila, assembly GCA_016586305.1. NCBI lineage: Eukaryota > Viridiplantae > Streptophyta > Magnoliopsida > Gentianales > Rubiaceae > Ophiorrhiza > Ophiorrhiza pumila. The sequence continues at coordinate 7,551,207 of BLIW01000001.1, read as the reverse complement.
AAAACCTGCAGTCTGAAAAAAGGTGGTGTTGTGTCTCCCCTTGCTTTGAACACAATGGATATCGAAAGGGTCCATGTATTTGAAATCTAGAGATTTTTATGAAGGGGAAGTCTATATACTCTTTTTCTGAGCATTAAGAAGGAGAATTTGATGGGAAGACTCGGATCCCAAATGTGTGTGAAGTAAGGATCAGGAAGAGAATGGGATCTTACATGTTGGAAAGCTAATGAAGAGGAAAAAGTACCTTTGCAGCTTAGAGTCCAGTGCATTTTATCTTTAGAACTTCTATAAAAGGTTGGGATTTCAGAGATTTTTTCTACCCATAACTTAGGTAAGACCTCTCTGAGAGCATTCATGTTCCAGTTTTGATCAGAGATGAAATGAGAGACCTTATGTTCTCCATTTAAACCTGTGAGGGAAGTAAGGTTACATGGCCCTAACCATTTATCAAGCCAAAAGTGACATTGACCAATGTGGATAGAAAAGGCTATATGTTCCTCAGCCTCTTGTGAGCTTTTCATTAATCTGTGCCAAGATTGGGAGTCACCTCTTTTAGGATGGATAGTGATTGGATGTGATTGGCCACAGTACTTGGCACGTAGATAATTGGCCCATAAAGTATCATTTTGTCTAAATCGCCACCACAATTTCATTGATTTGGTTTTAATTACATCGTCAAAGGATCTCAGTCTTATTCCACCTTCCTCCTTGGGAAAGCATAAGGCATTCCACCCAATCCAATGGTATTTAGTCCCTTTTTCTAATCCGTTCCATAAGAAGTTAGCCATGGAAGCCTCTAATTGATTGAGAACAGATTTTGGGGGAATAATTGCCAATAATGTGTAGGTAGGAAGGGATGTCAAAACACTATGTAGCAAGGTAATCTTTGCTCCTATTGACATCATGTTTGCTTTCCATGAGTGAAATTTGGTAACAACTTTATCAATGGTGGCAGAAAAATGTTTAGCTTGGATCCTCTTGTGGTTTAGTGGCAGGCCTAGATACTTTATAGGCATCTCTTCTTGTTTAAACTTCGTGAGCTTTCTGAGTCTAAGTTTGATGCCCCTACTAGCTTTAACATGAGTTATGTAGCTAGATTTGAGATTATTAACCTTTTGACCAGAGAAATTCTCATACTGCCTTAGGGTTTCCATCACAGCATTTATATATGAAGTGCTTGCATCCCCAAATATTATGATATCGTCCGCATAACCAAGGTGGTTGATTTGGGGGCATGCTTTGGGCAGTTTAAACCTTTGGATATTAGGATTTAGCAACAGGGAATTAAGTTTTCTGGAAAGAAATTCTGCACTAATAATGAAGAGTAAGGGGGATAAAGGATTACCTTGTCTTAGACCTCTAGAGGATTTGAAAAATCCTTTGGGAGAACCATTCACTAAGATTGAGAACCAAACATTGGACATGACTCTCCACATCAAATCTATCCAAATTTCCCCAAACCCCATTAATCTCATGACTTGGAGGATAAATGGCCAATGAACCCTGTCATACGCCTTTTCCATGTCTAATTTTAATGCCATGTTATTAGTCTTGTTTTTGTGAGAGAGGGTAGAGAAAATTTCCATGGCTAACAAGTAGTTATCAGTAATCTATCTACCCTTGATAAAGCCACTTTGGTTACTGCTAATTATTCTAGGTAGAAGGGGGAAAAGTCTATTGGCCAACAGCTTAGTAAAAATTTTATTTGCAAAGTTGCATAAGCTTATTGGCCTGAAATTATCAAACGATTGTGACTTGTTAGTTTTTGGTATAAGTAATATTGCTGTAGCAGTGATGGCTCTATTTAGTTCTCCTCCGTTCATGAAGTATGAAACAGCCTTGAGGAGATCATTTTTGATAATGTCCCAAGCCACCCTATAAAAAGTGCTGTTAAACCCATCCGGACCCGGGGCACTATCTTTCTTAAGCTGAAATACGACCTCTTTTATCTCCTCCAAGGTAGGAGGGGCTGTTAGCATAATTCGATCTTGTTCTTCTAGCATTTCAGGGACACTGTTTGTATCAATGGGGGGGAGTGGGGAAGGAGCTGTGAATAATTGTTGGAAGTGATTTACTGCTAGAGAGGCTATTTCTTGTTCATCTTCTACCCAAATTCCTTCAGCATTTTGTATCTTATGAATGTAGTTCTGATTCTGTTTTTGTCTAACCTGTGCATAAAAGAAAGCAGTGTTTTTATCTCCTTTCTTGAACCATTTCATTTGAGCTTTTTGACCCCAGTATTGCTCTTCCAAGCTAAGGGCCTGGTTGAGTTTAGCTACGACTTGCTGAATTATCTCTCTAGGTACATTTTGTGTAGAGTCAAGGTCCTCTAGTCTCCTAAGTTCAACTTCAGCTTCCTCTGTTTTACTAAAGATATTACCAAACTGCTCTTTGTTCCATTTGCTCAGTTCAGCCCTTGTGTTTTTCAGTTTTTCAGTAAAGTTTCGAATGGGATTAGTGCTATATTCCTTGTTCCAGGCTTGATAAACTATGGTCAGAAAGTCTATGTGTCCTACCCAGAAATTCTGAAATTTAAAAAATTTAGGGTGTTCACTTTTAGGAGTTAATTTCAGGATCATTGGAGAATGATCAGAAGGAGACTTACTTAACAGTTCTATATGTGAGTTGAAGTTAGATTCAATCCATCTAATATTGCTAAGTCCTCTATCCAATCTTTTCCAAATCCTAGCTTTCCCTTTACGGTTGTTACACCAAGTAAAGGTATTCCCAACAAGTAAAGGTATTCCCTCGGTTCCCTGTTGCTTGACTCTCCACCTTGGAAGTACATCGATGGTTGTAAATCGATGTATTCTTGTTCAGTACAAAGCAAAGTAACCCAGATTAGAAACCATTTACTATCCTGCTCCTTTCGCTTTATACGTCAACATACAAGATTAATCACAAATTCAAAATTCAAAATCTTGAAACGAGTGGTTATTAACCCTAAATCCCTAATCGTAATCCTAATCGATATAACCGTAAATCCTAAATCATGTTTTAACTCTAAAATCGTAATCCTAATCGTAACCCTAATCGTAGCTCTGTTAGATGTTTGAACTCTAAAATACCATATTTGGACTTTAATACCGACATCGAAGGGAATAACTATTACCTGATTTACCTTCGACAACTTCAAATCTGCACTTTATCCTTCGAACGAATCTGTCGTGATTTGATTACTTTCACCCAGAAAAAACAATGTTTAACAATGCACTTGAATGCACTTCAATCTTCTACTATATTTGGTTTCTAAATTTAGTTCAGTATGTTTTTGAGTTGATATGTTGGAAATAATTCACTTTGCGTCTGAAACGAACGAGTGGTCATAATCGGATTGAAGGGAATAACTGATATGTTTTTTTTTCTCAAACGAAGTGAATAAAGGGTGTTATTGTAATTTCGCACACATCCGTCAGTTTAGACGGATTCTGTCGGTTTTCCACTTTAGTCCAAAGCACGAGGGGGCTATGTGGAGCTTTTGAAAGCACGAGGTAGCGATAGGGAGATTATGCATAAACACAGGGGGGTAAAAGGGAATTCGCCCTTTAAAATAGATTATATAAAAGGAACTGACAATTTTTATGCAGATTTCCTATCCAGGAACCCTGAACATGGAGAAGGGTAAAAAACTGCAAATGTTATAACTTTGCATCTCTTTAGCTACAAAAATAACTCGGCTAAATGAAAGCATAGTGGAAAAATCTAATATGTTATTCTCCATTCGAGAGAAAACAATAAACCTTATAGAGTAGCAAAAGCAACTACAACAAGAGATGAACAGTCTTGTTGAACAACAGCGAGAGATACTGACAGAATTTGCAGATCTCTATGAATTGGTAGAGAAGTTTTCAGACTCTCATGGAATGTTGGGTGATAAACCAACTTATAGTGGTGAATCCACTAAAAATAAAAATGTTGAATTTAAATCAGCATATGATGATTCTACCATTCACATGGAGAATCCTAAGAATATAAATCTCAAAATCAACAACGAGCAACCCAGTTCTTCTGATACTGGAAAAAACAAAGTTGTTCGGATAAAAGGATCTTCGGATTCAAAAAACTTAAAATAAAAAGAATATTATGAATTTGCTTTGCAGGTATACAATTTAAATAATGGAGAAACTTTCTTTAGACTTGAAGGATCAAGTATATATCCAAGGATAACTACGATTGAAGGAGTTCCAGCCAAATTCCTATACCAACTATTCAAATTCGGTTTCTGTGATCGAATTTACCCAAGCATGGAGTTAAAAGAGCTCCAATTCTTTGACCCAATATTTGTTCAGTGTCTTGAAAAATATGCAGAAGGCAAAAAACTTTTCATTCGAGTGTATAGTATTGCACCGGAATATGATGAAAATAAAGAGTACCCTTATTTTAACCTAGTTCATATTGCCAAGCTCAAAGGAGATGTGAGTCTACGAGTTAATGAACAAAAGGTGAAGATACCATTCTTCAATAAAAAATGGGAACAATACAGGAGAGCTATGGGAATCAAAGCCATAGCAGGAATAATGGAGACTTTCTCTGTAAAAAATTTTCAAGTCCTCAACAGCTCAGAAAGCTGGATGATCGTGACAGAAGAAAATAAAAGATCACCAACATTGCAAGAAAAAGTGAAAGAATTCAAAACCGACAGGTTTTATGGCAGAAGCACCACTTTGCAAATGGCATGCAAAATGAGTCAGCATATGCACTCAAAAGATTCTTCACCAAAGAAAGACAGCACCATGTGAAGAGTGGTCCATACCACTACGCTCAAAATGGAGTATACGAAGAGTGGTCCCTACCACTATTGGAAGCAATTGCTGGAAAATAACAGCAATGGACCACATCCAAGTGATGATAAAAGTAACTCTTACCCCACTCATCTAGTAGATATGGATTCTTATCATCAATCCACCAATGAAGAAGGAGGCTTATCTCTTTACGCGAATTTTCAAACGCGGTTGAAGCCTATAAAAGGAGAACACCTTGAAGAATGAAGGCATCGAAAAATTCTATCAGAAAACCCTCAACCAAAGAGTGTTAGAAAAAGAATGAGTTTCTAAAGTTTTCTTCTTTCCCATAGGGAAAATATAAGCATAGGGATAAGCTGATTATAGCTCTTTTCTATTGTACATTAGTTTGTTCAAATTTAATAAAACAACGTTTCCTTTTAGAAATTGTGCCAAATACTTTGTTTCAATTCCTAGAACCCAAATCAGATTAATTTCTGTACCCAATGGAGGAGCTGTTGCAGTCAGAGGAATCTATCAAGGACGAGAAGGCGTTGAGGCAGAAGACAGTTAGCCGTTAAGAAGTCCGAAGGTGTAAAGATTCTGACATCGATGCAATTAATCATGGCCCGAAAGGTGAAGCCAAGCGGCTGATAAGGTTTTAGGAAGAAGAACAAACAGCTTAAAGGAATCGAGGTAAGACCCGAAAAATTTGAACTGCTAAGATACAATAGATAGAGTTTTATTATGCTTTAATTATGCTTATATGAGTACCTAGGGAATATAAAATTAATTGAATTCTAAAATATTTATGTTTTTATATGATATGCAAAAAGTTGAAGGACTAAAATCCAAATAGCTAAAGAATTTTGTCATATTTTGAGAATAATTCTCAAAACAACAATATTTTGGGAATAAAAACCCAAAATCACCATAGTTTCGTAAATAACTCATGAACAGATTGTACAAAATTTTTATGATCATTTATTGTTTTCATTTTGTTCTCCAATTGCAATATTAATTAGAACATTGTGAAAAGGACTCAGTTGAACATTAATGCATGACAGCATTAATTCTATTTAATCTCTTCCAAGACATCTTTCTATTTCAGTATTCAAATATATAGCTATGTAGCAATTGGCCTCTCAAGTTTTGATGTTTTGTGTTTGGCCCCTTAAACAGTGAAACTTGTTTAAACTCTAACCATGTTAAGAACCATATTAGTGCAATCTAATATGCAAAACCAACAAGATTAAAATTGTTTTGGATGTTCAACAAGGCAAACTGAAAAGACTAATGTCAAAATTCACATAATGAATGTTATAATTTTTTATAGGAAAAAAAATCTTGATTAAAATTGACTAAGTTGGGATCTCCTGTCCAAGATTATTACTTTCTTATCATATACAAAATTAAACTACGTCGTAGAGTTCACTCATTCCTTGGTTAGGGTCTAATAATTGTAAAGTGATTTTAGTGATATTTATGCTTTTAGTCTCTAGCTTTAGTTAAACTATGTCGTTTTGGACATTAAAGAGAATATAACAGAGATAATTTTGGATAGAGGATCGGATCTCAAATTGACCATACGATAATAAAACAATTTCAATTTACCCAATAATGGACAAAATTCAACTTTCAATCTAAACAGTTCTCCGTAATAGAGTTGATGGTTATTAACTAATCTATACTTTCTCAAAATGTTTTAAATGTGCAATAGTTTATTCCATTATCTTTAATTGAAATCATAAAAGAAATGACACAATGAAAATACTAGTTTACTTCAACTTTCATAAAAATTGCAAATCTATAAAAAAAAATATTCTTTCATCAAACTCTATGTCAATGCACAATCATCATAATTCGAACCATTTCAAAATTCCAAATGCTTTGCTGTAGTATGGTGGAAAATATTCTTCCTTCAAATATTATATTAATTGTGTGGTTAATGTAATATGCCTTCACATCTAATACACTAAGGCTGACCAATAATACTATTATATGATATGAAGTTGGTAAACCAGAAATCCACCAACTCTTGTCCCTTAAAGAAAAAAAAAAGGATTAATTATATTTACTACCCTAACATTTAATAAAATCACAAAACAAAATATGATGGTTGTGAATATTACATTGACCCTTCTTAACTGACCAAACTAGTAACAAATATCTCCTACCGTTAGTAGACTAACGTTTGACTAATTGGATCTGTAAATTTATATTGTAAAATTTCTAAAAATACCTATAATAAGTGTTAAGCATAGGGGTAAATTTAATTTTTCAAAACTTAACTCAGGTTTTTTTAACATTTCGTCACTTCTGCTAACAAATGTTGGATCAAGAGGGTTGATGGTAGTTTTGTGAAACTACGGAATTAGTTCTATAGTTTAACTAAATATTAGGGGTAGTAAATGTAATTTTTTTGAGATTTGTCCAAACTATCAAATGAATCCTGAAGTTTGATAAATTATGAAACTAACCATTGACTAGTCAATTAGACACTTAACGAATGAAAATTGCGAAATGACAATAAAACCAACCAAAAATAGATATGGAAAAATATAAAACAAACAAGAAAATAGAGTTTTAAACAATCTAACATATATTGAATAAAAAATCAAACCTTTTGTGTTTGAAGAGGAAAAACTTGGTGCTATTTCACTCGATGATACTTGAAAGGTAAATACATCCAAATGAAAATTTCTTTCAATTTAAATGAATGGTAGCTTAGAACAGAATAAGACATTGTATCACTAATGACAAAAAAATGAGTTTAATATTCTTCAATAGTATTTTGGTCTAATAAATTTTATATCTTAGTAGTAAGAGTATAATTGTCAACGCGATGAGATTATAAGTTGATCAATAGGGTAATTTTATACGACTGACTAGTTGAGGGTTTATTTGGTAATTTTATCAAGTTTCAAGATTTGCTTGATATTTAGACATACCAAACCTCGAGGCGGTGTAAATGTAATCCATCCTTAATCCAAAAACGAAAAAGTTTAAAACCACTAACTGTTGTGAAACTAGTACTCTTATAAAATACTATGAAATAACAGTACAAAACATATTACAATAAAGAGAAATATATAAGAGGAAATAAGTGAAATTATGCCTCTATTCTACCAATCTTTATTGATAGCAATTTCCATTAGAAGGATGTTTATTACAATAGAGCTTTTACAGAGATTTTCTAGTTTTCAGGGTTACTACAGATTACTAAAGGTTTTAGAAGGGTTCTTAAAAGTTTCTTAAAGGTTACCAAAAATGAACTGCAATAACCTCTATTTATAGATGAAATCAGATAGTTGAACCAGGTAAATGAACCAAGTAGGTAAATTATTTATTAATTTAGTATTTTGAGATTATAACTAATAGTTATCCATTAGTCTAGAAATTCGAGATTCATTGAATCTAATAAAAGGGGATGAATCCAAAACGGATATACATAAACTGATTGATTGGATAATGAACATCCACATTTAATAATTTTATAACACTCTCCCTTAGATGTTCATTTACACAAAGACCGTGTCTCGTTAAAATCTTACTAGAAAAAAATTCAGTTGAGAAAAAAAATCTAGTGAAAGAAAAAGAGTACATTATTTTTGTGTATTTATTTCTCCCCCTGATTCGAATATCATTTGAGATCTTTTAATCGGCACAATCCAACATCTCTTATTAATTTCTCAAAAGTTACAGTCGGTAATGCCTTAGTAAATAAATCTGCCAAATTATAATTTGACCGGATTTGTTGCACATCAATTTCACCATTATTTTGTCAATCATGAGTAAAAAAAGAATTTTGGTGAAATATGCTTCGTTCTATCTCCTTTAATATATCATCCATTTAATTGCGATATACAAGTAGCATTTTCTTCATACAATATAGTTGGAGGATTTTCAAGAGAAAACCCACAATTCTTTCGAATATAATAGATCATTGATCTTAGCTAAATACATTATCGGCTAACCTCATGAACTTCTATAATTTTAGCATGATTCGAAGAAGTGACAGCTATTGATTGTTTTGTGGATCGCCATGAAATAACTGTGTTACCACATGAAAATAAATATCCAGTTTGAAACATTGCTTTATGCGGGTCAGATAAATACCCAGCATGAGCATAACTAAGCAATTCATGTCGAGTATCATATGGATAAAATAATCAAAGATCAATTATTCCTTAGAGATAACGAAGAATATGTTTAATATCATTCTAATGTCGTTTTGTAGGAGAGGAAATAAATCTTGCTAATAAGTTTATTGCAAATGATATATTTGGCCTTGTACAATTAGTAAGATACATTAGCGCACCAATTACACTAAGATATGGTACTTCAGAACCAAGAATTTCTTCATCATTCTCTCTTGGTTTAAAAGGATTCTTAATAGGATCGAGTGACCGAACTACCATTGGGGTGCTCAATGGTGTGCCTTGTCCATATAAAACTGCTTTAATACCTTCTGGGTATATGCAGTTTGATGAACAAAAATCTCATTTTGCAAATTTTCAATTTGCAAACCAAGGCAAAATCTCATCTTTCCAAAATCTTTGATCTCAAATTCTTTCTTTAAATATTCAACTATCATTAGGATCTCTTTAGGAATTCCAATGAAATTGAAATCATCAACATATATAGCAATGGTTATAAATTTTGACCCATTTTTCTTTATGAAAACACATGGACGTATCGGGTCATTCGTATGACCTTCTTTAATTAAGCATTCAGTAAGACAGTTATACCACATATGTCCAGATTATTTCAATCTATACAAAGACCTTTGTAATTTAATAGAATAATTTTCTCTAGGATTTGATTTATATACTTCGGGCATACTAAATCTTTCAAGGATTTTCATATAGGAGCATATCAAGTTTTTCATGCACTGCTAAACTAACAAGATATCTAAGTATAATTTCATCCACTACATATGAATATGTTTCATCATAATCAAATCCAAGTCTTTGTGAAAATTCTTGGGCTACAAGTCATGCTTTATATCTCACAATTTCATTGTTTTCATTTCTTTTTCTCATGAATATCCATTTAAATCCCACTGGTTTCTGGTGTTCGGACTACAAGTCCAAATACTTTTTGTTTTACCAGTGAATCCAATTCTGACATGATCACATCTTTCTATTTTGACTAATCATTTCTTTTTCGACATTTATCAACTGATCTATGTTCATGATCCTCGTCTTCTTCCATAATATCAAGTGCAACATTATATGAAAAAGCATTATCATAATTGTTTCTTTTCGATTCCAACATTTTCCTGTAGTGACAAAAATTATCGAAGTTTCTATAATATCATTCTCTTCAGGAGTAAGCTCTTTAGGAGTAGGCTCTTCAGGAGCAACCTCTTCAGGAGGTTGAATTTGTTACTAACAATATTTTGGAGTTCTTGACTTTTCTTTAGTCCTCTTTTCTGTTGAGAATTTTTTTCTTTGGAACCGAGAGATCTACCACCCTTCAGGCATGCTTGAGACTCATTAGTACTTGTAATTTGTCTTTTAGGAATATCAATTTTAACCGGAGTATTTTCAACAATAATATGTGATTTAGTAACTCTTATATAATTAGTAAATGCATCCGGCAATTGATTTTCAATTCTTTGCAAATGTATAATCTTTTGAACTTTCACTTCACATTCTTTTGTACGAGGATCAAGAAAATTAAGCGATATTTTCCATTTAATTTTTCTTTTTGGTTGATCTTTACCTCCTTCTAATGTCGGAAAATGTGATTCGTCAAAATGACAATCAACAAAATGGTTCAAAATATTTAATTATAGAAGGTGATTCATACTCGACATATATCCCAATCTTTTTTTGGGGGCCCAATTTAGTATATTGTGGTGGTGCAATTGGAACATAAGCACAACCAAAAGTTCTAAAATAAGAAATATTGGGCTCATACCCAAAAGCTAATTGTATGGGGGAGTAATTATGATAACTTGTCGGCTTGATTCTCACAAGTTTTGCTGCATGTAATATAGAGCAGATAAAAGAAGTTTAAACCTCATAAGTAATGGTATAGTAATTATTTGCAACCGTTTAATAAATGATTCAAGTAGGCCATTTTGTGTATAAACATAAGCTACAAGATGTTCAACACTTATTCCAATCGACATGCAATAATCATCAAAAGCATGCGATGAATATTCACCAATATTATCTAAATGAATTTTCTTAATTTGGTGATCTGTTGCAAATGCCAAGTTGTGAATAGTATAATACACATTTTCTTTCAGATATGGTATTTGTAATAGTATAAATTTACCATTTGTCTCATTCATAGTCTCGATACGATATCCATTTCGGCGAATATCTTTAAAACTCAGTAAATTCTTTCAAAACTTTGTTAGTAGTAGTGCATTGTTTATAACAATTTTGGTTCCTTCAGGGAGAAATATAATGGCTTTTTCAAAGCCTTTATATTTCTCATCTTTAACGATAGTGTGCGTAGTAGCACTATCAATAAGGCAAATATCATCACCAATATTTGATCCCAAAATATTAATTTGGTGAATTTCTGGGTAAATTTATACTAATTACAAATACCATATCTGGTGATTTTTCTAATACACATTTTCTTTCAGATATGGTATTTGTAATTAGTATAAATTTACCATTTGTCTCATTCATAGTCTCGATACGATATCCATTTCGGCGAATATCTTTAAAACTCAGTAAATTTTTTCAAAACTTTGTTAGTAGTAGTGCATTGTTTATAACAATTTTGGTTCCTTCAGGGAGAAATATAATGGCTTTTTCAAAGCCTTTATATTTCTCATCTTTAACGATAGTGTGCGTAGTAGCACTATCAATAAGGCAAATATCATCACCAATATTTGATCCCAAAATTTTGGCATTTATTTACTCTTCAGAAAGATAAACATCAATTTCTTCTTCAGGAAGAAAGGTATCAATTTCTTCGTCAGGAAGAAATGTATTTATTTCTTCTCCAAGAAGAAATGTGTCAATTTCTTCACTAAGAAGAAACGTATCAATTTCTTCATCAGGAAAAAAGGCACAATTTCTTCGTCCAGAATAAATGTATCAATTTTTTCGTCAGGAAGAAATGTATCAATTTCTTCGTAAGGAAGAAAGGTATCAATTTCTTCGTCGGGAAGAAATATATTAATTTCTTCTTCAGGAAGAATATGACAAAATATAAATAAACATTAATAAATAAACTTCAAGGAGAATATATCAGTTTCTTCTTCAGGAAGAAATATACCAATTTCTTCTTCAGGAAGAAATATATCAAATTTTAAATAAACATAAATATAAATAAACTTCATAACTAAAATAAAAATGATATAAAAGAAGCAAATAAAATTCTAAAATTACAAAAAAATTATAAATATTAAATAAATGAAAGTTACATAAACATATTACATCTTCAAGGGTGCGTAAATAAATATGATCATATTACATTTTCAGTGTGTTATTCAAGTAAATATGATCAAAATTGCACATTCAATGTAAGAAATCTAATTAAATTTCAGCTCCAGGGTGTTTCAAAGAAATTTGCTATAAACAAAATTGTCATATTAGCATAATCATTATCATTCTTTTGACCAATGAAATTTGTCTCGACACCCTGATTGTTCTTTTTCAACGATACTTGATAAAATTTAACAAAAGTATCTATCGTACAATAGGTACGAAATCAATGGCCTTCTATGCCACATCATGGGCATCTATTTTTGCCATTTTTCTTAGGGTTAATTACCAAGAACTCCCATATAATTTGCCGAATTTCATTATAACCCCTATGCGTTATAAAAATGTATTGTGCACGTCCATGTGTTTTGGAGTGAAATAGAAAGTGGACAGAAAACATGTACAATAACAGCACTATTAATTACCCTATTATTTGTTTTCAAATTTAATTGGCAAACCTTTAAAAAATTAAATTTTGGGGTTAAAGTTTAAATTATCAAACTTTTGTGGTAAAAATATAAAGTTAAAAAAAATTCTTTCTCTCTAATGGATGTTCTCTCTTTTTTTTCTTCATTTTTTTTTCCATTTAATGATAACAACAGTGGAAATTGATTTTAAATTATTTTTTTAGTTTTGGTTTCTTGTTTTTTTCTTTTTCCTATTTCATGGTATTATATTTTTGTTTTCTTTTTTATTTTCTCTTATTAATATTTTTTAAAGTTTTTGTTTTGTTTTTTATTTTATGTTATTATTCTTTTTTTTTTTAAAAAATCTCTTCCACCAAGTTGTCATCAACCACCACACCATCACGTGAACCACCACCATCCATTGCACCACCACCACTCCAACCACCACATAGCACCACCACCACTCCAACCGCCGCCACCATCACATCACCATCACGCCAACCACCACCAAAACACCATCACCACAGCACTATCACCACCACAATATCAAGCAGTCGGTTTCTCAATTCTCAAGGTTGTATAAAGCCATTGTGCAACAAATCAAATATATGGGTTTTGATAACTATATAAAGTCACTCTATGATTTTCTTGTTTATCCGGATTGAAAGATTTGTATTGTCGGTATAGAAGGCTTTTGAAAATATATTGAAGGTGGTGAATTAAATAAGATCCTAGGCACAAAAGACGTGACTCACTTCTAATCAATCTATGTCAAAAATAATTTTTTTAAATAGATCTAGTAAAAATTTGTTTACATCTTATCATTAACTCAAATGTTAGAAGTCTTATCTTCAATTTACATCTTATCCTAACTCAATTTAATATCTATATGCTCTTAGATCTTATCATTGCCTCAAGTTGTACCTCATGTGGGTTGCTCAAAAATTAAAATGGTTTGTCTTCTTCTTCCCTTCAAATTTCTCACGATATCAAACTCTGCAATCACCACCTCCAAACTTTAAATCTTGTTCTTTTTCCACAATCTTCAATCAAGGTTCCGCAAATCTTTGAATATTGGGTCGTCTTCACCATCTCTAAGCAAGTTTTCTATAGTTTGTGAATTTAAAAGAATTAATAAAGATAAAATTCAGATTTTTAGATTTTTGAAATAAGATGTTATCCTCGGTTAAAATGAGGAAAAAGACGACTCTAAGTCAACAATATGGTGGTCAAGGTCAAAAAAGGGTAATTTAGGAAGTAAAAAATTATTTAATAATGTTTTGTGCATCACACTGCAGAACAAGCGTGTTTCATGCACTCTCGGTTAACGGACTTGTTTTCCATCCACTTTCTATAGTCCATCCACTTTCTATTTCAATCTAAAACACATAGGGGTACTCGATACATTTTTATAAAACATGGGGGTTATCGTGAAATTTGACTAACCACATGGGGGTTCTTGGTAATTAACCCTTGTTCTTATCATCTCATCTTATGGAAGTTATTTCATTTCTTTCCACGGTAATATATAATCATTATAAAGCAATTTATGCCATGACCGGGCTTTTCGAATTACAACCAATTTCAGGTGGTTGAATCTTTCTTAATATTTACGATGAAAATAAATAAATTGAAAAGTGAGAAATACTATCTCGCGAACTTACTACAAGTGCAAACTTCAAGACCTTACCAAAGATATGTAACCATCAATTGTTTCAAAGTTTAGATTTGAACCTGATTTACTCCCATGGTAGAGTCTCTGATAAAGTGTTGTGAAACTAGTATTCCTATACAACACTACGAAATAATAGTGCAAAAGAAATTACAATAAAAAGAAATATACAAGAGGAAATAGGTGAAATTATGCCTCTGTTCTACCAATCTTTATTAATAGGAATTTACATTAGAAGAATGTTTATAACAATAGAGTTTTTAAAAAGATTATCTGATTTTACAAGTTTTCAAGGTTACTAAAGGTTTGAGAAGGGTTTTTAAAGGTTTCTTAAATATTACCACAATAGTATATGTTTATAGATGAAATATATTTGAACTAAGTAGATGAATGAGGTAGCTAAACCAAATAAGTAAATTATTTATTAATTTAGAATTTCGAGATGATAACCATGATAACCCATTTAGAAGTTCGAGATAGATTCATTGAATTTAGACATTAAGGAGCTATGACTAACATAAATGGCTTCTATAAAACAGTAATGATAAAGAGACTCCAAAACCAAGAGCAGGAAACTTTCAAGAATCAAAACTGAGTGCAATGGAGAATTTAACAAAAACCCAAGTCCAAAATTCCCAAGAAAATGCTGAAGAAGTAGAAAAAAGCTATATTTTCTCATATGTAATGCAACTTGTCACCTCAGCAACATTGCCTATGGTTTTATATAATGCAGTGAAGCTGAATTTGTTTGAAATCATAGCAAAAGCTGGTCATGGAGCAAAACTATCAGCATCCCAGATTGCATCCCAATTGCCTACAAAAAACCCTGATGCAGCTTCCATGCTTGACAGAATGCTTCGTTTGCTGAGTAGCTACTCTGTGCTGTCTTGTGATATTGTTGAGGTTGCTGGTGGGGATGATGCTGGGCATCATGAAAGAGTTTATGGGCTGGCTCCGGTTGGGGAACACTTTGTCGTGGATGAGGAGGGCAACTCAATTGCGCATATGGTGGAATTGCTTCAAGATAGGGTTTTTATTGACAGTTGGTGAGTTGGTGTTTAATTTTATAGCAAATGATTGAGTTTAAAGTGAATTTCTTGAAGAATTTGTGTCGATAAATTAAAGGAAATGATTTTCTTGGAGGAAATTCGACGTGTGTGTGTGTGTGTTGAAATCCTTGGATGCATGATCCATTTAAGAATTTTTGAATTTCCTATATATAGTGTAGAAGTTTTTCTTTCTTTTATGGTCTTGCAGTTCTTATCATTCAATTTTTGAAGTGAAATAAGCATCTAAATGCCTTCAAATTTTTGTGACTAAACAAAAGTGTATTAATTGCATACTTTTGGTCCCATATTTTAGGTATGAATTGGGAAATGCTGTTCTTGAAGGAGGTATTCCATTCAATAGAGTCCATGGGACACATGCATTTGAGTACCCTAGCCGGGATCCCAGGTTCAATGAGCTATTCAACAAGGGAATGCTTGGTGCAACAGCCGAAACGATGAAAGAACTGCTTAACGAATATAAAGGATTTGAGCAACTTCAGACGTTGGTTGATGTTGGTGGTGGTCTTGGACTAACTCTCCACAAGATTATATCAAAATACCCCTCTATAAAGGGCATCAATTTCGACCTACCACATGTCATTGCAGATGCACCACCATATCATGGTATATTTGCGCTTATTCTTAGCAATCTTCTTGCTTGTTACCATTTAAAGATGAACTTAATACTCCAAAAATGCATTTTCGTTAAGTTAGGAAATTTTTTATCAACAATCTATTTGTTGAAGGACTTCATTCTGCATTTCCCAGGATAACAATTTCTGTAAATATCCCTTTTTTTTATTAGAGAGGAAGACAATTTTATTTTGTATGCTGCAATATTTGGTGCACTCAGATACCACAGACTCTTACATATATATATACACATGTTTATGTGTTTTTGTTTTTTTTTACCATTAAGTAATTTCCATAGTACATATCTTCTGATTACAAGTATGAACCTAGAACAGTAAGCATTAGCTCAATAAATAAATAAACTATAAGTTTGGTTTCTAAAGAGTTAGTAGACACTTCTTCCAGTCAAAATTTTGGATGCAGGAGTGGAGCACATTGGGGGAGATATGTTTGAAAGTGTCCCAGGAGGAGATGCCATTTTTATGAAGGTAACTTTCATGTTTTTTGAAACTCTATAGCTTGATCTGCAAATATATTTTACTCCCTATAGACAACAAAGTAGAGCCTTGTGATTCTACATATCATTTCCCAATGCACTCACTCATTTAAACTTGATTGAAAATTTGTTGCAGATGATACTTCATGATTGGAGTGATGATCATTGCTTAAAATTGCTGAGAAACTGCTTTAAAGCTCTACCAGAGAATGGGAAAGTAATAGTCGCTGATTTGATTCTACCTGCGAAACCTGATACTAGTGCCTTTTCAAAAGGTATTTACCAATCTGATGTACTCATGATGACTCAAAACCCTGGAGGGAAAGAACGAACGGAAAACGAAGTTCGGGCCTTAGCTATTGCTGCTGGATTTAGAGGTATAAGATTAGAATGCTATGCCGGCAATGTTGGGGTCATCGAAATCTACAAGTAGATGACACTGCAGTTTTGCAGGTTGCAGATGTCACTGCTTTTTGGCAGGTTTCTTAGTACAAGATTTTATTTTTTTTGTTGTTGTTGTTGTTGTAATTTTCATTATAAGTAAACTGTAAACTGGGCAGATGACTGGAAGAAATCAGCAAAGAGCAATGAGAACATGAAAGTGGTACAGATCAGATTGAGTAGCCAATTTGATTCTTGAATTTTCAAACAGAAAACGGATGCATTAACAAAGCCTTAACATTCACAGTGCCAAGATTCCTGACTTTCCTTTGAAAACATTATTGGTGATGTAATATTTGGTCTTTTCTCTCAAAAATTTGCAAGAAAATTTTAGAAGAGCGCAATATTTTTAACTAAAGCCATAATTTAGTTTTTGCAGCCAAGTACGAACTTGCCTCCAAAACAGAATTCAATGTAATAAATGTTCTGACAACTCTCAACACACCATTGTTGACTTTAGAACAAATTTTGATGGTTTAAAGATTCATGCTTTTCGACTGCATGAAGTAATATTCAGTCGTGTGCAAAATGAGAATTCGCCAGACGTGAACAAACTACATTAAAGCCTAAAAAGCTTTTAGCTTTTATCTCTCAAGCTTTTTGTTCTCTTCTTTTCTTTCATTAAAGCCTTTAGAATATTTGGTATTCCACTTTTGTAAATTGTCTCTACATGCCGTGGATATTGGTCATATTGACTTTGTGTTCATTGTCTCATTTATTTTTTTTGTTACTATCCTCTATTATTATTTTGGCCTATTAGATATAACGTGAGATCCGTTTTTCCAAAAAAATTGGTATCAAAGTCATATATCATTTTAGATCTTTTAGCCACGATGATAGTAACTTAGACCTCTGCTGAAAGGTTTAACCGGAGTATCAACTTTGGTACATGGCAACTCAGAATAAAAGACATTCTAATTCAGGATGGGTGTGAGTTAGCTCTTGAAGGGGTAGAAAAAAAGCCATCAGAAATGTCGACGCAAAGTTTCTCGGATCTAGATAAAAAGGCTAGATCAACTATTGTATTAAATCTCGAACGAGATTTTGCAAGAAGTTGCCGGTGGAAAGACGGCCAAAGGCATGTGGGACAAATTAAAGTCCATATATATAAAAAAGACGGTAGAGAATCAACTTTATTTGAAGCAAAAGTTGTACATGTTAAAATGACTGAAGATACATCTATTATCTCACATCTTGATAAATTTGATTCCATTATTTTGGATATATAGAATGTAGACGTTAAGATGAAATATGAGGATCAACTAATTTTGTTGTTATGCTCTTTTCCCTAGTCATTTAAATATTTTCGTGATACCATGATTTATGGGAATGATTCTGTCTAATTTAGTCATGTAAAATCTGCATTAAAATCTAAAAAGCAGATTGATAGGGATATCACAGGGGAGATTAGTGAAAGTCAGGCAGAGGGATTACTGGTACGGTGGAGACCTGAAAATAGAAATTTTGAAAGTAGTAGATCCAAAGGCAGGTCTAAATCCAGACATAAAAATAAAGTTTGTAATTACTGCAAGAAAAATGGGCACATTAAGGCTGACAGCTACAAATTGAAAAATAAAAAAATATATAATAATGAGCAAAATAACAGCAACACTGCCGAAGCTAGTGTAGTTGCAGATGAGAATGATGGAACTTTGTTTGCAGCAACAACAAATAAAGTTAGGTCTAAAGATTAATGGATTTTAGATTCTGGTTGTTCTTACCACATGAGTCCTGAAAAAGATTATTTCTACACATGAAAAATATGATGGTGGAGTTATCTTGATGGGCAATAATGCTCCTTGTAGGGTTGTTGATAGAAGAACAATCCAGATAAAGATGTATGATGGAATTGTTAGAACACTCACAAATGTTAGACATATTCCAGATTTGAAGAAAAATCTCATCTCGTTAAGTACTCTTGATGCTCTCGAGTACAGGTATTCGGCTGAAAGTGGAGTTTTAAAAATTTCACGATGTGCTCTTGTATTGATGAAAGCTTGCAAGTCTGGTAGTTTGTATATCTCGCAAGCATCTACAGTTTTAGGTGTTGTTGCAGTCTCTGTATCATCAGATACCGACATCACCAAATTGTGGCATATGTGATCTGGACACTTAAGTAAGAAAGGCTTAACGTTGTTAAGCAACAGGGGCCTACTTTGTGGACAAAGTACTAGTAAGATGGACTTTTGTGAGCATTGTATTTTTGGAAAACAGAAAAGAGTCAGTTTCAATTCACCTGCGGTCCATAAAACAATATGTACTTTGGATTATATCCATTCTAATTTTTGGGGGCCTTCTCGTGTTCCTTCTAATGGTGGTGCAAGGTATATGTTAACCTTTATTGATGTTTATTCAAGAAATGTTTGGGTGAATTTTTCTTGAAATATAAAAATGATGTTTTCCTGACATTTAAATATTAGAAGACTTTGATTGAAAAGCAGACAAGAAAACATATTAAGCGGTTCCGAAATGATAATGGTTTGGAATTTTGTGGAACGGAATTTAATGATTTCTGCAAAAATGAAGAAATTGCTCGACATCGTACCATTAGAATGATGCCTCAACAGAACGGTGTGTCCGAGTGTATGAATCGGACTCTTTTGGAAAGAGCTTGGTGTATGATCTCAAATGCTGGGTTGACTTCAGGTTTTTGGGCGGAAGCTATCTCTACAACTTGTTATATTGTCAACCGTGTTCCATGTGCTCTTCTTAATTTCAAGACTCCAGAGGAAGTTTGGCCAGGTACTCCTGCTAATTACTCTAATTTAAGAATATTTGGGCGTCCAACATATATGCATGTTAATGAGGGAAAGTTAGAGTCTAGGGCTAGAAAATGTATTTTTCTCGGTTATGATTCAGGGGTGAAAAGATTATTTTGTCCTAAACTCAAGTCACCAAAATTTGTAATTAGCAGAGATGTTACACTTGATGAATCATTTATGTTGAATCCTAGAAAAGAGTTTTGTAATCCTTGTAATTTAGAAAAGAAAAATAGCACACAAAAACAGATGGAATTAGAGATCATAAAATTCAATCATTCTCAAAGACCCTCTACAGACCTGGATGATGAACTAGAGCCAGATTTTGTTGAGAATGAATCAGTAGAATATGAATATTCCATAGCTAAAGATAGACCAAGACGAGATATTCGACTACCACATAGGTATGCAAATTTGGTTGCATATGCTTTATCAGTGGCACAGGAAATAGGTAGAGATGGAGAATCTTCCACATATATAGAGGTAATTTCAGGTGTTGATTCAGATAAGTGGGTGGTGGCCATGAATGAAGAAATAGAATTTCTACACAAGAATGATACTTGGGATCTTGTGATGCTACCGAAATGAAAGAAAATTGTTGGTTGCAAATGGGTTTTCAAAAGAAAATAAGGTAATTTAGGTGTTGATGATGCAAGGTATAAGGCACGATTAGTTGCAAAGGACTATAGTCAGGTACAAAATGTTGATTTTAATGATGTTTTCTCACCTAATATGAAACATAACTCTATTTGTGTATTGCTTGCATTAGTAGTCATGTTTGATTTGGAATTGGAATAGTTTGATGTTAAGACAGCGTTCCTACATGGTGAATTAGATGAACAGATCTATATGAAATAACCTGAAGGTTTCGAATTTGAAGGTAAGAAAGACCATGTTTGTTTGTTTGTTGAAGAAATCCTTATAGATTGAAGCAATCTCCAAGACAGTGGTACAAAATGTTTGATTCATTTATGTTGGGTCATAGTTTCTTCAGGAGCATGTATGATAGTTGTGTTTACTTCCGGAAGTTGAATGACAATTCATTCATTTATTTGTTGTTATATGTTGAGGACATGCTCATTGCAGCTAAGAATCTTGTAGAAATTCACCAGTTGAAGGCGTTGGTGAATGGAGAATTTGAAATGAAAGACTTTGGAGTAGCTAAAAAGATTCTTGGTATGGAGATAAGACGAGATAGAGGAGTTGGTAAGTTATATCTGACCCAAGAAAGTTATCTTAAGAAAGTTTTGGAGATATTTGGCATGTTAGATGCCAAACCAGTTAGTACTTCTCTCGCTAGCCAATTTAGGCTATCTGCTGCTCAATCACCAAAATCATAGGAAGAAGAAAGTTTTATAGCAATTGTTCCTTATTTTAGTGCCGTTGGCAGTATCATGTATGCAATGATTTGTACTCATCCAGATATTTCACAAGCAGCTAGTGTTATTAGCAGGTATATGGCAAATCTAGACAAATAACACTAGCAATCTGTGAAATGGATACTCGGATACTTGAAAGGTACTTCAAACTCTTGTTTGGGTAGAACCAGCAACACTTTTGGTTGGTTTTGTAGATTCAAACTATGCTAGTAATCTTGATAAGCGCAGGTCTCTTACATGTTATATATTTTGCATTGGAATTTGTGCAATTAGTTGGAAAGCTACTCTATAACATGTAGTGGCTTTATCCACTATTGAAACAGAATATATAGCAGTCATTGAGGCAATCAAAGAAACTTTATGGTTGAAAGGTTTATTCAGTTAATTAAATCTATAAGAAGGAATTATTACTATTTACTGTGATAGTTAAAGTGCAATTCATTTGACTAAAGATCAGATGTATCATGAGCGGATGAAATATATTGATATCAAATATTATTTCATTCGAGATACCATTGCTGAGAAGAAGATCCTTGTTCAGAAGATCAATATCAAAGACAATCCTGCCGATATGTTTACCAAAGCTCTTCCAATATACAAACTCAAGTAGTGCTTGGACTTGATTGGTGTTTATAGTTTATGATTCAGCCCATTAGGACTTTGCCAGAGGTGTGATTGATTAAGTCACTATTTTTCGAGTTCCAAACCAAGGTGAAGATTTGTAATAAATGTTCTAACAACTTTAACACACCATTGTTGACTTTAGAACAAATTTTAATGGCTTAAAGATTCATACTTTTCGGCTGCATGAGGTAATATTCAGTCGCGTGCAAAATAAGAATTCGGCAGACATGAATAAACTACAGCAACTTATCCTTCACATTTTGCCTATAAAAGAAGGATTGCAGAACTTCTGAAATAACACCCCAAAAAGCTTTTAGCTTTTATCTCTCAAGCTTTTTGTTCTCTTCTTTTCTTTCATTAAAGCCTTGAGAATATTTAGTATTCCACTTTTGTAAATTGTCTACACGTAATAGTGAATTTTGACACAGCCTTCGGTCGTGGACATAGGTCACATTAACCGAACTACGTAAATCTTTGTGACCATTGTCTCACTTATTTTTCTCGTTACTATCCTCTATTATTATTTTGGTCTATTAAATAAGATGTGAGATCCGTTTTTCCCTAACATAAACTAATAAAAACACTAAAAAGTACAACTTCCAATTCTAGGACTACAAAACTACTAACATTGAATTCTATAATGATGGTAATAGATTTATTTGGATGAGTAGAAGAAAAAGGGAAAGGAAACTTAAACAATTGGATTAGAACAACTTAATTTTGGTCCTCTTTTTCTCTTTTTTTTTCAATTGCTTGCAGAGTATGAACATTTTTCTGTAATTTTGAACTATTTATCCTTAAGATAATTTTAGGAACTGAAGAATGATGTTTATGTGTAAGTTCTTTTAAAATGGAAGAAATGACTTTGTTGTTGGCCTAGAACTATGATCATGGAACATACTCTATGTCTTATTGAAGTTTAAGTTCATTGATAATGATCATGAAATCTGATTGAACAAGGTGTAGATGAAGCAATCCATTTAATTTCAACTTCCTCATACAAATATTCTGTCCACAATTCTTTCTTCCATTTGGTTGCTGGGCTGGACGGGAAGAAGGGATCAGTTTCCTTTGAATCAACAAACCACAAGGGCTGTTACATTAAATCTGATGGAACAAGCTTAACACTTAGTTGCAAGAACTCTGATCTTCAAATGCTCATTTCTGTCAAGCAGCAAGCTTCAACATGGATAAAGGAATGAGTGAATATCATCCCATCAGTTTCATTGCCCAAGGCTCAACTAGAAAGTTTCTCCTGACTCCACTATTTTATTTCAGAGATGAAACGTATACTGTCTATTTCAGTGTTTAGTCATCAAATGGAACAAGTGGCGTAGTTAGGTAATAAGGGAAGATATGACTAAGTAATTATTTAAAGGTTATTGTATTTATGGATGTTTTAACTTCTGTTTCTTCCTAAAATAATGTATGGATATTTCAACTACTATTCTTTACTATATTAAAGTTTAAAGTAACTATTTAAGAGGTAGTCTCTTGTGAAACCGGTTCATATATGTAGTCTATATACACACGTATTTTTTTTTTTTTGCGGATCACTGTACAATATTCATGGATTAATTTTATACTGAAAAGTTTCGAACCAATATAAAATTTGCGTATCAATTTATGTCCATTAAGTATCAAAATTTGCGTATTAATTTTATGTTAAAAAGTATCAATCCAATACAAAATTCGTGTATTAATTTTATATTGAATAAAGTTGGTGTATTAATTTTATGTTAGAGTATCAATCCAGTCCTTCTACAATGAAATATTAAAATTCGTATATCAATTTTATGTTGAATAAAATTCGCATATCAATTTTATATTTAAAAATATCAATCCAATACAAAATTCGCGTCTCAATTTTATGTTGAATAAAATTCATGCATCAATTTTATGTTGAAGAGTTTCAATCCAATACAAAATTCACATCTCAATTTTATGTTGAATAAAATTTGCATATTAATTTTATGTTAAAAAGTATCAATCCAATACTTGTAGAATAAAGTATCGAAATTTGCGTATCAATTTTATGTTGAAGATTATAAAAAAAAGTGAAAGTATATAAACGTGCACATGGGTGCACATCATTAACTATCCGTTTCATATATGAATCATGTTTTATATATGAATCCGTTTCATATAAATTTTTGCGTTACACTTTACAGAGACCAGATCCTCTGTCCAATATTTATTGTGTCTTATTCTGTCTAACGTTAAAAAAACATAGTTCATTAAACGTAGGGACAAAATGCATAAATATCATTAAAATTACTTTACAATTATTAGACCCTAACTAAGAGATTAGTAAATCCTACGACGTAGTTTTAATTAAGACAGAATAAGACAGACAAAATCTTAGACAGAATATCTCGTGTCCACTTTACCATGCACCCTAAATTTTATGGGTAGCAACACTTTTTTTAAACTGTAAATAAATATCAAAAGTATCACTTTTTAGTCCAAATGTATCATGACTCATCAAACAAGTATCAACATATCATTAATAACATTAAAAATTATCATAAGTATCACTGTAACATTAAAAGTATCACTTATAATATCAAATTTTATTACAATTCTCATTATATATAACATTAAAAAGTATCACTTAAAAAGTCTTATTACATACATTACACAAATTTTCACACACTACATATATTCTTATACACTACACACATTCTACACACACCACACATTTTTACACATCAAATATTTTTATATATTATACATATTTTATATATACTATACATATTTTCGTATATTATTACACATACTACATATATATATTATTCACACTACACATATTTTCATACGCTACACACATTTTATATACATTACCCACATTTTCACACACTACATATTTTACACATACTGTACACATTTTCGCATATTGTATACACGCACTACACACATTTTTACACATCAAATATTTTTATATATTATACATATTTTCGCATATACTACATATATATTATTCACACTATACATATTTTCATACACTACACAAATTTTATACACATTACACATATTTTCACAGACCACATATTTTACACATACTACACAGATTTTTGCATATTGTATAAATTTTACACACACTACATGTATTTTTACACACTATACATATTTCATACACTACTCACATTTTTATATATTATACATATTTCACACACTGCATAATTTTTACACATACTATAACTATTTTCAAACACTACAACTACACATTTTACAAACACATGCATTTTCACACACATCACACATTTCATAGTAAAATTTGTGTAGTGTGTGAAAATGTATATAATATGTGTGAAATGTGTGTAGAGTGTATAAAATATGTATAGTGTGTGAAAAATTTGTAAGGTTTGTGAAAATGTATAAAAATGTGTGTAGTATATGTAAGATATGTAAAAAAAATGCGTGTATTGTATGTAAATGTGTGTAGCATGTGCAAATACATGTGTAGCATATGTAAAATGTGTTGTGAGTGAAAATATATAGAGTTGTGTAAAATATGTGTAGTGTGTGAAAATGCGTGTAATATATATAAAATATATATAGTATGTGAAAATATGTATATTGTTTTTATAAGGTGTACTGTGTATAAATGTGTGTAGTATGTGTAAAATATGTATAATGTGTGTGGAATATGTGTAGTGTGTATAAATGTGTGTAGTATGTGCAAAATATGTATAATGTGTGTGGAATATGTGTAGTGTGTGTAAAATTTGTGTAATATGTGTAAAATATGTGTAGTATCTGAAAACAAATATGTATAGTATATGTAAATTTGCGTAGTGCTTGAAATCGCTTGTAGTGTATTAAAATGTTATTACCTTTTGCATATTAAAAATGTTGATTTTTTATTTTTAATATTTTTAATATGAAAATTTAAAATCCATTACCAAATATAAGCAAATCATAAATATGTAATAAAACAAAGAAACTCATTCCATTTTCAACAAAAAAAATAATGAGATTAATGATATAAACTCATAATGATAGTTAGATTAATTACTTCCCTTGCTATTCCGATTAAGCAATACAAAATGCGAAATGTGAAAGTTTCTTAAAATGGTAATAATATACTATACAACAACAAGGTCCTTTATGGCTTCTTCTCTAACTCTTATCACTATGAGGATGACAAGAACTAGATGATGGAGATTGGAGAGTGACAAGTGTCTTAAAATTCAAAATGGTCCAGCCCAAATATAGAGGGAGTTGAAAGAAAGAAGTTGAGTATAAAAAGATAAAAGGGTTAATTATCGATAAACCCCATGTGGTTTGCCAATTTTTCGTATAACCCCCATGTGTTGTCAAAACATACCAACAATCCCCACGTGTTTTGTTTTCGATTGTAAAATGGATGGAAAGTCAGTCCCCTAACGGAGATTGAGTTACACGCGTGTAGTTCTGCAAGTGTAATTGTCCCAAACTTATTAAGTGATCATACAATTCCCAAAGTACCCTCTCTTTGACCTTTAAAACTAAGTGTCTGACTTCCTTCTTCTTCCTTCTTCTTCCTCATTTGAATCCATACTTCAGTCGAATACATCTTGCTCAAAAAAAATCTACACAACGCAATACTTAGATCTAGTGGTATTCGTCCAATCTATCTTATTCGAAAATATATGCCCCAATACTTGAGCATTTGTTTGGTAAGTGGATTACAGTAACTGACAGGAGTTGTCGCTACCCTGCAATTTTACCCAAAATCAATAAGAATGTAGAAGTGGTAAGTGGGATCGTATCCAACAGGGAAGGGTTGGTTGTGCAGAGGTCACTAGTCCTAATGGTCTATGAAATGCAAGAAGGAAATCATGATGCAAGAAAATGCACAAGACTAAATGCAAAGACTAGTATGCTAGCACTGCCTTGAGGGATTTCAACATGTACCAATCTATCCCTAGTATCATCGACGTGTGTAAAAGCATGTATGAGGGGATTGACCTGCTAGTGGCTTAGAACCGATCAACTTGGTAGTTCTCACTGTTCTAATTCACAAAACTCCTCAAACTTCCCTTGGTAGGGCAAGTTCTTGGCACAAATGATAAACCTAGATCCCTACTCTAGAAGACAATCCTAGTTCCATTCTCAATTATCTCCCTTGGTAGGGCAGCTAACTAATGCAAGCGTTCAAATTATCCTACCAGAATAATCTCAAGTCTTTCTTATGAAATTGATCTCACTTGTCAGTGGGTACCGCACAGGCAAGATCACAAGGAAAACAGATCATGAGACTCACACAAAGATGTTACCGATTCAATTCATATAAAGTTCAATTGTCTTTGGTAGATCCACACCAATCTCAGTGGGTACCGCAGATTGGACATGGATTTGAACAAAATCATACAAGCCCATCGAATCTAGACATGTAAAGAACAAGTAACAACAATGAACACAGATAAAAGCAATTCAATTGTCTCAACTAAGTCTAGATCTGTACAAAATGGATCCTCAAGACAATGAAATGATAGAGAAGGTAAGGAGAGAGAAAGTCCTAATCTAAACTAAGAACTATGAACCCTAATCTATTGTGTGTCTTGTCTCTTGTGTCCTCAGTCTCCCCCTTGTCACAGTTAGTTCCTTTGGTCTTTATAGCTTTTCTTCCTTTGGTGTGTCTCCATCAGGTTGGCCCAGCGTTCCCTTCAGCTCTAAGATTTCTCCACGTGCCCTGTAAATATTGATCATGAAGTATAGTGAGGTCATGTGTCAAGGTGTAGTCTTAAGCATTAAGAATTGAAATTGAAATCCCTCAAACACTTGGTGAACAAATGAGTAACTGTATTTGTTCTTGTTCACGTGTGTGCCAAATCTTATGCCTTGAATGGTTATGTGTAGCTATGCATGCTAAGTGTGCAATTGGGTGTGAGTGTAGTGAAATGCATGAATATGGTGCAAGTGTGCATATGTAAGAAATGAATACATGAATTAGTGTAGAGGAGTTGTGTGTGCATGAGTGTGAGTGTGTGTGAGTTTGGTCGGCCGACTGGTTGGTCAGCCGACTGGTGTGTGTGTTGTGTTTGGTCGGCCGACTGGTGTGTGTGTGTTGTGTGTGTTGCAATGCATGTGATTGTGAATGTTTATGTGTTGTGTGAACTGGGTTAATATAGTGTATGTAATGCATCCTAGCATGCATGTGTATATGAAGTGTAGTGCAGAAATGTGGTGCAAGAATGGTGAGTGAGGTGAGTGCTTGTGAGGTGTGTGCTTGTGTGAATGAATGAATAAATGTGATGAATTAAGTGAGAGTGAGGTGTGTGCTTGGTCGGCCGACTGGTTGGTCGGCCGACCTATGTGTGTGACGTGAAAATGGGGTGTGCAATTTTGATGTGGAAATGTGTATGCAAATGTAATGTGTTAATATGTTAATGTGCGAATGTGATGTTAAAATGTGGTGTGCAAATGAAATGTTGAGATGTAGTGTGCAAATGTGTATGACCGATTATGTATGCAATTGGTGAGGAAATGGAATGAGTAAGCAAGTGGGTCTTGTGCATTTGTGCATGTATGAGTGAAATGAGTGTATTGTGAGTAGTGTGTGAAAGAAGTGTGTGCATGTATTTTGTGTGTGCAGAATTATAATTTGAGTGCATGTGTGTTTGTGTTGACTTTTGTGTGTGGCCCGCCATGTGCAAATGTGATGGTGTGAGGAGTTAGTGTTGTGAATGTGTTTGTGCAAGTGGAGTGAATGTGCTGAAGTGTGGCGAGCTTGAG
Organism: Ophiorrhiza pumila; assembly: GCA_016586305.1. Taxonomy (NCBI): domain Eukaryota; kingdom Viridiplantae; phylum Streptophyta; class Magnoliopsida; order Gentianales; family Rubiaceae; genus Ophiorrhiza; species Ophiorrhiza pumila. The sequence goes on along the minus strand of BLIW01000001.1, from coordinate 7,522,846 downwards.
GGTATCCAGCCCGCCTGTGTGTTTGTTGTGGAGTTTTGAAGGCTTTCGGCTGAGAACTGGATTTTGTGGTAAACATAAGAAATGTAGATCTCTCTCTTAGCTTTCTATAGGTTCAAGAATCATCAATGTTGGAGTTCTGTAGCTCAAGATATGGATAATCTACCAAACTGTGGCAGTATGAAGTCAAATATGAAAACCTGAAGGAGCAATTGCAAAAATGCCCCCGTTTCTCCTACTTGCGCACAGAATTAGAAGAAAGTTAAAACATAAGAAATAAAGAACATTCCAAGAGCTTTCCGGAACATCCAAGATCTTCTCATTTGGTTTACTATTGAGAAAGTTACACTCAAATGAAATAGCACTACCAATTCTGCCCAACTTCAAACTAAGCAAAATAGACATATTTTAGGTTTCCCTCAAATTCTCACATACCATTTAAGCCTTTTTAAACTCTTTCCTTGTCATTTAACATCAAAAACACATTTGCCTCATTTTATCATCATTTTTTGTCTTTTTCACTATTTTAGCACATCAAGTTGCAAACCACATAAATGCACAACATAACACATAACACCACATAAATATATTGAAAAACACGTCAAAAGCTTAAGTGAAATAAGACACATAAGTTGGTATAAAACCAACTTATCAGTAACAAGCTCATAGGGAGGCTGGGTTTCTGGAATAAAGCCGCCGCCTCCGCCTCGCCATGAGTTCAAAGCTGCTTACTTGGCTGTCTCTGTTTCTGCTAATAGTTTAATTAAATTGCATCGTGGATCATCATCAGTTAGATTTATGCTTATTAGTTATCTCCTGTAGATTTTAGGATCACATTCAAAAGACCAATGAGGAAGTTCAAACTTAAGAAAATTGTCCACCAGAAGGATTTCACAGTTTCGTCATGGACAACTGTCTGTAATATTTACTCCCCATTATATTTTGTTGGATCTAATGTGCAGACTTTTAAAAAATATATTAGGAGGCTCACCAACCTATTTATGCAATTCGGTACTCTCAAAAACTCAAGAACTGTGTGTAATCTTGGCTCTCCATTATATTTTGTTGGATTTAATGTGTAGACTTTTTAAAGAAAAAATTGGAAAGAGGAGAAGTCGGTGGTTGTGATGGTGGCAGAGGAGGAGGCGGTAGTTGCAATATTGGGTCGTTATTGTGGTGATGGTGATGATGGTGGAGGAAGAGGGTGGTGGCGCTGGAATAGAGAAAAGGGAGGAGGTAGAAAAAAATGATGGTAATGGTGGTGGAGGAAGAGGGTGGTGGTACTGGAATAGAAAAAGGGAAGAGAATGGGATTTGGAGATGGAAGGTTTGGGTGATGGTTCACGAACGGTGGTGGAATGAATTGTGGAGTTTTATTAGCTATAGATTTCGTAGAAAGTTTTTCTGGTGGCGGCGGCTGTCAATTTCGTTGGAAGTTATTGTGGTGGTGGTGTTGTTGGGTGGTGATGGAGGAGAGTGGTGGTGCTGGAACCAAAAAAATAAAAGAGGAAGACAAAAAATGATTGAGAAAAATTTTTAAAAAAATTAAATTTATTTTTGACCTTAAAACTTTAATAATTTTGACTATGACCCCAAAACTTTAGTAATTTAAAGATTTAATCATTTGAATTAAAAAGGTAAGAGGGTAATATTGGAACTTTTAACGGTGCCGTTGGTGCACCTATTTTCCATCCACTTTACAATCAAAACCAAAACACGTGGGGGTTGTTGGTATGTTTTGACAACACATGGGGGTTATACGAAAAATCGGCAAACCACATGGGGGTTATACGAAAAATCGGCAAACCACATGGGGGTTATCGGTAATTAACCCAAGATAAAAAGAGTTCATGAGATGAGTATTCTATTTTGCTTGTTCTTACGGATTGATGCAGCAAATTAAAAACCCTAATGAAATGCTATTAATTAACAAAATTCGTTTGCATGTGCAAGTCAACTATTATATAAGAAATGAAAACAATAATTTAAGAATACAAGGGAGCATCAAAGACCTAACCACTACACTACATATCCAATGATGATTGAAGTTACAACTTGTGATAGTTTTTTTAATACATTGTTATTTGACTAATTACACATCCATATAACTGAATAATACACAATGATGTGCCCACTATAAAATGAATAATAATGAACGTGAAAAATAATTTGGTTTATTAGAATATGGCTCTTTCTTGGATGTGAAACGTATGATTTTTATATATGTTTATCACAATTGAGCCCCTCAAAATCTACCCTGTATCAATTAAATTATTCATCAATTGGTTTCTTGTGAGGTGGGTTCACATATGCAACCACAAGTTAATCGTGATTTTAATATATTATAAAAATAAAAAGAAATTATAATTATAATTTCAATAGCGATTAATATTTTGTTTCATATATAAACTATGTTTTATATATAAACCGATTGTACAAAATTTTTATGATCATTTATTGTTTTCATTTTGTTCTCCAATTACAATATTAATTACAACATTGTGACAAGGACTCAGTTGAACATTAATGCATGACAGCATTAATTCTATTTTATCTCTTCCAAGACATTTTTCTATTTCAATATTCAAATATATAACTTTGTAGCAATTGGCCTCTCAAGTTTTGATGTTTTGTGTTTGGCCCCTTAAACAGTGAAACTTGTTTAAACTCTAACCATGTTAAGAACCATATCAGTGCAACCTAATATGCAAAATCAACAAGATTAAAATTATTTTGGATGTTCAACAAGGAAACTGAAAAGACTAATGTCAAAATTCACATAATGAATGTTATAATGTTTTATAGGAGAAAAAATCTTGATTAAAATTGACTAAGTTGGGATCTCCTGTCCAAAATAATCACTTTCTTATTATGTCCAAAATTAAATTATGTCGTAGAGTTCACTCATTCCTTGGTTAGGGTCTAATAATTATAAAGTGATTTTAGTAATATTTATGCTTTTAGTCCCTAATTTTATTTAAACTACGTTGTTTTGGACATTGAAAAGAATATAACAGAGATAATTTTGGATAGAGAATCTGATCTCAAATTGACCATACAATAATAAAACAATTTCAATTTACCCAATAATGGACAAAATTCAACTTTCAATCTAAAAAGTTCTCCGTAATAGAGTTGATAGTTATTTAACTTATCTATACTTTCTCAAAATGTTTTAAATGTGCAATGGTTTGTTCCATTACATCTTTAATTGAAATCATAAAAAGAAATGACACAATGAAAACACTAGTTTACTTCAACTTTTAACTATGTACCTCATTAAAATTGCAAATCTATAAAAAAAAAAATTCTTTCATCAAACCCTTTTTCAATGCACAATCATCATATTTCGAACCATTTCAAAATTCCAAATGCTTTGCTGTAGTATGGTGGAAAATATTCTTCCTTCAAATATTATACTATTTGTGTGCTTAATGTAATATGCCTTCACATCTAATACACTAAGGCTGACGAATAATACTATATAAGATATGAAGTTGGTAAACCAGAAATTCACCAACTCTTGTCCCTTAAGAAAAAAAAAAGATCAATTATATTTACTGTCCCTTACGTTTAATAAAATCACCAAAACAAAATCTCACGTTTGTGAATATTACATTGACCCTCCTTAATTGACTAAACTAATAACAATTATCTCCTACCGTAAGTAGACTAACGTTTGACTAATTGGATCCGTAAATTTATATTGTAAAATTTCTAAAAATACCTATAATAAGTTTTAAGCATAGGGGTAAATTTAATTTTTCAAAACTTAACTCAGGTTTTTTTTTTTATCATTTCATCACTCCTGCTAACAAATGTTGGATCAAGAGGGTTGATGGTAGTTTTGTGAAACTACGGAATTAGTTCTATAGTTTAACTAAATATTAGGGGTAGTAAATGTAATTAATTTTGAGATTTGTCCAAACTATAAAACGAATCTTGAAGTTTGATAAAATTACAAAACTAACCCTTGACTAGTCAATTAGACACTTAACGAATGAAAAATTGCGAAATGACAATAAAACCAACCAAAAACAGATATGGAAAAATATAAAACAAACAAGAAAATAGAGTTTTTAAACAATCTAACATATATTGAATAAAAATCAAACCTTTAGTGTTTCAAGAGGAAAAATTGGTGCTATTTTCACTCGATGATACTTGAAAGGGGTAAATGGAGCAATCCGTTTAATTTCAACTTCCTCGTACAAATATTTTGTCCACAATTCTGTCTTCCATTTGGTTGCTGGGCTAGCTGGACGGGAAGAAGGGATCAGTTTCCTTTGAATCAACAAACCACAAGGGCTGTTACATTAAATCTGATGGAACCAACCTAACACTTAGTTGCAAGAACTCTGGATCTTCAAATGCTGATTTCTCTCAAGCAGCAAGCTTCAACATGGATAAAGGAATGAGTGAATATCATCCCATCAGTTTCATTGCCCAAGGCTCAACTAGAAAGTTTCTCCTGACTCCAATATTTCATTTCAGAGATGAAACGTATACTGTCTATTTCAGTGTTTAGTCATCAAATGGAACAAGTGGTGTAGTTAGGTAATAAGCGTAGATATGACAAAGTAATTATTTAAAGGTTATTGCATTTATGGATGTCTTTACTTCTTTTCCTTCCTAGAATAATGTATGGATATTTCAATTACCTTTCTCTACTATATTAAAGTTTAAAGTAATTATTTAAGAGGTAGTCTTTTGTGAAACCGATTGATATATGCGGTCAATATGCAAACGTTTTTTGTTTTTATTTGCGGATTAATTTTATGTTGAAAAGTTTCAATCCAATATAAAATTCGCGTATCAATTTTGAGACAACTCTCTCTAAGGAACTCGGCAAAAGGGTTGTAGTGACCAAGCCCAGTTCGCGTATTAATTTTATTTTGAATTTTTGTATTAATTTTATGTTGAAGAGTATCAATTCAATCTTTGTACAATAAAATATTAAAATTTGTATATCAATTTTATGTTGAATAAAATAGGTATGTCAATTTTATGTTGAAAAGTATCAATCAATCCAATACAAAGTTCGCGTATCAATGTTATGTTGAATAAAATTTGCATATTAATTTTCTGTTAAAAAGTAGCATAAAATTAACCTAAAGAGCATTAATCCAATACATATAGCATGAAGTATTGAAATTCACGTATCAATTTTATGTTGAAAAGTATTTAAAAAAAAACAAAAGTATATAAACGTAAGTGCGAGTGTGCGTTATTAACTATTTGTTTCATATATATATATTACGTTTTATATATGAATCTGTTTCATACAAATTTTTGCATTACATTTTACCACCCTAAGTTTTGTAGATACCAACTCTTTTTTTTTTACCGCAAATAAGTATTAAAAGTATAACTTTTTAGTTCAAATGTATCACTCCTCAAGTATCAAAATATCACTTATAAAATTAAAAAATAACATTAAAAGTATCAATTATAACATCAAATTGTATTACAAGTCTAATTATATATAACATTAAAAAGTATCACTTAAAAAGTCTCATTACATATACTACACATATTTTTACATATTACATATATTTTTACACACTACACACATTTTTACATATAAAACATTTTTATATATTACACATATTTTTCACTAACTACACATATTTTTACACACTACATATATTTTTACACATCAAATAGTTTTATATATTACACATATTTTACACATACTACACACATTTTCGCATATTACATCAATTTTACACATACTATATATATATATATATATATTACTCACACTATATATATTTTCATACACTACACATATTTTCGCACACCACACACACACACACACACATATATTTATGTGTTTACATAATACACATATTTTATACAAACTACACAAATTTTCACACATTGGATAAATTTTATACACACTACACGTATTTTTATACATTATACATATTTTACACACTACACACATTTTTATACATTACATATATTTTACATACTTTATAATTTTACACATACTATAACTATTTTCAAACACTACAACTACACATTTTACAAACCACATGCATTTTCACACACATCACACTCTTCACAATAAAATTTGTGTAATGTGTGAAAATATATATAATATGTATAAAATGTGTGCAGTATGTATAAAATATATATAGTGTGTAAAAAATTTGTAAGGTGTGTGAAAATTTATGTAGCATATGAAAATGTGTTTAGTAAGTGTAAGATATGTAAAAATGCATGTATTGTATGTAAATATGTGTAGCATGTGCAAATACATGTATAGTACGCGTAAAATTGTGTAGTGTGTGAAAATATATATAGTTGTGTAAAATATGTACAAAATGTGTAAAATATGTGTAATATATGTAAAATATATATAGTATATGAAAATATGTGTATTGTGTATACAATGTGTAGTGATGTATGCAGTATATGTAAAATATGTATAATGTGTGTGAAATATGTGTAGTGTGAGTAAAATTTGTGTAATATGTGTAAAATATGTATGGTATACGAAAAATATGTATAGTATGTGTAAATGTTCGTAATATTTGAAATCACTTATAGTGTGTTAAAATGTTATTACATTTGGATCACTAGAAATAGGTTATATTTTGAGGGCCTAGTACCTAGCCATCAGGGCATTGTACTTAGGATAAAGACACAAATGTACAGGGTAGAATTATCTTTGTACCCTAATGTCTCTATTCTATATTAGATTTTTCATATTCTGATTATGTTTGAGCCCGATAATGCCCGGAGTATCTTGTACATTAACCTCTTTGATCAATATAATTTTTTACATTCGACCAAAAAAAATGTTGATTTTTTATTTTTAATATGAAAATTTAAAATTCATTACCAAATATAAGCAAACCAAAAATATGTAATAAAAAAGAAACTCATTCCATTTTCCAATCAAATATGATGTAGTTAATGATATAAACTCATAGTAATAGTGAAGTTAATTATTCTCATTGTCATTCCGATTGAATAATAGAAAATGCGAAATGCGACCTTATTGCTTATTGTTGTATATTACCATTCTAAGAACTAGATTATGGAGATTGGAAAGTGACAAGTTTAAAGACAACATTAATCTTGAAATTCAAAATGCTCCAACCAAAATACAGGAGGTGAAAGGAAGTTGAGTATAAAAAGAGTTCATAAATATGCTATTTTTGCTTGTTCATGCGGATTGATGCAGCAAATTAAAAACACTAATGAAATGCTATTAATTAACAAAATTCGTTTGCATGTGCAAGTCAACTATTATATAAGAAATGAAAACAATAATTTAAGAATACAGGGGAGCATCAAAGACCTAACCACTGGTCCACTACACTACATTTGCAATGATGATTGAAGTTACAACTTGTGATAGTTTTTTTAATACATTGTTATTTGACTAATTACAGATCCATACATATAGTTGAATAATGGACAATGATTTGTCCAATATAAAATGAATAATAATTAAACTTGAAAAGTAATTTAGTTGATTAGAATATGGCAAAGAACTTTACAATCCCACAATGCTCTTTCTTTCTTGGATGTTAAACATTTGATTTTGATATATGTTTATAGCTATTAAGCCCTTCAAAAAAAAAAAAAAATACCATTATATCGATTGAATCATTTGTTGTTCTCATTTTCTTCTTCAGTTATAACATTGTCCCAAGAATTTGTTGAAAATTAGTGCAGGAGAGCCGAGTGACTCTTGCTGTATCACTTTTTGTTTCAATCCCTATAACATTTTATATAAATATGTCAAATGTCTTTTCATTAAAAATATAAATTGCATTAAAATTAATGAAAAAGTATACGATGTGCATTTTTATAAAATGTTATAAGGATTAAAAGAGAAAATGTCGGAAAAGATGTTGAGTACCATGAGAGCATTAATTTTTCAGTATTCAAATACATAACTTTGTATCAATCGACCTCTCAAGTTTTGATGTTTTGTGTTTGGCCCCTTAAACAATGAAACTTGTTTACACTTTACCCATGTCAAGAACCATATTAGTGCCAATCTAATATGCAAAATCAACAAGATTAAAATTATTTTGGATGTTCAACAAGGCAAACTGAAAAGACTAATGTCAAAATTCACATAATAAATGTTATGATTTTTTATAGGCGAAAAAATCTTGATTATAATTGACCATATGAGAATAAACCAATTTCACTTCACCCAATAATGGACAAAATTCAACTTTCAATCAAAAAAGTTCTCTGCTAATGAAGTTGATGGTTATTATTATTAACCAACTAATATGAACTGTGCAATAATTTGTTTCATTACATCTTTAATTGAAATCATAAAAAAGAAATGACACAATGAAAATACTAATTTACTTCGATTTTTAACTATGTACATCATTAAAATTCCAAATCTAAAAATAAATATTCTTTCATCAAACTCTCTTTTGATGAGTGTGCAGTCAAAATTCAGAACCATCTCAAAATTCCAAATGCTTTGCTGTAATATGGTGGAAAATATTCTTCCTCCAATTATTATATTAATTGTGCCTTCACATCTAATACACTAAAGCTGACTAATAATACTATATATGATATGAGGTTGGTATACCAGAAATCCACCAACTCTTGTCCCTTAATAAAAAAAAGGGTTATTATATTTACTACCCCTTAAGTTTAATGAAACCACCAAACAAAATCTCACGTTTGTGAATATTACAATGACCCTCCTTATCTCACCAAACTAATAATAAATATCTCCTAGCGTCGATAGATTTGACTATCTAGATTGGTAAACTTATATTGTCAAATTTCTAAAATATCCATAATAAGTTTTAAGCATAGGGGTAAATGTAATTTTTCAAAACTTAACAATGATTTTTTTTCTACCATTTCGTCACTCTTGCTAACAAATGTTCAATCAAGAGGGTTCACGGTACGGGTAGTAAATATAATTAACCCTCGAAATTTGTCCAAAGTGCAAACAAATTCTGAAGTTTGATAAAATTACCAAACTAAGCTTTGACCAACTAATTAAACTCGTTGACGGATGGAAAATTGAGAAATGACAATAAAACTAACCCAAAAACAGAGTTGAAAAATATATTAAAAGAAGGAAAAAATAGTGTTTTTAAACAATCTAACATATATTAAATAAAAAAATCAAACATTTTGTGTTTCAAGAGGGAAAAATTGGTGCTATTTTCACCCAATAATGCTTTAAAGGTAAATATGCCCAAATAAAAATATCTTTCAATTTAAATGCAAGGTAGTTTAAAATAGAATAGAAAATTGAATTGGTAAAAAAATGAGTTTAATATTCTTCAATAGTATTTTGGTCTAATAAATTTTATATTTTAATAGTAAGTGTATAATTGTCAATGTGACCAGAGGAATTGGGGTAATTGTTATACGACTGACTAGTTAAGCGTTTATTTGGCAATGTTATCAAATCTGAGGATTTGTTTGTAACTTAGACAAACTTAGAGGCGGTGCAAATGTTAAAAACCGATAACAGAAATGGCTTCTATAAAACAGCGATGATAAAGAGACTCCAAAACCATGAGCAGGAAACAACTTTCAAGAATTAAAACTGAGTGCAATGGAGAATTTAACAAAAACCCAAGCCCAAAATTCCCAAGAAAATGTTGAAGAAGTAGAAAAAAGCTATATTTTCTCATATGCAATGCAACTTGTCACCTCAGCATCATTGCCTATGGTTTTATATAATGCAGTGAAGCTGAATTTGTTTGAAATCATAGCAAAAGCTGGTCATGGAGCAAAACTATCTGCATCCCAGATTGTATCCCAATTGCCTACAGAAAACCCTGATGCAGCTTCCATGCTTGACAGAATGCTTCGTTTGCTGAGTAGCTACTCTGTGCTGTCTTGTGATATTGTTGAGGTTGCTGGCGGGGATGATGCTGGGCATCATGAAAGAGTTTATGGGCTGGCCCCGGTTGGGGAACACTTCGTGCAGGATGAGGAGGGCATCTCAATTGCGTATCTGGTGGAATTGCTTCAAGATAAGGTTTTTATTGACAGTTGGTGAGTTGGTGTTTAATTTTAATCTGTTTTTTTAGCAAATGATTGAGTTTAAAGTGAATTTCTTGAAGTATTTGTGTTGATAAATTAAAGGAAATGATTTTCTTGGAGGAAATTCGACGTGTGTGTGTGTCAGTGTGTGTTGAAAGCCTTGGAAAAGTGATGAATTATCCAATCTTACTTCTTTTTGGTGAATTCAGTGCATTAGCTTGAAGCTTTACCAAAATGCATAGAGGAAATTAAAGTTCAAAACTTGATGAGTGTACAATAATTATGAGTATATGCAATATGTCAATAAATGTGTATTGTTTGTGAAAACCAGCTTGCTTGGTGGATTGATTAAAATGACTGGAAATATGAAACATCAATAACGTAGATAATTTGTGAGTCTATGTTAGATTTAAGCTGTGCTATGCTGAAATAGCCATTTATATTCATTCATCTGATAAAAAGTGGGAGACTTTTGTCTGTTCATATATCACTACTGTCACGCCCCAAATCTGACATGACACGGCCACACGCTTGGAAACCGGCTCCAAACGTGCGAAGCCCCTGTCATCAAAGTTTTCTATTCCAACAACAACATATATACATCTATAGGCCACACATTATCTAATAATCATCTTGTACATATATCAACTTATTAACTTCACAAATTCACATTCAAACCTAACATTTGCATAACCTGGCACATTCTCGTCCAATAAACATTATATATATAACTATACAAATCCTTCTAAATCATTTCAACACTATACACATCAAAACCAATATCCAAAGCTTCCAAGATCATTGTTTCCCAAAACATCTACTTACCATTTCTATTATCTATACAAAATGATATTATCCACAAAATAGCTCTCTCTCCACTTTTGATCGTCCACGAACCTGTACAGTAAACCTTACAATCTGCAAATATAACAATGATGGTGGTATGAGCAAACACTATGCTCAGTAAGTGATATTGACATTCCTTTATCGGTTTGAGCATGTTATATACATAGTATACTTTCATAAAAGCATTTCAACACGTGAAAACTCACATTTTGAAACATTTCCAATTCACACACACATATATACAAATAGCAAGTGGCACAATCATTTATCAAATGACATTTACAAATACTTTGTGTACTCGACACTTAGCTCAAGAATGGTTCAAGTTACTCTCGGTACACTGGATCCAGTTCCTGACTGTTACTCCCGTCAGGTAGGCCAAATGACAAATGAGTTTCTAGCTATTTTATCCCGCTAGATGGGCCAAATGACAAATGAATTGGAACATGTTCCTACCAATCATCCCAAGAAACATTCAAGAGCTCATATACTTCAAATTCATTCAAACATTTCATCAAATACTTTGTTTTCACAAAAGCCACTTCATACATTTTCACATAATCATCAAAATCACAAACTAGTACATGCTCAATCCATTTTCATATATCACAATATACAATTTCTCAGAATAAGTTTTTATCAAAATCATATTAAAACATAAAGGAATATCAAATCACTTACTTCAAATCCAATTCCAATATAGCACTAAACTTCTAAGATTTCCACCACTTATTCAAGTCACTTTCCTATAAAACATGCATATATAATAAGAGGACGATCAAATAAAACCTAACAACTCTTAAACACCATTCTTAGTTTAATAGCACCTCATTTCCTTTCAATTCTACAACCCATATTCATATCATTCTCAAGAATTTCCTTCAACAACACTATACTCACAATTTGGTTTAAATTCATCAATTCATGTTCTATACCTAATCAAGTGGATGCTACAATCCTTGGATAGATGTTCTTGAACTTATAGGATTAAACCCATATCCTATCTTACAAAACTTCTAAACCCTTAACTTAGAACACTAAATAGAGAAATTAACATGGGTAGATAAACTAGATGAAATCCTTACCTTACTTAGAGTGGAGTTGGAGTGGAAATTGAGCTTTTATTTCCTTAAATCAAGCTTCCCTTCTTGCCCTTGTTGAGAGAAACGAATGGAAGAAAATAAGAGGAAAAATGAAGAAGAAAATGGCAAGAGAAGACTGTACACGTTGGGTCTTTAAGACCAAAATTCTCAATTTGCAAAACAGCCCCCATACTTTTACTTATTTATAAATTGATCCCTCATTTGGTCATGGGTATTATAACTACAATCTTCTACTAGTTGGTGGTGGAAGTTCCACATACTTTGTACCTCATGAGTGGAAAAAGGGATGGTGAGTTCTTCTAGCATTTAATGAAAAACTAAAGACAATTTCTTTACAAAATTAATGTTTGATACCGTATTTTGTTTTTCTGCTGACATTCTATCCGTGTGTGATTTTGTGAATGCATGATCCATTTAAGAATTTTTGAATTTCCTATATATAGTGTAGAAGTTTTTCTTTCTTTTATGGTCTTGCAATTTCTTATCATTCATTTTTTGAAGTGAAATAAGCATCTAAATGCCTTCAAATTTTTGTGACTAAACAAAAGTGTATTAATTACATACTTTTGGTCCCATATTTTAGGTATGAATTGGGAAATGCTGTTCTTGAAGGAGGTATTCCATTCAATAGAGTCCATGGGACACATGCATTTGAGTACCCTAGCCGGGATCCCAGGTTCAATGAGCTATTCAACAAGGGAATGCTTGGTGCAACAGCCGAAACGATGAAAGAACTGCTTAATGAATATAAAGGATTTGAGCAACTTCAGACGTTGGTTGATGTTGGTGGTGGTCTTGGACTAACTCTCCACAAGATTATATCAAAATACCCCTCTATAAAGGGCATCAATTTCGACCTACCACATGTCATTGCAGATGCACCACCATATCATGGTATATTTGCGCTTATTCTTAGCAATCTTCTTGCTTGTTACCATTTAAAGATGAACTTAATACTCCAAAAATGCATTTTCGTTAAGTTAGGAAATTTTTTATCAACAATCTATTTGTTGAAGGACTTCATTCTGCATTTCCCAGGATAACAATTTCTGTAAATGATCCCTTTTTTTATTAGAGAGGAATACAATTTTATTTTGTATACTGCAATATTTGGTGCACTCAGATACCACAGACTCTTACATATATACATGTTTATGTATTTTTGTTTTTTTTTACCACTAAGTAATTTCCATAGTACATATCTTCTGATTACAAGTATGAACAATAAATAAATAAACTATAAGTTTGGTTTCTAAAGAGTTAGTAGACACTTCTTCCTAGGTCTGAGTTACTAATAATGTGTAGAGGCTTTGAAAGAGGATCAAATATTAGATTATACGGACAGTTTGCTTTTTCTTATTTTGTAAATATCTTTTGAAGATTAGAATTTTCTGATTAGGGAAACAAATGGTACTCTGATAATTTGAAGAAATGAACTTATGTCTGAAAATATAGGTGATCCCTTAACTCAAAAATGGATTAGGAGCAAACTAATTCATCAAGAAAGGATGAAGTGATCTCCTGATAAATTTTGAGTCATAACCCTGATATTCTTCTTATTTTGTTTAATGAAATAGCTTGGTGCAAGTCATATTTCATAATCATCAGCTTGAACTGATTGTATGTGGGCTATGTGTTTATCTGACATGTTTGACAATGTTAGAATTTCAAAAGGTTAAATCATCATAATCACATATTAACAATCATGTCCACTACATAGAGCTTTATCATGTAGTTGTTGCTATTATATATCTTTTCCATTCAAAATTTTGGATGCAGGAGTGGAGCACATTGGGGGAGATATGTTTGAAAGTGTCCCAGGAGGAGATGCCATTTTTATGAAGGTAACTTCAATGTTTTTTGAAACTCTATAGCTTGATCTGCAAATATATTTTACTCCCTATAGACCACAAAGTAGAGCCTTGTGAAAGTTGAATTTGTGTGATATTCCTCTCTGAAAGCAAGCAAGCAAATTACTCTATCGCAAACTGTTATTGAATATGCATATGATATTGTTTACTTGCCAATTTAATTGTGCATTTGTCTTCCACATGTGCATGATCACTACAAAGTTAACCTTTCTTAAGACGGGTGTTTTTATGTTGCTTGAGTTTCTATCTTCCAGAGACCTGTAACTAAGTGTTAACCAATCAGTTTATAGATGAAAATGCAAAATGAATCAAGACTTGTCCAAGAGTAATTAGACCTCAAATCCGGTGCCTTCTCCCTGCATTTCCAGTAGAATAATTATCCATATCATTTCCCAATGCACTCACTCATTTAAACTTGATTGAAAATTTGTTGCAGATGATACTTCATGATTGGAGTGATGATCATTGCTTAAAATTGCTGAGAAACTGCTTTAAAGCTCTACCAGAGAATGGGAAAGTAATAGTCGCTGATTTGATTCTACCTGCGAAACCTGATACTAGTGCCTTTTCAAAAGGTATTTACCAATCTGATGTACTCATGATGACTCAAAACCCTGGAGGGAAAGAACGAACGGAAAACGAAGTTCGGGCCTTAGCTATTGCTGCTGGATTTAGAGGTATAAGATTAGAATGCCATGCCGGCAATGTTGGGGTCATCGAAATCTACAAGTAGATGACACTGCAGTTTTGCAGGTTGCAGATGTCACTGCTTTTTGGCAGGTTTCTTAGTACAAGAATTTATTTTTTTTGTTGTTGTTGTTGTTGTAATTTTCATTATAAGTAAACTGTAAACTGGGCACATGACTGGAAGAAATCAGCAAAGAGAAATGAGAACATGAAAGTGGTACAGATCAGAATGAGTAGCCAATTTGATTCTTGAATTTTCAAACAGAAAACGGATGCATTAACAAAGCCTTAACATTCACAGTGCCAAGATTCCTGACTTTCCTTTGAAAACATTATTGGTGATGTAATCTTTGATCTTTTTCTCTCCAGAATTTGCAAGGAAAGAAAATTATAGAAGAGTGCAACATTTTTAACTTGAGCCATAATTTTAGTTATTGCAGCCAAGTACAAACTTGCCTCCAAAACAGAATTCAATGCAACTAAACTGTAATAAATGTTCTGACAATTCTCAACACACCATTGTTGACTTTAGAACAAATTTTGATGGCTTAAGGATTCATACTTTTCGGCTGCGTGAAGTAATGTTCAGCCGGAGAACTTATCCTTCACATTTTGCTTATTAAAGGAAGATTGCAGAGCTTCTGAAACAGCACCCCAAAAAACTTTTAGCTTTTATTTTTCAAGCTTTTTGTTCTCTTCTTTTCCTTCATTAAACCCTCGAGAATATTTGGTATTCCACTTTTGTAAATTTTCTCCACATAAAAGTGAATTTTGGCACCGCTTCCAGCCGTGGACGTAGGTCACATTGACCGAACCACGTAAATCTTTGTGTTCATTTTCTCATTTATTTTTCTCGTTACTACCCTCCATTATTATTTTGAACTATTAGATACAATGTGATATCCATTTCTCCCTAACATAAACTAATAAATATACTAAAATGTACAACTTCCAATGCCAGGACTACAAAACTAGTAACATTGAATTCTATAATGATGGGAATAGTTTTGTTTGAATGAGTAGAAGAAAAAGGGAAAGGAAACTTAAACAATTAGATTAGAACAACTTAATTTTGGTCCTTTTTTTCTCTTTTTTTCAATTGCTTGCAGATTATGAACATTTTTATGCAATTTTGAACTATTTATCCTTATGATAATTTTAGAATCTGAAGAATGATGTTTATGTGTAAGTTGTTTTAAAATGGAAGAAATGACTTTGTTGTTGGCCTAGAACTATGATCATGGAACAGACTCTATCTTATTGAAGTTTAAGTTCAGTGATAATGATCATGAAACAACAATCTATGTTAATAATCAAGAACAGAAACTCAGCGAAATTCAGAGGTTTAGGAATACCAAATAGTTCTTAAAACTTTATTCTAAGAAGGAAAAAGAAGTAGAAATATCTTACATGCAATAACCTTTAAATAATTACTTTATTATACGTACGCCTTCCTAACTCCAGTTACTCCACACTGGATGACTAAACATTGAAATAGACAGTGTATGTTTCATCTCTCAAACTAAACAATGGAGTCAGGAGAAAATTCCTAGTTGAGCCCCCGGCAATGAAACTGATGGGATGATATTCACTCATTCCTTTATCCATGTTGAAGCTTGCTGCTCGAGAGAAATCAGCATTTGAACTTCCAGAGTTCTTGCAACCAAGTGTTAAACTGGTTCTGTTGGATTTAATGTAACAGCCCTTGTGGTTTGTTGATTCAAAGGAAACTGAACCCTTCTTCCCATCCAGCCCAGCAACCAAATGGAAGACAGAATTGGAGTCAGAATATCCGTAGGATGAAGTTGAAACTAGATGGAGTGCTTCATCTACACCTTGATGTGACACAAGCATTCCAGAAAAAGCATATGGCTCCAGCATGACTTTTTTGCCGATAGCATCTGTAAGCGATGAAAACTCTTCGTTTGGTTCATTTGAGATGAGTCTAAAAGTAGCATCAGTAGCTTCATTTGTTCCGGCTGTAGGAAACTGCTTCAGTTGTATTGATTCTTCTGACTTAGACAGGATAAAGTTCGTATTTTCAGAAACTTGAGAAACCGAGATCAGGTGGTCATTATAATGTGCTTGAATTGGATGAATCCAGTCTGTAAGAGGTGCATTTGGAGATGCTTTGATGTCCCAGTCACCAGTAGTCAAACCAGCGAGCAGGTAAGGACCATAATGAATTGAATGGAGAGAAGAATATTCAGGCCTGTCATCTGAAATGGCTTCAAGTCTAAGACTCATGGGGAATTCAAGAGTGATTTTATCCCCCGGACTCCACTTTTTAGTAATGGAGAGAAAGTTTCCTGCAAACGTAATGGGATGTCGTTAACTTTTATTTTCGTCTATTTGGGAAAGATGCATCAGCAAGAAGAAATACTAATGAAAATGTTCACAATCTCATTTGATAGAAAATGAAATGAAGGGGAAGATGAACATAGGAAAACACACCAGGTCCTGGTAGGTGTAAGTTTTGATCATTGAGTTTTGCCTTAGCAGTTGTACTTGTCCAAGATGGTATTCTTAACTTCAAGGTGGACTTCACAGTTGCTGCTTTCTGCATGAGCAACACACATAAATAAATGTATTTGTTCATATGCAAGTACTGCATCAAGGTATAATCTTATTTTCATCCTGATGAACTTTAGTTTGGTTTTATGCATGCCTGGTTTCTGCATAAGATGCTTTTTGTTTTCTTAATGCAAAGTTTTAAAATGTCCAAAACATCTGAGTAAAACAGACAAGTTCATCCAGCTTATATAGTTCTTTTGCAACTACAAAAGACTTTTCTGCAATCTTTGATTACAAAGAGCATTAGAAATCTGGGATATCTGAAAAGTACTTTCACAGTGACAAAGAAGCTATAATGTTATTCAAGAATAAGTTTAGTGAAAAACATACCATTGAAGCAATTGTCAATGTCACTTGAAGACGATTGTCCCATGCGACGACAGGGGTTACTGTTTGGTTGAGCTGAATCCCTCCAGTTACCCATTGAAATGAGTTTGGTATGTACTGAATAATGTAAAGCCCTGGAACTTTTCCCTCTTCTTCAAAGTATATTGAATCTCCTAACTTTGCGAATGACTCAAGTCCTAGATCAGAATAAGTTCATAAGACAATTTGATCAAGAAAGATCTTCAATAAGCCTAATGCAGGAATTGGCAAACAAAAAAAAAACCCCGAAGAAAAAGCAAGAAAAAGAAATTGTTCCCTAATCAATCAAAAAGATTTCCAAAAGAAAATGAAAACAAACAAAATACCTGTGCCATAGCAACACCAGAAAGTATTATATAATGTTCCCCATTTTTGGAAGCTAACAGCTTTGGAAGCACCCGGTTTTAGAGGAAGCATATAGATCATAATTCCAGGTTCCCTTCCTCTTTGGACGCTTAGAATTCCATTCGTCAAGGCTCTCTCATAGTAATCTGCATACTTCAATTCTTTGGTCCATCTAAAGACATTGCGGGCGACCTGTAACAGAAAATGTGATTCATATAGCCGACTTTACTTAATGGAAAAAAGTCTCAGTAATTGTTGCTGTTGTATTCTTTTAATAATGTGACGAAAACATTAAATGAACAAGGAAGAACTACCTGAAAGGCAAAACACAAGTAAGATAAAGGAAACAGAAAAGAACTTTGTAGCATACCTTCAACATGTTGTAAGTTGTACATGTCTCCTCATTCTCAGTCCCTAGAGTAGTAGCTAATCGCTTAGGATCCGTCCTGCTCACACATTAATAAATTGAAAAACACTATCTTAAATGAAGTTTGACACAGCAAAATAACTCAGTTATTGACTCCACTGAAGGTTTAAGATTTCTACCAGTGCTCCTCGGCTGATGTCCCTCCAGTTGCATAGATGTGAGAAGCGTTCATCATATTCATGAAGAATATTCCAATTTTCTAGGAAATTGACATAGTAAAAATTTTAGTTTTAAACATAAATATACTTTCTTTTTGTAAAATTATATGCAGATTGTGCAGTCACAAAGTCATCTCGGAACATTTACACTAATGTTTGTTGGTGATGACTACTAGTTTATATGCAGATTGTGCAACAGGGCTTGTATAAACTAGTCTATACTGTAAATGAGAAGATCTTCAAAACTAGTTTGTTTATCTTTAACAGAGAAAAGTAGTCAAATCATTATTGCAGCATTTTGATTGAGAAATCAAAGTCCATGTCTCTGCTCTGAAGTTTTTCTATCTTGTGGGAACATAATTTATGCATTGGAGAGATGTCAATAAAAGATGCAAAGAAAAATGTTAAAAAAGTTTTTTATAATCCAAAGAGTATGCTACCATGCTACATTCAATGAAGAGAAAGGAGTAGAGAAATTTGCCTTGTAGAGTGGATCACCGGTAACCTCATAGCGCATTTGGGCACCAACAACAACTGGAATATGAGTATTAACATGAAAACCAGATATGTCATCAGCCTACAAATGATTGCAGACAAAAGACCATATCATTCTCATAGATTTTGATTTACAAGAAAACAAAAGAGAACACAAATGCTCAATATTAACAGACTCTAAAGTTTATGCAACAATGAAGTTCTTCACCTGATATCATTTATTGGAAATATTTGAAATCTTCACATTGGATATATAAGAAAGAAACAGTGGTTGATGGGCACATATAGACATTGAGGCTGTCTCTGGCTGAGTTTTAGAGCTAGAATAATGACTATTCGAACTTATTAGGGGTGATGAGGTGCTTTTGTGAAACATGGAAACAATTCATCGACGAATATGCGTAAAGTGGACAAGCATCCATTACATGACTGTATTGAGGTAGTTAATCAGGACTAGAGCAAATACATCTCTCAAACTGGAAACCATCCATCATGACTTGATTAATAATTTTGCAGAAAAAAGCTCATTTTGTAAGAAAAGAAATCATCTGCTTTAGAAAAGAAAAGGAAATTTCTAATCCTAAAGAGAATGCATAATCTACCTGGACAGCTAGCTCTCCTAGAAAGCATGGTTTGTCAAAAAGGTGAGCTAACAGTAAGTTCTTGTGATCACCCTGAGTGAGACATAGAATATAAGATAAAGAATAAGCAACCAAAATTTAGCAAAAATCTAGACAGAATTAACAGAACTGTATAATATAATGAAATGTAACTCTTGTAATTTTGAAACTCAAACACAATAAAACTCACCGTTATTGCGTATAACCTATAAAGAACATCATTCATCCCACCAAATTCTTCTAAATTTATACTGTCCCAATGTCTTTGAATGGAGTAATTCACAATTACGTTTTTCACGCGATTGTAGTGATAATCAGCCATTCCTTTCAAAATTTTCAATGCTTCTTCATTCCCAGCAATGGTGTACTGGTCCAGAAGACCTGCCATTATCTATTCAAAGTTTAACAGAACAAGGATAGTCAGTCAGGGGAACGGATCAATCTAAATTTGTGTCAGCAAAAAGAGATTAATACTATTATTTCTACCTTGTGGAGTGAGTAATACGGTGCCCAGACAGGTTTTAAAGCTTCAACCCTGTCAATGTATTCAGTGGGAAAAGCAGAAAGATATCCAGTGCCCATTTTCTTCTGACATTCAGATAGACCAGAAACTACTGCATCCATCTTTGCTTTGACAGCATCATTGTTAGTGCTTGCCCACATAAGTGCTGTGGCACTCATGTAATGTCCTTCATTCATCAATGAAGTAAAAGAATACAAATCAGAAATTGAATCGGAGGTGCTATTCTCACACCAAAGTAACTATAGAAATCAATCCATAATCAAGACTGCACATCTCTTTAACTGTTTGTTCACAAGAATATTTTCCATTTATTAAATTTTTAAAAAA